>KK351015.1:1320305-2537953 GCA_000671755.1 Glossina brevipalpis
ATATTTTTTATAGCATAAGGCATGATTTTGTTTTTCATTTATGTTTATATCTTCTATTTTTGTTTAGTTTTCATAAGTATTTTGTATTTTTTTCTATGCCGCTTTATTATCAATTAACTTAGCAAAGTCATTTTTAGCAAAGACACAAACGCAAAAAATTTATGTGGGCTAACTTCACACCAGTAAATTTTTAGTATTTCATCAAGAATTGGAATCTTGTATATCAATTCGCCCCGTTTATCCGTCTGACATCGTACGAAAAAAATAATCCACATCACTTCAATCAATCATGTAGGATATATGGCTTTTAACATTCAAAAGTTTGCCCATTATTTTCCTTTCTAACAGCGTATTGGTTTGCAAAGTTCTTTCATCAAATCGACAAGGGAGAGATAGCCCTAATTAGGAATTTTTTTTTGAAGGGGTGCATTCATGTGCACTGATATAAACGGTTTAAAATCATAATTTTTCTTAATATATTTTAAGGTTATGTCCTTTAAAATCTCCTGCAAGCAATTTAAATATAATTAATTACGATCGCAAAGTTATGATATAATCACTTAGACTTTAATTATTATATATTCATGAGGTTTGAATAAATTTATCCGTGCGCTTCAAACAAACATCCTCTTATTGCGTTTTTTGTTCTCTGCCGAAAAGCTTATGTATACTCACACCCTATATATATAAATTTTCTTTGCCTTACCAAACATTGAAAATATTTGAAAAAAGAATTAGGAAAAAGAAGCATAAAATATCATTGTTTAACTGAAAACACGAAATGTAATGTTGATTAGCGTTGCTCAAAGGCTCTTTAAACATAACATACACCAATGCATACCAAAGTAACTTCATATGCGATAAATTGTTACACACAAGAAGTATTTGGTTGCGTGTGTTTAGTTTTTTGCTTTTGTTTTTGTTGCAACAAAAGAAATAATAAAAACTCATCATAGAACCAAGGAGAGCACTTAAAACTTTTCGACATTACCGAACCAACTAACTAACCAACGTGTACACACATACTTACGCACGTATGTACAACAATGCTTTTGTGTATACATATGGCGGTGAAGAAGCGATGGGTTTCAGTTGACGATGTCAGTAAAGCGCGGCAGTAATAGCTGTACTTGAAAGAACTTTAGCAATAAACATTATAATAAAATTCATCTCTTATTAAAATTATTATGTTGCATATGCACTCAGTCAACATCTTTGCTTGGTTGCTTTTTAGTTGGCTGGTTGGTTGGTCGGATGTGTTGTTTCGTCATATTACGCCATACCACGAAAAGCTGTAAATTGAGTTTGAATCGCTGTATACCAGAAGCAGAACAAAAACTTCATTTTCTATAGAAGGCGTCAATGTGCATACATTCAAGTGGTGAAAACTTTGTCATCAGTTAAAAATATAATCGTACACATACATACAAAGCAAATGGCCATAGTTGCCATGCTATCGCCCTTAGTCTGCTACCTCGCAGTTTGTCGTTTCTTCGCTAAGTTTACCCATAAGTGTTTCCTCGTATTCCATGCTTCATTTGAGTGTGTTTTTGAAAATTTTTCCATAAAATTTTATTTTTATATTTTTTTCTTCCGTATTTGTTGTGTCAAATAACTCTTGACTTACATATATTGTCATTTATAAAGCACGTGTCGTAATACTTGCACATTGTATAACATAAAAATCTGCCATATGCTAAGAATTGTCAGAGACATAAAATTTTATTATTTTTTCTTTGCTTTTTTGTGTTTTTGAAAACCTTAAAAATAACTAATATTTTCACCACAACATCTACCCTAGAGGAAGAAGAAGCACTTTGATGACAAGTCTCAGGTAAAGACAGACTAGAGCCCCTGCGAAAAGTGACAGCGTGCACATAATTAAAAGCAACATTTTGCGGCATTTGTTAAATCGCTTGAAAGTAACTCAGTTTTGGAAACTAAAAAATTCCTTATATTTCACCATATCACGTTTGTGAAAAAATTTCTTGCGTTCTACTCCGAAAATTTCGAAGTTAAAGGCAAACCTCTTTTTGGCGTGCTAATCGTTTGAAAAGTCGATAAAATGCTTCAAAAATTATAAACCAAAGAATAGTTTAGATACAACTGTATAAATTTTAATAAAGAAAGCCGCCAGAAGGCGCTCAGTACGTGATTTCTACATAGATTAACATAGAAAATCTTAATAGAACGAATTTCCGTCTGCGAATCGTTGCTGAAACAAAACAAAATCGAGCCATTTTTGCTGATATTATTAAGACGCAGTAGCCTCTGGAGATTTAGTTGGACATGCATCGATGTCCGTCGTTGATGCTTATCCCTATAGTTATTTATTATTATTATTTCTACCAAATTGAATATGGCCGTCAAAAAATTGTTTATGTAATCCGTGCAAACACAATGCAGACTTACTCTTGGAATATATATGTATATATATATGTTTGTTTTTAGATAGTTTAAAAGTAAGCATTGAAACAGGTGCAATGATTTTATTCACAAACTATAAATTCGTTCAACATAATAAGAAAATAATTTAGTTAGTGGCGAACAGGTATTTTCAATATAAATTTCATAGAATAAATGGCTTGAAGAACATTTTCTAAAAAAAGAATTACAAAAGTTTTTATAAACTCATGTACAAGATAAACCTGCATGAAAGGAGAATAAACATATTTACTAATAACAAGTGCTTGTATAAAGATCGAGCATAAAGCAATCAGATACTTTTTCTTATAAAATTTGTCCACACCGTCACCCAAAATACTTGCACTTCACTAATTCAATCAATAGTTTAAAAAATGTCTGACAAGACCGATAAATAAGGGTACACAAAGAGTACGCTTTACATTTACACAAGTGATCTTCATACAAGGGTGTGAAGTTAAATTTAGATTTAACTAGTAAAGTCACAAACCAAAACTTTTAACAGAGGACTGTTAGCGATTAACAGAATCCCATTAACCAAAGTAATAGAACTATTTTGGAACTTTTTTGAACAAAATATCAATTTTTGTTAATTACGTAAACAATTTGACTCAAAAAAGTTTTTCTGCTATGTCAAATATGACATTCAGAAAGCGGAAATTGTGGCCAAATCAACTGCTGCGAAAAAATGAAATTGATTTTGGGCGAATCTTCGATTCATGGCCTTTCCAACGCTATACAGCATATATTCATTTTTGCCCAGAAAATTTTTTTATTGAACTTTGAAATTTACTCTACTTAGCGTGATACGCTTTATTATTCATAACAGAGCAATGTTTCAGGCAAAACTTAATTCATGCTATGTAGCGGTCGAAAGAGAATGGATCAAAGATTCATGCGATATCAATTTCATTTTTTCGCAGTACTTGATTTGGCCACAATAGCCTTCCAAACATTGCCCTCATATTGCTACATATAGAGAAATGTTTTTGATATACATGGAATATGTAATTCCAACTTATTGACGCACTTTTATTTTGTTATTATTAATGACATTTAAGTTAGACTGCTGTTTGTGTCATGTTTTATAGGCCAATAAAATTGTCAAGTTTATCATCAATGAAAATAATGCTACCTAGATAAAGCACAAAATAATACTAAAATCCCACACCGGTCAGTAAAGTTTTCAGTCGTTTTCCTAAAACGTAATGTGTGCGTAATCAGTGCGTGAAAATGTTCTTTATTATTATAAACTAGATAATGATAGTTTGCTTCCACTTGGGTGTGCCCAAGCGCTTTTGGTATAATACCCATTACACTTGTTACCTGACCAGTATTTCCCTGCATTTTATTTTTGTATGGGTACCTTTCCCTTATGCTTTGTGAATTCCATTTTCAAACTCAATGACGATGTGTTAAGACGCAAGTGCAACAACCGTTACTTCGACAAGGAAAATCGTTAATATCGACGATAAAACTGAATGTGCATGATGTTCACGTTTGGAGAAGGCTGAACTTGCTCTTTCTATTATAAGTTATTGTAACTAAATATAAACCTAATTCAGATCACTAAGCAGAACAAGTGACACAACCGAGTAAGAAAACCTTTGCACTGAAATGAGAAGAAGTGATTGTTCAGAACGATAGATTTAGATTTGCTATACCTTTTTCAAAACGTAATCGTTTTTAAAACGAAATGAACACTATAGGTTATGAATTTCAAGTCATTGTATTCATAGAAACTTGGTTAAAATCTGAGGTAAATTCGTCGTAAGTGTTCTGTCCTGAATATCAAGTTTGCAGATTTGATAGGCCTGTTAGAATTGACGATGGGATCTTGATTGCAATACGTGCTACAATTACGGCAAAGTTGCTCTCTCCTTCTAATTCAAATAACGTGGAATTTATTGGCGTACGGCATGTAAACATGATTTTTTTTATTACCTCCTTTTATATTGCATTGCATCTGACTTGCCTGTCTATGTAAAGCACGTCATGCCGACTCAGAAAGTGTCCAACTTTACGGAACCAAATGAAGTTTTGATCATTCTGAGAGATTTTAATATACCGAATATGGCATGGGACATTAATCAGAGTCTTGGATTTTATGTTCCACATTATATATCGGTTCAATACGATTCATTCAGAGGTTTTTAACTGTTAATTGTAAACATCGCTCAAGATATTTGGAAAAGTAAGAGTAAACATTAAAATTATTCCTAAAAGTTTTTACAGTTTTGCGGATTCAAAAAGGGGAGTTAATAGGAAGCCTTTCGACTTCTGTCTTGGTGATATTGATCCCCAGACTACTTCTAACTGATTTGACAAGTTTTTTAAACAATCAAAGTGAGGTTGTTAGCTGTCCTTTTATCGTACTTAGAATTATAATATATTTTTTAATATAAAATTCTCATATTCTGAAGTTTATCAGGGTCTTTGACGGTTAAGACGTTCATGCCTTCCCGGTCTTAACGTTTATAAGTACGCAGAGATTTTTGTTAAGCCGATTACGGATATTTTTAATTTGTCTCTAGTTATCGGAGTTTTTTGTTGATATCTAGTAGTGTAGCTACATTTTATCGTTGGATAAGTCTGGTAGTAGGCAATCTGAACTATAGAGCTATTACGTTAGCTCAAAACTTTTTGAAAAACTTGTAATGAGTAGATTTGTTAATTTTCTCAAGTCAGTGTTCTCACCACATTAGGATAGTTTTCTGAATGGCAAATCTACTTTGTATGGCTATATGGGCACTGGCTTTTACAAAAAAGTAATCGACAGAGTTTAACGACCGTTATGTCACGAAGAGCCTTTACACTTCGTTGGGAAGATCCCTAGTTGAGTATGCCTCTTTTGCTTGGTATTCCAATTACCATTAATACATTGATATGATTGAATCAATCTAAAATTTTCTCCAGTTTGCACTGCGGGAGTTAGCGCAGGATACATTACTTCCTTATAAGCATCGATTAATGTTGGTTAATTTACCTAGGCTCAAACATAAAAGATTGGTTCTTCTTTTTGAAACTTATTCAAGTCGATATTCCGTCACCACTTTTGCAAGTTGGTTTTTAATATTCCGTCATGAAGAATTCTCCTCGTTACAATGTTATTATACGTTGGCTCTATTTAACCTATATTACATGTTATATAAATAAAATAAGTTAATATGTAAAAAAGTATGTAAATATGTTAACTTATATACGATCATGAACTCTTAACCTCTTACATGCAACCACTGGCATTGTTACTATAAATAATACTGTTACAATAAAGACTCCAGGTAATCAGCGACCAATTTAAGTTTTATATTGCAACCTTTGTGCATTTGAACGCTGCAAGTATAGACGAGAAGTGGCATTTATTACAAATGGAAACATGCCGTCAGCATATCCTAACCCCTCATATGTGAACACGAATTCTAAGAATATTTTTTAATTCAATAATTTTTCAATGTTGTCTTGCGGTATTTTTTATACGTTTGAAAAACTTTGCTGCTGAGTTCTGTTTACTATTTCGCTTTCGTGAGTATTTCGTATCCCTTTCTTTAATGGTGTGTGTTAATTGTAAACAATAAACTTTTATTTTATTTAAACTTATATAAAGTGGGGCCAATGGAGCTTTTCCATTGCAAACGGAATTTTATTCTCTTTAATTCTGTTTTATGCATTTTGCACATGATTTTAAATCAATAACGTTATTAAAATATTGCTCTTTACGGGGCTTAATGTTGGAATCATGAATAGTTGAGCACTATTAGTGCTTAAATATTATGGAAAAATATTTTTTTTCTAGTAGTAAAGTACTTTAAGCCTTTACGTGAAATTGCAAAAACTTTTGCGTATTTTTGTTTTCTTTTTTGCTTTATTTATATTATTCCGCACAGAACTGTGTGCAAACGTAAGTGTGCCTGTTTGCTTTTCTCTTGGGAATTAGATACTCTGTCTGTGTCTGTTCCTGCATAAATTACTAACCGCCAGCATATACAAAAATTTTATAAAATCAAAAACATTTCGTGATTTGTTTGTTTTGCTCTCTGACGATTTAGGGCTGGGCGTGTGGCGTAAATATAAGTGCATGTAGAATAGCTGCGGATAAGGGAGACCAAACGAATGGGGATTTATGAAATATGTATTTGTTTTATTATATATGTTAATTTTACCGGTTGGCTGGAGCTGATGTCTGGCACCTTTTATTGAATTTTCTATGTTCAGTTTGCGGTCCTTTATAACAGAAACGCATTGAAGTTAAATAAAACACATACCTTATGATTTAAAGCAGACTTTGAGGCTGCTTGATAAATGCAACAAAAAGCTTTGCCTAATTTTAATTATTAATTTAATGCTTCAATAATTGTAAAGAAAAGTTTTCTAATTTTGTTAAAAGCCACTCACAAAACAATATCAACGAAACTGTAAAGAAAATCTTTTTCAAAGTGATGCGAAACTCTGCTGCTTTCGTTGGTACAAAAGACAGAAGTAACTCCTTCAAAATGAAATTTCGAGTTTTCTAAACAGATTTTATTAAAGCTTAATTTATTTACTTGAAATAAACACCTAATGACATAAATATTCTTTATTTTCACCACAGTCTTTCGCTGTTTGTGTTCCACGTCGCTTTGCGTTAACGTTGATAACATCAATGTTAGTCAGTATTTGGTAGATATTTAAAATATTATTTTGTAATTTGTTATGACAGCAATTTGCAACAAATACAAATACAGCATTATAGAAATACTTTAGCAAAACACAAACAATAATGGCAGACAAACCCAGCCTTTAAACTGTTCTTATACATAACTGCCTGGAGTATACGACGCGCAGAACACGCCAAACGAGAGAAAAA
The DNA here is from genome assembly GCA_000671755.1 of Glossina brevipalpis. Lineage (NCBI taxonomy): Eukaryota > Metazoa > Arthropoda > Insecta > Diptera > Glossinidae > Glossina > Glossina brevipalpis. The sequence continues at coordinate 1,327,573 of KK351015.1, forward strand.
GTAAACAGTATATAACATAACGACAACTTAATATAAATAAAATACAACAAAGCATATCTTTTGTTATATGTTCATATGTGTGTATCTTTGTGTGTGCTGTATAGTATATGTTCTGTTTGTGTGCAATAGCAAACTTGAATAGGGCTGTATGCACAAATTTACAGCACAAGTATTTATATGTAAGAATATGTATATATATGCGGTTTGTGGAAAATAATAATAACTTCTTTAATGGCAAATATTAAGAATATATGTCTGGTAAAGCAAACAACACTTTGCTGTGTCGGTTTTAAAGCACAGCAAAGCAAAATAGAACGAAACAATGCACCATATTGCAATGAGGCAGTTACAGTCTGAGAAGAACTCTTAAAGGATTCTAATGTTGTTTCTTAATTGTTGTTGTTTTTTGATGCTTCTACTTACTTCAACTTCAATACACTTTAATATAAACAGTAAAGAAAAACAGCAATGTGTGAAAGGACAACAAGCCAAACAAAATACAACACAAAAGTAATGTAAAATAATATCAAAAGAAAACACTTAAGGCAGTAAGTGTTGAAAATGCGCATATATATGTATATCGCTCTTTATTTTTTTCACAGTTTCATTGACTTTTATAATTGCTTACAACGTCACAACAACGTGCTCCGGTGCTCTTCAAACATAAAGTTACCTAATTGACAACTATTGATCGGTAAATATATAATATAAACTTAACAAATTTATATTTATTTATATAATATATAATAAACTTATTCGATTTATTTATGATATATGAAAGAAAAAAATTATTAAAAATTGTTTAATGCAGACGTTATTACGAATGCATAGAGGAAACCTAGACAATTTTATTACACTAACAGACTTCAAATTCACAAAAAGCAAATAAATGTCTCCAGGAGGAAACTATATTAGGTGTTGATCGTAACGTTGTCACTACTCTTTCAACAGAATATTTAAAGTTCCTACGTAAAGATATAAAAACGGTTTATATCCTGGGAAGTATAGAAAATGCTACGAGTGCAGACACAATCAACGCTTTAGCGTTATTTCGAGAGTTGAACCAAAATGAAAATTCAAAAATAATCACAGCGTAATCTTAATTTTGAAGAGCAAATATCACCTTTTATTCAGAAGATATGTTCTCATTCTTCTAAATTTATTTTAAGAGATTGATTATTCTTACGTGTTTTTGTGCACGATAGGATATATTTTAGAGTTTTCAAAATTTCTTTTAAGATTTTCAAAAACAATATGGGAGCAAAATAAACAAGCAAAACAAAGCTCTGTTCAAATCGCTCTTGTCGTGCCGTTACAGTTCAAAATTTTGCATCGAAAAATTTATCGCATATATATATATATATATACCTACACATTCTTCCACATATATAATTTTTTATATTTCTTTTGGGCATAGACCAAAACTTTTGCTTAAAACCTTTTTTCATTCCTAACTGCATTTTGTAGTTTTGAAATCAACGGCGTGAAATAAATTCGAATTTAACTGGCAAAGACATTTACCAATAAGTTTAACGGAGTTCTGTAAAAGGATAAACATAAATCTGTAAACCAATTAGCGTGAAGCTATTTTTGGATTTGGAAGTCTACTCCGTCCAAATTAGGATATCTAGGAGACATTTGTAAACATCGTGTGAATCTATAAGAAACAACCTTTAAAATTATGTAAAACATTAACCGGCTTCTTTAGCAAATTTCCTTCAATAAATTCTTGCAAATCGATATGTTAACGGTAGTCGACCATCCAAAAATTGTCAAATTTGAGATGCTGGTGCAGCGAAACCGGACAATTCCAAACATATTGACTTATATCACGTGAATCTGTATGAAAATACCTTTCAAACAAGCTAAGTAAATTCAAAACCCGCTTTCCAGAACTATTTTTAAAAATTTTTGAAAATTGGGTATCATACCATAACCCGACTATAGAAAAATAGTCAAATTTGAGACTCTAGTGCGTCCAACATACATCACGTGAATGTGTATGAAAATACCTTTCAAACAATCTAAGTAAATTCAAAAAAGACGGACCTGAGGACGAAGTTTAAGCAAGAAAAATTATTACAAGACAAATGGCATCGTACATCTAGAAGAGAAAAGCATATTTAAAACATACGTCGGTGAAAATTTTCAGACCTTAACAAGGAATATTAAAGACAAACAGTTTATTATTGGAAAATAAAATGACATGTTTGCTTGAATTGATAATGATTATTCTAAAAAATTTGGACTACTTCCAAGTGAAGTTAGCCATACTTGTCTGAGCCATATGTTTCCCGTTGGTAAAATATGGGCTAACTTCACAATGTACAAAACGCGTTATACAAAATTTTTAAGAAATAATACAACCCCAGTTTTTTGATGTATGCTAAAGGATGATAAAAGCTATCAGAAAAACCTAACATCATTATCCAAAGTAGGGGACATCATAAACAAAAGTGTACATCTGTACTATATATTTTTATATATATATTTATTCGTTCAGCTTAAATGTTAAAGTACTTCCTAAGTAAGCAGCGCTTTACCTTTCATTACTAAGCTACAATACGACGCAATGTATGGACGGGTTCAAAGGATTATGGAATTCTTTCCACATGGAATTCATATTTAATCACAAAGAAAGAAAAATTTAGCGGGTAACGCTGGACAATACTTTAAGTAAAATTTGTTTTATATAAGTTTTGGTTTTTCTTTTTTGTTAACGATCAATTTTATTGCAAGACATTTTGAAATTTATTTACAGACGCATTGTATTTATTTACAGATGATAGCTTCCTTTCCTAAGAAAAAAATGGATTATAGTAATAGATACGCCAATCAACGGCATCTTATCAATGATTGCAATCAACGACGGATTTTATTTGCATTACGCATACTGCTACAAGAAAAGATTGCGCAATTGCTCTTGCTCACGACTCCCTTTGGTCTGCTCTCTCGCGTGCTTTTCTTACGCTAATTAATCTAGTGATAGAGAAATATATTGATTTCTATCTCCATTCTATTCTAACACCAAACATGTCTGCACGCGAACCGACAACGCTAACCGCATACTAACTACGCCATCATACAAAGAGAAAGAGAATATCGAGCGTAAGAAAAGCAAGCGCGAGAGTACAACAAAGGGATTCGTAAGCAAATGTAATCGTGCAATTCTGGCTTGTATTAGTATGCGTAAAGCAAATAAAATCCGCCATTGATTGTAATGATTAGTAAGATGTCGCTGATATCTATTACTGTCATCCATTTTTTTTCTTAGGAAAGGGAAAAATCATCTTATAATGCGTTTGTTATCGAATTTCAAAATGTCTTACTAACCTATTAAAAACTGTAATTGTGTGTTTCCATCTTAGTATTAGCGCCTATCAATGCGCACAACACATTCTGGGAAAAATTCGAAATGCTTTTAAAAATAAACGCTTGGTTTTACTCGACAATGGTGAGCCCACTCTGTCTCCTCTTGTCTCGACTTTTCTTTCTGGATAGCAAATTTTAGCTCCTAAGCCATCTGTCGTATCTTCAATGAAATTTTCGCCCGCACACACTGTCTAATCGAAATTGATCTGCAATTCCATCCCATCTCTCGTGTCGCTACCCGAGCATATACTCCAATGATCTATAAAAAAATTAAAATAATTGACAGCCTCTCATGCACATGCGGTGCAGGATAATCCTCTGACCACTTTCTTTTTGTCTGCTTGAATCTCCATATATCTATTCGCCAATCCATGCTTCGTAAATTATCACAGTAGGACCTTCGTAGCCCCGGAGTTATTGATATACTTTGCCCTCGAAATTTGGCAGCATATACAGATGTATTCTCTTTGTACGAAACGTGCAATCTAGAAACATAATGATGCCGCAGTCAAACTACGTATCTACTTCACAATATGCACACCCACTTACGTAAGAAATTTATTTCTACCTAACTTAAAGGCGCACACTAGTGTTCCAAACCACATTTATTGTAAACAAAAAGAACATAAATCATCATCACCTTTTCTGCATGAATTTTATCTTTTTCAGACTCAATACATAACTCACAATTTAATAACATCCTTATGCACAAATGTTCAAAAAAAAAGTAAAATTTACAAATTAACAGGAAAAACGCAGTTGGGAATATTTAGCAACAAACAAATGAAAATATGCATAAATTTAAATCGAAAAATTTATAAGAAAAGAAAAAGTATAAAAAAATTCTTCTTTTTATGGCGACAAATTAACAAATCCAAAATCAATGCGGCGAATCATCTGCTATTTGTGGACAGTTCTGACATATAAAAAAAAGAGAAAATATTTAGCAAGTGACTCTCACATTGTGCACGCTGTCGCCACGTTAAATTAGGTGACACCAGAGTTTTCTGTTCGTTTAATAATTTTTCTTTAGCTGCAGTACGAGTCGATAAGATTTTAGACTTTTGCAAAATAATATACTTTAATTCTTCCTATATTAGGAGGAGCGATCAGTTCTGGGTTAGTAAAATTCAAAATCAGTTATATACCTTTTGCTTACTTTTGTTGCAATTCTGAAGAAGAAATTTTGTCTAGGAATTCATGTAACATTTGTTGAAAATAAGAAATATCTGATGAAGTCTACTAGACGAAAAAAAAAGAACCTGATGTGCTTGTCTTCTTTCTGTAGTGCTAATTACCCTCGAATCACTTGATCTGCTGCCATCTTTTAGATTTTCGTTTTTTAGTCTCTCAACCAAGTTCCTTAACTATAGATAATATTAGAAGCGTCCTTAATTAATTTTTTTAAAAACTGCCTTTGCCTTTTATTGTTAACCATATGTAGTTCGTTTATAGAAAACAATCAGGCGGCATTTTTTTTTTTCGGCTCTCTCAGTCAATAATCTATTATATTATATATTGGAAATTTTCCCGGACTCTTTTGCAGACTTAGTGATACTGTTACATGAAACTAAAGAAAGTCATACATTAAAAGCGATACTAGTTATGATTTGTCATGATTTTTATCATTTTAATTGAAAAATAATGCGTGTGAGTATCATAAAATTAATCAACTCTTAAGAAAATATAGCGATGAAGCTAGGAACTATATTACTCTTAGGAGTAGTAGTAACGGCATACTGTGGTTAGATGCATTGCTGTTAAGTATGTTGCTGTAGCAAGAAGTTTTTCTTTATGAAATGCAGATAATGTAAAGGATTATGAAACAGCTTTTTCAAAAATCTTTAATTGGTTCAATATTTTCTCTCCATGTATGTCTTATGAAAATATATAAAATTAAATTAATATTTTGAAACAACTTTCCTTCGAAGTCATATAGAGAACTATTTTGCCATAACTCACATATTTTTTAGATGAGTTCTTTATGAGTTAGTTGAAGTTCAAGTGAATTTCTGTTTGTTATTTTTTTTTTTTTTTCATAATAGATCAATAAAGAAAGAGTCGTGCGCACACAGTAATATCAAACGTAACGGCAATAATCATGGCACTTGAAAACTGACAAGCAACGAAAGCGCGCCATATTGCGTATGCATACTCAATTATTTGCAACATATCAAAAGTGTTCGCGCAGAATTCATAGCATTTTTTGTCTTTTACTTTTAATTTATACCAAGCATGCAAACACTCAGTGAGTATATAGAAACTCATAAAAATTCATTCATATAGAGGAGATATGCCTCAATTTTATGTGCTCACATAACCTTCAATTAAAATTTCAAGTACTCTATATACGTATTACATATTTCACCGCTTATGTTTCTGTGGTGACATTGGTTTTATTAGAATTTTATCCTTTTAGTTTTTTTTTTTTCATTTTGCATTGGAAAACTTTTTACTTAACACTAATTGACATGGTTTTGAAAATTAAACGCACCAGACATCTGTCAATGAATTTATGATAATGTTTTTTTTACGATAGACAAACATTCGTAAGAATGCATTAATACTTTTTCCTTCACTTTAATAAAAACAAGAGTAAATAGAAAAAGAATTCAAAAGCTTATCTCTAGGTTCGTTTGCTCTTCTTCTTTTCTTTTTTTTTCTATTCGCAATTTGGTTTCCATTCATAAGATTTTTATAGAATTAGCAACACTTTGAAAAAAGTTTAGTTCTCTCTCTCTCTATCTCTCATATGCATGTTTTCATAATATTTTGCTCGCTACTTTAATAAGTGTGTGTTAAGTTGGTATTTTCATTACCAGCAATGTTTAGAGAATGTATTCATATATTAGAAAGCTGGTAGAAACATAACTTATAAAATAGAAATGACCTATAAATCTCATAACGTACGTTATGGTTCGATCACAAACAGAAGTGATCTATTTACTCCGGATTTCGGATAACATGATAACATAATTAAACGCCACACTGTTAATCGATACAAATGACATATCCACAGTCTTGTCATATAAATTTTATACGCTAGCTTCTGGCTTCTTTTCATACGCATAATACGGATAAGTCTTCCAGAAGTTGATTTTAAATTGAAGTTCTTTCTCGTCATCTTTTTTTTTATAGTTTTCAGGGTCATATGGAAATAAAACATTTACTGCATATACATGCCAAAGCTTAATCACGGATTTTTATAAGACTAAAGTGTGCATGCATTAAAGATATATTCAGCTTCAATTTTCAATTTAACTTCAGATGCTCCTAAATAAAACGAAGTGGAAGGTTTCAGAAGATTCCACTTAAGCCGCATATAATTTTTTTCTTACATAAACTGATTCACATCAATCTTTGTCATATACTTGTGAAATAAGAAAATTCGATTTTGAAGCTCTATCAATTTGTCCGTATCAGTCTGTATCACATCATCTTGCCATTTGGCAGCTGCTATGACACACGAGTGACTATAGTTTGCGTATATATTTGAGCACTTTCTAAGTTTCTGCTTAACATCGCAAATTGTACAGAAAAGTTGAATGAATACGTGAAAATCTTAATTCTACTATCAATGACGATAATAAATAAAAAAAATCAAAGCCTTATAAAAACAGTTTAGAAAATACAATTTCTTAATTGAGATCTATTCTTTCTAATTAAATTGATATAAGAATTAAATTCCCCCAGATCAAACCCAAAAAAATGCTTCCTTTTATAAAAGTTTCTGTTTAGGTGATAACAATTCGAAGAATTGTTGAAATTACTTTATGTATTAAAAAAGCTAAGATGAAGAGATTGCAATTTCCTTTAAGGACTAAATATTAATGAAGAATTAAATTTTTTCTATTGCTTTTTTGTCTGCTTTCTTTCTTTTTTGACTGATTTCAGAACAGTGAATTTTTTCACGTAACCAAAGATATAATCGAACCACATCAAATTCAAATCTTGCGCAAAATTGTTTAACCCTTGCATGCAAATATGAGGTGCGATCAACTTGCATAAATGTGCTCGTCTAAGTCCTGGCAAACCATATGTATTCTCGATTACCATTAAAAGCAGAATCGATTTCATGTATATATTTTTGTTCAATAGAATTACAATTCAAACCTGAAACCGTCAAATAGATGAACAAGTTTAGCTTCAAAGTAGTTTGTTCAGTATTTCCGAAGATAGATGTGATTCGAGGAAAAATTGGCAAAGAAAGAAAACTGCGTTCATATTTGAGGTTAAATTTACTGTAAAGTTTGTAAACGACTGTTTAAATGATGTGTTATCAAAATTCAATTAATTCGCTCTAAGAGTTTGTCTATGATTTTTAACATTCCTTTTCATTTTTTTTGCTTAGATTTCGATCTCAAGGCTATCTACGGTATGTAAAAGTTCCACATTTTATTACTGCAATCAACCGCTCGCTCCCAAAACGTAGTTGCTTCGTACTAAAGGGAAAACTTCATACATTCTAAACGAAACGAAATATATAAACACAGTTTGCAAAGCCTGTAACAGTTGTTATAAAATAGTTAGTGCTTATAACAGCAACAATATTTTGTAATAGAAAGGCTTACGAACACAGATTCAGTCATTTCATAATAAAGAACTTTGCCATCCAAAAATGGCCACGAAAGATGCAATAAATATTATATATTGTTCATTATGATTCAACAAGGAATTGCAATATAGTATTCCGTCGCTCTGTCTCTGCAATCCGTCAATTCACGCTAACAAAAAAAAATGGAAAGATGAGACTTGACAAAAATTTTTTATTGTGTGACAGCGTATTGAGCTTGACAGTGAATATTATCGATGGGAAAATATCTACCAAATCATAGTAAATATAGGGTCTCCCAAAATTTATGCAAGATTTTTTAATTGTAACTTTTTTATGAAGACGTAATGTAGGTAGTACGGATAGTAGCGTGTGTTGAATAGCATATCGGGTAAATGGCTCCCACGGTTTTGCTACCACATTAGCACTGTTCTATCGAAATTTTGTATGACCATTTTGCGTAAACGTGGCAGAGTTTCGTTGATATAGCGTTGAATTTCCTACTTTGGTATAAGCCTCTGGCTTTAAAAAATTCCATAAAAAGAAATCCAGTAGTGTCAACGAAGTTGACGAAATAAAATCAACATTCCGACCCCGAAATTTGTGAACTGTGGTTGATAATTTTTCACTATTTTTGAAATATTGTTCAACATTGAAAACGCCTTTCTCTCTCGTGCAGTTCTCAATTTTTACTAACCTTAAACTGCCAACTCTTCAACTGTTTGCTTTAGTTGCCAAAGCTGGCAAATGCACACCCTATGTTAGTGGAAAATTAGGATAAAAGTTAATTAAAATCATCTACAACTTTATTGCAGAAACGATAGCGATTGACCTACATTATGACTAATAAAATGCTTTAAAAGTTTTACGTATTTGCTTAAGAATTTACAAATTAAAGATTTCGTTCTTAACAAGCATAACGAAAATATTTCTTATAAATAAATAGCTGAGTTATAAGCCTCGTAAGAAGTCATATTGCATATAAAGCAATTTGATAGGTTAACAACTATAATTTTTTAACCTACAACGCCACCTAAATAATTTTTTTTAAAGAGAGATTGGAAAAGCTTTTGGAAAAGAAATATATTCCGTTATTCTTTTAAGATCATTCATAATTCTTACTAGCGGCAGCAATAATATAACAGAAAGCAAGTAATAAAATTCTAATCGGTCATGACCGACTCTATAGTACCTACCAACTTTACCAAAAAAAAAAAAACTAAATTTCACTAACGAATAGGCGCGACTGATTTTGTTCATTGTTTTTGAATACACGCTGGAATTTTTGTTGGGTGTTTGTTTCATTTTATAAATAATAAGCGGAAAACCCATAAAGAAGAAGCGTTATATTTATATTGAATTGTAAGTGTGTCCTATGACCAATTTGACCCCATTTCAATACCACTTTGCATGCAAGATCCTTCAGTGTTTTCGCCAAATTTGAACCCAATGTGTTACTTTTTTCTATGGGATGTTACACAGATAAGCAGACGGACGGGCTCACATAGTTAGCTGGAATCCAAATTTGATAACTATTATGAATATATATATATATTAAGGGATTGCTGAAGCTTCCTTCATTTATTGTTATATCTGCTGTAGTTTATGAGTAATCAACAAAACGCCCTAATTCTTTCGAAAACACAGCCCTCAGTTTACGTTGCACTGAAGGCATATTCTTCGACCGATGTGGCCCGTTGCCAATACCAATATGTGCCCAAGAATCTTCAATATTTTTATTTATTAACTTAATTTAATTAATATTTTCTTATTTAATATTTTCTTAATTTTGGCCAGGAGAATGTTTACTATAGATATTATACATATATTTACTATAGGTATTATTATACAGGCGGCCAGACAGACAGACAGATGAACAGGTAGATGAACGGACAGACGTACGGGCTTACTTAAATCGATTCAAAAGTTGATGTTGGTCGAGAGTATATGTACATCTGAATATTGCCAACAAATTGACAAAATGAGTATTCCTCCCCTTTCTTCGATGTTGGGTATAAAACAAAGTAAAAGTTATATACAAAAAAAAGTGCTTTTGTGTAATATTCGTAGATATTTTCACTGTCAATGTTAGATATAAATAGTAGCAGTAGTAGTAACAGCTTCATTTAACATTATTGCCACTTCACTTTCTGGATCAACTCTTTACTATGTTACATTTAGGAATGAGGCGTAGAGTTTTTTTTTTCTATCTTTAACCCTTTGTAAATGTTGTGAATGTATGAAAGAGCAAAAATACACTTAATGTCTTCATCAACGTTGTCATTTATTTATACATAAATGCTCAGAAACGCAAACACAATATAACAACGATGTCTGTGATTGATGCACCAAGCGAATGAAATTACGGTGAACGTCGTCATCATCACATTTATGACGAAATGTGGAAAAGCGCCACTTTTAAACGCCTATAAACATATATGTATAAATGTATATAAATATATTTATATGTACATAAATATATATATATATATATATATATATATGCGTACATATGTGTGTGTATGTTTATGTATATGTATTGATTAAGGTATGAATGTGGGTGTAGCGTATGTAACCTCATAAGTATTATTCAAAGTGTGCGCGTATGCAAATTTCCCCGTCTTTTCAGAGAGCAAGAAACAACCTCGAAATCCCTACGGTTTCGAGTACTACAAGCACTTAGGCTGCCTGCCTGTGTGCTATCTTTTATTTACTTTGCAGCCTTTGCTTTGAATTTGGGTTTTGTTGTTTTTTGATATCTTATTTTATTAAAAATTAATCAATGTCATTAAAAATAACGACACTAACACAACTTAAGAACAATTTTCCCATATGCACATACGACAATAAACTCTTTTTGAATTTAAAAAAATGGTCTTGAAAATGATTTCATAAGATGAGATTATAATATACTTAACATTACATTTATTTTCTCTAAACGCATAACGCGTCAGGGAGTACATGTAGAGAGGTTGTGAATAATTGCAAGGCATGTTGTATTTCAAAAAATTCGCTGAAACTGTTTAAAGATTTCACTGTTTCAACTAATTCAAGATTAAGCTCTGCTATAAATAGTACTGACTTTAGATATTTTCAAGATTTTCTTCGATACTAAAACACAAGAAAACGACTTCAATTCCGCTGATGAGGAAATTTTCCTATTAATGAAAACCAGATGGCCTTTAAATGCTAAATGCAAAACAAGTAGGGTTACCTGTAAATGCAATGGTTACAAAAAACCAACAACAGTGGTTATAAAATATCGTTTAAATATCATTAAAATGATTTCTGCAGAATCTGCTAAGAGATGTAACGTATAACTCAGTATATTGTTTTCTAATTAATAGAGCAGTGCACGCATTTCTTCTGGCTTTGGCTCGTCGGCATTGGAGCTGGTCCGACGGATTGCTACTCTACTAAATTAGTCCTACCAATTATTTTAAAATATGTGTGCTTTTATTAAAATGAATAAATGAGTAGAAAACGGTCTGAGGAATCGCAGACATTAGGGAGAAGCCGTTCGTTCAAACCGGACTGAACTTTTTGGTCTGTTATCTGTCATGCCAACCTATTAACCCTCCGCTTCCGGCGAAATCATTCTCTTACCTTTTCTTTTTTATTATTCATTTTAAAATCAACGGGTATAAAAGGAAATAAAAAGATTCCTAACAACAAAAGGAGGACTAATTCCTTATAAGCGAATCAATAAGTGAATACGGTTTTTTAAAAAAAGAAGTTATAATCTATAAAAAAATTGTATCGCGTAAATGATAAATGAAGAATACCTAAAATTATAATTATGAAAAACAATCTTCGATTAAAAAATTAAATCACCAGGGATGTTATCATGCTTAGTTGAAATGTAAGTAGTGGCTGACAAATATTCTCACCTCAAGCTCGACGAGGTGCTTTCTTTAATTACGTTTTAGTTTTTTCTTTAAAGTTCCACCTTTAATCTTTTAACCAAACGAATAAAGCCAATTTAATTTCCTGGCCTTTGTAGTACAAACAAAAAAAAACCAATATTATATCGCCGTCAAGAGAAAGTGATACAGGAAACGGATGTTATAAAGGACGGATGTTATAATACGTAGAGATATAAATTTGCAAACGCTTATCGCTTGGTAATGATTTATAATTAAACCAAACTAAAACGTGGAAGTAACAGGCACTAATAAAAAGTCTGACAAAAAATATCAACACGAAGTGTGCCACAATGATAATCTAATTAATAATTAAACTTAAATGCGGTTAAATTTTATTTCAACAGTGGATTTTATAAGAAAAGCTACTTTGTTACTTCTGTTGCTATGATTAAGTTAACAATAATTGCTAGAAATTTTAATTAATGGATACAATACGCCAGATACGAAGGTGCTTGATAACTGATAGATATGAATTTGTAATTGCATTAAACACAAATCTTCTTGACACGTTTCTAATCTAATTTACACGTTTACTTTACTAAACAATATTCATGTTTTTAATATTTTTAAAATTTTCAAACAATTTTAAAAGCAAAAACAGCCAATTACGAAGGTCAAAAATAATCGTATCTTGGCCAATATAATATTTTACAGAAAAGCCAGTTATGGCTGACAGATCTGTATAGACAAATATATAAAAGACGAAAATATTTCGTTTATTATTAAGCATTTTATACTCAATAGAATATCATAAAGCAAATTTCCGAATGCTAATTAAGTAAATGTGATTTAGACTTCAAATTACCCTTTTAACCTTTTTTAACCTTTAAGTTGGCTCTTCAATCATTCCCCAATAAAATTTCAAATTGAAAATCAATTGAAGAAGTTAAATGATAACACTTGCCCTACAATTACTGACGGCCACATTTAAAGTAATTGAGTTACAATACGAGCTTAGGAAGCCCAGGAGATTACCTCTGCGTGGAATTCCTGGCTACATTTTGTTTTTTTGTTTTGCTGGATCCCCGTAGCAGGGAGCTGCTTCTTGATTGCTGGGAAAGGTGCTTTGGGGAGTTTCGTGGTGGTTTCAGGAACAACCCAAAGTTCGCGGGAACTTTAAATATTAGACTAGTGCGACGCTATCTCTCTCCGTGGTGCCCAAATTTATCTATACAGCCGGCGTGGGTATGTCGATGATCTGGTACAGCGTATCAATGGTGATTTAGCTCGCCTTGCTCTTTGGGCTGACTCAAATAATAATATTACACTCTAGCAAAAATCAAGCCTTGATCATTTCACCCGTTGCTTGTAATTTGCAATCTTTACCACTGGTCAAATTGATGGACGAAGATATGGAGTTTGTTAGAGAAAGAGTAGTGTTTCAAGTCTTTGTTTTAAGCCTAACTCTCGTTTAAATGCTGACGATCTTGTCAATTTTGTGGTAATGCGTGCTTACAATATTCTGAGAAAATTGCGGCTTTCTTCATCTTATATCCGTATCCTAGCCAAATGGCGACTGTTTAAATGTTTAGTTGTGCAGCTCATTTCTTATAGAGCCAACGTATACGAGAAACTAGATTATACTTCCAGCAAACAGATGCAAGGCGTGGTTAATAAGTGTGCTAGATATGTTTGTAATATGCGGATATATGATAGGATATCTCAGTTTTCGGTGAACATTTTGAACTGAAAATTAGTTTTCCTTCATAAGCTAATCTGCACTGAAGCACCAAGATATTTCTATGAGAAAATTCGGTTCGCTAGATCGGAACGGATAATGAATCTAATCTTACTTGATCATAAGTATTTGTCATCATCACGACTATTCTTTATTAATGCGATAAAGCTGTGAACTCGGTGCCACCTGCTATTAAGATGATCGCAAGCTCGAAGACGTTTAAGTCGGCTGCAAGGACTTTTTATTATGTATAGTTACGCCCACACTTACACTTGTTCATTATAATTACTTTATTTTATTGTTCTCAATTGTTCCGTAAGAGACTACGTGGGTCTTATTGGCACTTAAATTTTAATTATTGCAGTAACGATTATTGTTATTATTATGATTAATAAACTAAACTAAACTAAACTAAACTTTGTTATCAGCAGTTTCTCTTGCTTTTCTTAACTTTTTTTTTCTCAGTTCTCTTTCTATTTATTAAACTAAAGGTAAATAAGAAACTGAAAGCAATGGAAAACGAAAGTGTTTGTTGTAAAGAACTCTGTAGTAATTGGTTATTTCTTTCTGCAAACAATTTTTTATTTGCACTTCAATTTGTAAAGCGCGGAAAGACACATCATAGACAACGTGCACTTCTAATAGCGCACTTAGGTTTCCGGTTTTTGTTTTGTTCAAAGTCTTCTTCGTCACTAGACGCTGCTTCTCAGTCAAGAATCATTTCAACAAACAAAAAGGCGATTAGATTAGATTAGATTTTTGAATTTTTGTAATGTTGGTACACACGTCTGCAACATATGGTGACATTATCAACCATTTTGCGTTTTTAGTTTGTTCTTGACAGATATAAAAGTTAGACATGTTTTGTCGTCTTCGACGGATTTGTGCTTTCAAAAAAAATGGATCATAAAATTTGCATTAAATTTTATATGGAAAATAAAACTAAGTGCTCCAACTCACTCAAAATGTTGTCGGTGACATTTAACGAGGCTACTTTGAGCAAAAAGAATGTTTATAAGTGGTACAAGCACTTCACCGAAGGCCGAAAAGACGTTTACGACGATGCCCGCCTTGGATGCTACAGCACATCAACAGCCGATGAAAACGTTTAAGTAGTGAAGACAATTGTTATGAAGAATCATCGAATCATTATTAGAGAAGATGCCGACGATTTCCGCATATCGTTTATAAAGTTACAAAGGAATTATGGCACAACCAGTCATGAATGTTTCATCATAATAATACGCCAGTTCATACGTCATTGTTTTTTGGCCAAAACAACACTATAATTAGCCACTCAGCCACTATTACAAAACAGACAAATATTAAGAACATAGTTCGTCTGAAAGAAAGTTGTGGATGCCACAGTTTCCCTTAACTTAACTGGTTTCAATTATTTACTTACATTTGCTTAGTTACGTTTGCCGTATTCCGGATACTTCTAAACAAATAGTCGGCCTTGGATCATTGCAAACCTTTTCTTTATCGAGTCCCCTTATTGTTCTTATTTACAAAATCGGAAGTGTTACAAATTTGTATAGCTGCATAAGTGATGCCAAGTTTTTGCTTTACTTACATCTAAAAAATTGGAAAAAGTATAAATAAATATTTTATAAAAATCGATTTATATATTTAAGAACTATCAGGGAACTTAGAGATAAAATAAATAAAAACTTTCAATTACTCTTTAACTAAGAGATAAAATCCATAAACCTCTGGTATGATGAATATTTTTATGGCTAACATTTCATTGCAGATTGTGGTGGTTGCTTACTTTTGCCTTTTTTCCACTTAATAGATTTCGACAACTTCGTAAATGATGACTTTAGCACAATATATGCAGTAACCAACAATAACACCAATAACAATCAGACAAGAAACTTGCAAAAGGACTCGATTTCCAAATGCTAGTTATAAAAATTTACATATCTACGTACGTAGTCATATCGTTGTAGGATGAGGGATGGGGTGAAATAAAAGAATAAAGAGGGAGACGAATTTTATAGATTTTTACATAGCGTTGTTTACATTTGTATGGCAGAAAATATCTTTCTGTACTTTTTATAAATTTTCAGAAAAAGGGAGGAGCGTTCAAAGTTGATATGTTATTTTTTTAACAATGATGCTTTCAGTCCTTATATGGTTTTTGGTTATCAGACTTATTACATATAGATGGTTATATACACATGAAATACATGTGCGAGAATTCATAAAAAAAGCAACGAGAAAATAGCAATGCAAGGCTCAAGCTGAATGTTTCAATAAACGCCACTAACTTTTGTACGAAAAGTCAGCTACTCGAGATATTAACTATATATTGCGTAAGCATATTATGTGTATCGTATACGTTCTATATGTGCATGTATTTTATATATTCTTATAACAAATTTTGAAACCTCACTTTAGAAAAGCTGGAAACATTTTTAATTTCTCTTTTGATTTTCGAATTTAATTTGATCCTCTGGGTCTTAGCAAATCATTGAAGATCATATAGACAAATCGTTTCGGCTATTCGCATTTATCTACCATACATATACTTCATGTCTGCATAATCTATCGCTTATCTGTATATTACCCAGATTTATAATAAATTTACTGTTTCACGCATAAAACTCAATCTACACTTTCTTCTTAAGTTTGTTTTTGTAAGTATTGCAATGTATTTCTAGTCAGCATTTGTTTTACACCCGCAGAATAAATAAGTATATACGTAAAGTAGTGAAATGTGTTAAGCTCTTATTATTTATTCTAATTAAAAATTGGAATTGAGATTGAGATTGAAAGATTGTCATTCACAAGTGCTTATGTAGAGAGTGATTTTAATTTCTTGAATTTTTTTGATGCAAAGACTAATAGGGACTTTTCTTGTGCAAGATTATAATCGTGTCAATACGATAAATTTTATGTTTATTCTCAAAAGTAATAGCCATGATTTTCAAAATTTTTTCATTTTGAGACGTTCGAAGACTGAAACCTGTGTCTACGGCGGTTCGTAGTAAATGCCATTTTCATCATCAGCAGCAGTAGCAGATTATTAAGTAAAGCACTTCATTCGTCCTCATTCGTACTCCAAAATCGTTTGAGCAATATCAACTCCATTGTTCTTTAGTTCATCCGAAGTTTACTCAAAAGCAGTTCCAACCGGCCAAATAAAAGTCTCGTCGTTAACGAACATTACAGAATTTTATGCTTTACTTTAATAAAGTCTTTTTTTATTATGAACTTTGGTTTGTTAATATTGTAGCCGCGGAGTACGGGAAAAAGCAGCAGACGTTCCATCAAATTTGCATGTTATTGATCACATAGATATTAATTTAAAATGCGTCAAACCAAACAATTAACATCAAAGGCGCTTACAACAGGTAGATAAGTCAAACCTATCTTCTGTCAAACGTTTTAGATAATATATGAAATAAATGTACATTTATATAAAGTATTGTAGAAGAGTGAACTAATATTTTGGCAGCTCTTGGAAGAGAATGAAGGGGAAAATTTATTATTGAAATGTACATTATAGAATTAAAACTAAGGAATTCTTGGATAAATGTGCTGTAGTGTAATATATTTTATATAAAAAAAATGTAGTTTGAGTTAGTTTACCTTTAGTTGCCTTTTTTTTAAAATGCAAATGATTCAATCTTGTTACAAGGAATTTATGTAGTGCCTTAAAGTGCAACATTAAATCGAACATAAACACACTGAGATGCAAGCAATAACATCAACCGTTAACACATTTATTATTTTAAAATGAAAATGATACCAATCATTATATATATATATATATATATATATACATATATATATACGCCTTGTTTAAAAACAATAATAAATCTGACATTCTCAATATCGTCATCGGGTTATTCATGATAAACGTATGTATGCTTAACTTTAAAACCTTAATGAAATAATAAACAAATAAAAAATTACTATAAAGTGTATTTAATATACATTCAGAAAATAAAACTGTCATCTTGTCTTATCTTTAAAAGTGCTTGAATGTAAGGACACAAATGATTTAAGTTTCTGAATAAGCGTAATACGCGTTCAATCATTAAATAGATGAAATCAAGAAAATTAACCATAGTTTCTAGTTTATTTTCTAAGTGTATGATTTTAATTTACATCAAAATCATGCGTAAAGTCTTTTAAGAGTAAATTTTCCACCTTACACATATATATATATATAGATATACGCATCGGAGGAAAATTTTATTCATTTTTCATTGAATGTGTCGAAATAAAAGTGCAATCTGAGGCAGACCGAATCTTGGACACTCGGCACGACATTAACAAATATATGAATATAGTTATACGGATATATCGGGTGTCTGATTTGGTCCTATTATTAGAGTAAACCGATAGCTCTATATCCAAAAAATGTTATTAATTACCAAAATTTTTAAGTTTTGATGATTGCAAACGCATGCAGGTTTATTATACAGATAGATCTCACGCATCTTTGAAGTTGAGCTTTAGGCGTAAGCGATGATCATATGTGCTATAGTTTTGAACCCCCTGCCTCACTTTGAGCTCCTATTTATTTCATTTGGGTGGAGTTCTAGATTAAGGGTTGAGAATATGAAAAAAAGATTGGGCGCATTCTCAGTCGAATCAGCTGATTTTCTGCGGATGGCAATGTTGCCCACGCCAGCGTTTGGACAGCAAGAAGTTACGTTCAAGTAATGCAAGTTTTCCGGTTGAATCTTCTTCGGTTTTTTCTACATGGATAAATGATCACACCGGACCTATCATATATAATGATTGAATTTTGTTTTATTTTTTCTCATAGAGTGCAATGAACTTGGAAGATATGGAAGAATTGTTAAAACACTAATAAACAAATAATGAATCCGGACTCCGAATCATCCATGTAACTCACTCATTCGGGCTTATCGATACGATGTAATGCCGGCAAAGATGTCTGTATCGAAAATTTAAATTTAGAACTCCAACGGAAGTAGCGTAGCGCATTATTGCGTACTTCAATGCATATTTTGTGGTGCTACGAACACAATAATGAAATTCTCACACCGCAATTCCTGATAGGCATATGGATAAAATAATATGTATTTTTATAGCAGTTAACGAGCTTTTACTGAAAATGATGAAGTTCAAATTTTCATATGTAAATGTTTCTTATCACGTTATAAGAGTCAAAAATATTTATCATTCCGAAAATCATCCATTCGCTATATACATATAAGTTTAATTTTTCAAAAATTTTCACAAAATTTCATTTTCATAAGTTTTGCTGGATATTAAAATTCGGTAGCATTGTCTGCGCTAATAATAAGAAAGAAATTATGGTCATTTTGGATCTAACTCGTATGACACTTAAAACTGCATTGTCCAGTTTGCTTGATAGCGTGAGAGATCTATTCAGTCATTAGAACGATAGTGATATGTTTCTCAATCCAGTTAGAACACTTTTTCGAGATATTGCGGACACATTTTGAAAATCAAAATTATTCTGCTTTAGTTAAGTGTTGTGTAAGATTTGACATTTTATTATAAGATCATATATGCCTCAACAACATTAGCAAATTATTCATTTAAATGATACCTAAAAAGTTAATTGCATTAAACATATTTCAACGTAAACACAAACTTTTTTGTGTTGCCTTGATAAATTTTTTTTTGTAAAGTAAAGGTACTTTCAACTGTGGCTTTATATGGGGACTGGTCGTAAAAATGACCAGATCGAAATCATTTTCAACAGTGTTCGTCATTGTGATGAAATTATTCTAATACGACTGCTGTAATAAAAAATAAATCTATGTCAAGTCCTTCCGGTTTTTACATACTAACTCATGAACTTATTATACCAGGTACAACGTGAAGTGTGCAGAAAAATCAAAGTTTCTAAATTTGGACCACGTCAGTTTACGTTTTAGGCCTCTAGTGTCCCTTTACAAGACAACAAGTTATAATGTCTGATATTTTATTACGAAAGTAGATGAATGATTGTATTAGGCAAAGTGGTGTAAGGCATTTAATAATCGGCATTGTCCGACTATAATATTTCTACTTGTTTTTATCCGTTTTATTTACTTTATTGTCAGGAGGTGAAAGAAGGAAGTAGGTTTCTCTTAGTAGAATTTAACTCGTCTTTGACGTCCATAATGAGGGCCAATATATTGCATGTTGGTAGATCGGTTGAGAGAGTCAAACATATATTAAAGAACCTAGCATCTTCGGACTTCAACCTTAAACGATATAAAGTTGATACTTTCGACTCTAGAACATTATTTCAAGCGTAAATTTTGATCTGTACATCAGATTTACTATTTCTGAGACTACCCTTAGACTTATTCTTAACAATGGCTTCAGATCCACATTTGTTGTATTTGCTATATGTTGCTTGCATTGAAAAAAAACAACTCCTTTTTTCTCTGCACTTCTCTCAATTTTTTAAACACAATGTAGGCGGCTTTAAGCGGGATGTAATCACTTTCAACGAAAGCAGAAAGGTTTGATGGGAGCTTTCATAATTTGAACAATAATTCAAGATCCATTTTCAAATATTACGAACAGCATGATAAATTTAAAATGCATTCATTCTTCGATACTGAGCATTAAACATTATTGTGACTGCTTACATAACCTTTGCTTATATTATTTTACATATATATGGTATATGATAGAGTTTTTTTAATAAAAATTTACAATTTTATTAATAATAATAATAATTTCACATGATTTATTTTTATTACTAACAATCAACTACATCTGCATGTATGTTTGGGATTCATGTGTTAGTGTATGTGTCTATATCAGATGTACGTGTACAAACGAATATGCATCTGCACCTGCAATTTGCTTGTGCGAGCGTGGCTCTGTTTATATGACTGTTAACCAAGTGTCACTTAAGTACAACAATACAATTCGAAAATTTACTCGAGTTTAATGTGTTGGTAAACACAAACACTGACAGTGACCAAGCAAGGCTGGAGAAAAAGAGAGCAGAGAGACAGAAAGAAAGATAGACAGACAGCTATATTGTAACTGTTATTGTTGATGGTAGTTGTAATAGTTGCTGTTATTATTATCCCGAATGTCCTTTATATATTTGTTTGTTTACTTGAGGTTGCTAGCACTTTTATATGAATGAAAATATCGTTAAAATAACATAAACTCAAACAAGCACATAGACACATGCATGCGTTCATATTAAAATTGGATCGCATACAAATAGCTTTTACGTACGTACTTACATTTACATTTATTTCACATTATTGTGTGTAAACACAATAAGATTTTAATTGCTGTTTGCTCGTGTTTTTATACGTTTACACGGTTGCGTTTGCATGTTTGCGTGCGTGTGTGTGTATGTGTGTGTGTGGTGCGTTTGCGTATGCGTGCGTGTAAGCATTTATGTTAATAATGATATTGAAAAATTTTACAAAATTTTAATGTTTATCTTATATAAATATACAAAAAATATATAGACACAGGTGCTGGGCCGAAGTAGATTAAAGCCTTTAATAAATAGGACAAATATCGAAAGGTACGGATGCTTCGGGTTCTGTCTTTTGTGACAATTATTGATTGTGCTTACACACTTAAATTATTATACATGGGTTATGTCGTAGGTGAACGCAAATATATATCAACCGCTATCGCAACGTGCTCCATTTTTACAGGCACTTTGTTCTTAACTTCGTCACGATCTTTTAAGATCTCTGAAAATTTTTAATATAAAACTTTTAAGGATAAGCAAAAAATTGTCCCAAGTTATATTCGCCTTGAAGAGAAGATTGCGTATTTGTTATCTTAAAACGACTCTTTATAATTGTACGCATACGGCGACATTTCCCAACTTAATTTCTACCAAAAGGAGAACTTGGGGAAATGGTTCTAAAACAGAATAATTTACAATTTTTATAAAACGTCCATCGAAATAGTTATAAAAGAAATTACCGTACTGGTGATTAGTGACTCGATTAAAAAACTTTCTGTTTGGGAAAATTATTGCATACAGAATTCTGTAACTTGTATAGCAGGGACTAAAAAAACAAAGTTTACGGAGAAGTGCCGACGTGTTCAACTTGGTTATGTGGGTGAAGAAAGGGTTCGCAAGCTCTCCTTATGCTCCTATTTGATCCCTTCCAAAGTGAAACATATCGTTCTCCACGTGCAATATGCATAATCATCTTAGTCTGTTTCTGTTCTTGGAACTCTCGACGTGACAACAACTAACGTAAGTATTTGATGATAGAAGGTGAAGTTCAGGCATGTTAGGCTCAGTCCCTTCTAAAGTGGTTAAAGCGCTGAAAAAAAGCTGAAAATAAGTCATAAACCTTTGGTTATTTCAATCTATCTTTAAGTACATAGTGACGTTGCAAAGACAATTTCCCGATCTTTTAAATATTTTTTGTATTTTTTTATAAAGGCTTTGTGTGGTCATACTTCTAAATCTAGGACTGTTTGACTTCACTTATCCACTACGATATTCAGAAACTTCTTAGTTAAACTTGATCTTTCGTTCCGAATTGCGACATGTACCCCAATTCAAAATCCTTGGATATGCTAGTGTACACAATCCTTGAAGACACACAATTGGTAAAAATTCTTTTGTACGCCCAGGCACTGGCGTACTTTTCTTGGTTTATTTTGAAAACTTTCGCCGCTTTGGAAATAAAAAAACCGCTTTCGCTAGAACGTTCTCATTATAAGCGGTGAGCCGAGGTTACTGAGCACCGTTGGGAACAGCGTATCGTGTGTTAAAAGAAGATGACGTTGCAAATAAAGATACTCCTGGGATTACACTCTTCTATTTAATTGCGATGGTTTCTAACATGAAACTATTAAGGTATGATTGCTCTGAATCAATAGAAATCATTGATAGCAATGCGCTAAAAATGAGGGAGACAAATGTCTTGTGCTGCTGATACATATTTTTATACAAAACGATTATCTAGAAATAATCTTCGAAGTCTAACCGACTTTCCTTTAATATAGTACGATTAATAGAAGCACAAGCGGATCAATAGATAATCTTATTTAAAAAGTACGAGAATCTTATCCTGAACAAAAATAAATTTTTCAAATCCTCTAATGCCTACTCATTGTATGATCATTGGAATCGTTTAAAATTGATGAGCTTTTATTACAGTGCATCATCCTGCTCTTATATGTTGCAAAGGAGCTTCGTGAATTGATTGCTTGCAATCGCAATTTAAACTAAATTATGTAAGATACGATTTTCATTTTGCATTGTGTTTGGTAGTATTTTTAAGGTTGCTAAAGCCAGTCAATCAGTTTGCTACTTAATATCGCCTTCTAGATTGCATTTTTTTTTTTTTTGCTAATTCCAATAAAATTATTTCCAAAACTTTTTCTTTCAATGTATGACAATGTATATGTCTCCTGTAGGGTAGAGCTTTTTAAATTATTTACGCAGATTATCGATTTTTGTTATTGTGTATATTAGATCTCTTCGTTGCACGTTGCATGCACATATTACGTAAACATCTACTATAACTTGATCTTTATTAAACAATATTTAATTATTTTGTTGAGAATTATGTACTCCTAAGATAACTTGCTAGTGTACGGTTTTTTATTTGACGATTTTAGCAAAATGATATTTTAAAACAATTTACGTATAATAATTCTTATAGAAACACAACACATACGGGCGAATATTCACAGAGTTGAATTATACAAATATTTATATATTGATATATATTAACGTTTTTGACTTGAAATCATTGATATACCGTTGTGTCTTTATTACTTATGTAGTTAACACAAATGTTTTTTTTATATATATACTCGCGTTACAGAATAACATTAAAAGGAAATCACTTCAATATAAAACAAATAAAACATACGAATATAAAAGCATGGGAGCCTGTACGTGCATGTATTCGATTGCATTTAATATGCAAAACTTATATACGAGCTTACATGCACATATAAATCAATTTATTGTCGTTAAACGAATTCCGCTGTTATCCTGGATTAATTTGTTACTTAATTGCACGCGCGTTCAGATTCCAGGCATACACGCGCACAATCGAAATAACTGTAAAAGAAGTAAGAAAGTTATATACGCCTGGTGATGAATCTTTTTTATTCACTGCTTTTGCCCATAATATGGTAAAAGCTCAAAATATGATCTTAAATACGGATGTGTCAGTTGGTTGATCGTAATTACTTTTATTTTGCGAACTATTATGTCGGGTTTTGGAGAATTATTTCTTACGAAATGTAAGTCACAACTCTCTATATACTGAACGCATCTCAACTGTAAGCGCGTCAGACCCATTCCTTTTGTTCGAACACCTAGGACTAGAAGTTTCCTAAATGGTATGACAAACGGCCATGACACATAATAAGTTAAACTTCCAGTCTTGAAAGTGATTACAAACATAAAGAATAAAAGGTGTCAAATTTTCCCACCAGTAGTGCATCTCTAACAATAAAAAAAGGATTATTCAAATTGGCTTCCGCGTGTAACTTGATTTACTAATGCATTTTTTACAGTAATGTAGAGCCAAGAAGGATAAACTTCATACAAGCTTTTGCACAGATTTTCCGACCAACACACCACATAGAATTGAAGTTAAGACATGTTTGCGTACTGTGAGCATGGCCAGAGATGGATAGAGCCCATTTTAAAATCTCATCTGCGCAATATACTAAGTTTCGACTTTCCTTCTTCAAGTTTACTACAGTGAGCGTTCTGAAAACAAATACAATCGGTTCGGACAGCTTTGCATATGTGGACGCTGGTTAGGAATATATGAAATTTTTACTGCATATTTCTGTGTGCTACAATTAAACGGACATATCTAGTATACCCTTATCTGTGATGGTAGACATAAATATATGCGATATGCACAAGCAACATAAATGCTCTATGTCATATCAATAGTAGTTTAGTAAGTAAGTTTCTCATGTTTTTTATAACATCAATCAATTTTTTCTACTAATCTCGTAAGGAGAGACAGGGAAAAGTGTGGCTCTCAGATACAGTGGTCATTTCGTGACCTTCAATCGAGTCCATACATCTATCCGAAGTATTAAAATATAGTGTCAATTTGTCTTAATCGCCTTATTATAGATATTTATTCTAATGTCACTTGCACTAAGCTAAGAGTCTACGTTCTTACGATTAGTTTCTCTTTCATTTGTTTCTTATTAAGATCATGCTTTCAAATACCGGGGATTTCCTTGAGATGGTATTTAATCCGCAGGGATTTAGGTGACGACGCGTAGGTCAAGCAAGTGTGATAATTAGAGTATAAGATAACGTCGATGGCGAGTGCACGACTTGCTATTTACCGTAATATTTACAATGCAAAAGTCGGGCAACAAAGTTGTGTCCTCTCATTCAAAATCGAAACAGTTAGTTGCGAATAAGAGCTACCCTCTCCTTAAATCAACTTACTTCGCTGTCCATTACAATTAGCTCTGTACTTAGGGCAGATGGCTCTGTGCACAATCTGCATTAAACTAAACGTAACATAAACCCCGATATGAGTAAAATTTGGTTTTGATCTTCTTAACTTGTAAGCTTACAAATATAGATAAAGTCAAGCAAGTATGGCAAGTATTGGGGGGTTTCAATATATTCAAAAGTTAAATTTCTCTTTCTAAAGACGAAACTATAAAATACAATTGTTCGCGAGTAGAATAAAGAGACATTTGATAAAGGTTTTAAATTGTAAACCAATAAAAAAATGTAGGTATAACTGTTATTCAAGACATCATATGTTTATCGTAATGTTTGCCATAATTTTCAATAGATTTTCCAAACTAGTCTGAATTTTTCTTCTTTAAAAACCTGCATTTAAATGTCACATTGCACGTTGGCGATTGAAATTAATAAAATAATAATTGTTGCATTTCAATATTTTTTGTCGAAGTCTATCACGACTTTGACTAAATATGAAACCTTAATTTCCTTTTTGGCTAGCTATGAACCCTCAAAACCCATGTGTACCGGAAGGAGAATGAAACGAAATAATAAATGACTGCAAATAGTGTCTTGGTTTATATCGAAGTTACTACGTGTTAAAATTTGAAAATGAAGGACAATGACTTTATTTTCTACAGTTCTCGTAAGAGTAAATAAATGTCGGGTGCATAAGGTTTCGTTCTGACCCGCATGTTAACTTTCTTTTATTTGTAGATTTACACAAGTTTTCTTAAAATGTTACGCTATACCGGCGCTTGTGTAAACAATATGCCTTTCATTAAAAATTGAATTAAAAAAACAACATTTTTTAATACATGTTCAACCTGATCTGTTGTGAGCCACAATTTCACTTATGCACATAAATTACAGATTTAAAGTTGAACATAAACGAAAGTAAAATAATAGTCAAATGAATTTTGTGCCATGAAACAAAGTTTAATACCGTCGAGAGACTGTGCTACTCATATGTCGGATTAATTTAAGCAGAATTAAGAGAAAAAAAAATATTTCAACTGAAGAAAAATTCTGAGAAAAGACATTTTATATATACCTGTCTGATCTGCACATATATAATTTTAGTTATATATATATATCTCTGTGTGTGTGTGTGTGTGTGTATGTGTCATTCATTATTAAACAAAAAAAAGGTGGGAATATTTTCTTTCTTTCGTTTATTTTTCGTTTTTCGACTATATTCGTGAGCCTACATATCTGCATGTAGAAATTAATGGGTTTTTAATTGTCTCTATACGAGCAAAGGGTCGACAAACGGATTAAACTCGAACACAATGCCAACGCCAACACCAACACCAACAACAAACGTAAAAGGTGATTGTCATGACTACATACAAATGATGAGGAAGATATTTTCAGTATATATTTTGGTGACTGAAAATGATAAAAATGCACAATGAAATTAACTTCTCGCATGCATAAATATGTATGTGAATGCAATTTCAACTCACCTACTGACATACTGGGAGTTGGCTAGAGAATCTTTTTTTAATTAAATTGCAGATAATATTGAGTTGCCAATGTTGCAAGCTGTATAAATGAACAAACAGTTCGAATCGCATACAACACTTATGTACGAATGCACAATACATATGCATAAATAAACGAAAGGAATGCAATAAAGTTTACAATTATTTAAAATTTTCCCTGACAAATTCACGTACACTCATGCACACTCATGCCTTTATACATTCTCAGAGAAAAAGCCGCATGCGATGGACGCTTACCACAGTAGGAAAGTCATTTATCATTTAATAACACGGTTGGAGCTTGAAAAATTTATGAAAATGTTTAAGTTAAATTTATAATAAAAAAAAGAAAAATAATTTTTGTTTTTTCTCTTCTCATTTCCTTCCATGTTTGTGCTTCTTCCTCTAACTGGCAGACAGCATATGAAATTATTTATTATCGATACAATTTGTTAAGTAGCAGCAGAAAAAAAAGAAAAGAAATGCAAAGCAACCCAAATATTGCATTCCTTTTAAGACGAATCTTGTATACTCAGCCTATCTTGTGAAACAAATGCATAAGCACTATAAAGCTTTTTACATATGTCGATTTACCAGTTGGCCGGTGTACATAATTTCTGCACTGAACTTCGGCTCTGGATGATGTTGTGCTTTGCGCAATCTTACGAATAAACTTACATTAACACTTGCTGTAAACTATCAGTGGCACAACGTTGCTTTGATGGACCACATGATCTTTTAAATTTTACCAGCGGTCTTAAACTTTCTTTTCATATTTAACAAACGTTGGAGTTGAACAACCTGTATCTGACCTTAGAAACCTGCCTAATTCAAATTCGGTTTTCATATTGATCGGGAACACATTAGAAGAACTCGAAATCGTCCACACGGCGATGCCTGGTGTTTACTCGCTAGATCCTGAAAAACATTTTTATTTAGTGATTATTGGTATTCTATTATGTGTTGGTATTCTCAACGTAAATTATGCAAATACTTCCTGGAAATTGTACATCTAATTAAGGCGCTAATCTTTAGAGCGAAATCAAAAATGTAGTTCGTATGTTCCGCAGATATTTGTGTCATGGAAACTTCGGCAGTGCGTATGCATATGTCTACTACATGATGTACATCAAAAATATTTATGTATACATGTTATAGAATCTCTGGAGTACATGCTTAGATGTTACAAAGAGAATAACAAAACTAACATGCACTGAATATTTCGAATATTCGTTTATCTTTTATTAATAAATCTAAAGAAATCCACTTAAAAATTTCAGCACTTACGCACACAGAAACATGATAATATATTCCACAAGCGGTGGAGTTTTAGGAAAAATAAATCATCTATTGCAACTTAAATAATAAAATCATTCGTCAGCATAATAAATTCTATACAGAGTCATCTCAAACCAAAATAAATCAAGCCCAAGTATAGCCCAACCCGACCCTACCGAACATAACTAAGTTGTTTTCAAGAATAAAGCAATATTAGTAATAATATATTATTCTTTCTATAACTTTGAAAATGACTTTGACTGTGCCTGACTGTTTGTATATGTATATATATATATGTATATATATATGAAAAAATTTCAATTCATATTTCATTACCATTCTCTCACATACATATAATATACATAGTATAAGGGATAAAACTCTTTATCACTTTGCTGGGCACATAAGAGTAAAAAACGAGCTATCGAACAAGCACACATTAGCATTAGGAGCAATACATAAATTTAAAGATGACTCTTTAGGAGTTAGGGTTATGAGGAAGCCTTCTATTAAGCCTGATTTCACAGAAAAGCATATATTTCGTGAATAAATGGTATCATAATGTTTAGGAATACATTAACGGAAAGAAAGAACAGTGGTAAAGAAAAAGCTAAAAAAAATATACATTTTCCCCAAACTTAACATATTTTAAATTTCTGCTTAATTTACGCTTGAAAATTCTTAAATCTGCTGCTAAAAAAGTACATAATTAAATTTATCAACATTTTTGCTTGAAATTAATTTAATTTAATTTAAACTGTCAATTAGATTTTCATTATTCTAAGCTTTAGCAAATATTCGCAGTTACTTCCGGTTTTTGGCAAAGACGATCGAGTATCATCCAGGAAACTAGTTTTAAGCCTCCGTTCATGAAATACAATATCATTTAATAATTGCTGCTTATGCTATGCGATAACATGATTATTTTGTATCTAGTGATCGACATATTTTTATCTGCATTGCCGCTTGATGAATTTTCTTTATTATCTTTAATCGCCTAAAATTATTCATTAAAGGAAAAAAAACTATACCCAGCCGACACTAGACGTCTTAAATTTCTAATGGAACTTAAAATGTAACGGTTGAAATCTGCATTTCTCGACTTATTGACTTTAAATTGCAGGTTTAACTTTAAATCTAATGGAACCATATCTTGAATCGACTCAAGAAACTTCTTTCGAACTTCTAATATCAGATTTAAATACAAAAAAAGTTCACATTGATTTGGCAAATTTTTTTAAAAGAATAATCAAAGTTGCATTTTTTATCAATTCAGAAAATTACTTTCAATTAGTTGTATAATAAAAAGCGAGATATCTTTTTGTTATCAGTCCATTGATTTTAATCAGAAATTTTCGGCTCTTTTCCCATGACTTTAATTGTTAGTATTTTTATTACTAAAAGACAAATTCTAAATTATTAGGTATAAAAGGTTTTAAAAATTACCCATATCATGACTTCTATAAGACGATTTGAAGTTTTCTAAAATCGAAAATTAATTATACCCATACGAACAACATGACGCGATAAAGGAATACACATTTTGTGACCAAAGATATGGTCTTCATTTATTTCTTATACACCTCGTCACAATTTTAAAATAAAGCGGAAAAAACCAAACTATTATGTGAAAAATGAATTTTTTATTAAAAAATTAAAAAGCGAAAAAGTTAATATTACTATATATTTTCCAATGTATGGATGGATCCTGGTCAATTTTCAGAAAATTAATTTTAATCTAAGATTGCTGCGATTGTTTAGCTAAACAAATATAATCCTATTAAACATATGGTTATTAAAATGATATAATTTAGATTTAATTGATGTTAATCGCATTAACGTTAATTGCATTTGGTTAGTAATTCGTCTCAAATCAAAAATAAACGACAAAATGAATATGCCAATGAAAATAAAAGAATTAATGTTTTTCTAAAAGAAAGAAAATGTGGAAGATTGTTTTTTCTAAATTAGAATCGTAGAAAAAGGTTTTCTTGTAAAGCCTAAAGGGAAGTAAATTGGAGATAAATGAAAAACGATTTTTTTTACAATTATATCCTTTTATAGCCCACTGTTCTAGTAAGAAAAGTACAGACCAAAGAACTAAAATAGTCAAATATTTTGCATCCAAACACGTACGAGTTGGTTGCTTGGTTGCTGTGAAGTAATAATATATGGTTTTTCTTCAAAAAATTAATAATAATTTTTAAATTATGATTTTGTGCTTTTGGTGTTTATCACCCACCAAAAGCAACGAACAAACTGATAGAAGTGCCTCTGCAAGAGAACAATCGTAAACAAACACTGAAAAGTTTTTAGAAAGACCTAAAACGTACACAAACGTAAACATAGAAGAACGAGTTACATCACGCAAATTTTTTTATGTTGGTTTAAAAAAATTTTCTCATTTTCTTTATAAAACCTTATATAACTCAGGCCTATATATTCTAAGGAAACGGTCGTTTTCTTACTAGTTATATTGCTACACTGTAAATATCTCTATTCGTTTATATTATAAATAAACTATACGCTTGCATTATGAACAAATATATATCGTGTATTCAATATCAATATTCCGTTTCGCTGCTGTTACAGTGTAAATGTTCAGCATAGTATCTCTTAGTTATGTGTTTATTTTCTCTTAAATGTGCATTCTCTTTAATTCTTAGTTAAAACGTTAATACTAATCACTTACTCTTGCTTACAATTCACCTCCACAGAGTTAAAGTTTCTATTAGTCTCTAAACTGTAATAACATAATATGATTCTCAGTACTATAATAATAATCACCATGACACGAAGTTATAGTTCAAAATTGGTGATTTTGATTTCAATGGCAAAAAGCGGCCTGGAGGACGAAAAAAGTTCCAAAACAATGAATTGCAAGACTTATTGGACGAAAAACCGGAAAACCCTGGCAATTGTAGCCGAAGCTGTTATCTTTATTTTGATGATACAGTCATGAAAACAAAAATATGAAAAAATCACTTTTATGTAAAAGAAGTATTCTTATAATAAATATATTAAACAGCTTAAGGGATTAGGGCTGCGTATGCTTTTATCGTTGACGTCAACGAGGAATGAAAATTTAATTAAATAACAAAGATGCAAAATTCGGTGACTTGAATCAGCGTACATACAAACATAAATTCAACAATATTGAAAAAATAAATTAAGTATCTTATACTGCTTTTTTCATATACCACTATGTTTATTTATATTCATTCTTTCACTACTGCTGCCTCTGGCGTATTTGATTTTTAAAATACCGATTCAAAAACGGTTCAAATTGAGCAATTGACAAGTCCATACTTAATAAAAATTTATTCAAATATAATGTCTTGACGTTAATATGAAGCATATTGAAGGTTCATCCTAAGGCGAACACAACTTTCATGCTTTTTATACCCACCACCGAACGTGAGGATATTTTCATTTTGGCATTTTGTTTGTAATGCCTACAAGGAAACTTCAGCCACCCTACATAGTACGTATATTTTTTATCAACATCAAATTCAGAATCAATTTAAGCTTTTGCATCTGCCCATCTGTCGGTCCGTACATCTGTCCGCCTATGTAACGTCGGCGGCAAACACTCTCCTGGTCGGAAAAATGAAGAGACAGGCTTCAAATTTGGCAGAAACATTGGAAGTTCTTTCACATACGTTGCTATTGAAAATGGGCTAAATCGATCACAGCCCATGCATACACTAAAAAATAAGTTGAAAACACGTCTGTTCTCTGTTTGTTCTGCTCAGTGTTCATAGACTGCAAAATAAAAAATTTCCACGGTATTCCATGAAATAGAAACATTAAAATTTTGTTTTTTGTCTCATTTTTTAACATAAAGATGACAGGTATAAAAGTTATAATTTTCTACTTGTTATTAATTAGAACTAATTGTTTTTGTATTAGTACATCCTACATTGTAATATTTCAGCTATTGCTGACAAATATTTGCAAACAGTCAGTTAAAATAACTAGTAATACATTAATTTGTTTATTCATTTACTCTATTAACAGTAGCTAAATACACACGCAATACATATAATTATATATATAATATATCTGGGTACAATATAAATATAGATATAATATAATATGTAATGTAACATTATGTAAATACAATATATATAAATATGCTTTCGAATATTTTATAGAGCATACTGTATATATATATGTATATATATAAACTCAATTCATTCCAAAAAATTTTTTCTTAAAGCAGACATACATTTCGGAAAAGGACAGTACACGACTACACGGTCAAACTCAAACGCTCGTAATTTATATGGCATTGAGGGACATTGTACCTAGAAAAGAGAGAACAAACGTTGAAGAACAAAAATTAGGAATTCATTTCTTCCTTTAGCATTAGACAAAAAACATTTGAGATTCGTCTTCTTTTCTCGAGCGAAGTTATGTTAAACGGTTTTCGTAATATGGCAGAGGTGCCGATACATTCCTTTCTAAACCATGCAAGTCTGACAATAAAACCAGTATTTGTACCAAATCTATAATGTTTATACGAAAGGAATAGTTTGTACCTCAAATCACTGATCCGTATTCAAAAAGAAGTCTTGCTAGCGCCGCGCACGAGCTCTTCATTATGTAGAGATTATTAGAAATCATTCCACTATCTTTTCACAAATTACTTCCACTATCTTTTTACAAACTACTTCACTTCTGCTACAGGGTGCTACAAACTTGTACGGATGTATGTAACGCCCGGAAGGGCCTTTATTACATCGACCGATTCAGAATCATTTTCCGATTCAATTTCAGCCTGCTCATTTGTCTGATGTTTGTCCATATATTTTTGTGGTCAACTTACGACGAAACTTGTCGTACCGACGTCTTATTAAGAATGAATTCGATCGGATTATTTTTATGATCACACCCTATATAACGTCCCACTTGAAAAGAGCCTTTATGTAACAATATCCGTTAGAAAGTAATATTTTCGCACATAAAATGAATGTGGACAACTTTCTAAACCACCTCCCATATAAAGTAAGCCTTGATATGGCAAAGAGATTCAATATTTAATATTTTATAATGAAAAGTTCCTAATAAAAACTTGATATAAAAACAAAGTGTGTCAATTTTGGACTACGTAGGTCTATTTTTTTGGATAATACCAAAGAAAGTCTATAAGGTTTCATCAATGTATAAAGAAAAGTAGTGTAGAGTATTTAATGAAATTTTCTAGGATCTTTGAATACATAAATATTACACCCCTCGACTAACGTTTTTCAAACTTACAAACGAAATAATGAATCTGAAATGTCTTGATCATTCGGTGACTGATATTTATGTTAAAAGCTAAAGAGAGGATAAAGGTAGATACAAGAGAAAAAGATATTAATATCTAAGAACGCTTAACTCAACTAAGTTGCAGGCCTTACAAAAAGTATAACAACATTTCTCTAAAAAATAATAGTTTGACCTTGTCGATGGTAAAGTTTCATAAATTTGCCAAACAGCATCGCTCAATTTGATTATCTTTCATATCTAACGAAAGTAATAAAAGATAAGCATGTCAGCAAACGTAGCGACATTTGACTAGCTTTTCCAAAGACATTCGTTTTACTTTATGAAATCAAATTTTAGTTAGTTATTAACGCTATTAGCGAAGCGGAATGAAACTAAAATATTTCTTTTTGGTTTTATTTGTCATAGACGCGAATTACATTTTAGCTTTTGAGGATCGAAAGAAAACAGATCCTGAACTGGCAGCTGGCTTTATGGAAGGAGATATGATATTTAATCCAATTGCACGTAATGCTTGGCGTGATGATAGCTTTCGTTGGCCAAACCAAACAGTCTATTATAAGTTCTTCGATAAATTCTGTAAGTAGATACTATTTGAAAATCACCACCCCTGCGGATTACACCAGCTTTATTTAATGACTGTAAATGAAACAACAAAACGTGTATAATGGTTACAAATTACTCTGTCGGTGGTGGTTATAAGTTAATATCACAAGTTTACAATTTTTTTCACCTTAAAGTTTTTTAATTTATTTGTACAGCGGATGCTCATCGCAACCAAATATTACGGGCTATGCAGATTATTCAGTCAGTCTCTTGTGTACGTTTCAAAGAGATGACTACGAGAGACGATAACACTTTCGTTAATATCACTAATTTAAAAGGTGCGTGTTTCTCACGCGTAGGTTTTCAGAGGCAAAGTGTGCTACAATTAAATTTGGAAACAGCACCTGTTGGGAAAGGTTGCTATCGATTAGGTACAATTCTGCACGAATTTATGCATACTTTGGGATTCTTTCACATGCAAAGTTCATCGAACCGGGACGATTACGTACGCATCATTTGGCGCAATATAAAAAAGAGTGATCATGTAAATTTTTTAAAACTACCTAAATCGCTAGCGGACGATTTTGATCAGGAATACGATTATAATAGTATCTTACACTATAGTGCGTACGCTTTTTCAAACAATGGCGGAAAAACAATAGTACCACTACGTGCAAATAAGTATGGTAATGAAGTAATAGGACAGCGTTCTCAATTAAGTCGAGGAGATATACGCAGATTGAACATAATGTACCGATGTCCAATAAAGATAAGGAGATCTGATCAGGCTTATAATTTTGCTAAATTATTCTAGAATGACTTAGAAATGTTAACTATAATTTAAGGCAATCTCTTTTCTCAACATATAAAATGTTGCAATGAGATTGGGAGCCGACACCGAGATCAGAAAATGACGTGACATCTTCTCGATAAGGTAAAGTGTAGGAAGCGGAGATATTCTACGGTGGAGCCATTTGTCTTATTCTTTTGAAACAGTCGGTTCCTTTTATTTTTAATTTTCTTAACACTTATAGTAGTCTCTCTGGTATCCAGGGCAGGAATAAATGTCAAGTTCAAAGATATTAACACATCACAGAAAGTGAAATGTAAAAAAGAAAAGGTAAGAAAGGAGAGGGTTAGAACAAGTGTTAAAGAATATTGACCTTATTGACGTCGTCGATTTTTTCTTTTGCTACTTTGAGTGTTAAAAGGCTTTCCTGAGAAACAATTTTTGTTGTTTTATCACCTGTGCTTCCACATCTATCAAATCATTCATCTACATATATTCGTTAAGAGAAAAAGCCTTTCTACAAACAACTGTGAAAATGACAAGCAAGAGCAAGAATAGTATTCAAAACGAGAACAACGTTAAACGCTATAAATTAGAAAATATCCATTTACACACTTTCAAGAAGATGAAAAAACTTGCTTTAAAATAAATTGAATATTAAATGTGAATGCAAGCACTCTCAACGAAAAGGATTCATAAAATAAGAATATTGGGAAGTATTATAAATAAATTGTTTTGAAAATAAGTAAGAAAGAAATATACTTGTAACGCATTTTTGTTCTATATATGGCCAAGCATTTGAAAAACGAACTTTAGGATGAGCTAAAAGCAACTTTACATGGTAAGTTCACGCATATAAAATATAAGAATTCGCAAGAAGATAATGATGTGCTATGAATATCGCATCAAAACATATAGTCATGAACTGATAGTGCTATGGAGATCGTATTAGTTAGTAAGAGGTTGTAGTTGGACTGTATCGATATTTTTTTTGGCGAATGCTGAGTATTTAAAGGGATTGCAAATAAAATTTTCAATAACAATTTTAATTTACATAGAGAGCACATATATTTTCGGATATAAAAATATAAACCTAAATGCAAATTTGTAAAATAAGCTTCACCCTTATCACTTATGACTCATAAATTCTCATATTTTAGGCATTACAGCCAGCTCTTACACGAAATGGTCAATGTATCTAGACATTCTATATTAATTTCTAAGACTTTACAGAAAATGACAAAATTTTTTGCCGATTAAAAGAAAGTTGTAGATGAAAATTTTTTGTTTCTATAACTTCACGAAGGATACATTCGAATCTAAAAATACGCAAAGGAAGCGATGCTCCGAAGGTCCGTTAATAACCTGATCACCTTGTCTACTTGAATTGATTTAGATGAGTTTTTTTTATCTAGCCATTCAAACTTTAGGCTTTATTTAGAAGAAAAACCTTGGTTTCAGATATTTTCTTATCATTAGCATCAAATTGAGTTCGAAAATCAATATAATGAAGCAATGAGTTTGCTCACAATTCCCAGAAAATTAAATGCTTGCCTTTTTTTGAACAAACTATAGCTATAATTATAGTTATGCCTTCTAGTTGATTATTAAATTTTTCTTTCGTTGCATCTTTTTGCCAAACAACCAAGGCGAAGTATTCGAATATGATTTTCAGTTTGGAAAAATTATCTATAAACGTTAAAATATATGAAAACATGACTTTAAATATTCGATAATAGCATACGTAAACTGAAGCATCATCCATTTCATGGTCCAGATTTGGCAACAATGTTTCAATAATATTTGTAAAACCAAACTGCTGTCGAGTTCATCATGTGTTTAGTATAATGTCTGCCATTTCACAAAGTGGATCGTTTCGTTTAACAAACACTGAACGTCTTAAAATAGTAACAACTTACAAAAATACTGATTCTGTAATAGGAACGTTTCGTACATTGCGAGCACATTATGTTAAACATAATCATTCATCTAAAGCCGCTGTAACCAAAACGGTGAAGAACTCTGAAGAAACTGGATCTGTAACAGATTTGTTAAGGTTCACCCAACATCAAACCGCACCCTCGATCGAAAATATTGATGCTGTTTGCGAAACTGTTGAAGAAGATCCTAATTTATCCACACTAGCAGCGCCCACAGCATTCTAATCGCTACAGCCACATGCTTATCAACCTTTTTCGGCTTGAAATCGAAGATACGAATGTTGAAAATATGATTTCAAAAAGACGGTGCCTTAAGCCACACACTTCGTTCTGGCGTTGTTACACGAGCAATTTCCCGGATGTGTAATTTCACGTTTTGGTGATGTGAATTGGCCACCAAGATCGTGCGATTTCACACCGCTGATTTTTTTTTCTGTGGATTTATACAAAGAATCGAGTTGATGCGAACAATCATCAAAATTCTGACGCTTTGAAAATGAACATTCATTAAGTTATGACTGAGCTATACACAGCTATGTGCAGGCAAGTCATCGAACATTAAAAAAGATTAAAAAGGTTCAATCCTGTAAAGTGTCTCGTGGAGAACATTCGAATGATGTTGTATTCCACACATAATGCTAAGCTTCAAATAATACCTTGAACAAAATTTAATCTAAATCTCAATTAGAAGTGTATACTATTTACGTTTACTACAACTCTACAATGTGGAATGAAAACTTCACTCTCTCTTGCAATCAAATACCACAAGCTATTGGTAGTTAGTGAAAAATCCGATCTAGGCCGTATGTAAATTTTTATTGTTTATTCAATTTTTTTTTTTTTGATTTAGCTCCCGCTTTTGTTCATGGTAAGAGTGCGGACGTAACCCTGAAGGACACACAGATTTCATTGAAACATTTTTCTTATTTCTTTGTAAGCAATGCATCAGGTAAACTAAAAGTAAATATAAATAAAATTAAAACTAAAGTTTACATAGGTTTGGCGTTTTAAAATCTTGAAATTCGGTTTGTTCTAACGATTATCCGAATATAGTATTTGAGCATTAATTTTGTTGCTCCCAGAGTAGCCTTTAAACTTCATGATATTTTTAATTAACTCTACATTAAATTGATTATTTATTTAATTTGTCCGAAAGCTCGTCTACCTTTCGTTGATGAAAAATATTCAAACATTAATTCTTTTTAATATAAAATGATAAGTTTGTTAATTAACATAACATATTTTCACAGTATGACTTACAGAACATCTTTCCTGACATTGCCCTATGCCGAGACGCAGCACAGTTTGTTAAGTATGTCTCGATTGTCATACCTGCACTATATTTACCTTTTCAATCTTATTTTTGCTTTTGTCCTCATTCTCTGACAAATTTAATTCAATTAATTTTCCAATTATTGGCATTTAATTTCATTCAATTTATGCCAAACGTTTATGTAGCACATACATATTTTTATGCAACCATGCACATCCGCATACATTCTTTAATTTTGTGGTGTAAAATGGACATTTTCATGCATTCTCTTATTCATTCTTTCATTTGAACACAATGCTTTTGTTGTTGCTCCTGATTTGTATCCCCTCGCTCCTATACAAAAAACAAATGTTAAAATTCTTATCATATCTGAAGCCTTGTGCCTCATATCGTATATTATATATATAAAACAATCAACACACAGTCTTACATACACCGTATATAGCTTCTATAGCTTTTATGCTGGCATATTTTCATAAAGATTCTTTTTATTTTTCAGTTGCCTTTCCCGTCATTTAA
This sequence comes from Glossina brevipalpis, assembly GCA_000671755.1. Classification (NCBI taxonomy): domain Eukaryota; kingdom Metazoa; phylum Arthropoda; class Insecta; order Diptera; family Glossinidae; genus Glossina; species Glossina brevipalpis. Next base: position 1,365,630 of record KK351015.1, read on the forward strand.
GCGTGTGAGTGTTGCATTAAGTATGTGTGTATGTTTCGTATACATTCATCCCTTATGTGTGTCTACATTGTGTTCATTAAAAACATTATTTCAACACTTAATTGGTCATTTGTCATTCTGTAAAAGATTTTCTCATTCCTTCCTTTTTTTTGTGTGTGTAATGAAAAGGTCAACATGTTCGGCGAATCTTAGACACCCTAAGAAGAAAATTTATGTTTAAAAGCTTTCTTAAAATAACTCTAAAGCGGATTGCTTAACGGCGAAGTATTCAAATCTCGCTTTAATCCAGAATATTTGCTTTTCCAGCCAAATAATCTCAAGGTTTCTTATGTTTGTAATTTGTTTATTATATGGTTACATGCAGCTTATTCCTTTCATATTACGTAATTAATTGTCTTAGACAAAGCGGTCGTGAAATGTCCTTGCATTGTGAACATTACTTGCAGCGCTGAAGATTGATCGAGAAGCATGTGTGTAGGTCCGCTAGTGAAAAAATTTGAACTTCAAAACAAGTTTCACGAACAGCTGTGTTTATGCACGAATTTGCAAGGAAAGTTTGAAACAATTTTTCCGAAAGGAAAATTATAATAAATTAGTTAATAATTAAGCCGAAACTCCACGCAAGCTTGTTGCTGCTTACAATTTCAACGCTATCGCCAAATATTATTATTTCAAACGAGATGATACGAAGTGATACAAAAACTGCCGTACGGCCTTCACATTCGAGTAATACGAGATTATTAAAAACTACCACAGTGCACAGTATGTAAAAGCCCAAAGCATCACATTCACGATTGATTATCAATACGTATCTTGAGTTCAAAAGGGTCTTGATAAAACAGCTGTGTAAATTGGAAGAAACATAGTTTCTCGTATAAATCGCGTGCACTTAATACTAAGTAACATCTGTCTAACGTGAGCAAAATTTAAGGACCAATGTCAAATAATAAATGCAGATCTAATGTGCAGCAAATGCCAAAGAATTAAATACATCGAAATTAAGCACTAACAGATGGATAAAGTAATGCACGAAATGCTGTAATGTTCTCAGAATAGAAATTGTCGAAAAGAATGTTAATAATTGAGCCCACTAAACATACACCGTCTAGTAATAGATTCCTGGAAACGGACACTTGGAGTCTCAACAATATTGAGTAGCATTAACTCAACTGTTAAGTATTAAAACAAGCACCGTGGGATTATGTTACATCTTTAGATGTTTAATGCAAAACTTACTACTACTTCTGTCGGGTATACAGATGATTCTTGCATATAATTTAAACGCATTATAGCATTACCTGGAATCTATATCATTCGTTTCATATTAGCATTTATTCCTGTCCTCTAGGTTACAATAAATGCAATTAACTTACTTTACTTCCTTCTTTGCTGTATCAAAGTTTAACGGGTATGGAGATAATTATCTTCATGTTTTCATACGCATCCTGATACATCTGAATTTATATATATATATGTAAGCATCTGTTCATTATAATTAAGTTCATAATGTAACAGATATGAGATGATCGTTGAGGTTGAGTGAGAAAATAAGCATCTATTGATAACTGATGATGATAATAATTAATTAAAAATTAAACATATACGCACAAAGTGTGCATTCGTTTATTTTGCATGAATGACTTGTAATTACAACATGGTGTAACATTTTCCATCAAATTCTTCTAGACGAGCTCGAAGCAAATTTGTTAAACTTGAAGGTAAAATCCATAGAACTTGATGTCAAAAGACTGATCAAACGGCTCATTTTTTCTTTATTACAAAGTTGAAATTGTTTAAATTGAGTCGCATTCAGAAATTCTCCTCAAGATACTTTATATTCTTTTGAACTTCCTATTCACAGTCGAAGGAAGTTTGTAGCACATGTTCTCACGAGAGACCTGTTTTTCTATTCTTCCAGAAATCTATTTGCTATGACAAATTCTCTGATACCGCATCATCACTATGTATGTCCTATCTTTGACATTATTCTAGCGAAAAGATTTATAGTGTCAAAATTCCTCAAATAAACTGAGCAAGCCTCTGTTTTCGAAATCAAAAAAAAAGTGGACTTTTTGCTCGTTACTCATAAACTATGGCAGACAGATCTATAAAAATTCTCACATATACTTTGTTAGCTATAGGATAGTCTGTGTACAAATATGAAAAAAATCGACCACGCCCATTTAATATTGAAATTTAGTTGCTTTCAAGCTTTTTTCTAAGATGACAGTGATGGATATAAATGATATATAAAATTTTTTTAGTTTTTTTGTGATGAAAAAAGGTTATAGTAAAGAAGAATATCGGGTTGAAAACCCAACTTCAAATAGACCGTCTTCAGCCGATGGAAAACATCGTAGATTCATGACGTCTTTCCTTTTATATGGAAATTCTTTCTTTCTTTAACATTCTTCGATTTATCTCTTAATGTAGAGCCGCTTGCACGGTACTTTTTTAACATACGACGTTACCTAGTTCGGTACAGCTTAACCGTCTTATTCGCCCGATAATCCACCTTTGTTAGAGCAACTTCTAGTTTCAGGTAGTTTCTAACCTAAATTTAACATCATGATTTTCAAGTGATTTTCAAGTGTATTATAGTAATATACTAGAACAGTTCACTACGTCCACACTATATCTAAGCAGACGATGTTTATTTATTTGACTGCACTGATTGACACCTGAAGCACGAGTTTTGCTTAGCAAAGGCAAAAACACGCTCTTCTCTTTTACGGTCTTTCTAATCCTGCTCGACGGTTCCGTTTGTCAATGATTCTCGATTAGTTAGTTAATTAGTTACTTGCCCAGACTCCGCATATGGGTATCCCCCTATCTTGTAACAACTTCAATACAACTTATGTGCAATGTTCTTAATGACTACCATATGGAATCAACGAAAAAAAACGCGTGTTTGGTCCTCGTAATACTTATTACATAAAAAGCTTTAGTATACGTTTTTTTGCGGAAATTTCTTTGTTAGCAAAACGAACAAAACTAAAGTTTTCGCTTAATATAAAATATATGCTTTTAATCACAATGTTTTGCCATTCGACGAAACCAACTCAAAGCATTGCGTAAATTTAATTAATTTTAAATGCACTTTTAACAGCTTAGTACAATACGGAGAGCTACGTAAACAACGTAACAACAGCAACGAAAAGATTTATAAAGTAAAAAAAAAAACAAGAAAAAAAAAGAGAATGAAAGTTTAATGTCTACCAGTCTTTAACATAATACCACAGCACAGAGTTCTTATAAATCTTTAATAACCTTTTGTGCCTACCATGAAGTGTGTATGTTTTAAAAGCACATAAAAATTCTTGTTTATTTTTGCCAAGTGAGTATTACAGCAGTCTGCCAAGCAGAGTAAAGTAAAAAGATTTGATAGAGTTTGTCAACCCTACTAACAACTATTTCCATGCTCTTATATTTCAGTTTTTGTATTTTCAATTTCCAGCTTTGAACTGAGGCTTATTGCTTCAGTCTGTAGAGAGAAACTGAAATCTTTGATATAATCTTTAGTTTTTGCAAGATTGTGAAAACTATAAGGTAGACATCCACACGCAACTTTTTGAATATTTATAACTAGCACCAAAAGGTAAAGCTTTACTAGCTTTATTGAACAAGAACAATAACAATTGTAAATCAAGGTGTGTATCGTTTTTAATTACAATAACATTTTTATTTAGAATTCCAATAATTAATTATTTGTCCACGATAAGGGAAATCTAGCACGCATATCTAGGTCGGAAATTAGCAGTATTCAACAACGTCTAAACCCCAAAACAGCCCCAAAAAACTTGTATATCGTGAGCCAACCTATTTGCCGGCATCCTCAGCAACTTCTCTAATAGGGATTCTCCACAACAGTTGGTTTGACTGCTTCAACGTTTTCATCGATTGTTATTGTTGCGGTGGTGTCCAGAGCGGCCATCGTAATTAACATCATCTTGACTTCCGTGAAGAGCTTATACCGTATATCAAATTTTTTTTGTGCTCAAAGTAAGCTCGCCAAATGCTATAGTCAGCATTTTAAGTGAGTTTTAATTTTATTTTTCACGCAAAATTAAATACAGATTCGATGACCCATTTTTCTCGATGGTAAAAAATCACCAAAAACACCAAAACACGTCTCATCTTCATATCTGTCAAAAATAAATTGAAAATGCAAAACGGTGGATAATGTCAACAAAAAAAAAATCGGAAACCGAATATATACGTAGATCAGGAAATTTGAAAAGTCACCTTTTTCTTGAACACAACTCGTAATATATAAAATTATTAATTTACTATTATAAATATTGAGAAGTTGTCGGAAAGTCCATTAGGTATCATAAAAATTTTCAGATGCCAATCTTTGCAATTTTGTGATATTTTCGAACTTTAAACATCACATATTTTGAGTTGTATCAGCTGGTGAGAAGTAATCATTATTCAAAATCCCACATTCGGTATGAATGCTTGTTAATCCTTCGCGTTTTTTATACTTTATATCCAATGGGGTCTTAGCTAACACTTATAATTATCAGTGAAGAATTATTCTATTTACTATACTACGTCTGCTTTTTTCTAGTCGCAAAACTAATGCACTCTCGCAATTGCTGTATACCTCTATATACCTGCTACATTAGTAATCTGTACCTTCTAATACGTTAAGCTTGCCTTGGGTTTTCCTTTCTTTTTTTTTTCTTTTTTTGTAATTTATTTCGAAGTTTTTTATAAAGTTTAAGCTTCATTTGCTAGTGATCTTTAGTGGTCTTTATATAAAACACCACTTGCATAATAAAATAATATTTAACAAAAAAAGGAAACGGATGTCATTCCAACAACGAATAGTTAATGCTTTACGGAAATTCTTACCCTGTATGCAAATACAAACAGAAAGCCCCTGCTTCAGAAAATAACATGAGAAACAAAACAATAACCAAACAGAGTCCTTGAATTAAGTTTTTTTACTCTTTTGTTTATTTTATTTTATTTACTTGTTTTTGTTGTATTGTTGTTCTGTTTTTAACAAATGAGTCAAACAATAGTGCAACTCATACCGACAACAATTCTATAGTGCATTATATTCTTACGTTTACATAATTATTTATAAGCCGAGATTTTTCCGTAGAATAATCATTTGTAGTTGCCTTTGCTTGCTCTTCTTTCTGCAAATATTAAAAATTTTATTTTATCACAAAAGGACAAAACAACATTTTTTTTGCAATTTTCTGAAATTTTTGCTTGTGAAAATGTTGATTTTATCCTCAGTTCTACATGTCAGTTATTTTCATAATGTCCATGGGTACATGTACTAGATTAGTATAGTTATTCTATTTAAACCGCACCAAAATTTCAGTGATATAAGTGGCCTTATGAAAAACTGAAATTGTAACATTAAACATTTAATTTTGAAAGGCAGCACATCTACTCAAATTAAGGTCGGATCGGTCGCATCAGCACAGGACACAATGACCCTTTGTGACGCCCGAAAACATCGCTCAAGTTTACTAAACAGTACTGAACGAACATCGAAATCGGATTAGAAAGATAACAGAGCGTATGAATATTTTCAAAGAAGATATTTGTTGCGCATTGAATCGAGTTTTGGGCATAAGAAAGCTGCTTGTTGGATACCGTATTTATTGGCATTGGATCAAGAACGTGTTCGAATGCAAATTTCCAACACTCTGATGGCGCAGCTTAGGCACAACAAATCAGGCTTTAACTTCGATTATTTACCGCTCTTGGTGCTATAGGTCATTTCTTCAACTAGAAAAGTAACGGCTATTGTTTTCTGGAATAGTTTTAGAATTGTTCTAATCGATTGTCTTGAAAAAGACAACGTTATTATAACAGCATACTATGTGTCGTTACTTGAAAAGCCAAAAGCAGAAATCGCGGAAAAACGGCCAGATTTGCGAAAAAAATATTTACAAAGTCAACGTGTTAGCTTACATCTCAGCGTTGCTTGACCACCCTTTTTATTCACCAGATGTAACACTAAGCGAACTAAAATTAAAGAGGTTATACTCTTTCAGCCAAAGGTTTCTCGTACGAATTAAAGGGATGCAAGCATCGACAGGAGAAAGGTGTGGAATTAAAACAAAATTTAAAGAAAAAATGCTTTGTTTCTTTCTTAAGTGCCAAAGTTTTTAGTCTTTGTACTTTTTATTTTGGTTTTGAAACAAAATATAATTGTAACGAAGCGCCCACCGCGTTACGAATAATGGGCCAGTGTTTCATTTTCATTTTTTTCTATTCTATTTTATCTTCAGTTTCATTACTTTATTTTACTTCATCTTATTTTTATTTCTATTTCTCATTTGATTTTCTTTTTCATTTTATTTCACAATTACTCATTTTTGTTTTATTTATTTACTTTGTGTTACTTTCATATATATTACACCTAACTGTCTAACTTTTATTTAATAATTGGAGGATTAGTATGGTCAGAACCATTAATCCTTATTGTTCTAATTATTTATTTTTAATTGAAAACGTCTACCATGGAAATTTCCCATGCAATGAGCGTTATAAAAGTTGTATGTACGTGCATGCAGGTGCATGTACAAGCTTTGATCGATGTCACGCTATATTTATGCACTTGTTTGCGTAAGCATTGATCACGCCACATTTATGCACTTGTGTAGGTAAGTATTAATCACGCCATGCTCGTGCACATGTATGCGTGAGAAGTGCTAGAAGATGCAACATCAAACTATGTATTGAACCACTTAGAAAAACATAGAATGTCAGTGGCTATATGCGACATTGCAAAGAAATAAAATTATTCCTTTGAATTCATGTCTGTTTAAGCAAAATGGATTACAAAACAATTTCTAAATTGATTGAAAACTTTATACACTTCTGTATGGCTATATTGTTTTCCTCAACTTGCAGTTTGAAATTTTGTAGATATTTTGTTGAAAGTTAGTATGATGGAACATGTCGACTTTGAAACGAAACTTGTTGAAAATAGATGTGATCAGGTTAAAATTAACGATCGTGATAATTGTAAAGTTTTATTTTGAGAACTATTTTGTGTGAAAAAATTTAACATTTTTATACCCACTACCGAAGGTTAAGGGTGTATTTCATTTTGTCATTTGGTTTGTAACTACCGAAAGGAAACTTTGGAGATCCCACAAAGTATATATATTCTTGATCAGCACCTAATTTAGAATCGATTTAAGCATCTCCGTCTGTCCGTCTATCTGTGTAATGTCTGTGGGAAACATTCTTCTGGTCGCAAAAATGACGGTATCGTCTTCAAATTTACAGAAACATTGAAAGTTCTTGCACGCAGATTGGTATTGCCAAATCGGTGCAAGGACACGAACGTACGACGTAGACTAAGAATACCTCTGCTTTTGGAAACAAAAAAAAAATTGGAATTTTGCTCATTACTCGTGAAATAGATAGAATTAGAAAAATTTCCAAAAATTTAGCTCTAGCTATTCCATAATCACTATGCAAAAATGGAAAGGATCGACCACGCTCACTCGAGATAATAGAATATTTATATTTAATTCTTTTGTGAAAATGTTTGTAACATTAAGAAAGATGATTCGATATACGATGTATATATTCTTGATCAGTACGAAATTCAGAATTCACCCAAAACGTATCCGTCGATACGTCTGCCCATCTGTGTGGCTGCTTAACTATCTAATGTCTGTTGTAAACATTTTCCTAAAATAAAGATATCGGCTTCAAATTTAGCAGAAACATTGGAAATACTTTCACTGCCTCGCCCACCTATTACAATTTAGTAGGTATATAAAAATTCGGTACAACCGAATATAATTTTCTTGCTTGTTAATATTTCACGAGAAACAAAAATTAAAATTTTGGATGGAATGGGTAATTTCTTTGAAGCCCCCTCCAAAACAAAAGTACTATAAACTATAAATATAAATATATAAAATATAAACTTGGTTTTGGCTGCATTGGTCTACTTTTATAAGATCTTGTCCTATGTAATTTTTTATTTTTATATCCCTAAAATTCGTCACTTTCATTAAACTCTTAAATTTGGATTGTAGCAAGCTCAATGAACTAATATATATTGTTACGAAAATCGCATACTGGTAAAATAAATTCGCATCATACCTAGCGAAAGTTCTGTCTTTTGCTTCACCTGCCGTAGTGGTAAAATAAAGGCTCATTAGCAGCTGCCACTGGGTGCAAAGATTGACGAGAATTCCCACGGAATCCGACAGCTGAAGTGTTTAAGAAGACTACACCGAGAAATTCAGAGCTGGATTGTCTTTATTTTCAAAACGATTATCAGCAGGAGAATTTGCTTAAGAGCAGTTAGTTGAATGTTGAGATAAGAGACGACGAGCATTCAAGAAATAAATTTCTTTGAATAGTTATAAATAAAATCTACACTGTTCACACACTATCTATTGTCTGACTGGCTAGGCATTTTTGTTAGTTTTCTTAATTTATCAATACTTTTCAAAGTTCGCGGGAAAATTTGTCAAGCATATGAAGATCGCTATAGATATTAAAAATCTTTTATTTGACGATATCAATATACATTACCAAAGCTTCACATTTTAATATATTCAATAACGCAGGACATGCAATAATTTATCTGTAGTTTGAACCACAACATTAGCGAAATCTAAATATTTGGGAAAAATTGCTGCATTCATTTATATTTTCACCTTTACAAATATCTTTGAAATTCATTTTCAAGCTCTTTAATATATTTTGTTTTCTTAGTATATTTTGTTCGTAAAAGTGTTGTGCTCTTAAGAGTCTCAAAGGAAGACGTTCTCATTATCAACATTTAGTGAATAATAATTTTCTAATAATATTAAAAACCATTATCCTTTTGAAACCAGCATAAGAAAAGTTTTACAATTATATGAGATTTCTCTGCCTTCCCAGACGTAAATCTCACATATATACATATGAAATATAAATGATTTTTGCAAGCGTACTCAATGTAATCAGAAAAATGAAAAGAGTAAGGAATAGATAAAAAAAAATCCTACATATAAACTTTTTCATTTCCTTTAAATTTGTAGACAAAAATAAAAAGAGAAAACCAAAAACTAAAAAGGCAGAAAACGAAAAAACGCATAAACTTTTGTGGTAGTGTTGGTAATAATAATGATGTTAAGGATGATGATAATAGTGATGGCAAAGTAATTTTGGAGTCAAAAAGGAAGTCTTTTCGCTCCCACAGCAATGCCGAAATTGCACTTCATATTAAACCGCTCTACAACTACTACATGTGTTAAGATGTAAATGTATGTAATACGGCTTAGTATCTTCTCATACTTATCCAATAATTTTAATGAAGTGCAAATGGTAAAATGTGACAGTCACAGTTTAATTATCAATAAGCGGCAAATGTCGTAAGCTATTGACTTTCCAAGAGTCAAAGTTTATAGTAGTAAGAGAGAGCAATACAGAGACAGAGAATGGATATTTGGCTATTTGTACAACGAAAGAAACCTTTAAAATAAAACCAAGCTGAAGCCTTAAACGCGTCAAAGCATATAATATCTGATGTTTAATAAGTACCGGGATTTGTCTAGTAAAATTTTCTCTTTTTAATAATCGTAGGAAAAATTTGAATCTTTATTTCATAAAGCTTTAAATTAGTATGAGAATCATTGAATTGAATGAACTGATTATATTGGATTACTTTCCATACGAACTATGAGATATCAACTTGTTTTTCTTTTTAATTTTTATCGAGCAAAACTGTTACATAATAATTTTTTTTTTTGAAAGCTTGCAGTTCGTAGATATGTGGTTAAGAGAATTTATGTCAAAATGGGTATAGAACAATTCAAGTTCGAGAAAATCATACTAGCTTTATTTGGAAGTAAATTGAGAAAAGAATGGACGAAATGAATGTAGTTTTGCTGCAAATTTGCTACTTAAGCTTGAGCAAGATAGTTGGGGCTATTAACATATCTCCACATTCCATTCCGTAGATTTTGGCATTGACTCGAAGTGCTCGAGCGAGGAACATGTTTGGCGAAGGCGATTGCCTATAAGTTTAAGTTAAGTTAAGTTTTTAAGTTTGCCTATAAGAGTTGAAAATGGATTTTATTGGTATTACCCGATATTTTTTAGACAATAAGTGCAAGTATGTGTAGATAATATTGATGAAATGAATTAAATGTTTTTTTTACGATTTTGATTTTACCAACATTGGCAATCTTTACTCAAATCGACAAAACTAGAAAGAAGACAAAAAAAAAATATAAGGACAACAGACGGAAAAAGATTCCGATATTATTCCTACATAAGCAAACAGACTTTTGTTACACTCTTTGCTTGTGTGATTCTATTTAATGTGAAAAGTTTTATGTTAGCTTTCTTTTATTATAATTTTTTTTTCTTCTCTCCAACATTTATGTGTATGTCTTCACTACTTCTGACTGTATATCGGCCCATCCCTTGTAGAGTATAACATAAAACTGCAATTGAATTGTAAAAAACACAACGAACGAAAAATCAACAACTTAAATGCATTGCATTTATTTTGTAACACCACGATAGCGGTAAAGAAGCGGAAAATAAAATATTTGATTTATAGTCGGAAAAATTCCCAACGACACAAAAACTTCTATTGTTAACAAAAATTTCAATGAAGAGATCCACAACTTTATTCATATATATCTTCTTCTTGCTTATGCACGGCAAATGCATGTTAACGATAGAAAAATTTATGGTTATTTAAATACATTTTCAAAATTATATTTATATCTCGTTTCTTTTTTTTTTTTCTCACAGAAAGGAAACTTTTTAATAATTAGTATTTTCCTCTTAAGCAAGGTTAGAGATTGCAAAGGTTTCCTCTTAACTGAGGACATTAATTGTCCAGAAAGAAGAAATTTGGAACTTGTGATAGGACGATGTACTGAAGCGTAATTGATTATTGAAGTACTTTAGATAATTATATAAATTTTGAGAATATCGAAGGGCTTCTAGTATTTTTTTCTTTAAAGAAGGCCTTAATGAAGTAACTGGCAAGAAATTACGTGACTAGCAAATTGATTGCAATCATTGTTTTAGATAGTAATAAGGATCATACAGCTTATAAGGTAAAAGCATGAGTCACGAAATCATCCTATCTGCCGATAGACTTGACGGCAAGCATGGCGTGATGAGAAGATCGTCAATTTGCGAATTTGCTTCGATATAAAAGAAGGATTGAAAAACCTAAATGAATAGAGCTCATTGTTCGGCAATCCTCGAACTGTGTCGAAGTTACTTAGAAAGCAATATAGAAACAATTTAAGACGAACGTTAAAAAAGAAAAGTCAAAGAGACCTCGTCGCCTAGCAAAGAAGTCTTACCGTTTTTGAGTTTATATTACTTCTAGCGAACTTTATATGAGTATACGAGTTACAAAAACGATTCGTTCAATTCTGAAAAAATTAAGATTTTACCGGAATAAAGATATGTCACATCTTATGAGATTTGTCTCTTCTCTAAAAACTACAAATTTGCTTGTACCGCTTCCTTTTCATTTGTAGAAATGACATACAGAGAGCCGAAAACTTTGTTCATTGTCTAAAACAAGTTTTTTCAATCCAATAACCTTCGCGACACTTCTAACACGGAAGAATCAGTGAATTTCTAGACAGCCCTTATCCTATCGATGGGCCTACCAAACATATATCGATTGTTGAAGTGAAAGAAGAAGTTAACAAACTAAATATTAAAAAATAGCCTGGTTATGATCGCATAAGTGGAATAATTATTAAATCTTCACCACCTAATGCTCTCGTCTTCTGCTCTCATCAATCTAAGACACTTCTTCTTATTGGTAATGCCCAGTTTTTCGCTGGCAATAAAACTATTCATATTGATCTAAATTTGCTATTTATTAAAAATCTAATTCAAGGTTTTTTCTTCAAAATAACTTGGCATATTTTGTAATCATATAAATCCCTTGGCAATATCTCTTCTAGATTAAATCTACAAGATAAGAAAATTGAAAGGACACACATGCTGTTTCTATCATTTAGAAATAAATTTATTTATCTTCCTTACATTATTTGAATGAATTTTCTAAGTTTATTTATTCTTTGACCTCACGTCTATGGTTACTATATTGTTCCCATTGGGGAATGATAACCTCTGTTACTTTCCTTACCTTTCCAATAACAATTACTTATTATCTTTCGGATAGTTTGTAAATCGAGTCCGTATATAAAAAAAAAAAAAGAAAAAATACCTTTTAAGCCGTATTGAGAAAACTTTTCAATTACACTCTTTCAAAGATCACGAATTACAACGAACAAACATACTGTTTATCGCTGTCAGTGGAATTGTCTGTAAGCGTGTATGCTTTTGCTGGCAGATAAATGCGAACGATAGAAGAACATATTCATCTTAATTTCCGTTGGCTTTTAAACATGTTCTCATGGTCATCAGTTTTGTGCGTTTGTGCGCAAACAAAACAATGCATGAAACAAGAGAAACAATTGAAAAGACTACAACAACAAGAGAAAGAACAACAGAATCCTTCCTGTTTTTAAATTTTTCCAGTGTGATGGAAATGATGATCATGATGACGACTATGGCGTTCATGGGGATGAAGATAATGGTTTTGTTATTACGAAAGTGTATATTGGTGTTCCTTTGCTAGTATTATGTTGTTACGTCAAGTGTTTGACAAAGAGCTTCAAGTGCTTGAATTGCTTGAATAAATGTGTGTGCATGGATGTATGCACACATATCAACACCATCGTAGCCAACAATATGGTATAAAGTCATAGATTGTAGTACATTTGTTTTGTTTGTTTTTGTTGTAGTTTTAGTTTTTTTTTTTTTTTTTTTGCTTTGCTTTTTTCAAAACTTAGCAAAGATGTTTTAACGCGAATGATACAGGATATTACACTCATCGCACAAGCGTACATAAACTCATTCATACGCAAAGGGTTTAAACAGACGCACATGACATTAGAAGGACAAACTTCCGGTTTTATTTTTTTCTTTTGCATTCATGTACTTTTGGTCTCATATCAGTGCTATTTATTCCTATTGTTGTTATCGTTGTTGTTGCTCCCCAAATAACTCAGAAATAAAATAATCTACTCACACATCACATCTTGTATTGTTTGTGCTTAACTTACCCCAGAATAACGGCTATGCGTTTATGTTTCTATGTGTTTGTGTTGTTTGTGTAACAATTTTTCAACATGTTTATGATGTCTAGTGTATAAATTCTCATTTACTGCTCTTTTGAGTTTTGTTGCACTTGTTGTTACAATTATTATTGTTGTTGTAATTTAAAGTGAGTGTGTAAATTGCATTTATCTTACTGTTAGTGCTGTTGGTTAGTTGTCCACTTTTGTGCATATAATATCATCGTTTGTATACACATACATATGAAAGTTGGTAACTTGCCTCTCTTGATCGTCAAGTTCTTTATGCGAAGTTGTGTATGGGCGAGAATATTTTGTAAATGTTTGTGGAGTTGTTCACAACTGACCACAAGTACCATTTATGGTTTGTATCTGGTTGCGTGATATTGTGTATTAGTTTTTTGCTTTTTTTTTAAAGCTAAAGACTACATGGGAGCCTTTATATCCACTTATGCCTATGATATATTTATATGCATGCACTTTTTGTGCTTTTGTCATTATTCTTTTTCGTCTGTTGGGTTCTCATTTTTAAAATATGTTTATGTTTACTCATACGGAGTCATTGGGGTGTTTATCTTTCAACCGTAAAGCTGGTCTAAAATAATCTGTTTGTCTTTTAACGATGTTTGCAAGCCCATAATAAGAAACGTCACAAAACATATCATATATAACCCCTTGGTCAATAAGTCCCGGAACTGTGTAATAAAAACACTTTTGCTTTGCAAACGCTGATTTTATTCATCGACATTATTAATCCCAAAAGTGATAGAAGAATCCCTCGTAACTTCTCCAATAATTCGACGCCTTATCTATATTTGTACACAAGGATTCGGAAAAACCTAAAAAATTGGATTTAGTTTCCAGAGCGATCTCACACGTTGCATTGACATTCTCCTTAGTGCATGCTTTTCACCAGATGTGGACCAGATGTGGATAGTACCGTGCCTGAGACTGTGACTTGAAATCCAAATTCGTGCAATATTGTCATTGTAATCATTGACTTGTGACACGGTGAGTAAGTTCTGTATTTAGGTGAAAAGCAGTTTTACTAAACCCAAATTTCCGTGCAAAGTAATGAATACGTTTAAGAGGTTAGCTACTTCCAGTAACTTCACTTTTCGATTGTTGAAAATACTTTTACGGATTTTTTGATTTTTTCTGGTGAAGGAACCTCTTTTCAGGCAGTGCTGCTGTTGTCATCATCGAAGGCCATCGTTTAAAATCAGCAAACCATCGAGAAATTATTGTTTCCAATGGAGAAGACTTCCCACGACTTTCTCATCAAAATGCCATGTTTAGTCAATGTACGACACTCGAGAATAGTAGTCCTTGAAACCACTAAAACTATGCAATTTGACAGGATTTGTTTAAGGTTTGGAACTTTTTAAAAACATTTGTTGGAGACAGCATGTACGGGACTTATTAACCGATGTGTTGCACTGATGAATTTGTGACAACCATAACTAGCTGTAGTGGTAGTGGTTTCTGTGTTATATGAATTTCAGTTCAAATAAAATTCTGGCTCGATAATGAATACGAGTGTGACTTAAAGTACCTTCTTAAGCTTTACGGAACAGTATTTCACTATGTGTAAACAGCGTTTTTTAAATACAACGAGTTCGAAATGCTTATACGCGCATAGAGAACATTTCCTGGCTGCCTGGAGGTAAAACAAAAGTTATAAAGGTCAGTTATAAGTCGATTCCAAATGCAAAACCATAGTAAAGCATTGTAATGTGCCTCTGTCAATTAGTTGACATAGATAGAAACATCTGGTTGAATTTGAAAGTTTCTTACGTTCTTCATAAGAAAAACGCAGCATCGTATTATTTTACAATACTACGCCACAATATTCGTTTTGAAGCCATTGTAATATTTTCGTTTTCTTAACTTATTAACATTACGAAGACATTAGTATAAGAATTATTTCTTAAAGTTTCAATTGTTTGCTTGTCGAGACCAGCAAATAGCACTAAAATTATTGGCAATCGTCCTAATTAAGGGATATCAACACTTACTATTTTTTTGATTCAACAAGAACTCGATATACACGCGAAAGCCGGGGGGTTTGATTACGAACAAGTTCTATCTGACACTTACTTCAAGTCAGTACAAGTGCCAGATTAGTATATTTATTCTCTAAGCGTTAAGGTCATTAGACGAACCGCAAGAGAAATTTCCTAAAAATATATGTTTTTAAATTTAGTATTGTGAATGAAACTTTTTTACAAAAAAAACTATTTATAAAACCATGAATTGTTAAAGTTTTTCACGAAACAAATACTCTCAAGTAAGTTTTAATAAATTAGTTTAGAAAAATTTTCAAATACAATAGTTAAGAGGGAAAACCACATTAATTAAAGTTTTGTATCCATTAAATTTTAAATGATAGAAAAGAGCAATAAATTCTAAACTTTCTACGAGAAAACAGGGAACGTACATAAGTATTTTAGAAATTAATTTTATATACAATTCAGAAAGAGAAAAATAAAACACAAGCAAAACTACGTTTCCCGCAAATGTTCGGCAACCACATCTTCAGATAAATGTATAAAAAAAAGATTAGTGTTAATTATAAGCGTCAGAAGTCCAACTAAAATAATCTTTGCATAAGGATACGTTTCGCTCAAATTAATGGTGCTCTAAAATGTTATTATCACAACGAAGACAGTGTCTATTTCCCTTTTTTTCCTTTTTAATGACTTCTCTATAGAATTATAAGCAAATTATTTCGAAATTTAATTTCACAAAATCATTTTGTTTGTCAATTTTTATTATCTACATCATTGTCTACAAATCTTTTCATATCAACCATGTTCGTGTCCGTTTGATGTCTGTTCATGTAGTCAATAGTGTTCAACCTATATATATATGTACGTACCGCAATTTTCGATATATTTTGATGAAATTTGGTATACACTGTCGGCAAAGGATCGCTACAAAAAATTGAAAGTATAGGCCATGAAAGTACTTTTTCGAGCACTTTCCATATGACGCCCCATTGTAAAAAAGTCGTTGTATGAAAAAATTTCGATTTTTAGTATTTGAAAATAAAAAGAAGTGAAGGACACTATTTTCGTGTACTAAATGAACACGGAAAATTTGAATGGGATGAGAAAATCATTTAAATAAACCGTTCGTTCAAAATATAAGCATTTATGTGGCAAACAAAGTCTAAATTTTGCGATTTTGCGATAAAACTTGAAATGAAACAGTAGTTTGATTAATAAATGTGCTGTTATAAGTTTGGACCACATAAATGCTTTTTTTGGACCAATCTCTATTGGAAAATAAGCCTCTACCATATATACAACACAATGTTTTTTTACGAGAGATATTTAATTTTCTACTTTGTCTTTTGCATTCTAATGCAAAATTTAACACCGCCAATGGACAGGATTTGAAGTTTGCCCAAATTGCCCGAGATCACATTACGTTACATGATACGATGAATACACAGAGTTACTCACTTATGGGACTCCTTCATTTAGATTAAATTTAGTTGAAGTAGACACGATTAGTATCGACATCGAACGCAGCCAGCTGGTAATAAAAGCATTATACCATACTCTAACTTGGAGGTAGTCAATATAACGGCCTTTTTACTTTTACCGAAATGGTGAATGAAAGCTCGGTTCCACTTTTCGGTGAGGTAGATGGATAAGTCACCAGTCACCAATGGACCGATTTTTGCAAGAGCCATATTTTCATATATTTTCATATGGTAATTGACAACGGTTTCCGCGGAACAGGTTGCAATTAGTCGACAGTTTTCGGGACCGTGAGGCTATTTATGAGTACAGGTTGGATATTGGCAATCCCTCGGCATATTGGGAAAACATCGGCATGATAGCGACTGCTAAACGTGCTGCGCAATAGTCTGGCGAGTGCGGAAGCCGTTTTGTTTAGCAACTGATGCTAAGATGATATCTGGCCCCAGTGTTCTACGAGGGTTGAGATTGGCACGGTTGTGAGTTTTTATAAGACACAAACATAATGTTTTTTCAATCATTTTACATCAGAAACAATTTTCTCAATACAATGATAAATAGAAATTATTTAAATTATTATCAACAAATGAAAACAAAATAGATTTCTCGGTAGAATAAATAATAGTTTGATGCAAATACTTCAGCCCAAAAGTTTCATCCTTATCAATTGGCACAGATAATATTTGGCTTTCGAAGAGAATCCTATTGCTAGTATTTGATGCGAAACGAACTTCTGGCACTACTGTAGAGCGGTTCCCGATGGGGTACTTCACATGTTGTTTGTGAAGCAGATTAATTTGATCATTTAAGTTGAGACGCCAAACTTTAAATGCTTCTTGCCTGGATCTCATCACATCTTTACAAGGTTGATTAAATCAGCACTTGCAATTGGACTAAATCGCTGTAATATTTAAATAGAATAAAAGATCGCATTCTATGCCCGATCATATTTTGCATCCTTTCTACAGCGTGATTGACATTTTTATTCAAGAAACAGAATTTCCGACTGAAATGCTTGTATTTGTCTTAATGTTTTTGAAGACTTCACGCTTTATGGCTGAGAAAGAAATGTGACGAAACGTAGTGCACGTTAAGATAGCAGAAGTGGTATAGTGGTCAGAGTTGCCGTAAGTTTTAAGTTAGAAAAATATCTAAAGTGTTTTAGCGTAACTCATGATCTCTATAGATAAGCGCTGGCTTATTTTAAGCTGTGTTAAGGATTTTTCGGGTGTCAGACGGTAAAATCACCAGAAAGAAGAAGAATTTTACAGTAGATTTGGTTAAGGTATCAAAGCAACATCACTATCTAAATTTGTACGTACGCTGCGTACGCTTACTTGCTCGTTTATAGACCATTGCCCTTAAAATTCAAAAATCTTCTACCAATTGTAAGCATTCGTCGAATTTTGTTACAAAAGTTTAATTATTATAAGATTTTCATCATTTCTCTCTTTTAAAATAAAACATCGACACAATTACGTTCAATTACTGTCTATTTGTACGAGTAATTTGAATAGAATACGAATTCATCTGTGTTTATATGAAATATGAATGAATCTTCAAAACATTTACGCTAAGGTCCCTTTCGCGCTTAAACGAACTGTAACATACGTTATGAGATTAAAACATTTTCAAGTTTATTCTTAAATTCTAGGAAACAGAAAATACTTATTAAAGAGAATTGATAAGAAACCTTAATTAAGGAAATCTCTCTTCTCTCAAGAATTCGCAAAATATTCGCTTGGAAATCCAAAAAAATTTTTAATTAATTAATTTAAGGAAGTTGTTATGCTTCTTTTTTGCTTGCAGAATTGTTTTTTTTTTTTAAATATAGATTTCTTTTTAAACTGATTGCAAATGCAAGCTCAATGAACCTAACATTTCATATGTAACAAAACCATCAACTGAAATGCACGGTCCATTGTAGAGAGAGAGTAAAAAAAAAATATACTCGAAGTAATACAAACACTTTACTTTAATCAAAATGGAATTAATAACTATAGAATAAAACAGTAATTTTTAGTCAAAATCCACTTTAGCCAAAGTAAACACACTTTGCTTGACTGTACTGTTCAGAGCTCTCAAAAGATGAAACAAAATGAACCGTAGAACCTAAGATTAATGAGACCATGACATGCACGTACCGTATAACCAACGGGATGGCTAAAGTGCATTTGCTGCTCTCGCTCTACCTTTCGCTTTCTCTCTCTCCCCCATTCACTCTCTTTCCCTCTTCTTTCCGTTTCATCATTCAATTGCCTTTTTATTTTAATCCTTGCACCGTGTGGTCTTTTGATTTTTATGGAATTATTTGCGAGACTAGGGGGAGAAAAAAACTAACTTATAGTAGTAATATACTACATACATACATACATATATATATATATATATATATACTGTATATATGTATACTGTATATATGTACTATATATGTATGTATATATATATATATAAACACCCAATTTAACCTAACTTGAAAACTAACGTAAAGCTGAACGGAAACCTGTGTAGTGTGGTAATGTTGACTATAGTTTGAAATGATGATGATGATGATGATAATGGCCAGAAATAAAGCGGTTGGAAATTTAAGAAAGATTTCACATTATATAAAAATTGCCCCAGTTAAGGATATGAAACACTTCCTTTCCAAATTTGTTTCTCTGCATATTAGTGTAAATTGTCGAAGGGAGAAAACAGAGATTCTAAAGGATTACAATGACCAAGAAATTGCTTAATTTAACTGCACATTGACTGACATCATCATCATCATCACAAGTTAAGCTCTAAACTAGTAACTAGTACTTACGCATACAGTAAATGCATCTCCTCACCGTGATCTTTGAATGAATAAAATGCTCAGTAGTTTTTGGTTTAACTTGTTAAGTGTAAAAGAGAATTCGCTTTTATTTCTTTGTTTTATTTGAACAATATTTGTTAAAATTTTTATTATGTTGCTAAGCATTTGTCTGCGTTACACTATCAACGCTACTACCACTAACCATCATCAAGCGCTGGTATTTATCCGTTTCCTTTTATGTCGCTGTTTGTCTTTGTGAACACTAACCATTTATCCGTTTTAACTTAAGTATTCTTTGCCAAGCAACACTTCCGTTATTTCGGCATCGCCGCAAATTTTTACCATACAATGCAGTGGATCAGCAGTAGTAGTAGTAGTAGTAGTCGTAGCAGCGGCAATATAATCAGCTTTAGCCTCATGCCTGCCCAGAATTTAGTTGGTTTTCTTTTTAATTTATAGCATTTTCCAAAATAACGACGTACTCAACTTGAAAGTTGAAATGCATAAAAAGAGAAGCTGTCTACGTAGGTACACGTAGTTTCTTCCCCTCAGAGTGCTTAAATAATTCTGAAAATTTCTCGCATTTTACTTACTGGCTCTCTCCTTGCATCTTTTCCTGATATCTTTATAATTTCTTCGTCGTCTTAAATCTAAACTAAATTTAAATTAAAATTTTTGCCACAATTCTCAGCCGCTAATTTTCCCCTTTTTTCATAATTTTTATAAAACCATAGCCAATTACATATGAAAACAATGTAAATGACTTTGCAAAGATAATGAAGCAGTGTCTACGCAGAGTGTGGGAGACAGAGCAAAGAACTCGCGCGCGACATGTTATACTGAGTTTATATTAAGCTCAAGTTTAATCCGCTTAAATGCTCGTTATTTAAATGCCCTTGGCAACTAAACCCAAAAAAAAAAGAAAACTCAAAGTAGCAACAGCAAAAGCAGCAGTTATTCTCACACCACAAAAACGCTCGCTTCCATTTCCATTTCCACTTGCGTTCCCCCCGCACGTATTTATAATCTGACGCAACTTATATGGCATCGTTACATCGTTTTCCTTTTCATTTTTTCTTTTTTATTAGCATTTGTTTGTTTCTTTGTTTATTATTGCACTTGAAGACAAAAGCAAGTTATCGCCCGCAGTATTTTATTTCCACTTTTGTGAGTTTACTAACAAGATTCACGGTCTCAGACCGCAAAGAAAAAAGGCCAAGAGAGAAAATGTTAATTAAAAGTCTGTTGCACTTAATTAGGCGCAAAAAATATATTACATAGTTATAGTAAATTTACACTACCAACAAATATTTGGCAGCAACACTTGGCGTTATGAGTATCCAGAGAGAAAACACAATATTAACTGCGTAAGGTGACCAGTTGTGTGTAAGTAGAAAAATAAAAAAAATTAATAAACGAGAAATCAAATTTGAGAGTCATATGAGATGACAATTGAAAGTTTTTATCAAAAAAAAAAATAAAAAATAAAAAATAAAAAAGAAATAAAGCAAAACTTTAATCGCTTATCTTATCAGTGTCAAGATAAAAATATGGAATAAACGTTTGTATCGACCCTCTGATCATCTGTGTGATTCATTCATAAGGTAAACGCATATATATATATACCTTACTAACCCAAACAAACATACACACATGTCAATAATTCCCCGGGGCACAGATGAAAAAGTTATAGTCGCTCTTCCCTTTCGAAGCTAAAAATTATTCTCGATACACGAAAAGTTAAACTTCAATATATAGCTGACATTGGGCGCAACTATTTGTTTTCGAATTTACTTGCCATTTGACGACCGAATTCTATGAATTGAACTTTGAATTTGCAACCCCACGCACTATATTCGTCACATTAGGTCCAGAGCGGCTATTATACGTTTGTAAATCTCAAAAATACTCTAGAGAAAAAGTTTTAGCTTAGAAAGCTGGAAAAGTCATTGTGAAGAGATAACTTAACCAGCATCATAGCGCACTGGATAATACTTGGTAGGTCCACATCAAAGCGATATCATTGCGACGGTAGACGTTTCATCATTGATGTGTACTACTGTATAGTTCTTTTAAACTTAAAATACGTCGAGCTATGCGTCTAAAAAACATCGTATACGAGCAATGTAAGATTCCTTTTTTAATTCACGGATAGCAAAGTCATCAATTGTACTCGTCAATGAAAAATTATTATATTATGATAAATGGTTACATTATGAAGAATCCTTTATTGTTATTCTGAGAAAGCTGTCAGTAAATTTTACTTTATTACTACTTACAAGACATGTGGTCCCCACAGTCAGCACTCACTCAGGAAGATGAGAGACAGAAATTTTTACGCTTTTGAAATACTTGAACGCATCGCTTTTGAAATATTGAAGGCATGATATTCGCGTAAACTCGTGAATGTAACAAAAGCGCCTGAAACCGTACTTTTCGATTTCGAAAAGGCGAACTAATGAAAAATATTTTTAAACTGAATATCTTATTGATATTTTACTATATTTAACTATTAAATGTTGGTTTGTTTCAATTCAAATCTTCTAGAATTTTGATTGTTTGAAAAAGAAAAGTCAGAAAACAGTAATTCATCATTTCCCTACCGTCGAGTACACATCACGTCATTAGGTGGTGTCGAAAATTATATGGATTGTTGCATACCTGAAGGGTAATACGTAAAGGCAACTAGGAAACTTCCAACGTCTGTAGTCGTAACATAGTTAAACTAAGAAGATATATAATTTAAAACACATTCGAAAATATTTTTATGAAAGCGGTTTTATAAACATCTGTAAACTGTAAATTGATATTTTTCAAGGGATATATTTCAAGGGACATATATATTTTTAAATTATGTTTCCTTAAATTAAGTTACGACATTTTAAAGGTCTGTGAAGCCTTTATAAAAGGTAATAGCAACTCTTTCAAAAGAACAAAAGGGATTCTAGTGGAATGTTTTCCAAAATGCTTTCAAAAATTTACAAAAACTTTCGGCTTAAACTATTATGCCAAAGTGGTCCCATCATTTGATTAAAACCATGACTTTGCTATAGAGAAGTTGATCTGTATGCTAAACATAAGCATATTTAAAGCAATATAAGGAAATGCGCCTAAACCACTTTAATATCTGTAGCTCTCTTTTGACTCATGAGATAGATAACAATTACTCTCATCGTTGGGGTTTGAAAAATATTTAGTTACAGTTTGTGATTATACATGAATAGACCACAAAGGGCAGCTAAACATTGCAAGATAAAGAAATTTCATTCCGATAGTGAAAACGTAGTGAAAATATAATATTTCAAAACAAAGCCTGTAGAAAATAGAATAATATGTATTTACAAGCTTTTAAATATTTTTTTATATTTACAATACAAATAATATTAACTAAAAGATCGTTAGAGAACAAATTAAACAAATGCCCGAGATTCTGTAAATGTGATTTGTATATTGAACTCAACAGGGCAACGTGCAGGTGCATAATAATCTGTTTTATTGCAGTAAAAGAAAAATGAAATAAATTTAAAAATTGTTTACTCATAGAGCCAAACACTTAGTTGAGGCTGCTGTAGATGTTCCGACTTCGGTGCAAATATTAGACTTAAGCTACAATGACATACGACAAGTAGATGAAAATTCTTTTAAGGTAAAAAGTTGCAAGAATTATATGTACGTTTTTTTTATTTTTATTTTTGACCTCATTTCAGAATTTTCATTTACTGCGATATCTCAATTTATCCTACAATGCTTTACACACCATTTCTTTGGAGACGTTTAATAATCTTTACTTGTTATATGATTTGGACTTATCATATAATCGCTTGGAACAGTTAGACGAACGTTTATTAGAAAGAAATCCTAATTTATTTAAATTGAACTTGGAGGGCAATAAACTTATGTCTCTGCCCGCACAACCAATGCTCAGAAGTTTTTCTTTGCATTCATTAAACTTGAGAAACTCTCAACTAAATTTTGTAGACAAAGAACTCTTCCGTAACTTGCCTAATCTTCAAGTATTAGATTTAAGCCTAAATCTATTGATTAATTTAGAGGTTGAAGCATTTAATTCGTTGCCAGCACTAAAGCATTTGGAATTAAATGAAAATCCTTTGCAATGTAATAAAGAGCTAAAGGAGAATATAAAACAACTGCAAGATAAAGGCATAGAATTGCGTATTGATTCTTGTTCAATAGAAGAAGATAAAAATGCATTGCATCATTTGCATAAATTTGAGAAAATAATTTTACCTGAAATAGATTTGAAAGAAAAACAAGAAAATTTAAACGAAATTAATGCCATACAATGGAAGAATTATTTCAACACTGAGGACGAAAGCAGTGGATTTATTTTTGCTGAAGACGACAAAAATGTCAAAAGTGAAACAAATTTATGTCAGAAGCAGATTTCCGAAAACGATCTAAAATTTGCATTTCTGTTAGGTTTAGCTACTGGTGCCACTACAGCTCTTTCTGTAATAGTTTGTGTTTTGGCTGTTACAGCTTGCTTCGCTAAGAATTTCAAAATCTCAGGTATTAAAATATCATTAAAGAACTAAAAAAAATAGCGTCTTACACCCAAAATATATTTAGATAATTTAATGGTAAACTCCAATCGAAGAATGAATGAGCGGGAAGCTCGGAATCCTACCGTTGAACAACCGTGTCTAGAAATTACGGCAAATTACACAAACAACCGAGCTGCTCGTAACGTCAGAAATCGTCAACGAGCTACCGTTCGTTATGAGGGACCTTTGCATGAGAACTTTATATCACGTTTATTTGGGCGTCCGGCACGTCGTCAATACTACCGTAGCATTAATCGAAATACCGCTACACTCATTAGATGTTTAAGTCGCAGTAATTTGCTTAATAATCCTTTGATGCAACATTATGAACAACGACGAAGAAATTGTAATCGTGATGAAGAAGACGACTCAGCAAATTCTGAAACTGAACGCTTCCCACCGTGCGTATCTTCAACGTCAGCTACCGAAAGACCAAGACCTATTACACCACCACCTCATTATAAAGACGTTGTTACTAAGGATAATGGCTATAGAACGGAATAAACGAAGTGTATAAGAAAAATTTATATATAATTTGAGGCAAACGTCCATAAATAATCGCACTGTTATCCGTTTCAGATTCAGTTTACATTTGAGTACCGTGTTGTTTAATTTACAGTTGCTTTGGGGTAACTAACTATATGTGACCTATTCATTAATAGTACTTCTTCGATTTTGTATTCTTTATTTACGGTTCTCTGCTGGCATTTTCAAAAAACGGAATAATTTCAAATAAAGCTGACACTTGGCAAGAAGACCACGCCATATTAAATCATATCAGCGCTTTCGAAAGCGACTTATTCGTTTAAAATTAGGCTCATTTTCTGGGAAAAGGTTGCCAGCAACGCACGTCAAGTTCGAAAGACAAAACCGGTAAACGCAGCTAAAATACTAAATTTTAGAATCGTAGCCTTATTGTTGCAACCTGCTACACTCTGACAACATTTTGTTTTCCATACTTACAAACTTTTAATGTAGCGCTTCTCAAATACGTAAATATCGTGGTGATAATGGTTCAAAAATAAAGAGCGGGTTATAGACGGGCACGAAGTCCTCGTCTCAACAGAGCATAAGATGAATAACTCTAGTAAAATGCGTTTATCTTTTAGTTCCAGACGTTTATAGACACCTCGTGTCTATAGAGTGTACAACCAACCTACACTGCTCGGCTGTTCCCGTCAAGAGTGTCGCTCTTATTGCGACAAGATATACTCAGGAATTAATTTGAATTGTTTAATGCCAAGATAAACTCAGCGACTGTTCATAACAATTGAATTTATTGACGAAACTGGCCTGCTTATATACTAAATTTAATACATGAAGAAGTCAGAAAATTATATTCGGCTGTGCCGAATGCTGTATACCTACCACCATTGCCTTGAAAAAAAGGGAAAAAAAAACAAAATTTTAATGGGAGGATGTGCAGATTTCTTCCATTTTTATGATATTCTATAGAAGTTTTTAATGAGGACTGAGCCAGCTTATTTTTTTATTGTAGGCGTAGCCTTTGATCGATTTAGCCCGTTGTGAATAGCAACGTATGTGAGAGAACTTCCAATGTTTCTCTGAGTTTTATAGCCGATATCTTCATTTTTGCGGTCAGGGCAATATCTACTACAAACATTACGCAGATAAGCAGACATGCAGATGGACAGACGGACGGACGAACGAAGGTGTACATCCAGGTGTATTCCGAATTTGATACTGATAAAGAATGCATATACTTTGCAGGTTCTCCAAAGTTCGCTTCTTGGGCATCACAAACAAAACGAATATACTCCCTCACCTTCGATGATGGGTATCAAAAGTAAAAATTTCAATCAATCAAAAATTACACTCATAAAGAATTGTTATTAAACACAGCAACATTAGCTGCATATGCATTTCATACACACTGACGCACGCCGATGTAGGGAGAGGGAGAAATAGAGAGGCGGAACTGGGATAATACGATAAATATAAGAGCAATGTCCCTAAAATGGGACATACAATTTTGTAGCTTTTAAGCCATAAGCATATTTGATTGACATCTGTCTACATATCTATATATATATATACATGTATATATATATATATATACCTTTCTCGGGCACATCCATGAACTCCATCCATCAAATTTCATCAAATCTCCTGCAATTAGTTATTATAAGAATAATTTCATCAATAGACTACGCACTCATATATATATATATATTTAATATTTAATATTTTTATTCCATACCGTTTTTACTTCCAATGATTATTTCCGCGATATAACAGAATAAAAATTTTGTGAAACCAAACTTCATCAATCTAAACTTTCTTGCTTTAACAACTATCATAAGAAATTTGATATTTTTATTATAAACCGAAACATATGCTATATATTCATTGGAAACGGGTGTAACGAAAAAAAAAATGAGGAAATCGTTTAAATATACTACACTTGAGTAGCTGAAGAAGAGCAAATGTTTTTATTACAATTGCAAAAAAACAAAAAGAGATCTCTGTTTTCATATAAAACCAATTTCCGCAAATTTTTCTGGCAATCAAAGAATTTAACCGAAATGCAAGGAAGAGACGGGAAATAAACGCATTTTTTTGCTATAACAATAAAACAAAACTGGAAAACTTACTAACGATATATCAATAAAACACAAATTTCTCAATGTTGAATTGTTTTAAACAAAACTTTTCCCAGGGGAAACATTAAACCAGTAGTAAAAAGCAATTCCCTTAGCCAGTAAAAGGGAAAAATAAAAAATAGAAAAAACTTAGAATTGAAGAAAACTAACAAACTATAAGAAGAAACTTCTAACAGTATAAGGAACGAAAGGCGAAAAAAAAAGAAATCAGAAAAACTGTAAAATTCATCGAAAAATTTTACGAAATACACACGCGCATCCAAAACTAAGTAAGTAACTTCGTAAAGGTTAAAGATGGAGAAGGAAGTAAAATGTTATAAAACAGACTGGTGGAGATAGATAGAAGGATTATATAGAACAAAAATATAAAAAAAAAAAGAAACGACAAAAAATGTTAAACGAAAGTTTTACATGTAAAACCAATGAATTTATCAGCAGCAGTAACCAACGAGTAAAAGAAATTGTTGAGGTTACAAACAAGATCTGTATGAGGTGGTGGTCTTTATATATATATCTGCTCACGCTGTAAGCGAGAGATTATGTTGAATGTGGGAAAACCCCAAAATAAGTAAAAGCTAAATAAAACAAAGATGATAAAATAAATGCGGATAAAAAATTTTCGAAAATTTATTCCTTGAACAAATTTTTACAGCAACACAATAACAAATAATAAAACTAATGTCAACAAAACCAAAAGTTTTTTTTTGCCACTTTTCTTTCAATACCACTTTTTACATTCTTTTTTTTTCTACTCGATACCGCAAATATTTTTCAAAGTAAGCCACAGCATATACGTATAGGAGTGTATGTGTGGCGTTTGAGAGATAAATATAACACACATCGTATATAAATATATATACATATATTTATATATATATATATATATACATATACATGTATAATGCCTGCATATGCACTATGCAAACTTCTATGAGCGCTTATACATTGGCTTTGTGTGCGAACAGATATAATAGCCACAGTGAGTTGCCTCAACAACAAAATTGCTTGGCGCGCAAACTTTGTTCGTCGTAGTACTAAACTTAATAGTACGCGAAAAAATATCCGAAATTAATGAATAACTTTTTGCATAATCCCAACAACGAATGTTTCAAAAACAACAACAACAATAATAAAAAGCAAACTGCAAAAAATCGAAAAACAAAAAGAAATCGTTATAAAAAGCAAAAAAAAAATAAATAGCAGAAATGGAAAGCACAACGTTTTCAAAACGAAATGACAAAAATCTAAAGTGATATTGTTTGCAACAAAAGTTTTTCTCCAGTGAAACCACAGCCAACGAGAAACCAGTGGAATATATACGTATGTGCATAGTACAGAATACAGAGCTCATAGCCGTTTGTTTTTGTCATATTTGATGTTTATGCTGTTGTTGTTGGGGGAAAAAACATGAAAAGGAATTTCCTGTTCACTTAGAAAGAAAAAGAAAAAATAACTTCTGCTACGCTGTTGATACTTAAGCTGTATGACTTTTCCTATAGTTTAACCATGGGTTTGCTCTTTTAAACTATCATCGCCTCTTAGTTACTGTTTTTCGTGCTCATTCCCAGTACCTTTAGTCACGCTCTCCCCCTCTTTCTCTATCTCTCTCACTCTCTTTCTACGTTCCTTTTATCACCCATTTCCCCATCAAATGAGTCTCTATTGTCCCATTGTAGAAATATGCGTAGAGATTTCTTTGCCATTAACTTATTGCAGCAAACACTCTCAATATCATTAGTAAGCTTTTGCAACGAGGAAGAAAACTACGAAAACCCTTAAAATTGTTGTTTTTACTTTTGCTGCAACCATTTATTTTTTAAGCGCATAAATTCTGCCATTTCAGCAGAGATAAATTATATCATAACATCACTTGCTTTCATTTTCAGATAAATATTTGGGAGTTTTACTAATACACGTATCCGAAATAATTGTATTGAAACTAACGAGCACGACAACTGGTGTGCACCAACACTGTATTTATGGTAGCGTACATAATGGTACAGTAAAGCTACGATTGCCCACATGCTCTCATCATGATCATCATGGTTTCATTTAACCAAAAATTAGCAAAACAATTTTCACTCAATGTTTTTGCAGCACTTATAACTTCTGTCAAAAAAGTACCACGAAT
Source organism: Glossina brevipalpis (assembly GCA_000671755.1). Classification (NCBI taxonomy): domain Eukaryota; kingdom Metazoa; phylum Arthropoda; class Insecta; order Diptera; family Glossinidae; genus Glossina; species Glossina brevipalpis. Next base: position 1,394,356 of record KK351015.1, read on the forward strand.
TATTACAAAATTACGGACTCGATTAACATGGACCGAGATAACAAAGAGCAGTACAGTAGGGCTTTCGTTTCAATTAATCATCACATCATTGTGTTGATTTTCTTTAAACTATTCTCCGCCTGAAGCAATATACTGATATCGGTGCCTATTTAAATCATCGAACAAAGTGCCGTCTTTGAACATCATACTCGCACTTCCTTTTACTTTCCTTTCGTTTCCTTTGAGCTTTCGAAGAAAAAGAAAATCGATCGGACCCTTATACATGCGGCCAACAGTTAACATAATTCAAAAGAATTGAAAAAATAGACTGGCATGTCCCAAGATTTAGTACAGTTAATTTTTATATCAAGCCACCGTTACGAACCGACTTTCGTCATAAAATAATACAAATCTTAACTAAAGCATATTTTTCGTCAGAAAGGTAATACCGGAAGAATTAAAAAAATTTGGCTCATCGAAGGCAAATATCCACTCTCCTAACCTCCAGCTCAGCAGCTTTTGTTGAAAAATTTTAAAAACCACACAACAGGTGATAAGAGGAGAGTGGTCCTAAAAATGGGTCGATCCAATCTATGTTCAACAGCGATTGTTTGTGGGTCAAAGTATGTCAATATATGAAATTTCTTGAAAATATCTTGAAAATTACGCCCCATAGATTGGACACAAAACCTCAATGATAAAGAGACACACCTAATTTGATTCCCAAGACAATCCTAAACTGATCAGTGTAATAGAAGATAGATTCATCTTAGCTCCTTCTGAGTGTAACATATTCCGCGCAAACATAATACACCCTGTATTACAGGTGCCGTACGGCATAAAAATAAAATCTTTTAAACAAAGTTTTGGCGATTCCCAAAGTTTATAATTAAATAATACAACAAGGAAAGAATTGACGCAATTCCAATTAGCAGAAAAGCATTTAGGCCATAAAGTAAAGCAACACTTCTCTATTCCACTGCTTCGATATGTTGTTTCTTCAGAAGATTAAATTTACGATTGTACTCCGTATAGCATAGCTTCACAGACTTCATTCCGAAGGCCTTGTAAGATTTCAAATGCCTCTTGGATTACATCCCAACCTTCGCTACTATATTTGTCATGGACGCCATGCATTTGTTTTGAAAAACTCGAGTTACCGCAAATCTTTATGTCGTATGAAAATCAATCCAATACAAACTTAAAAGATTCTCTAACTAATTCGATTCTGAGATAGTCATTCGGTTAGTGCCAACATAAAAATGTTTATGTATAAAAAATAACGTTTTATATCTAACGGCAGATTATTTTAAAATCGGTCCCAATAATAAAAACTGTTAAAGTTACAAATATGCCATATCTTCGGGCAAGAGATCTTTAAAACGAAAACTGTGTTCTCGGTCTAAAGGCTTTAAATAAAAGATTATTTTAACACAAACATTTTGCACATTTCAATGTGAAATTAATGATTATTTCTTCTTGTTTCTTGTTGTTGCAATTATCACTTGGAACTATTAAATTCACATTTGATTAAATTATTAACTAGTCACGTAATGCAATTAATTCAATTACAAATATTTTAAACTTGTGTGATACTACAGCAATAGAATAATACATTCATAATTTTACACACCGCCACGCCAACATGGCGAATGTACAGAGAGAGAGAGAGAGAGAAAGGGAGAGAGAAAACAATTCACTAAACTCGTTAGGAGTTTTCTCATGCATACACATACACCATAACACTGATTACATTTTCAATTTCTTCTTTTTTATTTTTTTTTTGCCGTCATTTTAATTTACTTCTTCAGCAAATGATTGGGTTTGTAACGTTACGTGACCTCTTAAAAACTATAGAACGTATGTGACAAAAGCACATATCCATACATATACATGAATAAGTGAATTTGGACGCATATGTGTGAGTTCGTCGAAAGGTTTTTCATATACGAAGTGAAAAATAAAAGTTTTCTGTTCTGGGAGCAAAAGACGTTGAAATGAAAATCAATTTAGCTAACAAATCACGAATAAACTTGTTACGATTACTTCGTGGATTATGGTTCTGTTTCTGTTATGATTCTGCCACTGCCACTGAAAGCTACTGAACGTGCATATGCGTGATTCAATTTTTCATCTTTTTTTTTTTTTTTAATTTAACATATATTTGTGTTTTAATATTTGGAAGTTAGAAATTCGAATCAAATAACAATAAGAAGATGTGCGCACACATGTCCTTTTTTTATAGACAATTTTGCTGCAGAGTTTCTCTCATTTTATTTTGCATATTTTAGTTTTTTTTTTCTGACCATTCACTGATCCAAAAATGGCGGCCATTTAATCGTTGGAAATTGTGGGTTTCAACGAAAAATTACAGTTTTTATAAAATTTCCGAACAATTAAAGAATTGAAAAGAAGAAATGAAAAATTTTTAATCTCTGTAAATACGTCATGTAACGCTTCCATGCCAGAAGTGAAAAGCATGAATTTAGTCATAATGATAATCATCACTTAAATTTATCGATTTACTCTCAGGAATCAATTATGACTCTACTATTACACTGAAACTATTTTGTGCTATCCTGGGAACATAAAGATTGTCGTTGACTCAAAATTTCAGAGGAACGATAATGATGAGGCCTCTCAAGAAACATAACAGCTACCTTCACAAAATCTTATTATTCCCTTACATGCATCCTTAGTGATCAGACTGGTTTCATTAGTCTCGTTAATTAGCAAAATTTCCGCAATTCAATCAAAATAACAATTAAACATCATACTTCTTGTAATACAGTTATATCCGTAAAATGCGCACCGATCTTACTTTTGGCACACGGGTGATTTTTGAGAGAAAGTTTTATTTATTGCGCCGTACCGACAGCTCGCTTCTAAACAAAGTTGGGGACTTGGATGTCTGTGATTTATTAGTCAAGTAAAATCCCGTCAACTGTAACATCGCTTCATAGCTTTAGCCAGCATTTTATAACAAAATATTGCAATTAAATATTCTTTGTTGTTATTTTTATATAAACAAAATATCTTTTCCTATTACTTTCCGCAAATTTTTTTGTTAAATATATAAGTATTCGTTGTTTTATGTTTTCTGAAAAATTTCTAAAGAAAAAGAAAAAAAAAACAAAAGTATGGTTTGCTAAGCGACTTATCTTTGTGTGCTTTTATGTTTGTAAGGGAATGTTTGCATTTAAATTCTCTAATATCCTGTTGCGACATTTATATACCTTTTTAATTGCATTTTTATTTCATTTCTATGCAATTATCGCAATTTTATTGCGAGATTTCGCAGAGAAAAACACTTTACAATTTACTAACTAACTATGCCACTGACGCCCCCACCAACCCGCCACCCGCAACAGAAATAACAATTCTACCTTTAAATTACGTAACTGCCACTGGGAATTAAGAAATGAAGGAAATATTCGTAATATTGAAGCATACATTTTAGTGGAAGGCCATATAAATTGTTCCTTGTTATGCAAGAGCATCAGAAACGGATATGTAAATGGAGCTCTATGTACAACACATTAAGGTGGTGAAACTTTAATTTACATTTATCCTCTTCCGTCCGGTTATATTTATTCTTTTTCTTTTTTTTTCTTTTGAAATTTATATAGTGATTAGCATAACTTCCGTAGAAATAGGAGAGATGTTCACAAACTAAATGTAGAAAAATATTTTTTGATAGACGTACGTAAATAACATATTATTCTAACTATTAAAATTTCTTATTAACGTAGGGTATGTTAAATTTGTAGTATAATTTCAATGTTTCAATAGAAATACATGCAGGAGCTTACGTAGTATAAAAAATATTGCTTCGTTAGCTCGGCAAAAATAGGGATTATTATGTTTCTCTCGATTGTGAAAAATTTTTCTAAACTTTAATACTAGATTAGCCGTTACTTTGTTAAAAATGATGACAAATATAATGAAAATGATTTCAAGTTTTATATCCATAGAGTTTTTTTTCTATAAGTGATGATATCTCTTTTGTTTCTATCATTAGCATTTGTTGCTTCCGCGCATTGTTTGGCATGTGTTCCTTCACTACTTTTTTTATCTTTTCTCGTTTTGACTAACTTTGTCTTTTTATATTTTAATTGCTAATTATTAATCTTATGTTTACTACGCTTTTAATTTGGATGGCTAATAATTTGTGGAAATGCCTTCTTTTATAATTGTCTTGCTTTTGTCTAAATTCACTTTTAACTTTTCCATAATCTGTCTCTTATCTTCTTTGATTTGGTGTCACTTTTTATATATCTCTACTGGTTGGGATGCTCATTATTTAAAGCTTGATTTCTTTTCTTCAACTTACATATTTTCAAAAGCATTGTTTGCATCAATGTCTTGCCAAAGCGGATAAAAATTTCGATCGCTTAGTTGCCGGTAACAATATTTGATAGGTGTTGCTAGCTAAACTGTTTTGCCAAGATTTTGGATTTTCGAATTAAATTTTTGTCAGAGTTATTAGCGTACAGTCTGTACCGCGGGTTGTGGTCCTTTCCGTTAAACTTTGCATGAAGCTCATATCACTTCAGTTTCTGCTCCTTCCCTTAATTTAACTCCAATAACCTTGAGAACTTCTCTTTGCCAAATCATTTAACGATGTCGAGAGCTGCATCTTTGCCTGTTGATATAAATCAAATTTCCTCTAATGCTAACAAAGCTGGTAAAATCAGTGGACAGAAAGGATATCTTCTCCGATTGCTCAGGATCAGTTAGAATCACAAAAAAGATCAACTATTTTCCGATACAAGGAAAGAACCAAGTTTTCCCCAATTCAAAACACTCCATCCTTCATTCCAAAAAACTTTATCACGAATAAAATGTGAAAGTTACTTAATGGCAAATGTTTCGTCGGTTAAATTATCTCCATCGCAACTTAGGGCTATCGTCTCTCTTAAGTTATTAGTTCCGACTGAAAAGAAGGAAATTCTATTAAATAAATCAATGTAGCCACAAGGTTCTTTAATAAAAAAATTTATTTCATAGGGCACACCTTAAAATACTAGCTCTACAGTTCTTTCCCATACAAAAAAATGAAATGCTAATGACAATTGTTTACCGAAATGTTAGGGGCATAAACTCAGAAATTCGACCTTAATTACTTAAATTCACAGACAACGACATTTTCTCGTTTGGGTTTTACCGAAATCTGGCCCGCATTCATCGGAATTTTTTCCCAACACTTTCCATACTTTCAGATAAGATCGATTAGATCTTATTGGAACTCACTCGTTAACCGCCTTTATAACCTACCCATTCGAATTTCCAGATCCGTCAAATGGCCTAAAACTTTTGCTGATGTCATTTCCGCTTAAATGTCAGACCTATTCAAATTTAACAGACTATCCGCTTTTGCTTTACTTTATCAGCGATAGAAAAATTTGAAATATTACCATTTCTTGAAAACGATGAACCCTTTGCTTTCTTAATTTGTTTTTCGTATAAATTGTACACGTCATGAGCCTGTGGACCATTTCCGTGAACATCGAAATAAAATATTGCACAATTTCGGCATAACACCTAGCTGCTATTTGGTCCGCTGAGGCTAAGCAATAATATTCTATATATTAATATTCAGGGTACTAATATTATATCGTAAGTAAAAAGTAAAGATAAATTCATTTCTAGGCGTACGTTTCATAAGTAAAACACTTAATTTTATTAATCAATTATAGTAACATTCTTTCAGGAATTAAGTCGAAATTAAAAATTGTAAGAAACTATACATGTTGTCAAGTAAATATACTTTGCATCACTAATGAAGCAAATTATCTGATTAACACCAATAAATATGTTCAGTCGATTTGCTTTTGCTAATTGTCAAATTGCAAACGTTACGAAATTATGAGACAGCTTAGGTTTAGGTGCAAATTTGCTATTGTTTCACGTCAACATCCAATACTAATGTCAACCGAAGCTCTTTATTGTAAATCTATTAACAATTGAAATAAACGATCTTGACGGGACACTCCATAAACTTGCATCTCTGCACAATAGCGAATATACTAATTATTAACGCAATTGCAAATGTTACAACAAGAGTGTCGACGCTAAGGTAAAATTAAGTAAATCACACGCAAAACAAAAACAGGCTACAGTATGCATATACACCAAAGGAAACATTGCATGCACCACAAAAATTTTTATTGCAAAGGAGAGCAAAGCCATTGTCATACAATACAGGGAATACTATTTTGTCTTCGTATATTTCGTCTGTTTGCAAACGTGTTTGTAGTAAAACATGATGTAGTTTATTGGTCGTATGCACGCTTAAAATACTCAACCTCCTAAAGGTAGCAAAGCTTCAACTTATAAGCAATTTCATTCTCAATTGAACACATAAAATGCACAATACCGATAAATATTAGATGTTGATGGCTTTGTGGATATGTGGCTTTTCCATGCTTTTGTAAACGATAAACGAAGCAACAGTGTAAAGCAATTACCAGACTCTGTTAATATGTAACAGTTCAACACTAACTAACTAACGTTACGTGCAAACTAAGCTGACACAAACGATACTGGCGCATCGACTAAACGACGAACCATCAACAAATAACGATACGAACGATGGTCAATTTGCTTGAAAATCTAACATCAAAAATATCACCTGTACCGACCTAGACCGTATAAATGCATTCTAAATGTATATAAAGGTTTAGAGTATATAAGCAATGAAGCCTACGTAAAAGGTAATTTCCGGTACATTGAATGTGTAGCAAACATTATTATATGCTGATAAGCACACAAAAACATGAACTTATAGATTTTGTAAGCCTGTGTCGTACAATAACATGCGTTTGCGTGCATATGTGTGCTAACATTATTGCCAAGTGTGAGTTTAACAAGTTCATTCGACATTTTCCCTCTCTCCCTCTTTCTCTATAGTTCTTTATCCCTCTCGCTCTACCTGCTACACTATCTCTTGCTTTTTCTCCATCTCTCTTGTCTCTTTTATACTTCGGCACACACTACTAAGCATAAGTTAGTTGTTAAAGCAATTGCCAAATCTATTAAAATGTCAATACATTGAAACAAATTTTTTTTATCCTAATTCCCTACAGAAAAAGACGAAAATACTACGTTGAAGTATGGCAAGCAAAATCCTTATAAATAAAATAAAAATTTAGAAATAATTGAAAACAAAAAAGTTAGACAAAATAAAATTTTAAAAATACAGTAAAAAACGTCTTCAGCCTTAGGATGATTTTCAATACATTAAGGTGAACAATTCGATCACTGTAAGTAAAAATTCAATCAAAAGATGAAAGAAGAAAGTTTTAACTGAATGTTAACCAAATGTTTTTAACCAGAAGAAGAAGAAGCTTTTTGCTTTTTATCAATGTATATTTTGCTAATTATTAGTTAAATTTTTATGATTGAATTTTTACTTACAGTTATCGTACGGTTCACCTGCAGTGAATGGTCTTTTTCTCTTTTCTTTTTTTTATTAACCGAATAAATGCTTTTAATAGCTGGTTTCTCCTACTTTAGAACTAACTTAAATATATCTTACGGTTACCTTAAGTACCAGTTAGAGAATAACTTAATTGAAATTTAATTGAAAACTAAATTTAGAAAACTATATATAGATAAATTCAACTCTCAATTTAATATTTATTACATATAAAGAGTATTCTTATTGAAAATAATATAAAAACAAAAAGGATATCGTGCATATTTGGTTCAATTATTTTCTACCATAAATCCATTGCTGCAAAACTTCTAAGACCTTTAGTCAATTGCAATTGCGATTTATGTATTTTAATTAAGCGAATCATATGCCCTCCGACATAGTCATAGATGTCGTCGGTTTAATAGGCAAAAGTGCTCCTATTGAAGAGTTTTCGGAGAAATCATTTCGACCACTATGTCGATATAATAATTATTTTCCTGGGAGAGTAAATTTGCGTATCACACTTTTCGTTTCGTTCACGAAATCCGCCGATCCAAAAAGTTATTCTTCTCTGTAATATTTGCTCTAACACTGCTTAGATTGCTCGAAGCTAGCGACCCACAAAAGAATCTATATTTACGGCTTATTGCTAATATTAGCGAAAACTGAACGTCCCTATCCGTATTTGTCATAATTCAGGAGTCACCTTTAGTCGTTTTAGGATTTCTAACTCGTTTGTTTTACGAAAATAAAGTCATGGATGTGAATTTTCATCTAGCTGTCGCTTAAAAAGTAAGCGAGACTTATGCTTAAATAAAATATTGCATAAAAATTATTTATTATATACATTTATATAAATATACATAAACATATATGTACAAGATATTTATATAAATATAAAAGCTCACATGTGAATATGTAAAGTGGGTCCAAATGCACAGAAAATCTAGGAAACATGGCAGCATTTCCTTCCGTCGAGTAAACGCATACATACGTACTATAGAAACACGCGCGCGTATGTTGTATTTACATATATTTATATGCATTCCAGCCTTCTGTAGCATACGATGTATGTAAGCATTCAATGCGTAAACGTTACAGAATGTATGTATTCGCGTGTGTGTATATATATTTTCAAGCCATATTTTATAACCAACTCTTGCATTTGTTTTTCAGTTTTTTCAAAAAAATATTTGCTTTCACTTGAACAAAGTTTTTTTTTCTTCTTATTTTCGTAGTCCGTTTTCAATAAATCTGTTACAACTCACTGTAACGTATGTTTAACCTATGCTGTGAAAGAATATAAGAAAAAAAAATATTAAAAAAAAAGTCCCACAGAGTACGTTACAAAAATTTATAAATTTTTTCGGCGAGGATATGCAATCAGTGAAGAACCGACACGGGGCAAAAGAAAAAAAACTGAATGCCGCTACATACGCATATCCAATATAATAACGTTTTGAATCAACCGCGAATAGTTTCACTTGTGACCAGACCAAACGAAGCAGCCAGGCAGCCAGCCAGCCATTGAGTCGAAGCAACCCTGGGGGTAACATATGTTAGCATTTTACTAAAAAAAACAAAATATTTTTTATTTATTAAATAAAATGTGTTGTGTGTACTCATTCCAAGGCACACAAAGTATCAGATACAGGAGTGGATACATATGGTATGGAGTATATATGTAAAAAAGTTCACGTAAACAATGATTCTTTGGTGGGTAAACTTGATGCTCTTGATGATTCATGCGCCTTCCGCTCATAACAACCGTTACTTTAGTGACTCGTACAGCAAATGCTGATCAAGTTGTGTTATGCCGGTGATTGTATGAATAAAAAAAAATATATACATATATGTATAAAACAACGAAGACATACACACCGACAAAAATTGACAATCTTGTAGTTGCGTGGTTTGCTTATGTTACGCGGTTTGTACACTGTGGTCATTATGTAGTCAACGTAACTACCACCTCAACAAGGCAGCCAAACAGTGTGCCAACCAGCCAGCCAGCCAACTAGCTAGCCGGTCACTTTGAGGTATTGAGGTGTATTTTTATGGCACTGACCGCATGCCGTAAAGTGTCGATGCCAAGCGTCATTTACTGCTGCGCGTATGTTTGTATTATTGGCCAAGGTTATGGATTATAAATCAGAGGCAAGTGCAACTGTTGATCGCTGGTATCATTTGAAACTTTTTTCTGCTCGTTGCAAACTGTCATTTTGTGTGAATATCATGAATTTTATTGACGTATTTTTTTTCTTATTCACTGCTTCGGATGCAAAAATAGAATAATTTCATTCTCATTTCACTATATCCCAAAATATTAAATTATTTCTTTATTAAAGACGTTATGAATTTATTATGCGTTCGTAATGTCCGTAAAAAAAGGTATGAATAACGAAGTTGAGATTGACGTGTTCGCGATCTATCAATCCTTTCGCTGAATTTATAATATAATCTCCGTTATCTGTCATTAGTATAAATTTTAAATATTCCGTTCTTGAGATTTTCCAATTAACAACAACTAATCAGCAACCAATGTTTGACTAAAAAAGAAAATTTTCAATGATAGATTGATGATGCAAAAATCGTAATAAACAAGAGTTGTCTTGTAATTATTAAAGAGATTACAGAGAAGTTGGATGACGGCAATCTAAAAACTAATATTCATTTTAAATGTCTTTATTAAATGTGCAAAGGAATCATGCTTTTCTTTTGGATAATCAAGGAACCACTTACGAATGCGGAGTGTCAATATGGGATGGTTGAAACTAATCAAAGTAAGTCAGGAGAAGTAAGCTTAAATACATAGAATAATGGAGGAGAAAACGTGCACGCTATAGAGGCCGACATTTCGGATGAGTTGTGCTTATGACAGCGCGCTTTTAACCTTATATTCGAAAATCCACAGCAAAAAAAATCCACAAAACCCCTGCACCTCCGTTGAGAACGTACAACTGAAAGAATGCTATTCTTTGCACGGTATGATTAAAGATCGCTCATTCGAAAACATTAACGGCTTAAATATCACAATCCAGCCCAAACCACATCAAAGACTTAAGACGTTAAGAAACAAATTTAAGCTTCAATCAAAAGAATTTTATTGGACCGTGAGGATAATTTGTGAATTTTTTCCTTTCATTGAATTTGTTGATTTGTTCACTAACAACATTTGGTAAAGGAACCGAAGGACAGAATAGGTAAATCGCAGAGGATTGGTTCGGAAAGTACTACTCAAGTCTTTCATCTAATTTCTACTGTTATACAAGTTTCTAAAACTTATTGAACGTGGAACTAGGTTGACTATTTATGTTCATAATAGGCTTGGTACCCTAACATTGAAAGCAAAAAGCAGAGATGTTTTCAGTTTATGTTGCTCTGTAAGCTGAATTTGCACATTTGCTCACCAATACGAACTTGAGGTCAAGGATGCCAAATTTGAAGAGGATATCTTCATTTTTGCGATCGAGAGAATGTCCCCCACAGACATTGCACAGATGGGCGGACTGATATGCTTAAATCGAATTTAGAATTTAATGTTGATCAAGAATTTTTACCAATTTTCGCGATAAGACGGTTCCCTTTTATTCCCACAATCAAAGGACAGTCTGATCGTCTGTGTAACGTCTGTGGTAAACATTCTTTACCTTTGATAAATACCTTCATAACACCACTGTAACAGTTCAAAGGGAGCGTATTTTAGATAATTTTTTTGTTGATAATTTGTTTGTTGGTGGAAACAAAGCTATTGAAATAATAATGTTCGAGGAGAGATTGTGAAGCATATGTTTAAACAACAAAATGCCATTCTTCCGAGGCATTTCAATTTAAGAGGCTCTTCGGCCTATGCTCTTTTGATGCAAAAAAAAGTCAATGCCTTGTTAAGAAAAAAATTCTAAATTAATATATGAAAAACCGCTCTATAGAGACTGTCGTTTTAAAGAAACCGCATAAAATTCGAAAGAAAACGGCGAAAATTACAGGAGCACATGCAAGGGCTGTTTTGAAAGGCTGTGTTTCGAGATATACCCGTTTAACGTTTAGAATGTATTACAAACATGTCTTTTCATTGCAATAAATATTTTATTTACCCTCATTAGTCTGTAATCCGAAGGTCATGAGTTTTATCAAGGATTTTTGCTGCAATGCGTGTCTTTTGCTACGTCTGTCAAAGGCGAAATCGCATGTTTTACACGTTGGGTGTTGCGAAACGACAAAGAAAACACTAATAAATTACATAATTCTACAGTCGAATTCCAAAATTCCAATAACTTCATGCCAAATTTATAATTTCTTGACAGAAACACTTCATCCTCACTTCGTTCATTCAACTTCATATCTGTTTAGCGGTGGTCGCTATGAAGCTACACTAAAGCATTTTTCTTTTGGAATTTTTAAATGGATATAAACGCTTCCTAATCACATTAGTTATTATAACATATTAGAAGAAGAGTTAAAAATCAACACATAAAACATTAGTTTGCAATTTCCCAGCAGGAATTCATTTATTACAGACAATCTGTCTAAAACGTTTGGGAGAAAAAGATCAAAATTCAAGGAAAGAATTTATTTTAAATATTGAATAATATGAATGAATAATAATGAGTTGAAAGCATCTTTTAAGCAAAAAAAGGAAAACACTTAAATTAAATTAAGTTAACGCATCGCTTTTATTACGATTAAATCATAAAATTTTTGCATAAATTCTTTTTGTCGCAATGAAAACTCATTCTTTTTTCATCTTCCAATCATTGGATTCTTGAAATAAAGGAAGAGCAAATGAAAGTGTTGTAAGGATTTAAGTGCAAATCTTTTCATTTCAGCTTTAACGAAACTAACTTTTATATCATTATGTGTATCGTTTGATAGCATCGACAATAAATTGAAGAAGATTAGATTGGAAGAGTTGAGTGATATTGAGTGGGTTAGCGATGCCCTCATAAGTGAATACAATAAATCCTGATAAGCTTGGTAGTAACTTTGTATGATCGAACTTTTTCTTCTAAACTAAGCTTCGATTTCAGACTCCAATAGCATCTAGTATAATCTTTATACGTTTTTTTGTTGTGCGTTATATTGTACGCTTTCCTTTAATCGTGATCTATCGCATTTCAAATCCAGCCTTTACAAAATTTATAAAACATTCATAGATATAATAGCATAAAATGAGAGCGGTATTATGCTCTCTTTAATATACAACTTTTTAACATTTGCTACGGAACTCCCCATTTCAAAAAACATGACTTAAGGAAGACGTATATAAAAGAATATAAAATAGAAAAAAAAGGAAAGGCATTAAAATTTTGGTAATTGTGGCCAGAAACGTAACTTAATTATGTTGATTTTTGAACTTGAACGAGGTTGACAGCAAATTCTGCGAAAAATATATTCACCTCAAATGAATTTTTGCCATTCATCAGTTCAAGCCAGTATACATACATATGACTAAATATGTACATATACTGTTCGTTGCGCATGACGAGTGAACTTTCTCACTGGGTTCTAGAATAACTTATATTTGTCAAGCTTTAAATCAATATCTGGTGTGAATTGACAATTCTTTGTTGTGGAGGAATTTGTTTATTCATTCTTTCTCCATTCTCTACAGTGGACGTTTAAAAGATTGTGATAAATATTTGTAGAGGGTTTCACAAGTACTGGCAAGTTGAGTTTTATGCCTATTGTGGACTTGGCGCAATACAGGTCACATCTATTTTCAACAACAGGCAGACTTAAACGTAGACATAGCTCCGTAGAATCCACTGTACATGCTAATCAAGAGTAGACGTGCAAAGTACTCCAAAAAAAAGTGTACTTTTAATCACATATCCGTATGGTATTGTATTATAAATGCAATATCTATCTTAATATTTCGGTGCAGACGCTGCTTTTAGACTGTTTCAAGCGAGCAACTGATCTCACCGATGTTATTTTAAATTATAATTTGGACAATTTGCATGTCCAAAGAATACATTTTGAAATCAAATTGTCGCATAAAATCTATTTTCCCATAAAATTATGTGAAAATATTGTACGCACATGCCCCGATAATTTTACAATAAATTTTTATGAAATTAAAGCAACTCAAAATATTCTTGACAAAATTCCTTAGTACATATGTAATCTTGCAATAAATTCTTGAAATTTAGCTTATGGAAATATTTTGATGAATTAGCAAATATTTTATAAGAAAAATCTCTCTAAGCGCATAGAGTGGCAAGAAAATTCTTAAGCCGAACAATAGATATTTTGTGCCTGGAAAAAATATAAAACAAAAATAAAAAACAAACAAAACCAAAATAATAAAAAATTTATATTACTTGAAAATTCATAAATGTTTTCAAGTAGCTGAAAAGTTTATCATATGAATGCAAAGTAAAGTGCGGTTAAAAGTTAAATTATGTATGATTTCTAGTCTAACAAAATGGTAAAAGCAATTTACTGCATCATCAAACATACAAAAGAATCTACGCATCCAGTTGTATAGGAGTTTTTGTGGTAAAATAGTTTGTGGCTTATTTTTTTTATTTACGCATATAATGAAATACAAAAATTACGTTATATACAAGCATTTCTGCACTACCTCTACTTCCCGCTCGACACTTTAATAAGCAAAGTTGTTACAACACAATGACTAGTAATCAAAGTATAGCAAAAAAAAAAAAAAAACTTTAGCTCACATCATGAGGCAAAAAATGCTTAGATGAAATAGAAAAAAAAGAGAAAGAACGAACTTTAGATTTTACTATAGAAAAAAATTTTTTTTTTTTTAATAAATCCTTCCATAAGCAAGCATAACATTAGCAACAGTACCAGCGAAGAAAGGTAGTATGCTTTCAGGGCGAAACTTGAACACCTCTCACCTAAAAACGGAATATTCTGAATCACACACCAACATTTTCTATCAAATCTATCTTTTATTACGTGAAATGTGTATAAATAATAGATAGCGGACAATCATTAAATGTATCCCATTACTATCTAATTTTAGATTAATATATCTCTTGGGTCGAAATATCCAAAATATATGCAAAATCTACATAACTGTAATGAAAACAACAAACAAGCGAAGGAACGGTTTAATAGAGTTAGTTAAGTAAAGTAATGTACAACTTTCTTTCGATTAAGACCGATATGATATAAGGAGATCTTACTGTAAGAATACGTTCGTTCACTCTTAATTTACAGATCAATATATTCTGTGGCTTTTAAGTTTGGCTTCCACTTCAAAATTGTCAGCTTCAGCAGAAATCGTATTACAAACAGAAAACATTTTCCTTTTTGATTATATTATGTTTGATTATCTGATTGATCAAGACCATTTATATATAGGCCTTTGAAGAATATCCGAATTCAACGTAACATCTTAAATGATCTAAATGACGCTCACCTGCCGCTTAGTAGCTGATTGTACGAGTTATTTATTATTCTATATTTCCATTGTGTAGGCAGGACTTAAAAAGCGCTTGATTAGCATTAAGTGAAGCATACAAATAAGCATCGAGAAATACAAAAAATGAAAACATGAACCCCTCATTAATACACTATATGAGTAGAAAGTTATATGCCTTTCAAATAGAGCTTTGAAATACAATGAAAACTAAATGACCTCAATCAAAAATCCATAAGTGAAAATATTATATTATTTAATATTACGTGTCGTTGGTGAGACTTCTACGCGTCTGTTATTTGTTCTCCTAATTAGCATTATTATATTGATATGATTGAGTCAATTCAAAAACAATTTCTCCCCTTTGCCTTGTGCGGTGTATGAGGCGATACGAACAGAACATTAGTTGATTCTGATAAATTCACTAAGTCTTGAACGTAGAAAATTAATCTGTGGTATAGGTTCTTTACTTAAACTTAATTAGTGCTAACGTCAGCGTACTACAAGCAGTTTATCGCTGAATCGATATGAACTTCGATAGTTCTACGAGTTTGCACGTGAATATTTCAGTGCCTCTGCATTAAGAAAGCAAATAAACAGTTAAAAAAAAAAGAAAAAGAAGCATTTCAGTACAGTTACGATATAATTTAATAATGCATATATACATTATAAAGTTCAACAAAACATACTTTAGTATAAAATAGAAACAAATCTTTAAATAAAGGAAAACTGATTGAAGAATAACATGTGATCATTGTAGGCGTGTTGTTTGTGTGATAAGAAATTTCTTAATTCAGTTACCGTTGATTTATTATACGAAACATATGTACGTCTTGCATCTAACAGTAATGAAGAAACATGCGTGAAACAAATATTGCTAAGCAAGAGCGTCTTGATAAAGAGTTTCTTGATAAATTATTTCTTAATCGTGAAAAGAAAATTCTTGCTCTTTTGTCTTGTCCTGGTTTAACACTCGTATAATATTCGTATAAAATGAATATCATTGTATTGTGCAGATATCTAAATTATTAAGTTATTCTCTATAGATATAATTTTTCCTCTACGCGATATAATTCAAAATCTCACTTCCTCATAATCTCTCTTAATTTGTATTGGCTGTATATTGACTAATGTCTTACGTAAATAAAGAAGAAATAAATAATTTTTGATTCATTTTTAAACAATTTCAATTTTTGTTTTTTCTTTTCATTGCAATTTTGAAATATTACTTGAAAATTATTGCAGTAACTGCATGTGGTTAACACAGCTTGTCACCGCACTCGCCAGTCAGTGGTCACAGTAAACTGATAGTAACAACATCGTACATTAAACGTCTGTTTTATAGTAACATGGCTACCATGTGTTTTCCTCTTTTTATGTTTCAAATTGCTTCTCTTTATTTGACATTTATATACTGTGAAGAATCCAAGCAAGAAAGAAAGAAAGAAAGAAAGTTCAATCTCTGCAAACAGTTGAACAGTCAAAATCGAGATTATAATTCTAAATGAAAATCACATAACAAATATACTTCCATACGGTTACTTTTTGATTTCAGTTAGGAATGATGATGATGAATACTTAGTTCAACTTAGACTGCTAATCCGAAACAACGATTACATTGCTGTTATTTGACGATATTCAAATTTGTTTACTTATAATAATATAGCAACTAGGCTATAATAATTATATTGCATCAATTAGAATCAAATATTTGCTTCATAATTCTACGATTTAAACAAGATTAAAGATTTGGTTCAGCACGCACGTAAAGCACACATGAGTCTTATAATTCTCTAATGTTGTAGTTTGCTTTTACTTTTCTAAAGTTTATTATGTCGAGTTGATGTTGAATCATATCGTCTTTCCCTTTCGATAGATTAGTTTCGGATAAAAAATTGCATTACGTACGTAAAACGCAGGAATTTTTCATTTTTTTAGCTTGTTTTAAGCCAACACCCGACTCGAAATCGGCCAAATGCATTCCGTAACTTATCCTAGCATTATTAACGGTCTCTAAAAAGATCATTTGGCGACATTTTATTACTTTTACATCGGACTTAATTCTTTTCATAACAACCACCCAGCAATAAAGTGCATTCATTTTATCTGATGTTAATTCATCCCATCCATCCTTCAAATTCACTACGTCCGTTCTCTTCCTTTTGCTATACCAAACTATTTTGTCTTCTTAGCTTTCAAAAGAGATTTCATCCATGAAAACAGCAAAATCTTCCTCAAAATATAGATGAACGTTTCAGTACACTGTCACAAATAAATTTAATTTGAATGCATAATGTATATCTCTCAATGATCTTAAATTCCTTTGTAAATTTAGGCCATCGAATACGATTTCAATTAACCGAAAATATTAGATGTATACTCAAAATTCGATAAAATTTCTATAATTTTATGCTTTTTTTTCTCTTGAAAAATAAAACACATGTAATAAAATGAATGATGCAGCGTTTAGTCAAAACAACAATAAAAAAATATTTGATAAATTTGTGTGAATTCGTTTATGTAGAGAGCTTTAGACGGATATTAAAGCTAAGTACCACCTAAGGTGCTATAAAATTGGTTCATAGTCAAGAGCTTCAAGTGAATTCTAAACAGAAGAGATATACATACCACATGCTGCCAATATTATCTTATTGAAAAGGAAAATAAGACGACAGATATGCCTTAGGGACGATTTGAATAAGTTTAATGTTAACACAATGTATGTATTAAAGAGCATTTAAGCGAGATACTGTAGCGTCGTTAAGGATATTTTTTGTTTTTGCTTTTTTCTTCGATTTGTTTTTTTGTTGATCTAGTAATGACTTTACAATAATTGTTAATAACACTTTTACCTTTAGCCAGTGTTGCCTTTGCATTTCCTACGCTTTTCCGTTAACGGATGTTATAAATATCTACGAACGTTGTTATATTTCAATAATAATTTTTATAATGACTTTGCAAATGCTCCTTATGAATGAAAATGACAATAGTATTGTTGTTAACATCGTAGTAATTGATAATCGATAAAAAGAACACTAGATTCACGTATTTAAGAAGAATACATTGCAAATGCTTAGCTTTCAAGGATATCCTATTTAAAAGAAAAGAAAATTTCAATGTGCAAAAAGAACACATACAAATGTTCGTCTCACATATCTATTACAACAACAACACATCGCAACGTAAGGGATATTGAATTGATATTGAAGAACGTAATCTAAACTCCCTTTTTTTTAAATAAAAAAAATATGTGTAAACGTGTTTTATTACTATTAAATATATAATCTTTTCTAATGTTTTTCTTGCTTATTTCAATGTGTGAAATATTAAATTCTTAATTTATGGAATAATTTCATAAGATTTCACTGTAGGTGTAGTGAATTAAGAATTTGTCTTGATTAAAAGTTCACAAGAAAACATTGCCGGAGATATAAAATAAAACTATATCTACATAAAATAACGACATCAACGCTGTGTCTACTCAAAGCAATACAATTTAGGCAAACTAAGCAATTTAGAATAAGTCGGACAATACCGAGAAATACTTTTCTATCCTTCGCCTAATAATATTCTTCGTTACCTTTCATAAAAACTGGTATATGGCAAACAATCTGAAGAATAGATCTATGTGGCATCATCCAAAACTAGTGCAGTAAATCTATGTCAAATCACTATTTTATATATAATTGTGCTAGACACCACTTGTGCTGCGGATCTATGCTTATAACCCGGAAATAGCTTAACGATCTAGTGAATGTCGTGCTAAAGGTGGATCAAGACCAACAAAAAAAAAAAATACATCGCTGGCAACAAGATTCTTTAAATAAGAACAACGCTGCTATTATTAACCCAACAGGGCACGTGATATCCTAGCATGGGTTTTTTTGAAAAAAATTCAGTCTCATTACTTTTTGTCCACAGTAGTATATGTTAAGTTTATTCGCAATAGCATTTACTCTTAGCCAAAAATATACCAGACTACTAACCTGTATCAATATATCGGAGTACCAAACCGTAGCAAGTTTAACGAAACAATACATAGAGATAAACAGACAAACGGTATAAAAATAGCGCCAGTTTAAGGAAACTGCTGATTAAAGGTCTCTGGAAGAATCACTTTCCTCCCACTTAACTTTTAATGACTGTATGCCATTGCTTCCTCTTTGCTCTTTATGTCAACTGCTTCCGTATCATTACATAAGGGAAAAATGAATGATTTTTCAATAACATATTAAAATGGTTGAAAATTTTGGAGTCCAGTTCTCTTTTTCCGGATTGTAGGTTTCTTTGATAAGTGCTCATTTCCTTTAAGAGCGAATTGAAAAGGCCGAAGGCTATGGGAACATATAATAATTGTAAAGAAGATCTAAATCGACGACTTAACCAACCTGTCGAACGATGGGAAAAATACTTTAAGAATGCCTTCAAGAATGCAGCGTGAATCGTATATTAAAAGTTACTGCTGCTGTATAAATTCAAACATGGCGATGTCTATCCACTTAATAAAAAGGATCTGTTAAGGTATCACTTCTAAAAAATGTTGTAGTTTTCTAACTAGCTAATGGAATAAATGTATTACCGGACATCATCGGGTAATAATATATAAATTATTATGTAAATTATCTGACTAAGTCTTAAAGAGGAATTTATCAATAAAATACAACACCAAGCTATTAAGTGGTATACATATGAAGAAAGAAACGAATGTGAATTAGGTCGAAGTTGTCAAACCTTTTTTTATTTTAAAAATCTAATAAATATTAAGTCACACACGAGTTCACGAATGCTGAAGCAGTCTATATTGTTTTGTCTTGTCCTCTTCGTAGAAAATAACAATTAAATGAAAAGCGAAGAAAGATTAATCAAAAGAGAAAAATATAGAAGAACCTGTCGATCAATATTAAGTACATATGTGCGTTCACGTTTGAAAGTTTTCTTTTCTGATACGAGCATTATTGTTTACAAATAACAAACCATCTTTCCGTTGTCACAAGCTTCCCTATTGCCCTTTACATGGTGATAATAAGAAACAGCAGAACAGCGACTAAGAGCAAAGTTGAAAATGAACTGAAAAAAATGAAAAATGAAAAAGAGAAAGTATGAAATCAAAGCTTTATAGTAAAAGAAAATAAAATGCTTTGCTACGTGACACTGACACAGATTGTCTATACAAGTGAGCATTGTTGTGGTTGACTGTATATGTACACACGTGAGTGGTGGTGGTGGTAGGTGGTATATTGTTGTAAACATAAGACGCTTTTTTTTAAAAAAAATAAAAAAAAAAAGAA
The DNA here is from genome assembly GCA_000671755.1 of Glossina brevipalpis. Lineage (NCBI taxonomy): Eukaryota > Metazoa > Arthropoda > Insecta > Diptera > Glossinidae > Glossina > Glossina brevipalpis. The sequence continues at coordinate 1,414,436 of KK351015.1, forward strand.
AACTTCTTTGATGTCCTGAGCAACCTAATGCATTTAAAATTATTTAAAAGATTTTCACATTTAATGGCAGTAAATTCTGTTAGTGCTTAGAAAAATCCTTTAAATCCTTTCTTAAAGAAAATTTTACGCTTTTTAAACGAAAAAAGTGTCTTAGATCTAATTTAAAGTTCGTTGGATATATAGTCATTCTGATAACAAAATTAGTATCCAACGTGCAATTAACTTAAAACGAAATCATTTTGCTAATTTTTCGTATAAATTTAGTGTGCCGATCTTTATCGAAAAATTTTGAAATTCGAAATATTTGCGTATAAAGACTTTTTAGAAGTAAGGCGTTATGAAAAAATTGGCCCGATCTTTAAGATGCGAACAAACAACCACACTGACAAGCAAGTTTAAATTGATTGAGAAAATGAGTCTAAATCGATTTATATAGCAAAGGGCCTATCTGTCTTAACTACTTCCAACTTTTATACACATACGCATAAACTTAATGTAGTGTTATATAAGGCATAAATAGCTTTACAACATGATGACAAAATGGAGTTGGAAGATCAAGAAGCGAAATAGTGTGATAAATAGCTAACACCATAATCATGTCAGACTGGAGTTACTATTCACTATTTTACATCAATATTTGTGCATGGGGAAGCCCCGTTCGAAGTGCGCGCCGCGTTTCTACGTTTTTGACAAAAAAGAAAAACAAAAACAAAAAAGAAAAACAAAAACCAAAGTATTTTTTATGGGATATATTTCAATAGAGATGAAACAAGGATTCATCACAACACTCCAGAGCCAAATCCGCAGTTAGCCGAGTGAATAGCAATCGACGAAAACCGTATTTTGAAGGGTTAGTCTAAAATAGCTGTACCTTGCAAACAATTGATCAAAATATCATGACTTGATTTCTACTGTTCAATACTGTATTTGTTAACGGCATTGGGGCCAGCTTCTGCTGGTCATATTTTAGAACGGCTAGAGAATCAAGTTCACATTTTCCACAGAGCTGGAGATGCTAAAAATTAAGTCGCGATACCTATAAGTGGAGACGTATATTTCGTGTCTGCTTTTACAGGTCTTTACAGGATGCATTAGCAAAAAGTTGCACTCGGCCCTATAGTCGGTCTTGCTGCATTTTCTACTAAATATTGTATCGTAAAACCCTCTTTGAAATCAATATGTTTCCAAACACATGATATTCTGGAAGTCAGGTATGAGGTATCTGAGCAAGAAATTGATAAATGAAATGCCGACGGTGAGCTATGCCAAAACCATTCGTTAATGCACTTACAAGCGGATACTGTTAGCACTCTAGTGTCTCGTTCTGATTGCGCGCTGTTTGGTGTGCCCATGTGTACCGCGCAGCACGCTGTGTAGATCTTTATAAATCCGATAATACACTTAGAGGAGCATTCCAACGTTTTTTATAACATGTTCACCCTGACAAGTACAAACGAAGGGCAAAGACATTAGTACGGCAAGTGGAACAAGAAAAATATTCAAAACTTAGAAAAATTTTTCTCAGATATTTCTCACTTGAAAAATTTTTTTCTTAAATTCTGTACCTTCGGGAGGCTTAACTTCCACCGGTTGTTTTTAAACTTCATTCCAATTTGTACTAAGGACTATTCCGCCAGATGGTTTAAAGACGAATGGTGCTTTTATTAATAATGGTGTCTGATTCTGCAGATTGCCTTACATTCTCACAGAAAGGCCATTGAGGATTATGAAAACAATATAAAAATTTTATGGTTTCCCAGTACACTTGTTGGCAATAATATACGAAGAAGCCAAAGCCCAAACCATCTTCCACGAATCGCAGAGTGTCTACAGCTGCAAAAAAAACTCGTTAGTAATCTAGCTCAACTGTGATTAATATCTAAAATTTCCGTAAATATCTTGAATTTTGATTGGGCCGTTCGCTATAAAGTCAAACCAGAGTGCGACATAGTACGGTGTTCTAAGATAACGGCGGAGTTCATTTTTTTCGGAAAGTAACACGAAAAGTAAAGTATACATTGTCTGTTCAAATAAATCTTGTTTTTTTTTTGCTGTATGCGTACGTATTAACGGTGCGTGCGGTTTCGTATATTTTTATGACAATAAAACGTTTTGTTGAAAGCAAAACTTCTTCGATGTTTTAAGTAATTTAAAGTATTTAACGATTTAAAAGATTTTCAATTAATAGAGGACATCTGTAGTAGTAGGCGTATTGTTTAGAAAAATTCCTTAAAAATCCTTATAAAAAAGTTCATGTTCTGTGAAAGGAAAAGGTTTCTTAAATACGATATAAAACTCTTTGAAGTCACTTTGAAAAAGATTTTGATTTGTTTATAAACGACAAAAGGGGATTAAATTCAATTAAAGTAAAAGTTTTTAATCCACTTTACGGCCAATCTTTGAAAGCTACTACAGTTACAAGAAGTAAATATTTCAGGATCATAAATATGTTAAAGCCTTTATAAGTGAATTTAAGGTGCTCCTATAGGCGTAGATTTTATCTTATAGGATCAACAGTTTGCAGACTATTTATCTATCTTCACTGCAAAATATCAAATTTGCTACTACTTGCCATGTAAAGGCTTGCTGTCTTCGGAATTATTTTATATGCAACGGTCAGCATAATAGACTAATGCAGTTCAAGCTTACCGTAATAAACCTGCAAGTCAAACCTTTCTCTTGTATCATAAAATACTCATCACAAAATGTTAAAAATTTGACATAAATCTTGATGTTCCTTTTTGTGAGGACATGTGTATGCGAAGGAAGTGAAAAATTCAGACCACTTTGAAACTTTGTATTTTTTGGTTGCGAAACAATAAAATATTTATCATATGATTTCTTCAAGATTAATATGTGTAGTGATTGCAAAAATAATCCAAGCTACTCCATTTTTAATAGGCCGATATATAGATCAAGTTCCATCAAAATATTTCGAAAATTGACATCAATAATCTCTCAAAACAAAAATATATAGACAAATATCAAAGAGGCGAGGAGTACAAACAAGCTTAAAAGAACATTTGTGTAACTCAAGCACATCAAAGTCTTTGATGCACACATACAAACGTAACATATCACAATCTATAGGGTATAAAAATTGATATCTTTTTCTTTTATGAACAGCTATCCCCTACACATGACGATAGTTAGGCAGGATTACAGATAGAGTTAGAAGCAAGACTTGAAAGCAGGATTATCTAGTAAGATGCGAAAGATTCTTTCCCTGCTGTATGTATCTTTCGAATTTAATTTACTTCTATCAATTTCTACTTTATAAATAAGCTACAAAAGAAGTTTGCGACTTCGTCAGAAAGCGAGTGAAGAAATCAGACGAGGTTTGTTGATATTGTATCTTAACCTACAAGTATATTTTCTATATTTTACCTTTCCATGTTAATTCTTCTTCTTGTTACTGTGCAAATACTGCGCTGTAAGATGGATGAATGGATTAGTATGCTTCTAAATTGCTTGAAACACTACTCATAATAAATCTTGTATGTATATTTTCTAGTAAAGTAACTATTCCAACTAAGTTGGAGTTAAATTAGACGTAGTCTTAATAAATCGGATACCTAGAGATGACCCGATTAAAGGCAAATAAAGCATAGTTTCACTAAGCTGTTCTGATGACATCTATTTGTTTACAAAAAGCAGATAAAGCAAGAATCTAAGGAAATTAGTTTAAATTATCCTTTATTCTGTCAGACTTTTATGTAGTACTAAGCAGTCACTATTCACTTGTCTTGACATACCCCGCATGTACCGTAGTTTTACTTAGTTAGTTTTCTTTACTGAAGACTTAAGTCTTGGGAACAATAAAAGATATTCTTAATTCACTACAATCTTACGGGTTGCAAACGCGTAATCAGTATCTCTCACACCAGTTGTTGTGTAGGGTTAAATAAATTAAAATATAACGAATAAAATGAAAGGAAATAAAGTGTGACCGAAAACTTTTAATAGGATTAAATTGTGCACATACACATAGAGCTCTACACAAACTTAATACTCAAAAAAAGGACGTGCGACCGCAATTCTTTGCGATGAATCCAGACAAAGACATCAAGAAAGGCATCGGACCTTCCATAATGGTTTAAAGATCATTAACGAGGTAAATAAAAAGCAATGTTTGCAATGTCATGTTATTATTATTATTGTTTTTGTTTTCCGCTTTGGTTTTTTTTTTTTTAATCTCATAGGACAGCACCAAAAACCGATAAAGAATCGATTTATATCATACTACATACATAGTAGCTCAAGGGGATTCTTTGTGGTTTTTACTCGGTGTACTGTCAATGATACAAACTTACACATGGATACGTATAAATACATGTATGTACACACTAGCAATGAATTCTCAACTGAGAGGAGAAGGATAAAGCAAATATAACCAAATTGAAATATGCATGCAAATGTATGCACAACCTATAAAGTATGTGTATGCGATTGTGAACAAAATCTACTAAAATGACAAAGTTGTGCAGACTAACATTCAATCAGCCATTCTAACGTAAATGATGTTAAGTTAGAGCTACACGGGTAGAAACATCACATTTGGTTATTATGCCCGACTAGATGCTCTAAGATTTATGATAGAACTAAAGCTGTCTTGGCATATTGCGAAATATCGTTTAGACAAATATTTGCTTGCAAGGTATCATACGCTGCAACGTTTCATCGTTAAGCTAACAGAGAATACACCTATAGCGGATTGGTTGTGTTGTTATTGTTGTTCTCTTATTTGGTTAAACCTCGTTTTATTGAAACTTTCGATCAGAACGGCAAAGGCAACAGCAATACGAATGTAAGTAAATACCACTACAAATATTAAAAGTTTTGTTTTCTTTACCTACTTTCTGTTTTCCTTTCTCTGTTTGCTACTGGTTATGCGTGATTTTATGTTAAAGTTGATTTATGGACTTTTTCATCTTCTGGTTGGTTTTTTACCTTTAAGTACGCGGTAAACGTATATATGTTTACATTTCGCATTCACTACTAAACACCAGTGGCTACAACGTCACAGGTGTACAATGTGCATTTAGAATTAAGATTTTTTTTATCCTAACAATTGGTATTTTGTCTCGTTACGGACGGATTAATTTTTTTCCTTTTGATAATATTTTCTAGTTTTTTTAATTTTTTTTTTTAAATTTACTCAGATTATATTTTTGCCAAAAACGTTGAAATCGTGGAAAAAATTTAAGTATTATAAAACCTTTGTTTTGCGCGATATGAATCCGAAGTCGTACGTAGTCCCAAAATATCACATATGTATATATATATACATCTCAGTTAGCAAATTTGTTTACCAGAAAATGTGTCTCCGACTGAAGCTGGACCTAGAATCACAGTCAATGCACATGGACAGTATTCAAGAGAATGTTAGTGGCTTCACCAACAAATACAATCCGAAACACTACTGATATAAGAACGAAATAAAACAACATCTATAGTTTCAGTTTTGATGACGTTACTTTGAAACATAGAAGCCGAACGGAAGGGCTATCAAAAAAACGTATGAAATGAAGAACAAAATAAATCTATGCATCAATGTGTCCATACCCATGTGTTGTACCAAAGAAAACATAGTAACTGATGTAATACCAATCGAATCTTTAAAAGAAATTCACTCAGTCCACAGAGGTTTGTCTCCTGCCTCAATCCTTTATTGAATCTTCTGAATAACAATAAAATGGGATTTGATATGAAAACTGGTTGAGAAAAATTATTCACTTTGAATCATCTTCATTACATGGATGATAATAAATACTATACGATAAATAAACAGCAATTTCAGAAGACCCTTCGCTTCTTGAAATGTTTTCCAAAGACATAAAAATGTACAGTTTTAAATTGACAAATGGAAGACAATTTCGGTCATTCGTCGCATATTACAACAGATAGCCTAAGAATTAACCGATAGTTCGATTATTGAAGCTATTCTATTGAGTGAAAGATTCAAATGCTAAGGGATAAATCAAGCTACACGATTTGAAAAAATGTGAGAAGCAAATTCATATATCCAACCCCAATGGCAAAAACGCCATTAAAGCTGTTAACACACATGCAATATCATTAAATGATTATAAACGCAAATTAGGACAATAATGTCAAAATACCAGAAACGCAGCCTGAAAAGTTCATTAGAAACATTAACTTTGTGAAGAAAATGAGATGACATAGTTTTAATAAAAAAAAAAACCTCTTATCGGGCAATTCGTAAAGCGAATGAATGAACTAATAATCAAATCTTCGAAGATTGGCCTGCGAGCTCAATGAAGAATTTTTCAAAGTTGAACGATAACTTTTTTCGGAATTAAACGATAAATCAAAACTCTGCTAATGTAAAAACTGCTCATCCAATTCAGCAAAATTATTTTAAGAAAATAATAATTTAAAAATTTATTTATTAAGATTTATTTTATGAATTATTATATTATATTTTTTTTATATTTAAATAGCTTAATTGAAAATGTTAGGGAAATAAATTCTCTTTAAATATATTGAACTAATTTTAGTATAATAAAAATAAATTAAATTTTAAAATAATAAGATAACTTATTTTTATAAATTTTATGGAATTATTTTTAATAACTTATAAAAATATAAAACAATCTCCTTTTCATAAAACAACAATTCTGTGAAATTCGATATAGATTGTGTAGCATACTTCCGAGCATTACTTGAAAAGTTATAAAGTTAGCATAGCTTTCGTTGTTAGCTAAGAAAAATAAATGAAAATTTGTTATTATTAAAATTAGTTTTAATAATTTAGATAATTTCGTCTAACTAATCTACATTTGTATTCTAATTGTATATATGTAAATGTGGTCAGATACTGTTGTGCACTAAGTAAATTAATAGTAACAGTTTCCACAACAATTAATCCTCTGGATTCATACGAATTTTAAGTGATTGCTTTAGTCTACATGCCATTAGACGACCTAATGTTATACATCTTAAGATTATTTCCAAATATATTTCAAGAATTTCACAAAATATTTCGATTATAATGTTAATGATAATGCTTTCCTACATTTACACTCACAGAGCAAACAAAAATATATAACAAATTATCAGAAAAGCACAAGAAACTGAAATTTTATATATTTATTATGCGTTTACATATACGTTCACACAGAAGTGCATAATCTTTTGTAGGATCATTTAATGTGAGTGTTTCTAAAAGCCATATCGATTCCCATGATTTTAGTCAATTTGTGATAAATATAATATATCTCAATCTCTCAAATAAGTCAACATTTTTTCGTTCAAAAATTGTGGTTTAATTTTTTTTTACTGTTGGTCAGCACTGTGTACCGCCAAATTCGATATTTCATGCTTTCCTAAATTCTGTATTTATTCAGAAATTTTAATCCTGGAACCATTATCCTTAACTGTTAGTCATCGATTACATAACCGCATTTTGGTGTCACTTTTTGCATAAATTTTTCACTTAACAGAATTTTTTACCCAAAATAAAAGATTACGTGCATAGTGAGAGTAATGTATCAGACAATGGTAAATGTTGCTCCTCCTCCCCTTTTCAACTGCAGTTTAAAAAAAGTTTATAAATTAATCTTCTAGTCTCAAAAAAAGAAAACAACAGAAATAAGTCGATCTTTACAGAGGAAAACCAAATTCGTCCTCTGCTCATATACTTAAGCAAACGCGCACGGTATATAATCTCTCAACATTGAACAAAATTTCAAGCTGATTTATCAATTCTTTTTTCCGATGCATTTAGTTCTGACTTTTACACCTACTTCCTATGAAAGTAAATTTGTTCTTCTGTTTTTAATGCGAAGAACAATATGCGTTGTTGCACGAAATTTATGCGACCAACAGAAACATTTGTGGTTCTTTGTTTTGGTTACGGAGTTTCAAAAATGGAAATAAAAAACAGTCTTGCGTTTACGTTCTGAATTGATAGAAGAATGGATCGATTCAATTGCTATTCACTAGAAACAGAGAATTGTAAATAAAACTCTATAGTACTTAGAAAAAAAGTTTATCAGTGTTGCAGGATTGACAAAATACTTTTGCCTATGTTATGCGATGGATTGCCGTAGTGCCTCTTAATGTCTGACATCATTTTAAGTGCGTTAAAAATACCACTAAGTTCACAATTTCGTATCTTGCGTCCAGAAAAACAAACCAAGCAATTTGTGAAAAGTCGAATCAAAAGCCAGTGAGCATGTTACGCTTTTTTTAAAAAATTGATTTGAAAAAATTACATTTGAATTTTCCTTTTTTGAAAACGATCATTAAAAATCGGTCTCCATTTTAATTTCTTAGTTCATGGAAAAATTTGCAGGACAATGATTACAGAATCTTCCAAAAAAAATCACCACTTAGTATTAGACTCGCGTATCTCAAGAAGAAAATATCTTCTTCTATTAGCTTATATCGAAAATATTGAAAATTGCATCTTTAAAAAACAATTAAAAACAGTGAAGTTTATATACCATCAACTTATTAACAGCGTTTAGAGCAGGTGCGTCTTTAAAAGCAATAATTTTTAATTACTTAAATGATTTTGGTGGTGTGATGTAAAATTACGGAGGAAATGATGGATTCTCTGCAATCATGTGGACTATTAACGCTCTAACATTTTCAACTGAACAAGGGCACCACATGCATTGTTAAAGCTACTTAAGCTATTTAAATAGCCATTAAGGCATCGATATTTATACACTTCAATATCTGTGGTGGGATTAAAGTGAGTTTGTTGCGGATGCATCCAAAAACTAGAATGAATGGCTTCTTTTAATATACGGAACGATTCAGAATCAACATCATTATTAGGAACTTCTATGAAAGTTGATATACTAGCATATTTTATAAGGAAACGACGTAATATTTTTGATGATTTATGATGAAAATACTTGAAGAGTACAATTATCAAGTGTGCAAGTATGAAATACGGATTTGAGAAACAGCTGAGTAACATCGTGTATAGAAGACATACATATTCTGTTATGTTTTTTTATAACTGCCAACAAGAACCATCATAATATCTATGCACATTCCAACATAAAAATATTTTTTTTACAACGAATATGTCGATTTCATGCCAAATGTAGAGAATTCTCCGACAGCATTTTACTTTTACTCTCAAGGGACAAAGGGAAGTTGTTTTTCTGTATTATGGTTACTAAGAATGAAAAGTAGATTTACGTTAAAAATCCAAAAAAGCGACTAAAATATCGAAAAAGACAACAAAACGTAATTTTTTTAGATGACATCCGCTAATTCATCCATACGACAAAAGTGGTTCGCGACACGCTGAAAGCATTCAACTGTGAAGTGTTAGGTCATGCGGCTTACCCACCAGACTCGAGAGCTACCTATGTACGCATCAGCGAGTTACATGTTTACTGATCGGCGCTTTCGTCGCCACGAAAATGTGAAACAATAGGTCGATGACTAGTTTGCTTCAAAATGCCAGCAATTTTTTTGGCGTGGCATCAACAAATTTGCCAAAGAGTTGTGAAATACGTATGGCCAAAAATGAACGATACGATAAATAAATATTTCTTACAAAGAAAATAACAGTGTCATATCGATGTACTTGGAAGGGAGTAATCGTGTGAAGTCAGTCTTGTCAGACTGAACTGTTTCAGACTTTTTTGCGATATAAGCCGTCTCTACATAAAGATCCATAAAAAAACTGATATTTGTTAGAAACGCCGCATTTTTGGAAATTATTTTTTTTTAAATCTTATCCCCTAATAGACAAATCGGTAAAATTCCGAACATGTTATTTTTTTTTTTTTTAGTTCGTAGTGTTCAAGAAGGATTGTGACTAAAAAAGATGATTAAATAATAGTGATAAAAGTATAGAGAGGAGGCGTTTTTTATCAAAGGGTAACCAACGGCAGTAATGCTAAGAATGTATAGAACATTTTCAGATGACAATTCATTAAAGCTAAGAAAAATCGAATACATGACTTGACTATTAATGCAAAAAATTTCAAAGGATTAATTGTATATATTGCACGAAATTTCAATTCAATTCTCGTATATAAAGCAGCAAATACAAAATTCCAGACGGACAACATTGATATTGAAATGTAAAGTAGTTTCTTCTTTTGTTTTTCATTTTTATGTCTTTTACTTAAAAAACTTTAGTCCCTCTATTGGTATAAACACGAAACTGTAAAGAATTTATTAAGTAAAATACCGACATCTTCATTACAATGTTAGCAAAATCAAAATACAGAATTGCAAAAATTTTGGCCTAAAAGCGTCCGCAAGTTTTATTAAATCCAAGTTTTTTCGATTAGGACTAATAGTTTTATCGCAGAGAGAAGAAAAGCTTTTAAATTACTATCACATAAATTTTCCATGCAGAACTGAAAACGAAGAGATAAAGAACTTGTTAAGAGATATTAAGTTTAGAAAAGTTTCGAGAGTCCTTTAAATGTCAAGGAATGTGGAAAAGTTATAATAATTACCAAGTTGCCAAGATTACCAAATATTAACCAAGTAATACGAAGTTTTTCTAAAATGATAAATTTTTATAAACGCAAGTTTGCAATAGTGTTTCAATAAAATCACACTTTATTACGAAATGACTGAGAAAGTATACATTATATTGATAATATATTTTTAGATAAGAAAATTCAACTCTGCCATCAAAGCTTAAGTTATCGATTTCCTTGTTTATCACACGCACTTATACATGCGCAATCATTTTGAAAATCAAAAGTAAAAATGTGAAGCTTTTTTCTGTAGGACATATTATTGGCTATATTATCCCACAAACGCGTACGAACATCGACCGTGAACGTTTAGAGAAAAATTTATTTGCAGCATTTAACTAATACAGAAGAAAAAAGGTGATTAGCATGAAAAAAATTTGTAAAACCAAAGGGGAAAATTTTCTTCTATTTACCAAGTGTTTAATTAAAAGAAAAAATGTTAACAAATTATTCATATATAAGAAGATTATATCATAAACTAAAGGAAAAGTAATTTCATTTCAGCAGATCTTTAAAGGAAAAAAGTGAAAAAAATTTGGCCACAGCTTAAGGGATCTGTCTTTTTTTTTGTCCTTTCGATATTGGGGATACATGCTAATAATGATAAAACGAAACGGGGCCACTAACGCAACGCAAGGGAATTTCTGTTAAATAATAGGTGAACCAAATAAAATATCAATTTTCCTTATAATCTTAACCAGTGAAAATAACAATAATAAAAAACTCAAAAATAGTTAAATTAACTATTTCAACAATAAATTATCGAAAAAATAGATAAATAAATATAGATAAAAAAAAGAGAAAACCGTTATAAGCACCGTAAAAAATATATAAATTACGGCTGAAGACAAAGGTAAAATCAATAAAAAATAAAACTTAAAAATGTACAAAATAATTTAAAACTACTGAAAACATATTAAGAAAGAAAATCTCTAACCACTCTGAGGTAGTACGTCAACAGCATTCTTACCCCTCAACTTGGATATGGATTATAGTCGTCATCAAAAAAAAAAAAAAAAAAAAAATTTAGCAGAATAATGTATAAATAAAGTAAAATTTTACCAATATTGGCAAGGCCCGTTCACTGCACAAAAGAGAACAGAAAGAAAAGACTTTCATACAAAAGTCAAAAAAGCAAGCATGGAACAATAAGCAAACTTTCGTATTATATGCTCTTAGCTGTTAACATCAGGAAATTACGTTTTTCTTCCTTACTCTCTTTCCGTCAGCGTATCATATATATCACACTCCACTGGGAAATAGAATTCGAAATAAAAAAGCTTCTGTATATGCACTCTTAATATTTAACATAATCACTCTCTATACCTTAGTCTCTTAGGTTCTCTTCCCTCGTCTTTTTATGTGTTTCTTTTAACTCTCCTACCAAAAAACAGAAACAAATAATCATAAAAGATGTAAAAGTACATCACACGGTTCTCTTTACTCTCTTTCTCTCAACAGACCAAACTGAAAGTACTATTGCCTTTTCGCTGGAATGAAACAAGAACATGAACAATAAGAAGAGCATATTACTCCTTAGCAAAAACGAAATCTTTAACCAGTGAAGCAATATTTTTCTATAGCATCAATAACAACAAAAGAGAAAGAATTTTCAAAGCTAAAACCTGCCGATTGTATTGATTTCATGACAGTCGTGCCTTTTGTTTTCTTTTTCTCTTCCACTGTTGTTGTCATTGCAATTGTAAATTTTTGAACTTAGGACATTGTAAAATATGTGTTAAAAATGCATCAAATTTAATAGCAAAATAAAGTCACTGACTTTGAAGAATTAAGAGTTAAGTGTGCCATCGATAGTCGATAGCTGCTTTCTTCCGAAGTAGCTAAAAAGCATTTATATGTGTTTGCAGCCTACAATGTTCTCTTCTATCGTTTGTTTTTCTTTTTTCTTTTTTAATCCAACTAATATGAATACCGGTCACAGTTTCGTTAAACATTATTTTTAAAGCATTTTGCTAGAAAAATATCTATTCTTTGTGCAAATGGTTGCTTTTATCAAAACAATTTGAAACGCAAAAGGCTGTCTCTAATTATTATACTAAAATTGTTTAAAAAAATAACCGTTAAATTTACTAACATCGTACAAATGTACTAAAACTGTAAAAAAATCCCTCAAATAAATATAAAAGTATATTATTATTCTAACAAATTTTGGGATGCATCTGTCAATTGATAGTATTCTTCAAGTGTCTACTAGTAAGATAGAACATAAGATTTTGAAAAGCCCGTCAATTTCGTAGAGGAAGTAGACCGACCATTAACAATCCTAAATAGTTTCTCCGGCTTATCCGCATACAAAATCACAAATTTAATAAAAACTTGTCACACTTTTTGTAATTTCGAGTTGCAATGCAACTCAATCATTAATGTAGCACAGCCATCTTAATTAATTAGTTCCCGCCACCAGGGTGATGCAATAGACTACCATTATTTTTTCGAGAGCCAAAAATTCTCATCAGAGATTCTGCAACCAGGAAATATTCTTATGTGGTTGCAAGATTTTTGGTTTTGTTTTTGTGTATCTATCCGTCTATCATCGATTACGCAAAATTTGAGAAAATAAGCGCAGTCCTTCTAAACTAAAAATAACCAGAATTGATATAAAAATTTATGAAGGCAAAATGGTCCATAACGGCCAATTGTTACGTCCACAATAAATAAAGAAGTTTGTGATTGTTATTTATCCCATGGAAGCAGCTACTACTCTGCCCATGATCTAAAAAAAACTTGCTGTATATTTAGTTTGAATAGTAGATATTCAAGATTTTCTTTATAGTGAATATAGTTGAGTTAGATGTTTTTTAGCTTCACTGAACTATATAATCTTAAACACCCTCTTTCCATGTGGCGCTCAACTAGGCTTCGATATTTAAATTTACACGCAGCACAAAAACTAATAACTTAATATCAGCGTCAGATGCAAAATGTACGAGAAACGCTTTATCTATTTATTTGTTTAATCGACCACAATATGGATTCAACTACAAGCTTAATTAAAAGTATGACTTTCTACTTAAGGATTAGAAAAAATTATGAAAAAATTTAAAGCTATAAAGATTTATATAAAAATAAATGAAAAAGAGAGGAAAAAAGCATCAAATTGAGAGTGTACTACCCAATCCAGGCAGGCAGACAAAATATTGACATCTAATTATAATAGTTACACAATTTAATTTATTGACATATGGTAGCGCAATGAAGTCGACAAAGCGCGAATGTTAAAAACAACAAATTAAAAGTACATAAGAAATCCGATAAGGAGCTTAGATTAGGTTCTTGCAAAGGACTCTGAGTGGGTTAAATAGTTCTTAACAGAATTTACAATGGTTAAGTTTTATAACGGGTAGGTTCTTTGAAAATTGGGTTGCGGAACTTATTGTACTAATCAGCGTTAACAAACAAAACTAATTAATGCTTTTTTTTTAGAACAAGTGAGTGTTGGTTAATACCGATTCATTTAAAATGATTCTGATTCGCACATATTTATTCCATACATTTCAAAATTATTCTTCACGTTTTTAGCTTTTTGCAATTTTTTATTTAAATCGTTGGGATTAATGTGGATGAAAATGTTTAACCAAATGCAATATAAAATAAAACAATCCTTACGTTTCTGTTGAAAACAAGCTAAACATATTATATTTACCACAATTAACCTAAATATCTAAAACAGTCCATGCATATATGTAAGTGTTTTCGTTGAAATCTTTAGAAAAATTGAAAAGGTAAACCAAAACAATGAAAACAATGAAAAACAGAAAGTCTCTCTTTTATTCAATTTTCTTTTTATCCTTAATTCTTCATTCTTACTATTTCTTATACGAATAGCATCTAAGCGGAAATCATTTGAGATTTTTCTTAAAGTAAGAAGATGGTATTTTCATTATTTTGAATAAAGATTTGGACATGAGAGCGAAATTTTTCCCTTGAGTACCATTTTTACTCATGCTGGAACAAAAATTTCTGGAATTTAGTTTTCAATTGCTTCCACACTTTCCATATTTTTCAGTTTGACACCACCGCTCCTTTTATCTGTTTCTAAAACTTAAAAATATTTGTACCACACGGAAACTAAAGCATATGTTTAGGATATTGACAAATCGTTTTATAAAAAAGGCACTGAAATGTTAGAAAAGCATTGAACTGATTGTATCACTCTTAAAAGAGACTACATTGATGACTAAAGTCGAATTTAGGAAAACATATTTTTCTAGCGACTGATGCATTAGTATTGCACTCAACAATTAATGAATCGTTGGTAACTCCCAATTAGCGAATACGTTTGCAAATGCTAACCACTCAATTTCAAGCTCAATCTGTGTACTGCAATGAAAACCTACGTTCCGCAATATTTTATTTTTAAGTACTATATGGAGAGAGACAATAAAAACAATTGTAGGAAATTGTAAAGTATTTTATTGAATGCGCCAATTGGCTTTCATCAAGATATCAAATTTTAGATTCATATCTGCCCTGAACTTATAATTTCTGCTAGCTGTGGGCATGCGTTTGAAATTTATAAAATTTCACCTCAATGGCCCAACAATAGACGACTGACGGAATATAAGAAAAGGCAGATATATCCAAATTAAAATACGATTAAGCACTGATCAATAACAAGTGTGGGTTAAGATTTATGGACGGAATGAAAGTATAACTCCTGAGTGTTCGGTATAAAAATAAGTAATTGTGACGTATAATTTGTATTTATAGTTAACGAAAATTCCAATTTCAGATAACTATTTTCTCATTTACTAGCGAAGCCCTCCTTCGCAGTCTACGTTACGAAAACTAAAAGCCAGAAATAATTCTTTTCGATATCGTGTAAAAATTTCGTTTTCGAAGAGTGGCATATAAGCATTCGTGTCATCTGGCCTTGGTCCCAAATACCCGCCGTTAAACATCGTCAACTCATACGGAAATAATTACCTAATCAAAGAAACTTAATGTTGGGTAAAAGAGAATTTTTCGACCTGTCGGTCTCTATTTAAAAGAACCTTTCTGACAGTAATGAGTCATATAAAATAGATTATAACTTCACCATTATGCGTGTGATGCAAAAACTTTGCAGTAATCTTTGAGAATCTTAAGTAATTTATTTCATTTATTTTGATATCTAGAGAAATTCCTATTGAGTGTTAACTTGGTTTCAAAAAAGATATTTAATATACATAGCATCAACCCCACAAATTTCAGAAAATATAAAAACATGTGTTAAATAGAGTTCTGTTTACGTTTTAATAAATCAGGTAAAATTGATTTTTTGATTTTGAAGAAATGATTGAGATGATCTAGAAAGTACTGATTCGTTACTAGATTAAAATGCATGTATTCTTAGACATCTTAGAGGCCTACAACAACGTACAGCTTAATTCAAGAAATTATGCTAAATAGTAATACAATTTTTTTCAGACGAATGTAAACGAACTTTTCTAAATAATTTTCTGAACCCCTGTGCCCAATCCAGGCTAGTCTGCTAGTCTTAGCAACAATGACAATTTAATGAAAGCGTTAGCCAAGAAAAAAAACAGAGATTCGGCAAAAAGAAACGAACGTTTTTCAAGTGTTCCTAATCTATTTATATATGACTCATGCTCAGCCCTATATAAGCCATTGTACTGCATTCATTTTTAAACACGTGCAATAAATTGAATTCAGCTGACATATATTTCGATTTTAATTGGTTATTATCCAAGTGGAGCTTTCTCTTGTGACAAAAACCAAATGTTGGTACAAATATATATATATACATATGTATATATATAATTTTCTTTTTTTTATTGAACACGCAAGACCTCGTAGATTAGAAAAGATTAATGGCAGCCAACGTCATCAGAGAGAGCTGTATTTTTATATTTTTTTTTTTAGTTTTCCCGAAAATAAGTTAATAGTAAAGATACCTAGTTCGCAAAGAAGAAAAACACATAAACAAATACAAATGGAAAAGTATGGCACATATATATAAAAGCATATATACAATAGCTCGGGGCAGAGAAAAAGACTGAACAGCTTTTATACGGCATAAGGGTTGTTTTCGATGTTTCGGAGACTACTTGTCTACGTTTAATAAGTGAAACTTTTATTTTTGCCCTGCAGAGAAAATGTTGTATTTTTTACTTAGTTTCTAGGCTTGTTGTTTGTGTGCACTGCCCAAAAATTTTTTTGCTTTCTGTCCCATTGTGCATTTCTATATAAACTATCAAATCTTTACAGATATGATGGCAGTTAGTAAATGAAACACACACACACAGATGAGAGAAACATAAAAAGGTTTTATCAGAGATTACGGTTTCAAATTATTGCCTGATAACAACTGACATACTTATATATGAAAAGAACCGGTTAGAAAGTACTTTATTTTTGTTTTTCTCATTTTTTCCTTTTCTTAATTTCACCATTGATATAGAATAACGGGAGAAAGGTAATAATAACGGTCTGTATAAAGTATAATTAAGATTTGCAAATATCTTATGCTTTCAATGCTTTCAATGCTTTCAAATTATTATCTGAAAAAGAATATAAGATTTTTTTGATTATTTAAACTTCCTTTTTTTAATAATCTAAAAAGCGCTAAACTTTATAATAGATATAGCGTTAGTTATTATCCAATATCTCTGTCTATACGCTATAATTAAATTAAATGCCATGAAATCTTTAAGATTTGGTTTCCAAACAGATAATAATCCTTTCGTCTTTCGTATATATATATACTTCTAGTTTAATCTACAATAGCAAAATATAACACATTATCCCTTCAGAATATTCATATCAAGCTTTTATGCTAAAAATAAAATAAGAAATTTCTCTCAAAACACCGCCAGCAAGTAGAGAAAATCTTTAAACGCACGCATAATTGCATATTATTGGCGTCACAAAGGTGGCACATGCAAACAGTTTTGTCACATTAAGTGTACGCACTGTAAAGCTCTAATCTTTTATTACAATTCAGTGAGTCCTGCAAACACTTCTTTTTTCAAAATGAATAATAAAAGAATAAAAAAAGATACACAATTGAAAGACGAAGAATAGATAGTCACTTTAAATAAAGCTTTGTATTCCATCTCAGGCAAGTACAAAAAAATAGTAAATTTTTCTTAAAATTTGTGGTTTGTTAGGAAACAGCCTTGTGTGTCTCACAATGTATAATGCATTGTTAAATGTTTGCATCACATTTTGAATCAATATTTGAGAATGTACCTCAATCGATTTAGGATGTTGCGTGCTTCAGCAATATATTTATTATTTTTTATTAAAATCTCTGATATTGTTTTTCATTGGAAGAAAAGCATTTTATCAGACTATAAAACTTTAATTCACTAATACCTAATACCATATTTCACGACTGGGCGCCGTATGGGTCTCTCCAGAAAATTAAGACTTCGTTCTTATATTCTTCATAATCGAGGCAACATTGCATCGGCATTCGTGGGCTATTATGTAAGCTAGAAGAGCGTTGAACTTACCATTTCACGATCATTTTCACCTCTTTTCCTGACGTTTCGGGTAAACAAAACCGACACGTACAAAATCGCAGTTTTTGATCGCTTAAACTGTTAGATTATACAAAAATGAACTTTAACTGTTGCTAGAAAATCTAGTGCTCTATGTCTTTTATAAATAAGTACACTTCCTTCTTCATGAGGAACGCGCCATCTCATCTCTTTTGCAAATTTAACTAACCGCTTGGCTCCTTAACGTTTGCCAACTTTTAACTAAGAAATTAAAAGCTGGCATTGTGCCCATAACAAGTTCAACGTCGTCCAAAGTTATGCGGAAGGATCGTCCGACTGCTACTCTAGTATATGAAGTTACATTAAGATAAGTCTACTGAATGTAAGAGCCGTATAAAATGAATGAACTCTTCTTTTGTTTCGTGTTTTCGAAACCATTTTGAAAAACCTTAATTGTCCAATATGCATTACACGTGATGCGCTAGGGCAAACAGTAGTAGATAAGAAGGGCAATTATTAATTTTCGGTATGGACATATTTTAACAACAATCGGCGTGTGCTCGATCGGTAAAAGTATATTAATTAGGGAAAGAACTGTCAGTAACGATTAAGTTATAGGCATGTATCAAAACATATATAACATATATGAAACAGATTCAGGGCATCAGATGTTTTGTAATGGGTTGGCAACTAAGTAACTGCCGATTTCACTTTTAGATGTCTCTCACTCCCAATTTTTATGATATCCCTAAATCTTATGATCTTCTTCTTATATAAATCGGCTGTCATCCTTATCTAGCTTTATCAGTTCATTGCGTAGATATTTTCTTAGTGTTTTTTTTACCTCAACATTAATATGGAGTGCAAGCGCGAACATTTCCGCCATATTTTGCTTTATTATTTTCGTAAAGGAAAGAACGCAGTGCAAGCCGCCAAAGAGTTACGTGATATGTATGGTGATGAAGCCCTTAAAGAAAGGCAATACCGAAATTGGTTTGAAACATTCCGTTCTGGAGATTTTTCTCTTAAAGATGACCAACGACCACCATCGAAGCGGATCCTCATTTAACTACACGGGAGATGGCGGGGAAGTTAAATGTTTCACATACAGCCATTGAGAAGTATTTAAAACGCTTCGGTCCCGTTAAGAAGCTAGATATTTGGGTTCCGCGCGGTTTGAAAGAAATTCTTCTGACAAAGCGCATTAGCGCTTGCGAATTATTGCTTAAACGCAATGAATTCGATCCGTTTTTAAAACGAATCGTCACTGGAGAAGAAAAGTGAATTGTACAACAATGTCAATCGAAAACGATTGTGGTGCATGCCTAATGAGTCATCGCAAACCACTTCAAAGGCACATATCTAACAAAAAAGGATTGAGTGGGATTGGAAAGGTCCGGTGTATTTTGAGTTGCAACCAAGGAACCAAACCATTAATTCGGAGGTCTGCTGTCGGCAATTGGACAAACTGAATGCAGCGGTCAAAGAAAAGCGACCAGAATTGGTCAATCGTAAAGGTGTAATTTTCCATCAGGACAATGCTAGGGCGCATACTTCTTTGATCACTTGGCAAAAACTGATGAACCTTGGTTGGGAATTGATGGTACATCCACCATATAGTCCTGATTTTGCGCCATCGGATTACCACTTATTTCGATCCCTGGCCAACTCCCTTTGTGGTAAAACTTTCAACGATGATGGCGCTGTAAAATGTCACTTAACTCAGTTTTTGGACGAAAAAAATCAGGCTTTCTACCAGAATGGAATTTTCAAGTTTGTCAGAGATACGGCAAAGGTCATCGAATAAAATGCAAAATACATAACAGATTAAACTTCATTCCAAGTAAGAAAACAAAACCTTTTATTTTATAAAAGAAACCGGCAAATACTTAGTTGCCAACCCAATATAATGGTTACCATTTCACAAAGTTAATCGCTTAATAACCGCTGAATGTGTTAAAGTAATAATAAATAAAAAAACTTAGTACAAAAATGTTGATTCTGTACTAGGTATGGTTCGTGCATTACGAGGCAATAATGTTCAAAGTGAACGTGACTTTGAGCGTACTATAGTCAAACTTGTGAAAAATTTTAAGAAACTCGCGCAAGATTCTCCATTTTTTTTTTGACGTGAATTTAAATAGGCCGGTGCCGTAAGCCATACAACACGCTCCGTTTTGGCATTGTTGCGCGAAAAATTTCCCGGATGTGCAATTTCATGCTTTGGTGATGTCAATTGGCCGTCAATTCGAGTCTTTTTTTCGTGGGTTTACGCAAAGCAACGAGTTTATGCAAACAATCCTCAAAATTCCGACGCTTTGAAGATGAACATCCATTAAGCTATGGCTGAGCTATTTCTTGGTACGTGCAGGCAAGTCATCGAAAATTACCTCAAATCCCCATGGAGGACATTTTAAAAACATTGCATTTTAAGAATAATGACGAGGTGCAAGCAATAAACTGAAATAAAGCTTGATCCAAATCTTAATCAAAAGTGTGTTCTGCGTACGATTATTTCTTTAATTGGCCAAACACATGCTTTGAATCTTCTGAAATATGTGGAGCAAAATTCATTACCCTCGACAAATTGTAAATATTTAGTAAGTTATAGTTTAATACATGATGTAAATTTAGAAAGTATTTATGTTCGCTTAAAAGCCTAACCAAACAATAATATTTTAGTATAGCTCCATTGCGACCACCGTTGGGTAGATATGGAGCTGAGAATGATTTGCGAGCTTTCAATGCTGCTGTCAAGAAATTCAAAGTTTAGAACGAAATGGTAGAACCCAGTACACGTAAAGTGTAATACACACGATTCTTTTTTCGACCGCAAAACGACCATTTGCGTGTATGAAATCTTCAAAGAACGAGAAGAAGGAGGGGGAAAATATGATCAACGAAGAACCGTTTTTTAGCGCTAAGATTGCAGGCTAATGTTAAAAATTTTAAAATTTTTTGTAATAAAAAAACTTATCTGCAAAACATTTTAAAAATTCAATAGCGTTTTTCTCGCAACACGGTTTTCAAACATGGCACGCTGTATAATTCTAATCATTTTCATTTTTTGTATGCGAATTTTTTACAATATCAGACAAAATCCGATATTTCTAAAAAAACCCTACGTGACCCGTTAGCTATGGGCACATAGATTAATTGTATTTTTTTTAATCCGAATTTCGAACAGTTACAATTTCGTGACCTTGAAGTCTTTGAACCAAACATATCTACAGAAATTGCTTGCGGTGTTGCCATTGTTTATTATATTTGAAAAATAATATTTAATTTTAGTAATTAAATTTAAGCTTAATAACCTCCTTAAATGTTATTATTCTATTACCTTTTCGTCCGTCCCAAACAAATTTTCAAAAATATGGCTTTTTGTAGACCGCTTGTATTAAAAAAGCCTTAATAGCTATATATAGACAATGTAATTATTATTAACATAAGAACAATCATTATTAATAACGATTTTAGAGTTCGGGGGTTATCTCTTCAATAGAATTAAAAACCTACCGATTTCACTATCTGCGATGATTATTTTTGTATTACAGCCAAACCCTAGTTTATTTGAAAATCTTTCTTGTGTATTTTATTAAAATTAATCTTTTCTAAATTACTTTATGAATTTGAGTATGTTAAATTAAAATTAATGTATTAGAACAGAGAATGCTTAAAACACGTATACGAGGACTTTGTAAGAAAAGAAAATTAAAATGCTTTGTAGTCAAAAACATAAATTGATGGATGCTATGCTATACAAAGATTAAGTTCAAATATTTAGTACTAGATAGGTTCATAGAAGGGTAATGATAATATATCTGCTATGGATTGTAAACTAAATTTTTTACTTTCTCACGTCCGGTTTTTGATTTGATTTATATCGGTGAATTTTTTATTTGTTAGCTTCATATTTGCAATCCTAAACACTCCAAATATAGGCGATAGGTAGTTAAATTGAAGAGCAGATATGGGTAAATAAACTAATCGGTAATAAGCCCGATTTGTGGCGATCTCTGACGCATATCTACGCGAGATGTAAAAGAAAAAACAATTTTACGTTCTCTTCCTTTAGTGTTGGGCATGACAATAACCGTCTCTAATGATGGAAACTCTTGTCTAAAGTAGTGAAAAGTTAAGAAAAAATTCTGTAAAAAATACATTAAATAATTAAAATTCTAAATGTATTGATTTAACCAATAAATAAGACAATTGACAACACAAGGCGCGACAAACCAAATGGTTTTTGGGTTCAAATGGAATGAATGTATAGACGACCACATGTCAAATTGCATGGCTTGGTTCGATGGCGATGGAAATAAAAAACTCAGTTTCTTTCTTTCAATTGTAAAATGGAAACTGTAAGTAAAAGTAAACGGAAACTCAAAGCAACGAAAGGAGATAAATGAATGCTCTTTAATTTTGACTATCCAAAATTGAAAATGCTTAAACTATCCGTGGCCGGAAAAATCTCATATGAATTCATTTACAAAGAGTCATTCGTGCGATCGGAGGCAAAATTGAGCGAATTGTAATATGAATTGCTTTAACAACAACTGTATTTTGACCGCAATCGAACACTCTCTATTCAAAAATTTTG
Organism: Glossina brevipalpis; assembly: GCA_000671755.1. Classification (NCBI taxonomy): domain Eukaryota; kingdom Metazoa; phylum Arthropoda; class Insecta; order Diptera; family Glossinidae; genus Glossina; species Glossina brevipalpis. The sequence continues at coordinate 1,436,995 of KK351015.1, forward strand.
CAAAATTGTTACCCGGTAAGCGAAGCACTCGAAAGAGAGACGGATATTATTATTAAGTTACTCGACATATTGTATTATTTGTAAGGCGTAAAAAAGCGGAGAAATTGTCGAAGGAGATGCGGCGACATAGGAGAAACTATGTTGAAAAAAAAGCCTAATATTTTCAAAAAAAAAAAAACTCAAAAGTTATGTTTTTTCTATTAGGTATATAAATAAAAGTTCACACGACTATATCACATTATCGAATTAGAGAAAATTAAAATTTTAACCGCTCAGGGAATCATTTTTTGAACGCTTTAAACTTTCAGAAGTCCTCCGCCGTAACCAACATGCCTCCAAACGTAGAGAAGAGAGAAGGAGGGGTTGACGAGACACCCGACTCTGGGTCGGCGACGCCAAATATGGAGGCAGTCGAGCAGAAAGCAGAAATAGAGACAGAAGTCACACCACACTCTGTATTCCGTGAAAATAAACACCACACTGCTGAAGAGCAAAAAATTTTAACTAATGCCGAAACAACAATGGCCACAAGTGGTACAACAGAAGCGGAAGGTGAGTCTCTCTTTACAATGATGATTTCTATTAAAAAATCTCTAAACGTTTTCCTTATTGTCTTTGCTTTTCATTAGAAGAGACGACTACCGCCACCTCTGTTTTAAAGAAGATCGAACATTCCGGCGAACGCGTGGCCGGTGTTATAGCCGAAAAAACTGGCATACCAACTTGGGGTGTGGTGGCCATTATTATATTGGTATTCCTAGTCGTTTTCGGTATAATATTCTTTTGTGTGCGACGATTTTTAAAGAAACGTCGAACCAAAGATGGTAAGGGTAAAAAGGGTGTTGATATGAAATCAGTACAATTATTAGGATCAGCGTACAAAGAGAAAGTAAGTATCAACCGCTCTATCAAATCTAAGTAGTTATTGGGTTCTGGTATGTCATAGGTTCAGCCTGATATGGAGGAATTAACTGAAAATGCTGAAGAAGGTGACGAAGAAGATAAGCAAAGCGAACAGAAATTGGGACGTTTAAATTTTAAGGTGAGTTAAAACAGTTGAGATTGTTGTCGCCGTTGTTACATGGGTATGGGAAATATGAGAATCAAAAAGATGCAAAGACTTGTAATTTCTGGACGCTGAACAAGAGAAAAAGAAGAGAATAAATATGATTTTGGAAGATTAACTGTACGAGTTTTGATAAATATACATAAAGTGTAAAATGTTTCAGTCTTGTATCATATCTTTAATTTTAAAACGGAATCTCATAAAAAATAATCGAAACTTTTAAATAAATAGTTGCTAGACTTTGCAGTAGATGATCAGTTTTTTCTTGTACAAAATTGAAGCTTCTTTACATCTCAATCAATTTTTTTTTTTATCTTAAACCAATATTTTTTTAATAATTTAATTTTACTACTTTTCCTTCCAAAAATACTCCTTTTATGCTGCTACGACGGGCTAAATGCACCCATGGGATATCTTGCAATTTTTTTCTCGTGTCCTTTTATTATTTTTATTATTATTATCATTATGAAATAGCTTGAATATGATTTCAATGCTAATAGTTTGTCAGTAACAGTTATACAAGCCGAAGAATTGCCAGCTTTGGATATGGGTGGCACCTCAGATCCATACGTGAAAGTGTATCTACTGCCCGATAAGAAAAAGAAATACGAAACTAAAGTTCACCGTAAAACCTTAAGTCCCGTCTTCAATGAAACCTTTACATTTAAGGTAAAGTCAAAAAAAATAATTGTATAGTAGCGCATCGAAAGATGACAACCGAAAATCCACATTAGCATCAGAACTTGTGTCTATTTATTCATCTTTGCCTACCTATTAAACAGTCCGTCCATTCAATTGCATTCTATCGTTGTCTACTGAATTTTTTAACGATTGCTTAAGTCTGATTGAAGGCACAAATCAAATTTGATAATACAAGTGATTCAGCCTTCTTGGAAGGCACATATTTTCGTCGATAAATGGAATCCTACCGGTTTCAAATATTTGTCAAGACAATTTAAAAATATCATTCAAAGATGGTCTTGCCAAGAGATAAAAAAAATCTAAACGAGTTCGTAAATGTGCGATTTGAAGTTTCGCCTTTAGGCGAACGTAACTCTCTTACTTGTTTAACCTTAAATAATAAGAGATTCAAACTTAATTTTAGAGTCTACCCTATGCTGATGCCATGAATAAGACTTTGGTATTCGCCATATTCGATTTTGATCGATTCTCCAAGCACGATCAAATCGGCGAAGTTAAAGTACCACTTTGCACTGTTGATTTGGCGCAAACTATCGAAGAGTGGCGTGATTTAGTTAGTGTCGAAGGAGAAGGAGGTCAGGTAAGTGTCTCTTAAATGATTATTATTTTGAAATGAAGCAACACTTTATTTTATATTATTTTCGAGTTCTAACTCTTTTACGCTGTCTGTTAAGTTCCTACTTAAGTTCCGAAAGTTCACACTTTTCTAACACTAATTGCAAAAAAGGAAAAACTTAAGTAATTTCAATATAACAATAATAAAAAAAACATCACGTTTTGTTTCTGAAAAAACAAAACTATCTAAATATAAAAACATAAAATAAATATTTAAAATTATTTAAAAATGATTATAAAACATGATAAAAAAATAACAACGGTCTTTATTTTAACAAAAAAAAAAAGAGTAACAACAGCAACAACCACGAAAACAACAGTTAACAATTATCATTGCAAGAACAACAATAACAACATAAGTAAAAGCTACTCTTTCTTATACACCCAGTTCAAAATGTTGTTGATCGTTAACATAGAAGAAAGCAACAACAACTTTCCAAAAAATTTATTTATTATTAATAGCAAAATATCAAATTTAACAGCGACTACCCTTTATCTTACACGTTATATATATACTTCGTTTGAATTTCTATTTATTCTCAACACAAAAGCCGAAACTTAAACAAGAAACTATTTTTCTTTTCTGATTTCCTTAACAAAAAAAAAATGAAAAATAAATAAAACTTTGCTTTTTTCCACCTTTTAGAAGGTAAATGAAAACTATATTTGCAACTCCAAAATCAACTCTAAAGATTTAATTTTCTGTTCAATTTCATTGCCTGTCGAAACTTTTTCTCGCATTACTAATATTGTAGTTAAGTATTTGTGTTTTAAAATAAAATATATGAGCGCACATTTAACTGCACGTGTTTGAAAATTATTTTTATTATAAAAACTGAAAACGACTTGATTTTCATTTTTTCCATGTTTATCACCTGAAGTTACATACAAATGAAATTTTACAGTGCATCTATATGGTACTTACTTGTAGTTTCTGAATTTTGAAGCCTATTCAGCGTATTCAGTTAACTTCTATAAACCATTCTTCTATAACTTCTATTAGGCATTTAACTAATGCGCACTCCTAAGTAGTTAAGCTCGTCCGCCTACAACAAATATTCAAAGAAAAAATCACGAATATTTTGTCTTGAGAAAAGTTCAAAATTAATTTTATTAATATTTTGTCTTTAAACAGCCTCCACTGTTTTTCCTAAATGCCAAAATTGCAGTTTGGCTCTGTCGAATATTATTTAAGAACTGAAGAACTGTGACGAGATACGTAGAAAGCACCGGAATTTTTACGTTACAAAGTATGATATAGTTATGTAAATAAGGATATGAATGTTGCGCAAAGCCCTAATACATTTTTTTTATTTCCGAGCTAAGTGCATTGTAAAATGCAATCAGAAGTAGCGGTTCATTCGCTTTCGCTTTAAAAGTTTTGATATTCAAGATCATTTTCAGAAGACAAGCACTTCGAAACTGCCCGCGTGAGGCATTATTAGAACCTTTAGAGAAACTCCGCTATTCAAAGAAGTACACAAGATATGATTCCTCTATGAATCTCTATATGTTATGGATTTAAGCAAAGGAAAGTTCACTATTTCTGAAAGAAATATTCGAAATAGTTAATGATTACAATGAAGGGAGGAGGCCCAATAAATTAAGGGAAATCCTACAAAACATCCTACAATAACAAATTCTAATATTTCAGGCTTTTACAAAAATTAGTTAAAACTTATTTTATTAATTTCATATGTTAACCTCAGGTGGTGAATAAGGAGGTTTCATCACATAACAAATATAGCTTTTTGCATACGCTTGATTTTATTACAAAAAATTGAAATAATTTTAAGATCACAAATATTTAAACTACAATATTGGAGAATGAAGGAAATAATTTTCTCTCTCTCTTTTCACTTATATTCTGATACTAATCACTTTTTTCATTGTTTTTTTTTATATCTTTGTATTATTTTTATTTCTTATTTTTATTTATATATTTTTTAAATTCAAAAAGTTAGAGTTCAACATATTTATTTAGTGCGCTAGTTATTGTGAAAAGGAAAAAAAGAATTTAAAGCATCATCCGATCTCAGTCTTCACGTTTCATTTTGAGGCTCCTTCTATACATGGTCTGTTAAAGGTATACTTAGTGACCGCACGCAATCAAATTATATACAACTGCGAACAAAGCACTTTAAGGAATTTGGAAAATTAACTAACTGGTGAAAGTTGTCTAGATTTTTCATCTAGTTCCCTTCTAATTTCATACAGCGATGTTGAATAGCTCTGATGTCTTGTTTATAGGGAAAACCATTAAGTTTTTCGAAATGGCTAGAATTGGTTTTTGCAACTTGGGAAAATGAATGTGTTTCTGGTAAACTAAAATTGGCCCTTAGGATGCCTGATGAATTTTAAGTCTTCAATTCTGGCCATATGGTTTGTTTTTGTTTTGAAGAAACTACTTTTCACTTTGCGCCAATACGATCAATTTTTCTTGTTTTTATCATTCGAACGTGACAGTATTGTTTAACGTTTACACCAACAATTAATGTTTAACCATACAAAGACCAGACGAAGACTTACGAGATAAATGTAAACGACGGTCGGCGCGTATTGAAGTTTAACCAGTCTAGCATACATATTGGACTGACATCTAATTTTTCTCTATAAGTTTTCAATATCTGTGCAAAATATCGACATAGTAGTGCCAAGTTCTCATTACTTCTTTTTCGAATTAATGTGTAGCGTAAATGCAGAAATATTTAAATTTTAAGAATCTTAGATGTCCTTGGTATTTGACTATATAGAAACAAAAGCTGCAACAAGACGCCTGCCGGTAGTTCTGATACTTCCTTCATGAAAAATTCCCATCGCTGGAAGCTCACAATGAATGCGAATATTTGTTAATGATAATTTTATTTGTTCGTATTTAACCAACGAAAATTATTCTTCTTCTCTTCTTTTGATTAGAATCTTCTCCTTTCGATACATCGTCTTGACCGTTCCTTCGTGCCAATTGGGAATACACGCAAAAGCTCGTCTTAATTTATGTTTTCGGAAAGGATAAAAGTTAGAGCGGCAGCATACAAAGTACACATTTGTCTAATCTTCCCTTTGTTGCGTTTGCACTTAGATAATATGAAATAGAGTCCACGAAATAGCATTAAAAATGATATTCTTTGCCCGAAATGATCTATCAAAGCTTAATAGTGGTAAAAACTTCAAGAATTACTTACGATACCATCACTCCTTCAATATACCAAAAATGAGAAATTAAAAAGTTGTAAAATAAAAATTTTGATGAAACACAAATATGAATTGCTTTTACAACAACCATGAACATCAGTACAGCATAGAAGCATTTCCAGTTAAATTATTGGCGCGTTTGCTATAGCGATTTCGTATTCTAGATTTGATTTAATAGGGACCTTGTTTTTGGTTTATTTTTCAATTTTTAATTTTTTGGCAAATCTAAATATGATTTAAATTTTAATCGTATTTCGCTTTTTACTCTATAAACAATTTTTTTTTTAATTGTCCTCTCTTAGCAATGCAAAGTTTATTAAAAACTCATTTCGTAGTTAGAAAATGACGATCAAAATTCTGTTTTAAAGCACCAAACCAATTTCAGTAATAATCTTAAAAATTAGAATACTTCCAATATAATATTTTCTGCACCTTGTCATCCAACAGCCACTACGATCAAAATTAACATATACAAGATCAAAATCCGACACTAATCAAATATCATAATAATGCAATTAATAAATTATAATAAAACTATTTTAGAAAATTTTTCGAAAAGCATTTTATACTCAAACCACCAACACATCAACTAAACAATTTTTACACATTAATAGCAAAATCTAAATTTATTTAACTAAAAAAAAACAATACTTGATTAAACATATACATTAACTAAATTAAAGTTTCACAGTATATTTTAAACATTTTCTTTATGGAACTTCAACACTTATAGTTTATCACGAAAAACATTCAAAAAAAAAAAAACAAAAAGAGAACCTTACTCGAATTAAATGTTTTATATTCACCATTCGTCCGATTTGTTGGCATGAATTTCCTATACTATTGCAGATTATATACAAAAAATTGTCATATAATTACTATTGCATATATATATACAAAAATTTGAGGTTCATGTCTTTACTAAAATCATAATTTTGCGTCTTTAATAAATTGTATTCTATCGCAAAGTGAAGAAAAATTGAAACAACAATTATAACAGGTAAGGGAATTGTATTCGGCTCTGACTGAAACTTTTATAGCCACCCCCTTTAACTTAAGAAAAAAAGAAGTAAGAAACTTACATTCAGCTGTGCCGAATCTTTTATACCCACCCACCACCTGTATCTTAAAAACCTAAATTTTAATAGGTAGGTATGAAAGATTTTTTCTATTTTTCCGAAAGATTTCAATTTCGCCCTTTTGCACTCTTTAATCATACACTTAAATAATGTATTTGAAGAAGCACTCCCGTTGAGAGCAGCCAAATAATTAGTTCAGATGACAGATGAGATTTATTGCTACGAAAATTACGGCAATTGACGCTTGATTTCTACCAAGTTGTTGTTACTGGTGTAACATACTGAACGACTCAATATTAAGTCATAATATTTTAAGGCACATTTGTATTTGAAATCTACTAAATATTAATGATTATAATACTTTTACAAGTCAGTCACATAATTTTGTACAAAACCTAATAAGCACTCGGTATAGCATAGTTCAGTAACAATGGTGGATATGAAAAGTTTAACTATAACAACAACAAAGAACATATACAATCAAAAATCGGAAATTTTTATATTAAGTTATGCATGTTAAGTTTAATTTACTTTTTAAAAGATATCTTTAGAACAGTCAATAAAATATATTACATAATATTTTACATATTATTATTAAAAATAAACCTGAATTTCACAGATTTTTTTGTTGATTTTACACTTTTCTTTTGAATTTTTTGCATTAAAAAAATTTTATTTCAAAAACCAAAAATGTCAAAATTTGTAATCTTCTCTTTTTACTCATATTATTCTACATAACTTTTTCTCTAATTTGTTTTATGTGTATATGGAAAAAACAAAAATTAAAAAATCAATCGATCTGAACAACCCGGCGGTTGCATTGAAAAATCAAACCAAATTAACGAAAACTCTGTCGAAAAACTATCATAAAACACAAACAATTCGTTTGATCATCAAATTAAAACAAAAAAAAAATGTCTAAAAAATTCAACGCTCAACGTCACTCTTGCCAAAATTGCTCTCTCTTTCTATTTTTTCACTATCTTTCTGCTCAATAATTTCACGTAAGTATTATTATTTGTTTAACATATAAAGAAAATTATTTCAATATTATTCGATCCTTTGTGTATTGTTGTGTGTTATAAATTCATAAAACTTTCTATGTTTTCGTTTATATTTTTACATTTTTTATACTGTTTGGTGTTATTTAGTAAATTGAAAACGCAAAATCATTTTTGTTTTTCTTAAAAATTATTTACTCTTTAACTGCATTTATCATTGTCGATGTTCGATCTATTTCTCAAGTACATTGGAAAATTTAAGACTACTTTTTTTATAATGATTGAAATGAAAATTATAGTTTTGAACCAAATCCATAGGTTTATAAATTTTGAATATTATTTATTTGTACTTCTATGTATTCGAAATAAAATTAAATAATTCATTTAAATAGATTTAAATTTAAATAATTTTATCTCAATTTTTTTTTACGATCAAAATTGTGTTTTTGTTATAAATTTTGTTTTTAAAATTGCTGTATTGTTGACACGGAGCTTCGATCTAAACTGTTTGATTCAATTTTTCAAGTATTTCATACTTTATTTTCATTTTCAGTGTTTTTTTTATAGTATTCCTAAGCCATTCCAGTATTTGGGCGCGTCTTAGAACTTTGCCAGTACTATTGATTAATCTGCAGGGAACTCAAACTACAAAAGAAAGCCTTACGTTTTTCAATGTTTCAAAGATTCAGGTTGCAAATATTTAACTATTTCGTAGGCCTTCTATTAAATGTCTTCTGCAGTAGCTAGGTTGCTTTTAAAGCAATACAATCTGAAGCAAAGATATTTTAATTTATATCATTACTTAACAACAAGTTACATTGACTTGTTAGAGGTAAAAATACCAACTTGTCAAAGGGATCAATTTGCAGTTCCTGCTCATATGGTTTTGTCAAATATTCAAACCAAATTTTTAGTTAACATACTAGTAAAAGCTAATTTAATTCTTGGAATATGTTTTTCTGGTTCGACTAAGGGAACGATAAAGCTGAATTTTCGGGCATGTTCGATTAAAAGTTAATTCTGAAGCTGTAAATAAGGCACGAGGTCAGGTTACTGAAAAATCTCAGCTATTTTTATTTGCTCAAAGTCAAGAACAAATTTTACGAATCGTCTCAGCCGTATTGTTATTATTTGTTTAAGTGAATTCATTCTATTGCAAAGCATTGTGGACGCGAATATTGAACCGCATCTTAAAATATCGTAGTTCTTACCTGACAAGTGTCATCGGAATTACCATACATGTACTATACATTATATATATATCTTATATTACTACCTATTAATATCCACAGATGTTTGGACTTTGTAAATTGGTCTGGAGTGGCTTAGAACGGTTTTAAAAAATATTTTTGTTAATTTTTCTTTCTTATTTTTTTTTTTTAATTTCCAAAAAAAAACATATGAAACACGTAAGAAAAATTCTGTTTAATACTTTCACTAACTGAACAGGGTAAGTCAAATTTTTTGCTTAATCTTTTCATTTAATTTTTTGCATATAGTTAGCTACTTAGTAATAAAATTGTTGCAAATTCTTGGCTTAGGTTAAATATTCGATCAGTTAGTGCGAAAATGTGCGTGAACAAAATCCTAACATTTGCCAAGAGTTTAAGTACAAATTAATTATTTCTTGAATTAAAAGTTATCTTATCTAAACCTTTCCGTTTTATTGCTACACATATTTTGAAATTTTTTCTTTTTAAAGTTCATATAACTATTTTTCTCCGTATGTTAATAACTTCAAATTTTTGTACTCATTAAAATTATATATATATATATATGTATATATATATAACTATATTTATTTATACATATTGATATAATTTGTATGTATTTATATTTATATAAATAATTATATAAATATTTATATATATGTTATGTCCTTTTGATAACAAAATCTTCATTAAGATATTTTTTTTTATTTTTGAAATATTATTTTCCGCAAAACAAAATCAAAACTTACCTTACTTTTAAGAAATAATTTATGAAAACACTGATAACTATTTTGTACTTTGCTCAGTGTATTATATATGAATCGAAACGCGCGTAAACAAGAACCGAACAAATATAAAACCAAATCTATTTTGAGCTGGGTGTTTTATATAAATGAAAATTAAAAAAAAGAACAAATAATAATAAGAATAAGAGACATTTATTTTTACGTCGAGTTCTATTTGCATTATTGTAATGCGTGTAATGCGAGTTTATCCGTTACTCTCTTTTCAAACCTTTCACTAAACAACACAAATACGTACATATTTTGGTTTGTTTTCCTTCGTTAGATTTTGATTAATTTATGCTTTCGCTTCATTTATTCTGTAAATTTCTTTTTATAGTTTATTAAAAAAGAAAGATCAATCGAAGCTCTCCTGACGTGCAGTAAATCTAAATGTGTTATTGTGTGTGTGTATTCTTGCTGTTTAGAGCCTTTGCATAAGTAAACGTAAACAAGCGTACATCTAAACGTATCATATTAACATTGTTATATATGTGTATGTCTGTGTATGTGTGAGTGTATACTTATCGATGTTCTAAATTAATGTTCGTATTATATTCGTGTGCGAAACTATTACTCCTTAATTTAAAATCATTTAAAAATTGTTTCCGTCGTTAAGTTTTCAATGGCAACAATTTAAATGAAGTTTGGGTACAATTTTTAAAAAATTTAAATAACAAAAATAATAAAAATAAAGTAATAATAATGAAAACGATAATAATATCCTAACCAAACTGTATTCAGATTAAAAAAAAGTGTTACATCAAGTTCTAATTTTTTAATTTCATACACTAACCTTCAATTAAGTAAGGGGACCACATAATTTGAAGGGTCTTTATTATTTGACATTAAGTTTTCATCACTTTTTGCAATTATCAAGTAGGATTTATTAGGAAAACAAAAATGTGCCTTTATCACAAACTTCGAAAAAAGATTTGTAATTATCTTCGCTATACTTAAAGCCATACAATAGTCAACGTTGAAATACAGTTCTTGAATGAACCCTTTAATCAACCCATAATATTCATATTTAGAGCACATAGTTGAGTGACTGTTTTTAATATATAACGATCTAATGTAAGGTCTGGTATCTATTAAGCAAATAGAAAACTTATGTTAGTCTTAGAAGACGAATTTTTAATTTCGAAACAGCTTTGTTAACAGTGAGTATTTCAATTAATTGGACGCCATCATTTCCAAACCAAATCACTATTTGCCCTTGCTAAATATGTTACTTACATCAAAGCTGAAATCAATATATGCCATTGTTAGTAATTAATAAAAATGTTTTTGAAAAAAATGAAATTAAATTATGTTTTTATAGCTTGCGTGCCTGTATATCAAAAATCAATAACCAATTTGATATCTAATTTCTATAAGCCCCTGATGTAAGTTCGCCGATATCGACACAAATATGTTGAAATTTGCAAACCTTTAGCAGCAATTTGGTTTTTTTACCGATTCGTAAAATTTATTTCCTCTTCTCTGCATAACTTAGTACGATATCATACCTGCAGTGAGCTGTAAATGTGAAGGACGAACAGTCCAAAGAGCAAATGGCCAAGGAGACAGGGAGATGCTTTCACAGATCGATAGATAGACGCATCTTTGAGCGGAGGAATGGACGGGAACGCAAACAACGACATCTCGGTAGGCGAAGGAATGCAACAGGTGGTGAAAAGTTAGCTAGGTAAATGGACGGACAAATATATGGCGGAATAGGCGGAGATATATATCGACTCGCCCATATCTGGAACGTGCATAAAATCGTGGTCCGTTTTTATGGTCACATTGACAATTTTCTTTACAAATTTTATGCATATGACATTTAGACGTACAAAGTTAAAAAATACCCGTTCAACTCAAGTCCAAGCCTTCTTGAAGACGATTTATATAAGCTGTTACGCGAAAATTTTTAAGATCCCTTTATATACTTGGTGCAGCACTTTATCTTATTTTAAGAGTTTTTAAAAAATATATTAACAAATAAATATCTCTATGTGTAATTCGTGTGTTTATTGAAAACAAAAAAAAATATTCTATATTGTATGTAGTTACATAAGTTGATTGAAAATAAATTAATTTTATCAAATTTATACATTTCTTTCTTCTTTCCTTTTCTTTTGTTTATGGCTATGACTCTTTTTCTGTATCTCTCTCTCTTTCTTTTTCTTATTTAAAACTTTAGGAGAAGCTGGGCGATATTTGCTTCTCTTTGCGTTATGTGCCGACTGCAGGCAAATTAACTGTCGTTATCTTGGAAGCTAAAAATCTCAAAAAAATGGACGTCGGTGGATTGTCTGGTAATAAATTTGGAAACCAATTTATTATTGTTGTAAAGCAAAAAATGCTTAAGAAAATATTTATATTTAAAAACCACAGTATTGTTTCGTTTTTGTTATTCTTTCGTTTGCTACACATATAATATTAATGTTAAATTGTGTGTTATTTATAATTATAAAAAATTTTAAATATTTTAAATTATGAACATTTGTGAATTATATTAAATTTTTAGATTTTTGAAAAAGAAGAAAACGAAACTAAAGACTTTTAGACCCAATGGTTACTCGGCTATGCTTGTAAAAAAAATTGTTTTTCGTAAATTTTCTTTCAAAAGTACAAAAAATTTTCCTTCAAAACCCATTTTAATTAAAAAAGTTTTTATTTTATTTCTAATAGCAGCTTACTAACCTCATTATATCGCGTCCCGTAAAATTGAAGATATTTTAATAGGCAACACTCTGTTAAACCTTATTTGATTTGAGATAAACGCTTGCATTTAAGTCTATATTTCCTTTAATTCTTAAAATATTTTTCGCTATTTCAAATGTTTGCACGTTTTTTTATAAAGATTTCTTTTATCACCCCCTTACAAAAAATCCTTAAAGATTTTCCCTCACAGTGTGTTGCCTTTGAAAATATCTCCTAATACCTATAAGATCTTCTAGGCTTTTACAAACAAAAACCTCGTAAGAAATTGTTCGGCTTACAGTAATTTCTTTTATAATTTTATTAAAGTAAAAAAAGAAATTAAAATATGTGAAATTTCTTAATTTATTAATTTTGCATTTAAAAAACGTTAACTCTTAGGTTCGGCTTAAGTCGGGTCTTTTAAAACCTATCGTCTATAGAGTTACTTAAATATGTAAAAAGTCATTAAAATTATGGAACAGACATAATCACTTTTAGTGCCTTAAAAATCTACCTGAACTTTTAAGCTTTCGTGAAAAAATCGAACTTTATTGAACAAAAAAACAACATTCAGTACGAAAAAAAGTGTCATAAATTGATTAACTAAACAGTCGGTATTAAGTACTTTGTACAGTTTTTTTTTAAATATACGAATTTGCTGTACCCTACATTATTTTCTCAAACAATTCGTCGATGCAGTAATATGCGAATAAATTTCTCTTACAAGTTTTATATCGATGGCTCTCGAATGATAGCAGGCTTTTCCATAGGTACAAAACTTTATGACTCTATACCTATTTCAGTACTACGGCGAAGGTCATGGCCCTAAACACCTTATGCAGTTTCTTTCAAATTCCACTTCTGAAAGCCCTTGATGCGTAATAAGGATAGTGTACAAATAAGAATACTCTTATCAAATTCTTCAATACTTATTTATAAATTGCGACCTCTTAAGCGACTTTTCACTAATAATGAATTCATTTGGGAACTGTGCAGCCTATTCGCTTTCGATCGTGCTTTCATTCTTATTTTAAACTTTCGTGGAGCTATTTCAAAGCGTCTATAAAGAAATCTCCAAAAACTCAGCTACAGCAGATATAAATTAAACAAGAGAAGTTTAAGACGAACTGCTTAACTGAATACTTCTTGGTTTTTCTTGAGGAGACTTTTTTAAGACAAAGGCGGAGCTTACCTACCCTTTCGGATGTTCCCAATCTCCCGTTCCCAAAATGATTACATTAAAAAAGCTCATGGTGAACATATTTTAAAATTCAATCCGCACAAATGGGAAATACAACTTCATGATTGTAGCGATGCAAGTAAATTTGTAGACCATTTAGCATTTTTATTAAAGAGGGTAAGGCATCTATCAACCTACGACTGAATTTATAGAAATAACTGTTGAGCCCTTTACCTGAGTTAGGTAGGGTTGTGGATCTAACTAGCTTCTATCCTCGGTGCAAAGAACTTAACTTCCTTTTAATTTCTCAGAGCTATCGGTCGATCAGAAACATCTCGCATAGGACCTATTTTAATTTATCATTAATCGTTTTTATAAAATTTCAGATTCTCTTCGCTAGTTACTAGAATTTTAAAGTTATTCGCCATAAATTTTGATTTGAATTTAGAAGACGAAATGTTTGACAATATTAATGTTGTCTTCCATCGTAACTTAAACAAATTGAAGAAAATAATTCAACAAGAAATAAAAATTTCTGCAACTATAGTGTGTCCGGACGATAGGTAAAACAAACTTGTAATCCTATATTGATATATGATTAAATAAAATATTTTTCGTTTCGTTCAGTACCTTATTTAAAAGTTGTAATTAGTGAATTTTAACATACAAACCTTTCAAAAATTATAATCAAATATTTATAAAATATATTTAATGTTTGTTTTGTGTGAGCAGCCAAAGAAAATATTTTTTAAATTTCCAAATTAATTTTCTTGTGTGTTACCGTCTGTTCTGTTCGTTCGAAAATCTTTCTTTTCAATATTCGTTTTTTCTTTTCATTTTTTTTCATTCTATTTTATAGATCCGTATGTGAAAATTGCAATCATGCAAAATGGAAAACGTTTGAAAAAGAAGAAGACAAGTATCAAAAAATGCACCCTCAACCCTTACTATAATGAGTCGTTCTCATTTGAAGTACCATTTGAACAAATACAAGTATGCGAGAATGTATTTTACTATCCTATTAAAAAGCAAAAAAAAGAAAAAAAAATAGAAGAACAAATAAAGAAATAATAAGAGACAAAATCAATCAAAAACCCACAACAGAATCACACAGACAGATACTAAGCAAACCAACCCGTAATATCTCTTTCTCTTTATATCTCAAACTGTTACTTATGTTACCGTTACTTTACTGAACTAATTAAAAAAGATATCAAATTATACAAACAATCTATGTGTGCGTGTTTGAAGTTTTATCTTCCTATCCTACCAAAGAGCTTAACAAACTTAAGTTCACTTGTCGTTCAAAATTTTTTTAAATATACCCCCGGCCCCTTCGAAATTCCCATTGATAATATTTACCTATATATATATATATATTTAAATATATATTAATATTTTGCGATAACAATCTTTTTATTTTATTAATCAATATATTTTCAATAATTGATATTAACCAAAATTTTAAAAGCAAAATTATATTACAACTTAAATAACTTTTTGTTTATTTATATTCCATTAGAATGGTGTGTCATAATTTATAAGCATATAATTAATTAATACCCCTATTGTACATAATTAAACTTATCAATTTTACCCAAAAATGCGACGACACATCATACTTCACTAACAAACATTTTAGGTACAGGTAACGCTTATATAATTGTTATTGCAACCGTGCATTATTATAGGTAAAATAATTGAAATATAAACATTTATATATAACTATATATATATATATATACCAGAAATAGAAGATATATCCATTTTTGCCGTCGGTACAGGAAACAAGGTTATTTATGCCTTTTTGATAGTTATATGGATCCATTGAACTGTGCCCATCTCTTGATTATTTGTAACTACAACGTCAGAATTCCAATACCACAGAATTTCTCATTTACAATATGCTCTTTTCAGTACTATCACTTTCCTGTTACTATTAAAGCAACGGCCTCGGTTTGTTGATTGCTAAACAGTTCCGTGCTAGGCGACCAATCCCTGAATTTCTGGCCGAAAAATCATAAACTTATGTTTGCGTTCTTGCTTTGTACTTTATTTCATAGAAGAGCACTTGAGATTGGTAACTTACGGGTCACTTGCATGTTGTGCAGACCTTAAAGCTCAAAGCAGAACGAATGTGAATCAATTAACGTGATCCTTCTTTCCTATAGATGTGCCAAGGGTCGTTATAAGCTGAGGTTCAACTTTTAGTTGTAGGGTTGTAGAAGAAAATCGATAACTCCGCCTTCGTATCTAATTTTAACATCACATTATTTCTTCTTCACCATTTCTACGTATGATATAAAAATTTGAAAGCGAGAATCAGGAAGACGTCAATACTCTCTCTCCACTTCCTTCCTTCGTACGTTACTAGATAGTCGGAATCGTCAGACAGATACGAGAAATATATATATAATAGAGTTATGGTTATATAACTTTTCAATCATGACACGGCGTTGCTTGTCATAGGTTTTATTACGACTTGCTATCCGCCGGTCTGTATTAATTAGATGTAGATAATGCCAGATTTAGTAATAAGCATTGCATTACCATTGCTAATGACCGTGAGTATAGTTTCCAAAAACCCAACGCGGAAGGTATCCTCCAATTTTATCTATAAATGTTATTAAGATGAACTTGAAGATTTTCGGCCATAAAACCAGAAAACTAACTAACAGTTGGAAGTATAGATACAGAAACGAAAACTTTCTATACCACATTGTATAAACATGATTTTTCTCTAAAACATTTTTAGAAGGCCTTTCAAAGTTGGGTACCTTCTAGGTTCTTTTATTAAGTAACTTCCCGTGAAATTTATGTAATTCCTCCAATCTTTTTGATGTATGGGCGTTATTTGTATCTAAAAACCATTTAGTGATTTTATTTTTTTAATATATTTTATTTTAAAATTATGTACAAAATTATATATTTACAATACAAATAAAAAATTTTTCGTTTAATTGTAGTTAATGTGCGCTTTTTATGTTAGCCCAACAAAAAAATTGTTAATAATCAAAAAAAAAAAAAAAAGAAAAATTTTAATAATTGGCAAAATTGAATAGTTATGTGTGCCGCCACCAAAAACCACTCGTCCAACCACCTGTCACTTAAACTATGAGTTATGAAATAATCCTACCCCTGTTTTCTTTTATCGTAATACTTAATATGGAAAGCAACAATCAGCCAATCTCTTGTTTTGTAGTAAACAACACTACCACACTTTAGTTGAATTAAAACTAAAATAATTATAAAAACAAAACCAACAACTGCCACTGTAACAACAATAACAATTCAAACAATAACGCTTCAATGCAACACTAAGCATACACTGGAAGAAATTGAAAAAAAAGAAAAAAAGAAAAAACCAATCACTCGCTGAAACACTCGTTTTCTTAGTTTTGAAGTTATTTTTAGAGACAAACACAAAAAAATTAACTTCAGAAATAACTTAACGAGTTAGGGACAGTGAACAGCTAAACTAATGGAATAAGAGTTTGATTTTTCAATATTTCCGAAAAATTTTCAAGTCAAAACTCGAAGCATTATGTTCACTGCGAATATTTCTTAAAACATCAAAAAAAATCTTTATAATTAAAGATATCGGGTTCGTTATTTTGACACTGTCTTCTGATTTGATACAAAGCCACAACAACAACAATCAACCACAAAACGAGGAACACATAAAAGACTAGTAAGCATGCGCAAAAAAAACGTCTAAAATGTGAGTGGGTTCAGTACGCACTCACCGAGGTATCCACGTTGAATTATGGTGATTTTGAGAGTATTGTAACGAAATTACGGTCAAATTTCAACTTAAGCCCTATTGTTTTATGAGTGTACAAAAAGCTAATACTACTACGGCCCTTAAAACAATATCCACAAACAAAAACAATTATATTTACTTAGACATGGGATTGAATATTATACATTTTCGTTTACCAGTATTTAATGAGCAGTATTCTTTTTTCTACCAAATATATATATATATACATGTTTTTTTAATGTAATAAGCAAAAAGAGTAAAGAAAACAAAAGAAAATTCTCAAAATATTTCCAATATGAAAAATATTTAAAAATGAAAAAGAACATTGTTCATGTAAGAAATTAACAAAGCTTCAAACAGTTACCTCATACACAACATTACCACATTTGTTACTCAATCTAAAGAAATCAGTCAGCAAATAAATGTCAGCAAAATACATTCGATAACAAAACATACATAAACTGCTTAACCTTATTAATACTACCACTACCACAACCACTACTACCACCACAACCAACACCACCAACCTTACCTTTACCCAGCTTAGTTGGAAAAGTTCTTCACCATAAAGCCGCAAAACCCTTGCATGCCTTGTATAATATATGCGTATAAATAAATAAATATATATAGCGAAAATCACCACCACAACTAAAACCACCACAAGCATAGAAATCACAAAAGAAGCCTTACGCACCATTCTCAGGACATTTATATGCTATCGCTGAGAATCAAAATCACCATTCAATCCTTTCGTTTTTGAACAATGGCTGTTTTTCTAAAAAGGCTACAATTAGAGTAGAGCATTTTAATGGCTTTTTAGTTTTTCTTTTCTTTTTTTTTGTAACATTTAAATCCTTAAGAATTAAAAAGATGAATGTTATGTGAGATTTTTTTATTTTTCAGTTTTATATTTTCAGCTTATATAACAATAACTCAAGTCAAGGTGTACAATGAGAATTATTAGCCATAAAGTTTTTTATTTCAGTCAACTCTTATAATCACATTGAGAGACAATTTGAAGACCTATATACAAAAGAAGGGATCAACTTATATTCGTCTTATGTTAGATACCTATCATCACCTGATTGTATACATAAACATACAAGCCTGAGTTAAATATTCCAGTTCCAAATTTTTACAAGCATGATAGCCGCAACAATAATAGGTGAACTTTCTAGTCAAAAGTTTCTCTAGGCTATAAGCAGAGAGACGAAAAAATTAAATCAGTTAACGCACTATTAGGTAAGCAAACGAGTCATATTCGGTTTCAATTTAAGAAGATATGTTCGCTTATTTTGGACATAAGGTTCATTATTTTTTATTTTATTCAAAGTGTTACCCACCAGTTAGCCAGTAATTTTCACAATCTCGTTGACAAATAATGAATTCCATGCCGAAAGGACAACTGCTGATCATTTGATATGCAGAGTTCAAGCTTGTCATTCATTGCCTGCAGCATTAAATGCGAACAGTGTCATCGGACAGCACACTTCTGCTCGCACTAGACACGAATCGAAACGATTTCGTTTGTGGATATCGACGGTTAACTTGAACCAACTTATTATCTTCCACCTTTTGAATATTCAAAATAAACTCGTTTGCAATTATACGTGATGATGTGATGTAAAAAAAACTCCCTTTCATAACTTTGAATCTGCCTTTCACGCGTGAGTTTTAAGTTCCCCAACTGTTCCTCAGTCAACTCATGTGGTACCCAATTTTTTTTAATTTTAACTCTTTTCAACGTCGTACAGTTGTGCGCTTATACCCTGCTGGGTCAAATTTACTAGTCAACCATCATTTGTTGCCTCTTCAGTTCCCACTCTTTGCGCTTCATCCATCGCAAACGTCCGCAGGAAAACGTTCATCGTTGGTTATTATGTACGAATTGCGTAGTTTCCCGTAGCCAAGGTACAAGATTGCACACATGAATAACACTTTCGATTTATTCTCACAGTCAATGACGGAATACGGCCTCTTCGTCAACACATCACACGATTAAGTCTCTCCCCCACAATTATTAATATTAAGATCAATACAAAATTTACTTTCCGACCTCTTTATGATGGTTCCGACGAAACGTTCGTTTAGATTATTTATAGTAGTCTACAAGATTCTAATTAAATTAAATAATTTTTAAAGGAGCTTTTATTTAAGTGAACTAAACGGTGCAAAATAAATGTTCTTCTAATCACTTTACACATAAAATCTTGCGGCTTTCAAGATTTTGATTGGTGAATAAATATCTTTTATCTCTACGGAATGCCTTTATAAGCAAAACCTACGTTACGCCGATGCCCAAGATTCTCGAGGATGTTAAATATATTCACCTCGTGAACATATAAATTCTTCGGCAAAGCCGGTGTGAATAGTGCTGATATCGATTGTAATGGGGTTTTTTTACATCGCTTTATAAAAAAACCTAAAATCATCAAACGAAGGTGAAAATCAAAGAGATAAAGTTTAAAACGCTTCCTCTCCCACTCTATTCGCTTGCTTTTGGCAAATCCGAAAATTCAAAAGCTTTTTCGTGTGGTGTCGAAACTATTAAACATCGCGTGGAAGAGATTGTCGGCTGAAAAAGTGGTGGTAGACGAGAAATACGAAGTTTTTTTTTTCTAATTTTTGTGATGTCGACTACTTCTAGGTTTTCTTTCATACGTTTACGTGTGGATTTTACGTTTTGTTACCTTAACTTATAGCTAAGTGGAAGTTGCTTGATGGAACATGTTTATATGTGAGTAGCGCCACCAAAGTTGTGTAATGAAATATTTAGACTTTTAGAGTACGCTACAATTATAGTTCAGGAAACGATTTATTTTGAAAGGTAGTTAATTTCAATGGGAAAAATTCATCAAAAACAACAATTTTTATTGAACAAATTCTCTTTGACATGGAAATGGGACAAGCTAAATAAATGATGGAAATCAAAAGTGTAGGTTAGTGTAAGTCAAAGTAAGTCGAATATAGTCACCTCCTTCGTTAAAAAATAAAATGACTCGCCGGTGTTAATATAATTAAGAATTGAAAGCCTTTCCAAATATTAAAAGACTGGATTGAATTGGAATTAACCAAAAAAAAAAAATAATTCTCACTGTACATCTTTTATAAATTATAAAATATATCTCGCGTATGTAAGTAATAATATTTAATTTAAACAACTATATATGTATAAATAAACATAAACAGATACAAACCCTATGAAATGACATTTCCGCAGATTCCTTATGAAATAAATATTATTAATAATTAATTAACTAAAAAATATCTCAGAAAGTAGAATTGTTGTAATTCACTCTAAATATATAAAAAATCCCGCAAACATGAGAAATATTTTTCTTCTAAATCAATAATATCAACATATTTAGTGTAAACAACATGTACTGAAAGAAATTAAATCACAAAATCTCGCTCAAAGCAAATTTTTTAAAAAGAAAACATATTAAATAATTATATATTTATTTTAATATTTTTCAATAAGAAAATCTGCTTGGTTGTTACTGTGGTGGATTATGATCGTATTGGTACTTCCGAGCCCATTGGACGCTGTATATTAGGATGTATGGCTACTGGAACTGAATTAAGACATTGGTCGGATATGTTGGCCTCTCCCCGGCGGCCCATTGCTCAATGGCATACTCTGAAAGATCCCGAAGAAACTGATGAAATCTTAAAGAATATGAAATAAACGAAGGAGGGATAAAACCAGAATCCAAGCAAAACAAGTAACATAAAGAAAGTAAAAAAAAATGATAAATTGATTGATATTTGAAAAATTTAAACATATTATAGAATGAAAAGAATATAAACATAAAGTAAAGGTAAGTAAACTAATTTACAAAAATTTCTTATCATTATCCATTATTTAGTAAATTTCAAATTATAGTTAATAAGAATATCAATCAATTAATGGAACATTGGCAAATGGATAGGAAATCGAATCTCTTCTTCACAAACATCACTCTTGTCACGAGTTTCAGGACAGCCACAGCGGTACCAACATTTCGAAATTTTAACAGATTACATGCATATATTATATCATAAACATACATTCATATGCATATATAGATGAACATACGAACGTACGATCATACTTACATATAATTATATATATAAATAAGGTTAAATTTAATTCTATAAGCGCATACGTACATATATATACATAAACATGTGTTAATCATTGCAAAAAAGCATAAAAAGCCATAAAAAGAAAGAAGCGCTGGAAGCTGAAAGGTTGACTAAGCGAAAAGCGCGGAACAATATTATTCGGATTCAATCTGCAGCGGTGATGCTATGTCATGAATTGTAGAGGAAGTTATATATGTACCTGCATATATATATATGTATATATATATGTATGTATGTATTTATGTATGTATGTATATGTATAGCAGAATCCGACAATCAATATATTCATGACGCATAAAATCGCAAACATACTGAAAACAAACTAGAAAACTAGTAAAACAGTTTACAAGTTTTTATTAGTTTGCAGGATAATTGCAGTGAAAGTGATGTCTAACAGACCCACAGATCTTACGCACACACGTGTGCTTAGTATCTTTAAATAACTTATTCTATTATTTCTATTATTTTCCGCTTTGTTATGCCCTAAACAGAAAGTAGTAAATTAATTTTGCATCTCTAGAAAAAATGAAGTAATAGAAACTAGAGATTCCCTTTAAATTTTAATATTCTTTATAAAAGAATGTTTCAGTCTAGATGCAACTGTTTCTTCGTTTCGATTCTTATTGTTCTTATTGGTCATCTATGTTGCAACTTATAACTCCAGTCTTGACCATACAAAAAACAAAATCCTTTTTAAAGTTGGATGGAAATATTTTATGGTGACTGACTGCTAACTGACTACTACCACTAGTAATCTTGTAACTTTATGAAGTTTCTGCGCTGCACTGTTATACTATAGTTGTACTGTTCTTGAAATATAAGTCGTATATTTTTTAAAGCAATAAATATCTAAACTTCTGCTTGTATTTTCGCCTTAGAGCAAGTCATAGATAGTTTATATGTTAAATGGCTTGTTTTGAAGACGGATATGCCAACAATTCAATTGTTTTCATTTGTGTTTGGACATATTTAATGAAGACTTAAAACTGATCCATGCTGCAAGTTGTGCTTTTTGTTTCGAAAAATGTACTGTAATTTCCAACCTTTTCCCAAGTGATTTCAAATGATTTTGACATGTTTTCGTAGTTCTTTTGTAGGTCGTCACTAATAGCATTTTCTTCGTCAATTTTTACAACTTTAAGAGTTGCAAGAACAACACACGAACGGAAGGACTGATGAAAGAATATATGAAACAATCGATAAGAGAACGCACAGCGACGCGGACGGACGTAAGGACGTACAGGCAAAGAAACTACAGAATGAATGAACAGGGGGATGAATGAACACATAGACGAATGAAGATCAAAGAAAGAATGAATGAACAGGGGGATGAATGAACATATAGACGAATGAAGATCAAAGAAGATATAAAAAGGCGAATATATGGCAAAGCAGGCTTTAATTAGATAAGTGAACAACCTGTCGAAGCATGAGAAAACAATCGAAAGCCGCGGACAAATGAAGAACCGGTTGACTGAAGAAGACAGAGATATAGAAATATGTACGAAAGGTACACCATGTGTGGAAAAAAGCCAAAGAGGGGAGAGTAAAACTATGCACAGGCAAATGTATAGATGGAAGTAATTCAAGGATTTTAAATAAAAAAATATATGAATAAAAATATGTGTGCTTCACAAGTTCTCTGATAGATAGTTCTGAATGTTACAAACGTTTTAAAGAAATTAGTTAACTCTTAAGTCAGAATTCAAGTTTAGTTTTTGAAAATTATATCAGACAAATTATTATGAGAGGTATCATTTTAACTGCGTTTATCCTTGCATTACTTTAATATTAGAAATGGAATTTTTTAATTAATTTTCAAAAAAAAAAAAATCGAAAAATATTTCAATGGACAATATATTTCATAAGAACTTAAATAATGATTTTTAAATTTCTGTTAACAAGAAAAAAAAAAACAAAAATCTTCGGTCCATACTCCACCAACATCCTCTATTGTAACACAAGACACTTATTATTATGAAGATTATATTGATATATATAATTGCATATTTTAAAAAACAACACAAGAAAAACTTTTTAAAAATACTCTTTGAAAATAAAAACTTTAATATATTCCGCAACAGTTTAGTTAAAACTCAAATAGCATATTTTCCGTTTCAGTTTTTATGTAGAAAAAGTTGTAATACTTAGCTTATACATATATGTACGTGTATATGTATGTATATATATATATATTATATATATTATATTATATATATATATATATGTAATTATTTATAATTTGTAATTTTTACAAATTTAAACATAAAAGTTAATTGTTACAAAGAAAAACAAATATTGTTTATATATTAACTGAGAAAGCCTATTAAAACCAGCTCCCTTTCCCCGTCAAAAAAAAAAAAAGTTTTAAACTGAAGAAAACTGCTGTTATATGTAAATTATTCAAATAAAAAAAATTCAAAAAAATATTATAAAAATATTCTCTTCCATAGATAATAAAGGCTAAAGGTCTTCAATAAATCTGTATTTTCTGATTACTTCTCATCCAGGGGCGTATTAAAGGAATATTCAAAAAATTTAAAAATAAAATACATTTTCAAATTTATTGAGACTTTTCTCTTTAGAAAACATTAGGTTGGGTTATATGCGGGGGTAGATGTTTAGATGCCTTGAACTCAGATTATAAATTCGTTTTATTTGCTGGAAATAATTCATAAATATTTGACATTTCTTTTTTGAAATGAATTTTCAGAACTGTTGATATATAAATATAATAAAATTTCCTGTAACGCGTGACAACAAAAATAAACTGAATTTTACCAAATTTAACGAAGGCAAGTTATCATATGGTTTCAATTCAATAAAATCAGAAAGTTTCACTCGACGTTATTCACTTTTGATAAACTTTAAAAGATCGGCAAGTAAATATATTTGGCACTAAACTTCTACGTGATTTCGACAGATGTAGACCTACATCTGCTTTGACCAGCGTATCTCATATTTTCATATTTCTTACACGTTTTTTGTAAAATTTTTTGACTTTATGAATCAGTCCAGCATATATGAATAAAAATATAAACCGTGCGCACAAAACTTTCTTGATAACATTTTTGTTAGTCTTATTCTTGGTTTAGATTACTATTGTGGGTAACCTACATCCTACAAAAGAAATTAAGAATTTCTAATTGATTTTAAATTTAAAATATTCGTATGAAGTTTACGGTAATAGGACGTTTCATCATGTAGAACACCTAGTCTAATATGAATATTATTTTTGTCTTTGAGAAAATATAATTTAAGCCTAAGTATGCTTTTTGAAGAAATCAAATCCTTTTATGTGATGTTCTAGATTTCTCTTAATATGATTTCCAAGTCACTTCATGCATATCTTTAATAAAAAAATAGTTCCAAAATTTTGTCATTCTACGTGAATCTAAGAAATTCTACAAAGGGCATGAAATTTACGAATGATGAAGCGTAAGGAACAACCTTGACTTAGAGTCTAGCTCTGATCAAAAATGTATATATATAAGCATTACTCTATTTGCGGAGATTAGAAACGGAATAACATAAAAAGACACAATCATATATGAAATTAAAAAAATTCACCTTAATTTAGAATATCGAATCACGAATAGGGCAACGATGTATTTAAACACTTTCTTGTATTTTACTCCAATTCATTCTTTCTTTACGTGCATGTGCACTACTGTTAAACCTTGCCAAAACGCGCTCGGATAAAGCCAAACTTGAATATTTTACAGAAATAATCCTTGAAACTTAAAAAATTTTAAATTTGAAATTGAACATCGCAACTGTGACTTGTCACACTTGAAAATGTTCGAATTATTTGTACGAACAATCTTCAAACATTCTTAAAAAAATTTTAAAAGAATGAGCACATAGATTTTTGGATAACAACAATAATGTTTACAAAATTTGTTATAAATTTGTTTGAAATATTATTCCGCAAGCCTGTATTTTAAGGTCAGCAGACAATAAATTCTCCGGACGTTAAAATTTAATAGGTACAGAAATTAATGATATATATATATCTATAAACTAAATTTGTAACCTCTCTCGATCTCATAGACAATTTAGAAACAGACGGATACGGTATATATCAACGAGTCATACTGCCTTTCCATTCGCCTTTATGAAATATTCGCAAAAGTAATTGAATTCGCAGACCATTAGCAGACGATGCCAACTGTACCAAGCAAGCTCTACTTTTCTTCATATTACAAAATTTTTTCTTTAATTTAAAAAAGATCAGCATGACCTAACCTAAAGTTTTGTTTCGTTCACTTAAGAAATTCGATTTTTAAGAAGTATTGCATTTAAACCTAATTTTATGCATAGCTTGTAAAACTACTTGTTTTTGTAATTGAACAATTTACTTAACGGCTGTCTAATATTCTAGTAGCCGGATTCTACGCAATAGCCGTATTCTGCAGAGAGACGCAACAAGTCGCAAGGCGGACATAATTTTTTTTTTGTTATATTTTCGTTGCTTAAGTACTTTGATTTTGAAGATGACGTGAACGATAACGTAACTAATGATCGATTACGACGCCAGAAAAAGGCCGTAAAAATTCCAGGTTAGCGAGTACAAGAAAATTTTGAGCATTCATTTTAAAAAGTTGATATTCCATCGACCGCAATATCACACTCTTTTGGCATTTTAACGAGTTCCTTATTTCGTTCCTAGTCTAGAGTGCACAGACTCAGAAGAAGCGATATAATCTTTTTCGTTTGACTGGACTTTTGTTTATATTAAAACCAAAGCATTTTCGAATCTTCACATCACAAAGATACAGAAGTTAAAATAGAATTTCTAAAAGTTTTTGATATGCAAAACAGCATGTCCATAATATCAGAAAAGGGAACACAGCCTTAAAAAAACGTTTAAAAATATTTATATAGTTCCATGCCATACTTTTTAAGAACAAGCTTTTTAACTAACATTTTACGACTCGTTTCGAAACGCTTACTTTCTTGTCCTTTTTTTTCCAAAATGTAAAATATTCTGTGCATGTCAAAAAAGGCTTTTTGTTACGAAATGCGTCTACTTTCTATCCTTTTTAAAATAATTCGAAACTTTTTTGATATTGAAAAAAAAATAAATAAATAAAATAAAAATTTGAAAAATTATTAAGAACAATAATAGTTATTAATAGTCTACAATTTATAAATAAATATTTAGTATACAACAAAACAAAAAAAAACAATAATGATAACAATAAAAAAATATATGAAAACACCTTCAAGCATATATGCAAATAAAAAATTTAAAAAAAATATACATAAATAAATAAAATTAATTAAGTTAAATACTAAGGGAATTTAAAAATGTGAAAATATTGATATTGACTTTCGTTAAATTTTCTTTAAAAGTAACAAAAAGGAAACCCTTATTAGTAGCTGTTTTTTTTTTCATTTTTGATCCTGTAAAATATATTATTCAATAAATAAAATAAAATAAAATAAAAACTTAAAGAACTACAGAAATAAAGCAACTGAATTAAATATTTTTAAAACGGTAAAAAAGACAGATGTAAGATAAATTTTACTTAACTCAAAAAAATACATTTTTAATTAGCTGAAACAAAGGAAATATAATAATAAATAAATATTATGTATAATATATACAAAAACTTAGTAATTTGTGAAATTCTATCTAAACTTAATCACAAGAATAATACTAAATCCCCTTATGCTCTCTCTCTCTATATACATACAAATACTACAACTACATGTATATACATACATAACAATATATGTGTGTATATATATTACTATGGCAACAACAAAAACGCTATATACTTACATATACATACAAATATATATGTATATATATATGATATCTATAAAATTATTATTACAAGTATTATGAAGAAAATGTTGTTTATTTAAATTAAATTATATATTAATTGAAAAAATTGAAACAAAAAAGGTTAATAAAAAAAACATTATTGAATAAACTATACAAAGAAAAATTTTCATTTCTTTTTTTTCAAAAGTTTTCTGTTTTTAAAAACAAAACGAATCTCTTTCAAAGAAAAAGAAAAAAACCCAAACAAAGTACCTCTCTACAAAAACTCTTACGCATCATAATTTATACAACTTTGAAGAAAAAAAACTTATCACAGGGCAAAGTTATAAAAAAAAAAATAATTAATATAAAAATAAATAATATAAAGTTTAGAAAAACTGACCAAATAAAAGAAAAAAAATAAAATTCATTTGAAAAGAAAAAAAAATTGTAATAATTTAAATTAAATATTTATGTTTCATGTTAAAATAGAAATTAATGAAAACAAAATGATGTCTACAAATATTACATGTCATCACTTACTCTTGCGCAAACAATGAAATTACAAAATATTCCAAATGGGGTGTTTCCCTAATTTATAAGTCGACTATGTTACAATATAGCA
This sequence comes from Glossina brevipalpis, assembly GCA_000671755.1. Taxonomy (NCBI): domain Eukaryota; kingdom Metazoa; phylum Arthropoda; class Insecta; order Diptera; family Glossinidae; genus Glossina; species Glossina brevipalpis. The sequence goes on from KK351015.1 coordinate 1,464,806, forward strand.
AAGACTATATGAAACACCTACCACTCTGTTCTAATCTTGAAGCCAACAAGCATCCATCTGTAATCCTACCGAGACTGTTAAGTGAAATAAAGACATTACTTGATAGTTAGACATATTTTCATTACCCTGTTAATTTTACGGATTTTACAATAATCTTTTCATAGAATCCTTTTTTTTTTAGTTTCCCTAGGCCATATATATTTTAGCAGCCATTGGTGGAATAAGATTTTGAAGATTTGCTTTCACGTTTAAAATTAGTAAATGGATTTAATTCATAACAGCCGAGCTCCAGCCTTTTATCAACCTCAAGCGAACGATCATCATTGATTACATTTGTTTAAATTTTTGGAGCGGGAATTAGGAATATAAGAAGCAATATAAATATATAAAAGGACGTACACATTTCCTTTAGGAGAATTTTAAAACATCGCCAACCAATATAATAATATTTTTACAAAGCTATTGTGTTAGAGTCGCTTGTAAAGTGTAAGTCTAAGCAACTACACCGATATAAAAATGAAATTAAACGTGTTGCTTTTGAGAGTTTTGTGTGTATATTTTTTGAATTATTTGATTTGCATTCGTTAACCCTCTCGCCGTATATACAGATGCTCAGCTTAGACATTGAATAAAAACCAAATTTCTTTGTGTATTAGGTAAAGCTGAAAATTATATAAAAAATTCGAAAGTCAACCAATTAGAAGGATTGGGCAAGGAATGAATATATGCGATACAAGTTTTTCTTGTGTGCCGTTTTCTCCACTGCCCCAGGCGGATAAAGATATAAAATTAAGTGATTTATTTTTTCTCATTTATAAAATTCAAAAGTTCACAATAGACTGAGAAGTAGGCAAATAACTTAGACGATTTCACTGAAAGCTAATTAAATTTTCAATTTAAAGTAAATTAAATCATTTTTAAACTGTTTTGTAATCACTTTACAAACGAACAGATGCGTTAATTTCAACAACTCTATTACCGGCCATAAATTAACAAAAGTGTACTACAGAGTGTAACTTTCGTACTTATTTCTTTTACGTAAAGATTTTGTGTTCGAAAATTAAAAATGGCATAAAGTTTAAAATCTTCAATTTCTTCAGATATCTTGGATATAATTTTCAAAATATGTTTTCGCCTAATCTCATAAAAACGCCTACATACGCGATATACAGCTATTATTTTAACTTAATTAAAATATAAATAGATGCATACACATCTTTTAACAAAAGCAGAAAAATAATGTTCTCACATAATTATAAATAATTAATCATTTATACATAATCATATTGGCACCAAATAGTATGAAATAAAAAATGAAAATTGAGTATATATTAAGGTAATCAAAAAAAAAAAAGAGAAAGAAAAAAAACAATACCGTTTGCACCAAGCTTCAAGGCTTAAATTTACAAAAGCCGTTAAAAAAAATCATGAAAATTAAATAAAAAAAATGATCATAAATTTACTCAGCCACAGCACTCACTAGAACAATTCTAGGTATAAAGATAAACAAAAAATTACATTCGGCTCGAACCGAAGTATTTAATACTCATCACTTGCCTTATTTGTGTTTACATTGTTTATAGAGAGCACACCTTACGAAATCGCAAACATACATAAATTGCTCAAAAGGGAAGTACAGCATAATATACTCAAAGTATAATATACTCGCAGATTCATATATAAAAACCCATCATTATCTCACTTATTTAACACAATGTGCGCGAATATTAATATTTATTGATATATGTATGCATGAGATACGCATAGCAGTTGATTGCTCTTCGTCTAACAAAACGCGAACAACCAACGCGTTACAACGTAGTACTTGTGTCCCTCCGTTTATAGGAAAAAGAACAGCATGAAACTGCACCTCTGGTTCATCCAACCTATATGCAACCAAAGGCTGAAATCACAAAAAGCCGATATGATAGATATATTATTGCTAAGAGCATATATCGAATAAAATATTATTATTATTAGAAATCGATATATAATTTCCAGATTTTGAAGGTATTAAAATTAAAATCAATCTTCGGCTAACTTCTAGACTTATTTGGATAGCGATATAAAGCTAAATGGTAAAGAAATTTATGGTATAAAAGAATATTAAAATATATTTAAACTTTGCTGTTAAATAGACGTACGCGTAGACGCGTCAATTGAAATAAGTCTATGAACGCTATAACGGTTGTTCGTGTGTGCGATGGGTATAGAAAACTGTGAACATATTATGCTTATTTTTCATACAGGTTTCATTTTGTTAAATTGAAAAAAAAAAAAATTTTTATAAGTTCTCTAAGAAAATGTTTAAAAAATTCTTGTCTGATTTCCTTAAAATTCCTTTATTTCGCTATCTCGGTATCTGGCTTTTTTGTCATAAGAATTTATATGAATTTAATTAAATTAATGAATTTCTACAAAAAAAAAAAAAAAATTGTATATCAAGAAAGCCAAACTATGTAAAAAGGATAATATTATTTAATGAATAATTGTTCAATATTAATTCTTAATATTATATAAATCTCAGAAATTGATTTAAATATGTTAAAAAATAAAAAAAAACCAAATTATATATAGATACGTATATAATCTTATTTTACCTTCGTTTTCTTTTCGAAGTGTGTGTAAAAAAGTAATCAAAAGAATTTTTGGTTTTCTCTATGACAAACCGTCGAAACTATATACAATTTATGATGAATTTATGAGTATTAAAAGTAAAGTAAAACAAAAACATTAAATATTACAAATAATGAAAAAAGCAAACAAAACATTCGGATATAAACTAAATAAATGAAATCAACCGACACGAGAGAACAGATAAGTGAAAAAACAAAAAAAACCAAACAAGCAAAGATAATAAGAAAAAATACAATATTTATAGTTAAACGAAGAAATGAATACCAAAAATAAAAAGCAAAAAAATTTATATAAGTTAAAATAAAAATGTTTAAAACCAAATGCTTTGTGTGCTTTTACTGAGAGTTCAAACGTAATTGTTAACTGAGAGCACCAAAGAAGAACAATGCAGTGAAGTCATTTAATGAACTTAAGTGAAGTCACACAGCGTGAGAGCATACTTCAAGTTTAAAGGCCTCTTCGATTATACGATCATTTCAGCAATATATAATAACAACTTTACTCTACGATCTAGTAAATTGAAATAAAAAGTTTTGATAAAAAAAGGAATTCTGTATACGCTATTCAAATTAGTTCATCTATTCATTCACTACGATACGTCGAACATAGTGTTAAGAGGTGTAAGTCTTATACCGATTTTGATGATCGAAACTCAAGACTTTTGTGTACACGTTTATACCTACCACCGAAGCTTCATTTGGCGAAAGGTTTTAGGCACCCATTCAAACAAGTCTGTACGTCGCTCTGTTCATCTGGTAGTGTGTTCATCTGTAAAACGGTAGTAATCATTCATATATCGCTTTCATAATGCGCAAAAACGTTTAATGTTCTTCTATGTAGGTTGCTATTAAAAAAGGATCAACTCAATCGAAGTACGTGACTTCTATATCTAATATGAAGTTAGAGACCTTCCGCTTCCAAAAGCAAAAAAATTACATTTTTTGCTCATTACACATGAACTTCAGCAGATACAAGGATAACCGTTTCTAATTATATTCTATAGGTGTTCCTATCTATAGGATATATGTATATATATATATATATAGCTATCTATAACAAAACATAAAAACACAATATAAGGTATCGAAATTTCATTTTTTGGCTTATCGAATTTTCTTCTTTAAGATTATAGTGGTAGGTATAGAAACTTCGGCCACGAATGAATATAGTTTTTTTAGGTCTTTGTTTCAATCCCGCCGAATTGAACCTTAGCAAACAAGTGGATTTAAACAAAGTGAGTAAATAACATTAATGCCCGGAAAAATGCTAACAATTGCAATGACGACATCTGTTGTCGTAGCAAACCTCGCGTTAGGTAATCAAATGTCATTATATTGAGAAAAAATGACTGTCACTGAATTCTCTCTGTTGTACCACATTATAAAATTAAAGGTTTTATTAGGGAAACAAATAAAACCATAAAACAAATTTTGTGATAATTGAGCCTTCATTATACGAAAGTCATAATAAATTATTATTTAAATTATTATCCATCGCTTAGCAAAGTCAAACACCAATAATTTTAACTGACGCCTATTAAACGATTAGCGGGGTCTTGGAAGGATGTATATAAAAAAATACAGTCAAAATTGAACTATGCAAGCACTTGCACCTATATAAGTACTTGCATCTATATAAGTACATGCAACTATGAAAGTACTTGCAACTTGTACGTATTTATTAGTACTCACTTATTCACTTGCTCCTATGTAAGTACCTGCAGCTACGTAAGTACTTGCAACTTTATAACTACTCGAAACTATGTATGTAGTAAATTGCAAGTAGTCTGTAGGATTCACGCAATACAGTTTTTCGCAATTGGTCTGACCACAATGATCAATTAAACTTTCGGTTTTTGATTTGAATTTTGATTATTGACAAAAATTAATGTTTTGCTTATCATATTCGTTCAAAAAATTCCAAAATAGTTCTGTTTTAATTATATTTTAAAATAAAGACTTCGAAGACTTTGCTTTACAGAACAGTGCTAACCTCTGCACAGGCCTCTGTTAAAAGTTTTGGTTTTTGACTTTGCTAATTAAATTTAAATTAAACTTCACACTCTTCCTTCGAAACTGAACGGATTTTAAATAAAAGGTTCAATAAATTAAAATCAGTTGCGTAATTTTTTATGTTTCTGAATACCGTTAAGTAAAAATATTACTTTTTCTGCCTAAAAATACAATAAAATAAATGTCAGTTTCATAATTTATGATGAAGAAGCTAAGTCTCTAGCAAACATGTCTGTACGTAACTGTAATAAATTAACTAAGCCAAATAATTACAAAAAGAGCAATAACCTATGATGATTTATCAAATATCAATATACGTCAAAATTATTCAATTATTTCACACACACACACACACACACAATATATATATAAGTATATATATGTATAATATATTTAATATATTTACATGTATATATATATATATATATATATATATATATTATATTATATTATTATATATATTATATTAAGAACTTTTACTTAGAACCGAAAATAATTATAACTGCATTTGAAATTTGAAACTTTGAAATTTTAATAAGTTAAATAGAGATGTTCAGGAAAATTATTTATGAAATTATTTACGAATATTTGAAATTTTCCGAGCTCAGAGGATGCATTTTGTACAATACTTTTTGTGGAAATTATATTAATTTATACGGGCTGATGTAATATTCATAACGACTTGAGAAAGACCTGGCTGTCAATCTTTCCGTCCGATGTCATTCTGATTGAAAATTTATTGGATAGGACTGTTCCGAAAATTACTATCCAGGTAGCTGCGGTTTTTTAAAGAGTTCTTACGAAACTATATAGATTACGAACGACGTCATTGCCCAATGGTAAATGTTTACAATTTTGTTGAAGAGGTAATGGATCGGACTGTTCCGAAAACCACTATTTATGTAGCTGATTTTTTGAAGAGTTCTTACGAAGCGATGTAGAGTGTTTAATGGTGTCATTGCCCAATGGTAACGGCTTAAATTTTTGCAGAATGGATAATGAATACGCATTTGACTTAGGTTGGCTACGAAAATTGCATGATATTCATTTAGCAACAATATATTTGCTTGCACAGTTTGGAAAACCTTGACACTGAAACTAAAATTGTCATCAGTAGGTTTTTTTTATAAGTTTACCACCGTTTAATGGAGCCTGGCATACTTTCCGCGTTTTACTGATAATAAGTTCACAAAAAGTAATCCTCCCGGGGAACAAATTTTGATAGCTATCACTATAAACAATAAATGAATGAATAAATGAAAATTGAAAAGTATTTGGTTAGTTTTAAAATTACCAGCTACGATATCGGAGTCAAATTCTATACTAACACTTTGGCCCTGACAAGTAGTTTTTAAGTTACATATAGGTAAATTTATTCTTGGTATTTTGCTCAAACCTTTTTAAGCGACCTTCTACAATGTTTTAAATCAACACCTACCTGTAAAACTAGAAATATTCCCACAATCTAAGAACATCCCGGGATAAGTAAAAGGTTGCTTTTGTTTTCGTTCTCTTTGTATCACAAATATCTATTGAAATAATATTTTTTCATTTTTATGATTTCACATGTCAAGTAAACCCTAATAAATTTACTTTTAGAAATAATCTTTTTATTTGCTTTCTTGCGCTAGGAGAAGAATGAATTTCATTAGAAATTCAACAAAATAAATTTAGACTGACAGAATCGTACGTACCTGTTATGTCGATATATTAAGAAGTGTAGAGTTGACATCGTAGTCTGTTGATAGGTACATAAAAATGCATTTGTATATGCATTACATTATGTCCGTACAATATTTTCATTTGGATGCATAAATGGTTTGAAAACTCTTCGAAACGCATGTGAGTACAACGCAAGTATAACAGTAAGTAAGAAAATTATATTGAACCGACGAATTTTTTATGTCTACCACCTCTATCTTAGAAAAAGCAGAAAAAAATTTAAATATCAATCCGTGGGCGTGGCTTATTTTTGGCATTTTTATGGAACACCATAGAAGTTTTTATTTCGTAGTCTATGAGCACTAAGCAAAACACCTAGAAAACAGATTTCCTTTCAGTTTATTTTATATTGCAGGCGTGATCTGTGACCGATTTAGCAACGTATCTGAAAGAACCTCCAATGTGTCTGCCAAATGCCAAGTCTATATCATCATTTTTGCGATCCGCCGAATGTTTACCCTACATACATTACACAGACGGACATACTTAAATCTGTTCTAAATTTGATGCTGATGGAGAATATATATGTATTGCGTTGTCTCTGAAACGTCTTTTTGTGCATTACAAACAAAATGACAAAATGAATATGCACCTTATCTTCGGTGGTGGGTATAAAAATTCCACACTTGTTTAAATACAAACAAATACAAATACACTATTTGAGACTAATAAAGCCTCCCATTCAATACTCTAGCCCATATGAACTGATGTGATTAAAATTTGACAAACTTAATTTTCTTATCAAAAATCTTATTATTGTTCACTTATTTTCATAATAATGCACTAAAAATTAGATTTTTTTTCCAGATAAAAGTTTACTTTTCATGAGAACTCTTTTATGGGGTGAGATCCAAGAAGTATATTGACGTGGTCCAAATTTGGTGCAGCTAGTTTTCATGCCAAATTATTATTATGGCCCATTTTTTTACTATAAAACAATATAAATTAGATCCATTTGCTTAAGACTTACTTTTCGTATTAAAGGTTATATGAATGATTGAAAACCTTCACATCAGTTTAATTTATCAATTAAGCAATTTTAGTCGAAAATTTTTGAAAATTAGAATAAGTTCATACAACGATTATTTGGAAAGAAGTGTTTCTATTATTAGTCGTCGTGAAAACGTTCAGGTTTAATGGATTGGTTAGGTCAATATGATTCCTCAAGGGAGGGTGTGCCAAATTTCATCACAGTATGTAAAAATGTTTTTATGTTTATACAAGCGTAAACTTATAATCTAAGATATATACTATAAACGGACTCGGAACATATTTAAACGTCGCGACTAGGGATAAGTGTCAAGAAATTCGGTCCAAATAGAGTGTTAATTTGTTTTTTTTTTAAATATGAAGTTTATAACACAGTTTCGAAAGCTTAATGTTTTTTTTTTTTGAAATGGAAAATATTTCTGGATCTGCTTTATTATCAAGTGATCCTGCATTAAGATCTTGAGGGTAGTGTCAGCAAAACCAAAAGTATAAGAAGACCATCACCGCCCACTGTTCATATAAATATTTCACACAAACAGAAATCTTTAAACCGACTGCAACGATATAATTCACTCAAAATAAATAAATTATAAAAATAAATATAAACAAAGCAATTATATCTGTTTTAAGGTGAAGTTTCGATACTACTTCAACAAAGTATTTACAGCCACGGGTACATAAATAGTATATAAGAATTTCACCATAAAAATGTAAACTAAGATTTATTAAGTCATTCATAAAAAAATTGAAAAAAATGTACTCTTACTTTAAATTATAGTCTTAAATAAATTGAGAACTTTTAAAGTTGGGAAAGTGAAGAAAAAAATCAACAGTAAAAACAATTATAAAAATTAAAAAATTCTTTGGCCAAGTAAATAAAACAATAAAATTTACAACTTAATTACTTGGGAGTATGACGAATATTAAGTTGTACGGATGTTTGCAAACTCAAAAAGGTCTTCAATTAGATCCGCCCTTTATGCCCAGATCAATAATTAATGTCTGAATCGATTTAATTATATCTTTCCCGTCTGCGTCTTTGGTGCCCTCAAACCTATTCTTATGCTCAGCGTACAGGTCGCAAATTTTCGAGACATCTTGACCACATCGATATGCGTTTTGGACCCTTCTCAGGTAAGATTTTTTCGGAAAGTTGTTTTTTAAATTACTAATCTTTTTAAAAAACGACAAAACGTAGTGAACGGATAATGGTTTAGGCGCTTTTTTGGATTAAATCTCATTGGAAGGCAGGTGCTCAAAATGAAATTCTTTTAATATTTCGACATTTTAATAAATGCTGTAGAGCTACATAATTTCCAATAAAATGCAATTTCATGCACAATAATAAATCAAGCCATTCGGCAACGATTGCGAATGATTGGTTTTCGTAAGAAAATACTAAAGTGTTAAAATAGCCGACCGACTTGTACTCGTTTCGAAAATGTACGAATTCTCCTTAAAATAAAGATTGGATAAAAGTAAACATCAACTAAAATTGAAACTTTGGAAGAAGACCAAGGAAGCCTTGTGTTCTACACCTATCAGTAGTCCAAACTTATATATAAGCGACACAGGTCAAAAGCATACAAACCACTGTAGTGCAGTGGTGCCAAGTCGCAAAGTGATGCCGAGTCGCGAAGTGATGCCAAGCTGCGCAGTGGTGCCAAATCGAAAAGTCGTACCAGATTACATATTGTATATATCACGTATAATACTATACTCCCTCAACTTTCTTTCAGGTAAAGAATTTTCTTGCCCTATGTCAACAGAATTTTTACATTTTTTCAATTGTTTTTACTAAACGAATTTTTTTCCTTTAATTAATTCAATTGTTCCTTTGTCTTAATTTTAATATTTTTTCACGTATTTTTAATTATATATTAAAATAAAGTTTCATGATGGGAATTTCTTGTGAATTGTTTAATACACTTTTTTTTTGTTATCGTAAAATGTGTGCTATTTTTGTTGCCACGGCTGTATGTGTCAAACTTTAGAATTATGCCCTAGTCGGAAAGGTTCCGCAGTCAACAGACGTTTAAGCAATTTGATGTTCACCTCTACATAGATTCAGGATGATACAGAAACTAATGTATTTCCAAATTCTGTTAAAATGTATAAAACTTTGTTTGCTTTCTTTCGATATTATTAATTGCCCAAGGCGAGCATATTAATAATATATTAATAAAAAGTAACAAATGAACAGTATTTTATCGTCCTCATTATTTCAGTCAAATATCAAATGACATCGGGAAGTTCTGCAGATAGGTAAAATGCACATATTTTTATTGAATGTTTCGAACAAAATAATGAAATAGTATACTCAAATTGAACTACTAAAAAACCTGTTGAATTAGAGTACTAACTTCGCCGAGTACTAGAGTACTAACCTATATAGATAACGAGTGACCATATCGAATGCACTGAATGAAAGAAAGAAAAAAATTATTGAGACAATTTTATGATTTAGTTCTGAAAAGATATCCTTCTGTGGAATTGAACAAAATAGAAAAAAGAAAAACATTTTATCTCTGCGTTTAGTAGAACACTTATTCTAAACTATTTGTGACGATTAATAGAGGTTTTGGCCAAATAAAAGAATTAGAAAATTTTCTACATTAATACGCTCTTACCTTTTTGAGCAGTGATCTTCTTCATAAGCATTGAGAGAAAACGTTTGGAAAAAAGCTTATGCTAAACTAAAGAATTTAATTTTTGCATATCAAACAACTAAAATTTTTTAATGAATTTTATTTTTCTGTTCGTCCTCGTTCTTACGACACACAACTGTTTCGTTGACGGATTTATCGTACGATTAAAATTTAACTTTAGTTAATTTCATTTTCAAATTTATAAATTTTTTTACTTCTTTAAATTTTTCTTTTAATAAAGTTTCTTACAAATAATAAATAATAATCATGCAAAAGTAAAAAGTTTATTACGGCTTCGAATAATTCTTTAGAAAATTTTCATAAAGTAATTACAACTTGAAGGTTATTTAATTTTATAATTTGCGAAATGCATTAAAAGTATTTTTATCGGAAATATTTTCAAGATTAAATGTAACCGCAATTGATAAAAAATTGAACTAACAATTAATTGATGCAAGATAAAGCAAATCTAATGCCGTTAGTTTCATCTATAATCTGAGGCAGAGTGATCTTCTTTGCATAAACAAGCTCTTAAGAAAGAACTCAAAGACTTCTTGAAAAATTTTATAATTTTACGCAGGAAAGTACGCTCTCTTCAATCACACTTAAAAACAGATTTCAAATACTCACATATAAAGAAAGAAAAATTTCATTTCGTATTTTCATCAAAATTCAAGAAATTTGTCTTCTATTTCGAATGAGGTTTAGCAAATCACACAGTTCTTCCAGCAGAATATATCCAAATTATTGTTATAATATGGATCGTTACAATAGACTTTCTCATATTATATTTAGCGAGGATGAAATTCTCAATGGTTTGAAGTGCTTAAAAAACCATCTTTCCCTCCAAAACCCTTTTTTTCTTGTTCTCAGAATCTTCATGTGATACTGATTAATATCTTTAATTTATCTTTGCATTTGGGTGTTTTCCGTCCCCAATAAAGCTAGAAGGAAATAAGCATTTGATTGACAAGGCGCAGCTAACGTAAGTGCACTACCTGAATTATATGAATATCTTGTTAGTGGGCGAATAAATGGCAGCGTCACGAATGTAAAGTCCCTTGTCCAACCTGGCTTCATCAAATGCCGATCGACTTCAACCAAAGTCCTGAAATTATGCTGCAGCATTAATAAAGGTTTTCCCTGATAATTGTCAATCCGATATTATTTACACACACTTTACATGTTGAACTTAAAGCGAAAAGTCTACTAGACCTTGTTAAGCGATGTTCGAAGGAATTGGACGACCTTTATTTAACAAAAGAATTATGCTTAACTCCGGTCAGATGCGTTCTTGAATATACCTCTACAGTTTGTTATGGACTCGATTGAGTATTTTCAGGAACAGTTCTTACTATTTACGCTATGTAATCTCGGCTCGAATTCTAGCCGCTCATTGCCACCCTATGAGCATAGACTCGCTCGAAAAGCATAGCTTTGTTTTAGGCATTACCTTAAAGTGTGATATGCTCAAGAAATGAATTAATACACCGGTCTTATGAAAAGAAGTTAACATTAACGTAGCTCGTTATCCTACCACATCTATGTAACCTTCATTGGAGTAGATTCAATTATGAGCTATTTAACGACAAAATCAAATAGCGTTTATTTCGAAATCCCGAATTTTGAAACAACCGATTTCTAAACTTTGCTTGTTTGCGCCGATCTAGACATACCCATAAAGCTTTATCATTAATGGATCATGAGTGTACATTTAATTTGACGTAGATGAGTTTTATATTTATAAATAAATAATTAAATAATAGCACAATTTGATAGATTTAGTGTTAGCAAAGTTACGCAAGTCTATAGCCGTCTATTGGAAAATACGCTGCAAAGTCTTTTCAATTATCTAACATTAGCTAGTGAACATAAACATATTAATGTTCGATAGAAATATATAATTTAAATTCACAATAAACATACAATTTTAACTTATAGTTAAAATTAATAGAAATTAATTTTAAAAAAAACTTTGCACAAATATTTCGCTAATGGAACCATGTAATAGGTGAATATTCGCTATAAGAGGCAACTACAATTCACAAAATGCTTTAGAATCTTTATGCGCAGATTTAAAAGAAAGCGTATTAAAGATTCGTTCTAAGCTGAATGCACTATTACTTCATACGCTCTTAAAATTTTCAATATTTATATTTCTAATTAAAAAACAATTCAAATTAATTTTATATCCGAGAAGTTACAATGCGTTAAATTGTTGAAAAATTAATAATAATTGTTCAAAATGTTAAAAATTACTTAAACGTGCAAATGCTAATATTTAATAAGTCAATGGAATTACAAGTATTACAAAATGTGATATGATCATAACATAGGAAAAAAAACTGTAAATAGTTTAATGAAAGCTTTCATATGTCAAAGCGTAAAACCCCCGTCATTAGAAAGTAGATAAATAATATAAATGCAAATGTTTAACACAATGTTTTTGTGTATGAGTTACATTCAATATTCATTGCGGTATAATAATTCTAGAGCATCGAAATGAACGTGAATTCTCACGATTTATTTCGAGACGTTGATTTGGCGAACGAGAAAAAAACGAATGAAAAAAATTTCATGGGTCACCTGCAATGTAGATCTTATATGCCACCTAATGAACAACACTCAACTCGGGCAGCTATTTCGACAACACAGAAGGCAATTGAAACAAGAATAAAACAGAAAGTAAAAAGATCTCTTTATATTTCTGATTTATTATCTAATGATTTTCTTTTCTTTCTACCTATGAAAAATGAAGGATTGTGATAAAGATTTCTACTCCGTTGGAGACAATCGTTTCTGATTCTTAGATTTTAATTTTGATTCTTACGATCATGAGAAAGGAAAAATGCTAAAATTACTAAACAGAATTGCAGTTACTAGCTAATCTCGTATCAGAACAAAATAAACGGAAAGTACATAAATAAAAACTTATCAATAACGTGAAAACTAATAACATTAATGTCAACTAAGTTAGTTAGTTATACATAGCATGTACTAGCTAGCATTCATCGGTTTTCTAAGGCAAAAAAATCACTTTATCATTATACCCAGATACTAATGTATGCTATTAAGTACAACAACAACAAATGAAACTGTAAGCAACAAAATAACCATAAAAACATACAAACACACAAACGTATACATACAGCACTCGAGGGTTATCTCCGTATAAAAACTAAAGACATTTTAAAAAGTATACTCATTTGAAAGTTAACGCTCATTAAGCAGATAAACGCGTGTTGAAACGAAAAGAAGAATCATTTTTTTTATCGAAAACGTTACGATTTTTAAAGGATTAAACAAAATTTGCAAAGCAACAAACAATCAACAAGAAAGATATAAACAAAAAAAATTAATTAAACAAAACAAAATTTAAAAAAAACTAGAAAATGAAGGACAAGATTTTATAATAAATACACCTCTAGATACTAATGTTTGTTTCAACGAAATAAATAAATTGTAAATATTTGTAAATGTAAATTAGATTTCAATTAATAAATTAATAAATAAGTAAAAGAAAGAAATTGTTAGCAAATAAAATTAAATTAGAAAAAGAAATATTGTTTTAAAAAGTTTTCGCGTTAATCCGGATTGACTAATTTAAAATATCTAACATGACACAACAACCTGCTTGGGGCATACATCTTTCTAAATGTAAGTGTTTTCTGACTGAATTTATAAGTTTTGCTTTCTGAAAGTGAAATAAATTCATTCAACGTTTAAAAACTCGTTACAAATGAAAGATATTTTCAATAAAATAATGTTTGGCATTCTTAAATTTCTCACGTTTAATTGATTAACATCATACACGATGTCTGTTCAAAATTTTTTTGGAAAATGTATTGTAAAAAAATTGGTTCAATACAAAATTGAAAAACATTCTACAAAATCGTCAAAGTACTTAATTATTTCGATTGTTGGCAAAACTGTAAGCCAGCAAGACGATCTGAGGACTAATTTACACACGACATTTATTATTTGTTTGTTGTGATATAAGTTGTAACAATAAAGCAATTTGTCAAGTTTTAATTACATAAGAAGCGTTTGCAATTCGTCTTATTCTGAAGGAGCTCAAGTCTCTTCGTAAGTCAAACAATTGTGATCAAAAGCTAATGTCGTCCACCAGGCATATTATTCGCAAAATATGGGTGCTTGCGAGTTTTTTTTTCCGCCAAGACTTGGAGGGTCAAGTCAGACAGGCTTTAAATTGATTAGTATTCAATGCCCAACTTAATTAAGCGAAATAATTGTTTACAATTCACTGTACTTTCTTGACACGTGATAAACATCGTTTCCTTTCAGCGGTTCGTGTATTCAAGCAAAACTCAAGTTCTCTAGGTGATCAGAAAGCATTTCAAGTTTATGACATAATATGCTTTAATATAATTTTATCAATTTAAATCATTAAGATTAACCTGGATTAAGCCTGTTTTTAAAGTAGAACTGCCGCTCCAGGAATATATTAGTCTTAAGTTTTAATTTTCTAGGTGAATTTTTTCTATTTGGCTAATTCGAACATTATACAAAAAAAAGAAACTACCCGAAACCCTACTAACATTGCAAAGAGAATGAAGAAAGTAGTATGCTCTGATATTCTGACGGCGAAGATAAAAAAAGTAATAAACAAATAAAAACACAATATGAACAGGTGGTACGTAAAGTACCGCAAACACGAGTCAATTGTATCAATGTAGAGAACGTAATAAAAGAGCTAAGACGTTGACTGCAAAAGAGAAGAACACTTTTTTCAGCTCCCGCTTATTCAACACTTGAATAAAATGCAAATTCAAACATAAAATTCCAATTTCTATCTATATATTAAAATCTGATATTGAACGTAAAAATGTGATACATTATTAATGGCCTACAAAATCAGACACAAATCCATTTCTAGTTTCAGTTTCTTGAACCAAAATTTTAATATTTCAAAGCAGAACATAACAGAATATAACGTAATATACCTATAACTGATATCAACATTTTAAACGTGTTTTTCTCGAAACACGTTTTTTCAAATGGGCACGCACCATAACTCAAGCAATTTCAATTTTTTTTCACACTACTATATTCTGTATAGAATGACGTCGAAATTCCCCATAAATTGATTTAAACATTTTTTTTTTTTTTTTTTTTTTGAATAAAAGAATGCCTTTTTTTACTCGACAATCGAAATTTTTTATTCAAATACTCGCCAATCGATACAAAATAAAGATTTGTAAAAAATTCTACGTTCTTCTCTAGACATAGGCATGTAGATTAAATGAATGGAATGTTAAAATGAACTGAAGATACCTCAAGAAAACAGCTGCTGTGCTACCATTGTTTAATATTTTTGTAAAATAATTCATTTCATTAATACTTAAATATACACTTAAAATCTTTTCAAAGATTTTTGTTCTACCAGCTTTCATTCCAAAAAATTGTCATAAATACGCTGTTTGTGGGGTCGTTACAGTAATGTTACCGCTTAATAATAAACTTTCCTGTTACATGTTTTTGAGAATCTTTTCATAGGATGGTCCGAAATGGCCACATCCCATTTAAATTTTCTGTATTTTTTCAAAATTCCGAAATATATTTTTCGCCGAATTTTTTCGAGCGGCAGCTTTTTCATGTAAAAAAACGGCCTTACAAACAGTCCTCTTAAATCCGCTGACGATGGTGTTCATCTTTGAGCCAAAATATATCCATATATCGAAAATTACGACTTTAGGAGGAACACACAAATACGTGGGTAAACCTAAAGACGGACCGACATATTAAAATCTATTCAGTGAATGATTTTCAATCGATTTACATAATAAAACGTGCGCGTATTCCAAATCCTTTTGTATATGTAGAATGCAAAAAGCAATTGCCGGTACTTGCGCCAAGCGAGAACATGTCTCTCTCTCAGACATCACTAATAATAGAAAATATTTCAAAAACTTGAAGTGACGATTTTAAGAGATCCTAAGAGCGTTATCAAGATTTGTTTAGGAATTAATGATAGTACTTGGGAACATTTAAATGAAATCACTTATGATAATTTTTTGATCAGAAATAAAAAGAGGTTAACTTATAGTCAGAACAATGTGTTAAGTTCATCCAGTAGGCTGGTGCATATCCACGCGAGCGAAATAATTTCATTACGCGATTATGGATATATTTTCATTTTGATCACCAAGCACAATACATTTTAGAGAACGCATATTTGTTCACTATTAAACTGTGATTGGTTATGCAAGAAGATGGATCAATAGGTTCAAGTCTGTGCAGCGAATGATTTTGAATTTTTAATTTACATAATAAAACGTGCGCGTTTACCAACTTCTTTTGAATATGTAGGATGCAAAAAAAAAATTGCCGGTACTTGCCAAGCGAGAACATGTCCCTCTCTCAGACATCACCAATAATAGAACGGTTTTAAGAGATCCTCAGTGACGTTATCAAGATTTGTTTAGGAATTAATGATAGTACTTAGGAACATTTAAAAGAAATCACTTATCATAAATTTTTGATCAGAAATTAAAAAAGTTAACTTCTAGTTAGAACAATAATTAGGTTCATCGAGTAAGTTGGTGCTCTGTTTTCGAACAAGCACGTCGCGATACGCAAGCTGTTCCTATTAGGTAACATAGATACAAACATAGATACGAGCCATTGGCTCGATCACCTTTATTTTAAAACAAAAAAATTTAGATAGATTCGTAAATTATCTGAATTATCGCACTGTCATTAAGCGTTTGTTTTTAAAAAGCGATATGTTTGTATAAGTGAAAGGCGAATAGGAAGCCGGGCGGACTCTCCTCCATTATTTACCAATGATATTTTGCGTAACTTATTTGAAACGCGGCCAATAAACACACACAATAGACTTTCGTGACTTCCGAAAACTCTAACTACTAAAATCAGAAAGATAGCTGTGAATATATCCAAACAAAATACTCGCCACAGACTGAGTTACAAGTCTATGCTACCTGGATCTGATCTAAAGCGGTTATCATTTGTTGGCAAATCTCAAAAGGATGCTTAGAAAAGAACGATAAAATAATTGAGGAAACTAAAGCGTATTCGTTCTGTAAAAAAACGCAGCGAACAAAAAATATCGAATTGATTTCATCATTCTTGAAGAACATTGATGAACGAAGTCGAATTTTGCAAAAAGGAAATGTTTTTCCTAGATAGGAACAAAAAAAACAAAATCTTGTCAACTTTTTTCATATTTTGGTCGTTTTTTAAAGAGCAAAGGATTTAAATCGATTAATTGCTACTGGTAATATTAGGCATTGATCACTTCAACAGGCTTTAACGGCTCATAATGAACCACTTCTTCCCAGTCCCACCAAACAAATAAAATCGTCTTCATGCTAAAATGATATGGATGGCACATGCATAAATTTTTGCATCTAGGACTCCTAAAATAAATCTTCAGTAAAAAAAATGTGTGACTTGATATTACGATCGGTGATTACTGACAGATGTTCAACTATGAGGAAAATATTGGAAACATTTTAAAATCTCCTTTAAAATATGCTAAATAAACCTCTGAAATTGCTGGATAAATGGATGTTATTGAATTAATTCTGCTGATTATATAAAATCCGGATGGTAAATGCTATCCGAAGTCATATTTTATTTCGCACCATGGTGACTTTTAACAAACCAGAATTCGAACAAACCAGAAAGGTAGTAAGGAAAGGAGAAGAGAAAATGAAAGTTTTGAATAAACTACATCATCATCTTTTACATCCAAGGATGGTGTACGTCTAAGAGAACAATCAGTATATTAGAAGAACGGTTTAACTGTTTTGCAAACTGGCTCTTATGACTTAAGTTAAGAGATTTGTAACAGTGAAAATCAAACATTAAAGATCAATATTCCCTTATTAGAAAGGACAAACTGACAAACGTATCCAAATCAGATTCAATTAAGAAGAATATATAAGACCTTTATACTGATAGAAGGGATAAGAAAAGTAAGACATAGAAAATTTCTATTCAATTCAAATAAATATTTTTTTTCGTTTATCATTTAAAACACTTAATTAATTTATTAGATAATTAGATAATTAAAGCATATATTTATGTCCAGAATTTTATCAGTTAATACCTTTATATGATTAACTGCCACAATAATCTAGTTCTCCGTTCACGAAGCAATTTAAACAATCGCTTTTATTAAATGTTAAGCTATATAGTTACGATGATAAATAATAATTGTGCGTTAAAGATTTTATCAAAATATGAATGTGACTATAATTGCTTTTCAACTTCAAACAATTTACTACTTATAATAATGTTGATTATTTTGATGGGAAAATAATGAAAAAAAAAACCATAAAGTGAATTTATTGCTAGTTCAAGGAATTTTTAATATTTCGTTTTTTCTTTTCAACTATTCACAGTAAATTGAACATACCAACAGTTAAGTAATTTTATAATTGCTAATGAAGTTTCTTATTAATTAATATGTAAAGTAAAACAATCACGTGAATAGATGAATTTTTAATCAGAAATAGAAATTCTGTGTATTTATTTCAGTAGTAAAGATAGAAATCAGATAATTTTTATCCCATAGTAGATGTATTGATTTAATTAATCGTAACATTAGTAATTTTTAAGAATTTTACTTAGAGAAAAATCAATTAAAAATTGTTGTGTGCGAAATTTAAGAAGACACAAACTCGAACTTATACGAGCATCCCCCCTTTCGTAGTTTATCTAAGGATATACGCCATCTTATTGAAATCAAACATCGACGACATTCTATGCTTCTCATGCTTCCATAATTCGGTAGTAATATCAATTGATTGCTCATTCCAATTAAACGTAATGAATATGATTGCTTTGCTCTTCCTAACAGCAGCTGCCATTTCTTCATTAATGCACAGATCCCGCAATTGCAGGGAGTCGAACAATCCGTTTTATGACAACAGTTGTGTATAATATAAATATAGCATTAAAGGCATGACGCGATTCGGTGCGCAACTGAAAGATAGCCATCGCAATTGATTGCCTTTAATTAATAACTTCAAGCTATCATTAACATTTTTGCATACAACTGTAATATTTTCTTCGTTCCTTGAACTCTTGTGATTTACTAATACGGGAAAAGTATGAAGAACATATAAGGATTAAATTTTCTTCAATTAAATACTAGAACCTAAAATTGCTCTTAGTTGGCATCTCCATAAATTTCTCAAATAAATTTCATATTATTTGAAAATGATGTTGAGCAATAGTAGTAGTAGTTAAAATATGTAGTATAACCATTCTCACCTCTACTAAAGAACTCTATATATGAAAAGTCTAAAAATATGGTTAATATGAGTACACTGACCGCCTGTTCGGCAAAATATCGTGAGTTAATGGTAGATGCAGCTTCAAACCTTCGACAATAATATTTCGATATTATCATTTTTAATTTTGTAAATACTGCGGGTATCTTACCGAGGGACGGATTCAAATCTATTTCTAAATCTCACCTAAATAGTTAAACTTTGGCTTTCGTATGATAAGTGCCTCAGACGTGTTTCTGGGTTCAGTAAATGATATCACTCCGTCATCTTTTTATAATAAAATCTCGACTACTTGTTTGCTATTCACCAAATTACAATTTTTCATTTCAATACATTTGTATATTAACAGACTTAACTTAAACACTACAAACTGCAACTATGATTGTCGTTGAGTCAATACCGCAACTTATAATTGAGTTGATGTCATTACCTTCACAGAGGTGTTTTACCTTAATATTGTTAATATGTTTTTTCCTATTCAATTATGTCTATCGACTGAAATTAAATAATAGCAACAAATCAAGTGAATCGTGTTATATTCATTGTATACCAACCACTACAACATTTAAATTGTAATGCACTAACGAAATGAAAATATTTGAAAAAAAAAAAATCTAAATAAAAATTAAATTCAATGCTAAAAGCAAAAAAAAAAAAATGCAAACAAACTAAAAAATAGCAACATTTTTCATTCTATGGGAGAAAAGAATTGTATTAAAACTGAAATTGTAAACTTGAATTTAAATGATTTCGAAAGATATTAAGTTTGTCTTTTGAAAATTTTGTATAAATTAAGAGAACTATGCTCGCTTTGCCTATGCAAATGCCTATCGAACCAAGATAAATATAAATGACTCCCTCTCGACAAGCAAGAAACATTGACACATTTTGCATAAAAGTTCTCCAAGCTACAACTAATAAGTAGCAAAATATTAATTTACCAGGAATCTTGATTCCATTCGTAAGAACTCGTTGTAGCCTACGATTGTTAGAACAAGAGGAAAACTGTAACCGACCAAAGCTAAATATAAATATCGAATAATTTACATCGATATAATTAATATATATTCCATCGATACCTATTCTACATCGTGTCCTATATATAATTCGTATATCTCATGAAGTGAAAATTATATTGTGATATTATTTGGCAACCCTTCATAAATAATTGCACAAACTAAAAGCCATACGTACGTATGCTGCATTATTTACAATATACGGATATTTGGAAATGGTGTGTGAGCACTTACTTCTATTCTATTCTTCTAGTTTTTAAAGAAAAAAATTTTAAATAACCTCACAAGTTGAGCGCTGTAAAATTTTCAATTCGAAATTTTGAAAAGTACGCAAAATAATTACTTTTTAGCAACCTTCGAACGGGACCGCAGACAGTTAATATTAATTTTCGTAGTTAATGTTGATTTTCGTATTATCATTTAAAATTATTAGTAATTTAATTTTACACTTGTCAATGAGCGGAATATACGAAATGGTTGATCGAAATTGCAATTTTCGACGAAAAAAATCTAACTGGTTCTCAATATCAGCCGTTGACTTACTATTAATTATTAAAACACAGAAATGATTTTGGGATTTAATTGGAAAAGAGGGATAAGATCAAATTTAAATAAAAGTTTATTCTATTACAAGAAGTTTTAAAAGATCTTAATCTTTATTTTAAACACCTGCAGAAATCGATTTCGGTATTCGCGCTGATTACGACTCCGATCCGATTTTAACCCATACCAAAAAAAATTTTTTTGTAACTACACAAATGTCGAATTTAGTGCGATATATTAGTTTAGTTACGATACAAAAAACCAAGACCAAATATATCAAATCTGAGATCGAATCGCTTCAGCAGGAAGACAAATCCATGTGTTCCATGGATGCAGAAGAGATTAGTTCATTACGTGCTGTTAAAGCCTGGTTAATCAATCAATTCGCTATTCAAAAAATGACTAAAATATTAGAAGAGACAACAAAATGTATTTTTTTTACTTTATATCTGCGCATTCATCCATATTACAAAACCGATTCGCTACACTTTGGAGGCACTCAACTGGGAAGTGCTAACACATCAGGCTTACACAACATAGTTGACAGCTTCCGCTGACAACTTGTTTGTATCGATAGACTACGCACTAGTTGAGCAGTACTTTGATTCGCTGGGAAGTGTAAATAAATAGATCGAGACTGGTTAGCATCAAGACAACAACAGATTTTTGACACAGCATTGAGACAGGTAAAAAAAATGTATAGCTAAGAATAAGCAATACTTCGAATAAAATATTTTATCATTTTCCTACAATAAAAATGTATTTTCTATATAAACACATTTCGCTTTCATGTTTAAATGTCGAGTAGTAAATGATATTTTGATAGGTATTTAAGTACGTACCCCGCATGATATTAATATAAAAGACTAAGTAACCGAGTACACATTTTAAACGTCATATAACGTCATCGTTTATGTATGTTATTTGAATTGATTTAAAGTTTCTCGAACTTTTTAATAATTAAATGCTTTAATTAAGTTTTTATGATTATTAAATTCAAGCACGTTCACCAGCACATAGGAAGCAAACACTAAGTAGAGAATACGTCAGTATATATTCGTATTTTATATATGAGAGAATAAACGTATAGTTTAGTAACGTGTTCACAATCAATGTCAATGCTAACAGGTAAGTGAACTATATTTGATATAGTTTTGGGATACACAAATATGAGTAGACTTTCGAATAATATTTAAAAAAAATATATATAATGAGATTTATGTGACAAAAATAGATTAGACGTACACAATAATATACAATTATTTCGGTGTATATGTGTAGGGTCTTCCAACGAGTGACGTCACATCAGTCAGGCAAAGGGGGCGCTATGGTGCTGAAAATAACACCAAATTCAAGTCCAAACAAAATTAGTCAACATCGTTTCACAACGCCAGCCCAAGCATTCATTTGTAGTGAAGGGGATAGACCCGCAATGTGACAGTTTTGCTTGCTTACATTGTACATAGACGGATAAGGGCCCCATCAATCAGAATAATTTTATTTAAAAAATCATTATTTTGTTTGTCCACTTTAGGCGCTCAATCGGGGTATTTGCGCTGTTGTGCATGACCAAATGCCTTCAGATAACGTATTAATTGGATTTCAATTGCCAAGATCTTTACGGTAAATGTGGCGCAAATTCCGTTTTCGATTATCGCGGGTACATAGCAGTGAAGACTCTAAACCCATAGTGCATCCAAAATCTACACTATTTTTTAGCGAACGATAGCCGGCGTTCCCCAGAATAAAGCACTGCGTATAGTGCAAAATGTTAACCTCTAGTGAGAGTTTCATCTATTTAGGATCCCACAGCAGTCCTCGAAGGAGCGCACCTAGCGTATTCAACATATTACAAAAACCTTCCGCATTTGGGCAACGTGATCCCCGGATTTGTTTGGATATTCTGTACATCCCGGAACGCGAATGCTAGTACCTTACCTTAAGGATATATTCTGTTCGAAAAGCCATCGACATACTTGAGCTATGTCCATCATGCTTTCAAACAAGCATAAAAACCACTGGAATAGTAGTTGGTATAGTCTGATAGTAGCGAACTATCAAAAAGTGTACTCTCTTCTTAGCCGTTTAGCCATTGAGCTCACAGTGGAGAACCTGCCAGTTGCGGTGAAAGTTTCGGTAAATACTTGGAACAAAATTTTCACCGCCGCTAAGCGTCGTGCAAGCTATCTTGTGATATAAATTTGTTTCAAAATTAACAACGCTCAGTTGTCAACCACGCTCTCGGCTGCATTGATGATACTCTCAGCTGATCTAGCCAGGCGAGAGTCAATTAGAGTTGACACATCACTAACTTGTCCGAGACGTTCGATTTTATCCGTTAGTTAAGTAGTAGTTGATGAAAACTTCCTAGTTTTTACTTGTCTATTGTCGTCACAATAACAGTTGCTTCTTGATTAATCAAAAACTGCTCAAACGACGCCTCTTATCGAAAGACCCTTCGCACGTCAACTAAAGATAGAAAATATGATATAATTCTAGCTATATAACAACCACGAATTACATGTCTTTTTGATCGGCACAAAATGGTATTGCCACATATTCTTGAGATAAGAATAAGTCTACAGGGGCAAGTTCATTAAAGTAACAATATTAAGGAATTACTTTGCGGTTTCTTCTTCTTCTGCGAACATTCAAACTTTTGATCGGTTTTCAATTTACATTACAACGAAGAGTGGCCAGAATTAAATGCTTTAAGCCAAGGATATGCAAATAATTAATATTGGTCACGTTTCGGACAAGGAAAAAGTTCAAAGCGTTTTACCCAACAGATGGCTTTGGTCACACCAACCTAAAAAGGTCTATTACGTCCTGTGTGAAATGCAACAGTGAATTGCGAGTAAAACTAATAAGAAAATTGTATTCATTTGTGACTGAAATTCTTAAACTTATCCTCTTTTTTATAAGAAATAAATTCAAAAACAAAAACTATGTTTGAATATTTCATAACACTTTATAAGCCCCAGAAAAAGACGATGTTCTCAGTATGACCGGGTCTTTGTCTTGATATATTTCGCTCTCTGCAGAAGTCTCTTAACCGTGTAAAGCTGACTTTAAAAGAGGCCCGTCAAAATAACCTATTCTATTCTAATTTTCTCCTAAAAATCCCCCAAATTATTCAATTACAGCGCAACGGTTGTCTCAGAATAATGACAAATCGCTTGAAATATTTGAAAAATATGTAGTTTAATAAACTTCATATAAAATATAAGAAAAGAGCTTTGAATTTGTCGTTAATCAGCAACTGTTCATGTTTAATTCATTTTAATCCTTGTTGGGAAACAAAATTTTAATATCGGAAACTACAAAGATTGAATAACTTAATCGTGAATTGTATAACACATCAATTTTGGTAAGCATGTCTTATTGACTATCATAGATCACCAAACAATTGTAAGAAAAGTCTTTATATAGAAAAGATTTATTGAATTTTTTTTGTTAATTAACAACTTAGATAAGGTTTTTTTGTATAATTATTTTATTAACAAGTTTTTTTTATCAAATACTGAAAATTTTACAAAATTTATATTTATCAATCGAAGAAATGCTAATAGCAAGCTTTATAGACTTTTTACTAGCTCAGCTTGATCAGATTGGAGAGGTATTCATAAAATAATTTGCTTATACAATTAAGTAAATCATCTTGAAAATTGTATATTAAATTTGTGAAAAAAAAGCAACGATGATTGCTGATAATTGCATATACTTTCTTGATTTCCATTTTAGCCTCTACTTACACCTAATTTGGATATGATACTCAACAGACTAAAAATTTCTATTTAGCAAATAAATATATTAATATGAATAATTTAAAGCATGCTGTCTGTCATATGGTTAGCATGAAAGAAGCACTGAACTCTTTCTGGTACATATATTCTTGGTCATCGTGAACAGAAGTCAATTTAGTAGTTGAAACTTTGGTTATGAACGCAAAGTTTTGCTTCAGCGATAAGATTTGGCTTAACATTTTCTCTTATCAATGGAAATCGAATAAGACTTTTTCAAGATAGAACTTTATACGTGCATCAATCGTAAAAATGCTCTGGTCCAAGTTTTATTATACCAGAACACAGTCCAATATTTTCGCGGACAAAATTTCATTCAAAAGTTTATTAATCTATTTCTTGATTTCTTGTTTTATTTTTTTGATCAAATGACACCAAATCCGTTTTGTGAAATTTCATATATGAAATCCTTATTTTATTTTCAGATTTTTTTATACCTCAACGTGTTATACTAGCTATAATGGGCTTTTTAGCCATACTGAATGCCTATACAATGCGTATCAGTTTATCAATCGCCATAACAGAGCTTGTTGTAAAAAAAAATCATACAGATATTGATGGCGAGGCAGCAGTTTGCGTCGCAGATGATATGGATCATGGAACACCGGTATAGCTTTCTTGTATTTAAATAGTTTGGCTTGTAAAATGTACTATTGTATCATTAGACTGGCGGCACCTATGAGTGGTCAGAGGAACTACAAGGTTTTATTTTATCTTCTTTTTATATCGGCTATATCGTCACACATATACCGGGCGGTTTATTAGCCGAGAAGTTCGGCGGCAAATGGACTTTATCGTTGGGCATACTGTCAACAGCCTTTTTTACATTGATTACCCCACTGGCTATAATAAACGGAGGTGCTACGGCTTTGATTATCGTCCGTATATTAATGGGTCTTGGAGAAGGAACTACCTTTCCTGCCTTAAGCGTTTTATTAGCCCAATGGGTGCCTGCTAATGAGCGCGGCAAACTTGGCGCTCTGGTTTTAGGTGGGGGACAAGTGGGCACAATCTTGGGTAATCTTTTGTCCGGGGTTCTCTTGGATGCTTTCGATTGGCCCATAGTCTTTTATATATTTGGCGGCTTGGGTGTGGTATGGTTTATATTCTTTGTAAGTGGCCTACCTTTTTTTTTGCATTATACAAAGCTGAACATTTTTGCAAACTTTCTAGTGTTTTTTATGCTTTAATGATCCTACTCTTCATCCCTATATCAAACCAAGCGAACGTGAATATTTGGCTAAAGAACTAGGCAGGCTGGGCCGTAAAGAAGGTCTATCGCCTACTCCTTGGAAAGCTATTTTGAGCAGTGTACCTATGATAGCTTTGGTTTGTGCACAAATTGGTCATGACTGGGGTTTTTACATTATGGTAACTGATTTACCAAAATATATGTCCGATGTTATGCAGTTTTCCATCAAAGCGAACGGGCTTTATTCATCGCTGCCATATATTATGATGTGGATCGTATCGATCGGTTCTGGTTTTGTCGGCGATTGGCTAATAACACGCAATATTTTAAATATAACTAACACGAGGAAGATGATGACGGGTATAGGTGAGTTGCTTCCTTTTTTTCTCTTTTTGGTGTTTACCTGACATTCAAAATTTATTCAAAACTGCACTTAGCTGCTTTTGGACCTGCCATATTTATGGTGGCAGCATCTTACGCCGGCTGTGATCGCCTAGCTGTAGTAATACTCTTTACCATATGCATGGGATTAATGGGCGCCTTTTATGCTGGCATGAAACTAAGTCCACTCGATATGAGTCCTAACTACGCGGGCACTTTAATGGCCATAACGAATGGCATTGGAGCCATAACTGGTGTAATAACGCCGTACTTGGTAGGCGTAATGACACCAAATGTAAGTAAAGATTTACTTCATCTTACCTTGCAAACCAAAAAAATTGTAATTCCTGTCCAATTTAAAGGCAACTCTACTAGAATGGCGTACCGTATTCTGGGTAGCATTTGGGGTTCTCTGCGTAACTGCTTTTATTTACTGTATTTGGGCTTCAGGTGAGGTGCAAGATTTTAATGATCCTTCACCCCGCAAGGACCATGACTCAGAAGAACGTGCAAAGCCTTCCGATAACGAAAAACAAAAACACTAGCAGTGCGTATTGTCAATTTCTTAGGTTTCAGAAAAGTAACAGTATTGCATTTATTGTCTTCCTTTTAATTTAGTTCAAAAATTTAATTCATTCCTAATTTATTGCAGTGAAAAGTACATTAAAAAAATTTGTGATATCCTTAAGTGATGCATTATGTTAAGCTAGTTTTGGAATCTAGAATTACTTTAAGTGCAAAGTTTATTTTGCGTATTATAATAAATGTGAAAAATTTTGATAAAAAAAAGTCAACCTGTGAATGGTGGCTAAACTAAATTGTATAACTTTATGAGATTGTTGTGAGTTTTGTTCGACTTCATATCAGCTCACAAAGAAATCTTTTCCGGAAAGTGTTCAAAACGCCGTGAAATTGATTTCTGTCTGTACATATTTCCAATTCAAATTGTTAACCGTTTCTTCGATATCCTGAGACTGTACTTCCTCATAATACATGTCATATTTGTAGCGATAGTCGTTGCTAATTCATACAAGCAAATAGTCTTTTATCAGTCTTTCTTGTTGGAACTACATTGGCAAATGCAGCCAAGTAGATTTGGAATCGAGCCTGAAGCGAATGCACCAAATAATTTATTTTGAAGATAGCTGTTGAGGTCTTGAGGTCTTACCCTACATTTCAATTTCTTTTTTCAGCATCTATCGGTTCAGAGACTTTCATAGTTAGTAAAAATCATTACCAGGGATGTAAGTCAATTTACAGCTTTAGAAGAGACTGTGTGCAGAGAATCTGCAGGTTGCAGCTATAAAAGCAGAGAGTATGCTAAATTCTGTTTATTCTATTATCGAATTCGGAACGAGCAGGTTGTAAAAGAAGCGTTTACATAAAAAATTAGTCACAAAAAGAGCCCGTTTTCTAATTTTTATTTAAAAATCCACTTGTTCTAGAAAAAGTGTGTGCACTATCACATTCTAAGACAGTCCCGAGAGACACGTGCTATTCAATTTATTATCTGCTCTAGTGAAAAGTAAGGTTACCCTTATACAGCTTTCAAACAAATAAATGAGAAAATATCGTAAGTTCGTAAGAGCGTTCAGTTTAATGATCTTTACGAAGATTACTAAATAGAAACCACTTATTCGGTTCAAGGAATAAATATGGTATTGAGGCAATATCCTTTGTTATTTTCCTTGCCTTCCCGTAACATTTACTTATTATTGTTTTGACAGATTATTAATTAATTCTAAATTATAAATTATATATAATTAATTCTTGTGGCTCGACCACGTAGTAAAAAAAACACACAAGAAACTTTGTCAAGTATTCTGTTTTCTAATTTTTAGGAACACTGAACGTTAAACATTGTGACAACCCGAGAAAATATAAAATATTCTACGAATTTTTTGTTATGTATGTAAACTTCCCAATCGAAACGCTTCGTTAAGTTTACTTTGTGATTTATTGTATTATTTGTAATTTTGTATTTCTGCTGGGTTAAGGAAAATTATTTGTCAGGAGAGCGTACAAAAAAAAAGAAAATTATATTTCTTTTTTTTACGAAATATCTTAATAATGAATATTTTATGAATATCTAACAGCGGACTTAAAACAAAAAAAAGGTTTCCAGGATCAGCTAAAGCAAATATCTCTCAAAATTTTGTAGTGTTAAGAATAATTTTAAATGAAAGAAATTCCAGATGGATATAGGATGTTGGGTTTCAACTGCAGCTAACTGTAAGTCTTTAAAATACCGGTTTATTGCATTCTTCGATTGTTCTCATATTGGTTTTCTAAAATTATCAGATGTAATATTACCGCAAAGGGTAATAATTTGTATATTTGGTTTTCTGGCAATAGTCAATGCTTTTATAATGCGACACAGCGTGGATATTGTTTTGCCAAAGATCTTGCCACCGGTTGCTAAAGTAAAAGCGGAAGAAACAAAATCTGGGTATTTTAATTGTTTTCGCAATTTATTAGGCGAAGATCAGGTAAAACGAATTACAGCATGGAAGTGGCAATCAAAGGAGTCCAACTGTGGAACAGAAACAAAGCGAAGTAATTATGATTTAACTGGGCAAGTGCGTACGGCAGTAATGATTTCATTTTATACGGGTTATATAATAACTCATGTTCCTGGCGCTCTACTTGCCGAGCGTTATGGAGGCAAATGGGTTCTAGCAGTATCTATAGCCATTACCGCTTTCCTAACCATCCTGACACCGTTGGCGGTTAATTATTCCAATATTAAGGGCTTGATTAGTATACGATTTTTAATGGGTCTAAGTGAAGGTCCGCTATTTCCGGCTCTAAATATTATCATGGTAGAGTGGGTACCGGCACGAGAACGCGGTACTTTAGGCTCGTTTGTTTTGAGCGCTGGTCATATTGGCATATTGATGGCTAACCTTATGACAGCAATTTTAATGCCGTACTGCGAATGGTCTTTGATTTTCTATTTCTTTGGTGTATGCGCTTTGCTGTGGTTCGTTTGTTTCGTAAGTCATTTTCCCTCTTCTGTGCTATTATGTTCAATAATTTTGGTGAACCTTTATGAAATTTTCACAGATAACACTGTGTTACAGCGATCCTGAGTCAAATCCATATATAAAAGAAACAGAAAGATCCTACCTTAGAAAATCAATTGGTAGCACTACCATTAATAAAGCAAAAGAACGGGAAACAAGTTTCGATTCCACCGCATTAGCTACGGCATTAATTTCTACATCATCGAAAATAAACACTTCAAGATCTGTTACATCCTTACTGTCATCATATGATGTCGCACAGTCAAATATAATAGCTGTACCTAGTTTTTCCCCACCTTGGAGAGAAATTCTCACTAACGGTCCTATGTGGGCTTTAGTTGCTGCCAACATACAACACGATTTGTGCCAAACATTTTGGGTAAGCGAAATTCGTCAGTTAATGGAGGGCGGCATGATTATGGACTTTCGCGACAACTTATGCTCGTGTCTGAAAACTTTGACACCTTTGCTATTGAATTGGGTTGTCTCGTGTATCTCGGGTGTTATAAGTGATGTGTTGGTCAATGAGAACATATTGGAGACTACCGAAAGTCGAAGGCTAATGACTTTAATTGGTAAAATTAACCAAGAAAAACTTCACCAAATAAATTTTTTTTTTTTGGTTTGATTTGATTAAATTTTAAATTTTTAAACTTTTTTTTGAATTAAGCTGCTTTTGGACCGAAAATTTGCTCAAATTTCTCATGTCTAATGTGTAACGAACAGAATGATTTTAGCAATATATTCAATTGTGCTATAAGCGCAATGGGCGCCTATTATGCTGGCGTACGACTAACTTCCTTGGATATGAGCCCTAGATATGCCGGCACTTTAATGGCTATCTCTAATGGTTTGGGTTCTTTAAGCAATTTATTTGCACCATTTTTAGAAGAGTTTATAACACAACCGGTAAATATATGCAACAGTGTTTATAAATGCGTATCATTAACAAAATCTTCGTTAAGGGCCCTATGCAAAATGTGCGTTCTATAGTATGGCTGCTGTGCACAATGTTCACATCCGGTGAGGTACAATCTTTTAATGGTCCACTTGTAATGATTAATACGAATGTTACCTGAGCTAAATTTTGAATTAAATTATATAGAAACAGCTTTCCAGAAACAAAAAAGGCAAAATCCAATTATAATTGTTTATGTTGAAAAAAAATTCACCCG
The DNA here is from genome assembly GCA_000671755.1 of Glossina brevipalpis. Lineage (NCBI taxonomy): Eukaryota > Metazoa > Arthropoda > Insecta > Diptera > Glossinidae > Glossina > Glossina brevipalpis. The sequence goes on from KK351015.1 coordinate 1,495,235, forward strand.
ATAATTCAAAATAATCATCAAAGAAATACAAAAACAATAAAACAGCAAATAGGAGAAAAAAATTTTCTTAATTTGGTTACCGATGATAGCTCGTTTTCGAATTAGATATAGATAACTAAAAACATTTGATCAAAATTTAAAAACGTTAACGATTATCCGAAATTGCCAAAATAGTTCTAATTTATTGTGCTAAAAATTTTGAAAAGAGAATAACTTACAACTTCCTAAAACATTATAGTAAAAGGTTCTACGTCTAACGAACTGCATTTTCTTTACTGATTGCTTTTGATATTTCGAAGCTGTCCTCGTAAACGACGTATGAAGCGTTCTAGATCGGATAACACATCAACGCAATAGACTGTCCTGCCAATTAGGGAAGTTAGTAAGCTGTCTACTCTCAAACACGTTTCAGTTCGATGAACAGATAGAGACTCCATGGCCGGATCTGATTCTACTACATATCTGACTGGTTGGTCATTTTGGTTAGATCGACATCTTTGAAGTTGTTTATCCACTGGTGCATTGACTTGACCGGTTAAAGGCTTTCCCCTAGCTTCTACATATCGTGACAATTCTGTATTTAGATCATCAAGTCTTTTTAAAAGTTGTTCCCCCTTCTTCGGTAATTGAGGATATGATCTTTGTTTTCGATGTGATATATTTTGAGGAATTGGTGCACGTTGGGCGGGTGACAGTGAACGTGTATTTCGTAACCGAACTTCTTGTTGATTTCCAGAAAACAATTTAGCATTTTGACCTGAAGAGTCAACGCTTTGCTGTGTTCGCTGTAATGTCTGATATCTCTTTTCATCTTTGGATATGTCAACGATTCTCTTAACTGCAGAACAAGGGCCACCATTATCTATAGATCGTGATCGGACATCCCTCGCAGTCGCGGAACACTTTCTCGGATAGTCTAATTTTTGCACGCCTTTGGATTTCTGTTCGATTCGGTCCTCACATTGATATTGGCATTTGTTTGCACAGCCACAGCAATTTAGATGTTCAGACGCTTGTGAATCTCGTATATTCGTTGGCGTACCTATTTCTTTTCGACTCGGATAAACGGAATAAAATTCTACAGCATGCCGAGTGAAAACAGTGCCCGGTTTACTCTCAGTACTCGTCCTACCCGATCGGACTTCCTGCGATAACTGGGATTCTTGAATTTTTGTTGGATCATGCCTTGACTTTGCTTGCCTCTGCGACGACAATTCTGAAAATGGAATTTTTCCTTGGGGAAGTTGATATTCGTGTAACGGTTGGGAGTGTAATTCGTTTGTTGAACTACATTGCTTTCGTTGAGCGAATGGGCGGCATTGAGTTTGAGGTGTACAACGTTGTGGATATTCGCTTTTGCTCAGGGCCGAAACGGTAGGAAGGTTATCCTTACGATTTTGCTCTCGCAAGGCAAATTGTTGGTTTTCCATTCTAATATTAGGAACACATTTTCCTTTGGTTTCTTGCGATTGAAGTACTTGATCCATACTATTCTGTACGTATTCATAAGAAAATTGCGCACGCACGTCTACGTCTCGATCAAGCAAGCTGTTTTCATCTACCATTCCGCGATGGAAACTTTGAGATTCTGAATAGCATATAATCTGTGATAAGTCAGAGGTTATGGACTGCAATCCTGCATCGCTCTTAGAATCCACAGTGAAAGGTCTTCTATATAGTTCCCTAACCTTCTCTGAATGCTCAGCTTTCCTAACCCCTTAATATTGGCATAGACTATAGACAATCAAAATATGATGTTTATAAATCATGTATTACCTTGCTCCGCTGTTGTTTCAGCTTTATCTTCGCAGTCGAAGTCGCAGCAAGCAGTAGCTCTAGCATTTTTTTTTGCGATAGCTAACAATGACGTCATTATGCCGGCCATAACGGCCCAAAGCCATGCAGGCATTATGCGGATGTATTATTTATCATAGGATATTCTTGAATTCTTTTTTTATGCAGTTTTCCAAATACTTTTAAGCCATTAATTTAGAATTTGAAAGACATATTTCTTTCTAATTTTTTTTTTAAATTTCGGTAGATGTTCCTAAATTTCAAAGCCAAAAACTAAAAAGAAAATTTTCGAAAAGAACAATGATCAAAAATGAAAATTATAAAACATATATATAATAATAAACACAACGTCTTTGGATTAGCTTTCTTTTTGACACCAGTTTATAACTTAGATAGTATCAGTGTCTCTTTTCTTTTCTTTTTTTTCTTTATTACTTTGTACACTTAAGAGACATATCCAAGAATTTGTCTCGTTCTGAAAATAAACAACATTTGAAGAGGTGTGATGAAAATATTTCGAAAAGAGCTGTAAACAAAAAGTTTAACTAAATTATAATTTCCTACTGTACAGTTTGTCGTTTCAGATACGTAACTCAGTTGGCTTAGTAAACATTATTGAAATAGATTTTTTAAATACCTTTTCGCTACTCCTTAAAAGACAAATATTTCGTATTACAATGTGCTCCTGTTCTTTTCTCTCTTTAGCACACAGGTACTAGACTTCGATATTTATAACCGAAAATTGTAACCGATATTACAGTTTAAGATATCTCTCCATTGAGGTTTTTGATTTTAAAGTGGTGAATCATTACAGAGCAGCAATTTACTTATCTAAACACTATTCGATACCTTGATTTATTTACAGGTGGCACTTGTGATTGCGCAGGACAGGGGAGCAACTCACAGTTCTCTGTTTTTTTTTTACATAGGTTATCCCATAACACATATTCGCACTGGAATCCATGGCTCGCCTGCTCGTCTATTTTCACATATTATACGGGTCATCAAAGTTTAAGCGTTTTACGAATGTTTATGAGATTAGATCAGGGAACGGCATTGAATTTTTAAAAAGGAGTTGTTTGGTGAGTTTGCATTTAGCGATCGCAAAAACAAATAAAGCTAAAAATATTTTTATATCATTTGTATGCCGACTGTGACAAGCTCCAACTATAATACGTGCATGTTTTTAATGGGTCCATCTTTTTCTGGTGCGAAATTAATCCTAATTTATTCAGGTTTTCAAATGGCTGTCCGAAATGGTTTAAGAGCTTTGACTGGCGTAATATAGCCGTACTTAGTGGATATAATAACTTCAGATGTAACTACACTCCGAACTTTCTTTTAGTTTTGTACTAAATCAATTGGTTCTTATTTGAAGCGTAGGCTTCTTCGACGGCGTTGAGTTTTTTTTCAATATTATTCATCTTTATAAATATATCTGCGATGATTTTTTTTCATTTGGGAATCTGTTAATATATAGAAATTCGATGACCCCAAAAGTTATTACAATAACCGCAACGTCAAAAGAAAACATTAACGATTAGATAACAAAAAGACAAAATAATGAATAAAACAACCATGCGAAAAGGAGAAACACAATTTTTATTTACTACTGTCTTCATAAAGCTTCTTTTGTTTTCATCAAGTAAACTTCATTTTTGTTAATCAGAACCATATATATCAGACCCACACGACAGCATACGACTGCATAACCTAAAACAAATACCAAACGACATTTATGAAGACAAAGATCCGCGTTGCGTACGCTGATAATGAGCGAATAAAAGAAAATTCACTCATGTTTTTTACTTCTCTTAAAGGACCCGTACCTGAAATTTGGGCTGTCATAATTTTCATTATAAAACATTGATATTTCCAAAGCATTCAAGATTTTCTCTAAAGTGGACAAGTTTAGCAGTGGTAAGCACCTTGGTTTCTCTAATCAAAAATTTATGGATTTCTTCTCGTTGCTCATAAATTATTATTAATATATTCTAGGGACTAATGAAATTAATTCTTAGACTAAAGATGAGAGCACTACCAGCTTAGGCTATCGGCTTTGTTGGTGTTTTTTCATTTTTATGAAAAAACTGTAGCGCAATGAGATTTAAACCCACGTGTACGGACTTGCTAGAGGCGCTTCTTAACAGTTCAGCCAACGTTGCTCATAAATTATAAAAGATGGAAATCTGAAATTTTCTAAATTTATTTTATGTTCGCAAATGGAAAAAATCGAGGCGCCCACACATAAGTCGTAAGTGATTAAGTTTTAATTTTTTGCCGATTTCTACTTATTACCCATAAGATAAACAAGGCAGAATGTTAAAAATTATTCTATAAATTCTACACATGAAATACTGGTATGATCTAATTCTACACAAACTGGAAATTTTCTATGTTCTAGCACAAATTGGTGGCGAGCATACAAGATTAGGCCACGAGACCTGTATTCATTTTTCTTTTTTCTTATATTTCAACCTTTTAGGTAAGTGATCTACACTCATTTAGTTCACTAACACACTTATTTTTTCAGATTTATCACAAAGAAATATTAAAAATTAGGAATATTTGTAACATAACAACTGCTTTAAAGTACGGCATTCTCTCCTGTCTTAAAACACATATCAATGCACCAAAAACCATTTCGATTAAACGCGACTTATGAATTATATGCAAGAACGTATGGATAGACAGATTGCATAATATGACTGTGAATCGATCGTTAGAATAAGATGTGGATTTGTGTCCAAAATCGTCAAGAGCGTTACGTACATGCAGACAAACTTAATATATCTCGCACAGTAAGCAGTGTAAAAATAACAGGCAAACACTCAGTATGTTTGTTGACGGATTTACTAAAATCGAATTGTATTGTCAAAAACATTTTTTTTCGAACAAATTAAGAGAGAAAAAAACACAAATTTGGAAATAAGTGGTATTAAAAGGGTTATTAAAAAAAAATTTCATTTGGTGGACTAGGAACGCGAAATTTCGATATAAATATATTCTACTACACATACGCGTGTTTTTTTAGCATAACTTTTTAGGATTTCAATTAGAAGATGAAGGCTATTGAACAAACCGAGTTTGGTATTGCTATTTCAAAATGTAAGTATTACTCGTGTTGATTATTATCATTCTGAATTAAAAACCAATGTTTCAACTTCAAGACTTCATTATACCTCAACGTGTAATCACATCCATTATGGGGTTTTTGGCCATTGTAACAGGTTATTCACAGCGAGTTTGTCTATCAATGGCTATAACTCAGATGGTAGTGCCCAAAAGTGCAGTAAGAACAATAAGGGAAGACGACATAATATGCCCGCAAGATGCAGATAAACCACCCATGGTAATTAACGGAATGGCTGTACCTTTCTGACATTATAAAGGAATTATCTCTTATAGACGGGCGGCGATTACGAATGGACAGAAGAGCAACAAGGAAGAATTCTTTCCTTCTTCTATATCGGTTATCTTATAGGTCATATTCCCGGGGGAATGTTAGGCGATTATTTTGGTTTCAAATGGGTTTTAGCTGGTGGATTATTATGGTCCGTGATAACGGTATTCCTCACACCACCTACCGTATACCTAACGGAGCACATAGGCTTAGCCATATTGCGTATATTTACGGGTTTAGGCCAAGCTGTAGTATTCCCTAATCTTAGCGTGATGCTTTCACATTGGGTACCAAAGCACGAACGTGGTAAATTGGGTGCTCTAATAATGGGTGGCGGTCAAGTCGGAACTGTACTGGCGTTCACACTATCGGGAATTATACTTCATTCACTTAAGTGGCCAATGGTATTTTATATATTCGGTATTATTGGACTGACATGGTGCGCAATATTTGTATGTATCTATTTTAAAAAGAAGATATAAAATTTTTACCCAGTCCTAGTTTTACAGGTGGTTCTTTGTTATAGTGACCCTGTTACACACCCATTCATTAAACCGTCAGAACGTGAATATTTAGTAGCCGAACTGGGATCTCATATTGAGCGCAAAGTTTTACCTCCTACACCTTGGACTGCGATATTCACAAGTCCAAAAATATACGCATTGCTTTCTGCCCAAATTGGTCACGATTGGGGCTTTTATATACTGATAACATATCTGCCGAAATATTATAACGATGTCTTGAACATAAATATCAAGGAAAACGGTTTCTATGCGACTTTTCCTTTCATTGCGATGTGGATTAGTTCGATCGCTCACGGTGCTGTTGCCGACTTTTTAATAAAAAAAGAGTACATGAATATTACAAATGTGCGTAAAATGATGACGTCTCTTGGTAATTACCGAACGCAAATATACGAAGCAATTGGTTCGTTAACATTACCAATTGCATTTTTAGCTGCAGTCGGTCCAGCAATATTTCTTATTTTGGGTTCGTATGCAGGCTGTCACAAGGCTCTCGTTATAACGTATTTCACATGTAGCTTGCTTACGATGGGTGGATACTATGCCGGAATGAAATTGACACCGATTGATTTAAGTCCGAACTATTCGGGCACTATTATGGCCATATCCAATGGCACCGGTGCTCTGTTTGGCGTAGTATCACCTTATTTAGTTGGCGTGCTAACACCGAACGTAACTTTTTCAGCATAATTAATAAAATTTCGTCTCATAATGTCGATTTTTAACACATTCAGGCTACACTTAAAGAATGGCGCGTAGTATTTTGGTTAGCTTTCGCCGTTTTAATCTTAACAGCTGTTGCTTATTGCATTTGGGCATCTGGCGAGGTACAAGAATGGAATGATCCCGACGTTTATTACGAAAACAAAGCGGCCAGAAAAGAAGCAAAGCGCTTGGCAAAGGAAGCTAAAAAGCAAGCTGAATTGGAAGCTCAAAAAGCACAAAATTAACAGTACAAGTAAATATTAATATATGTGCTACTACTTATATTCTACTACATGTCTAATATGCACGTATGTATACACATATTTATTTTTATACACTTTTTTTTTATAAATAAAATCATTCAGTAAAATCAGAAGCAAAACTACCTACTACTAACAATTGTAGAATTATCAGGAGATTATATAAGTCTTGCTAATCATTGTCCTTATATTTAAAGCAACCGCCGTTTTTTTCCAGTCTTCAATCTGCTGATATTTTGAAAACCAATTTTCGTGTAGCTCCTTCAAAAAAAAGATGGGCAAGACGTAGAATTATTTTATTCAATTTCAGAACATCTCTTTTAATAAATCGACGGTGATTAATAGTCTCACGGTTATGATTGCTCGAATTTTCGTTAGTTACGAATTAGTTCCAATACTTCCTTAGCCACGAGATTGAATAGAGTTATTTTGTTTCCATCCGTACGCTTTGGCAATAATATGCCATTCTTACAGTTTTTACTTCAAAAAAGATTTCTTGAATCCCTTGATAATAGTATTCTTGTCAGCAATGTTCAGCTAAAGGACTAATTTAATATTTTCTAGTCTAACGATGAGTATATTTTTTGAACTGATTTTCGTAAAAATTAATTTCGAATTGTTGGCGCCCAATGTTATGCAAGTTATCATTAATTTCTCTTTTATATAACCACTAACTTATTATTACTTTTAAACTTGATTTGAGTTTCATTTAATCTATTCGTACCACGGAAGCAGATTCCAAAGCCATCCGGTCATTACAAAGATGTTTTAATCGCACTTTGCTCGAAAAGAGGACTTCATTCATTTCTTCTTCTTTAATATCAATATAACTCCTGCGGCTCGCTCTACTGTCGTTAATTGCTCTTAAATGTATTAGAATTTCCAAAAAGTTTAATACTTTTAACCATTTGAATAACAATTCAATAGATTTATTAAAATGGAAATATTTGAATAACAACACAACTGAAACTGCAAATAGTTTTGTTATCGAAAGTAGTTTCTAGATGGAGATGGATTTTTAATCGGATTTAATGTCATTGTCAAGGCATAGTAACTTTCATCGGTTTTATCGATGACCCCGCCACGTACGCCAACATCTACAGACGTTTTAATCTCCTGCAGAAGGTAATTTGATACTTCTGGATGAGTTAGACATTCCTACTTTGGAAGATTTGTTGTATAGTTACCGGTCGACCGACATATAACAACAATTGTCTCTTTTAATCGTAGACATATTCACTAGCAACTTTTTACAACAAATTTTCGATTGTAAGGAAAAACTTCAGATTCTTGTTTACTAGTAACGTTTTTCTTTAAATGTGGAAGAAATGTTTTGAATTTTGATAAAAACGAAAACTTTACTTACGAAAAAATTGAAGCCAATATATACAAGTGGAAAATTTTCCCTTTAGTTAGAAAGGCAGAAACGCAATGACTAAAAAGAATATCGAGACTCTATGCCAGAATCCTGTTGAAGAACAGAGTTTATTCGTTACTGTGACACAAACTCGAAGGTTCTTATAAAATAATGTTTACTTGGAAATTGAAAATGAATCCAAATTATAAACTGAATGCTATAAAATTTTTAAATTATCCGTGCGAATAAAGAAATGAAATGAAATTTTGTTTGTTTTTGGCTTTAACGATCTTACAGAAATATTCATGCCTTCTATTTGCCTTAAAGAAATTGTTTTTTAGTTCTGCATCTTTGTTCTTTGCAAGCTATAGTGCAAACGTTTAATTCCTTCCTAATTGAATTAGCGGGTGGAGGCAGAAATTTATTAGTATTTCTTAATATGTTGTGAATAACAGAAAAAAGCAAAAATATACAATTATTCGGCTAAAAACAAGTCAATTCTAATGGGAGAAAGACAACTTAAAGCGAAATAAATAATGCTGGAGATGAAAAAAAAAAAAAAAGTCGAAAAGAATTTTGTACCAAAAATGTTATTGTTTATGGAGAAAGGTCTGAGAATGAATTTAAATATATGAGCAGAAATATTTTAACAGATGATTAATTTGAAAAATTATATTATAAAATGCACCTCGTGGAATTTTTTCCATCAATTCGATTTTTATAACAATTTTTTCCTATTTGTTTGTCCTGAAAACAATTAAAATGCTTGTGAAATGCTTTTATTTCGTATCGGCTGCCGCCGTTGTTTGTGAGGCGATGCCGGCTTGCGCTATAGCCGATATGTTGGACATATCAATACCTAATTTTCGAGTAACGTTGATTTGAGCTATAGCTGCATTGCGTAAAGCATATAAGTGACACATTTCTGCTTGACTTTTAGCTAATTTGATAGCCTTTTCAAATAATTCTACGGCCCGGTCTAAATTGGCTCTCTGCACTTCAACGGTACCTAACGTTTCATAGGCTAACTCGCATTTATCGTCCACGTCAATGGCCTGATGCATTAGACTGACAGCTTTATCAACGTCGCCTTTCCACGTTAGCATCATAATACCACGATGTACTAATAAAGAGGCATTTTCAGGCGCCATTTTGATGGCCTTCTCATAGAATTGATCAGCCTGTTGAAATTGCTGTTCGTCGCTAAGAACTTGAGCCATCAAACTATAACACTCGACGCAACTGGGAAACTTCTCAATAGCGTTACGAAATTCATTCATTATCATAATCGAACGCATATGATCGCCCGAAAGGAAACCTAGACGATATTCAGCGTAGCATTTCTGTACATATGCCATCGCATTATTAGGTGCGATTTTGATTGACTTTTCATACTCCTGCAGAGCATCGTTCAACTGGTCGAGAAGTATGTATATTTGAGCCCGTTGGTGATATAAATCAGGATTGTCGGGTTGCAGCTTCTGTACCTGCTCAAAATCGGATAGCCCCTGATCTTTCTCTTCCAATTGTATATGTAGAGAGCCACGTTTTATAAGAGCGTATGCTCTCAATTTAACATCAGCATCGGCTGCATTGAAAGCAAAATGTTTTTAAAAATGCAAATATAATGCAACTTTTAATATTTAATGTCTCACCATTATTGATGACAGCATCCAAGTCTTGTTTAGCTTCCGTAAACGCGCCGGATAACAAATGAAACGTACCCCGCAATAGCAAAGCTTCGGTTTTACACTGCGATTCCGACTCAGAGGATTCAATTTCGTCGGTGCAAGCCGGAATAATTTCTTCGTATCGTTGCTCATCCATTGCCTGCTTTGCACGAGCAAAACCGTGCAATTTATCGTCCTTGCTGTTAAGTAAATCCGTAACTTCAGTGGCGGACAAATTCGCTTGCAATGGATCAGCAACAAAGGAACGCAAATATGTATTAATAAAATATTTTGATGGTAGCATGGGCACCCGATCTTTCATTCCCTTCTCAGCATCTTCGCGACCTGTTTGTTTTAATATGCGGTCAGCATACATAATCGTGTTGTTGTTCTGAAACATTTCCAAGATACAAGTGGCAGTTACATCGTCTAAGCAGTCACTCATTTCGTTTGTGGCCTCGTAAGCCTTAGCTCGCCGAAAGTAGGCTTTAGCGTAGCGTGGATTGCATTGTAACGATTTAGTGCAATCATCTTTAACTCTATTCCACTTACGCAGCATCTCATAAGAAGCGGCTCGATTCTGATAGAATATCGCCAAATCAGTTTTATTTTCACTGGGACATTTATCGATTGCCTTATCATAAAAAATAATGGCTTCATCAAATTTTCCATTGCGATAACAGGCGTTACCCTCATTCTTATATATAGTTGCTTCCTTAAGAGGCGACAATCTTTCATTTTCCAACTCAGCCAATTTCTTGCGCTTTTCTGTCTCCTTATCCTCCTCTGTAATGCCATCAATAGATAATGATTTTTTCTGCGTTTTCGAGGCCTTTAGTTTACTAGTTTTACCTTTAACCGTTTTCTCGTTCTCATTATCAACATCTTTATCTGTTGTTTTGCTTTCCAAACCTTTGGCATTTAACTTATTAAACAGATAAAAACCGAGGCCCAAAGCCAAAGGGGTGCCCAAGACTATTGCCAGTTGCCATTTAGTCAATTTTATTGATGTAAATCTATATGCCATTATATACTTAAGACCTGTCTACCAATCAGACTGAAGTGCAATAGACAAAATCTGTTTCTATTGCAAATCCTAACCTTAAAATTAAGAAAAAATGTTTCTTTAAATAACCATAGATTTTTACACTTTTCATTAAAGTTCTTGCTTGTAATGATGATAAGAAAAAAGCTTTGTGTTTTATTTGATGAAAATCGATTTTTTTCCGTTTCCCTTACTTTGCTTTTTAATTTCACCTTTACGTGTTCAGCTTCTCCAATAGTTACGATGATTTTTAAGCGGTAATTTTCTTCTTGAATTTTGTGGTGGGAAATTACAAAATTATTCCCGAAATAAAATAACTTGTCGTTTTTTTTCTTTTTATATTTTAATGCCAAAGATTTAATTCCTTAAGTTTCATCGAAAAACAGATATATATTGTTTGAAATTTCAAAGTAATTTTTTTATATTTCATTTCTTATGACGAAGTCTGTACGTTGCCAGACCTAAGATTTCATTTTTGTTCTTTTTTTTGTTGACAAATGAGATAAATGTCATCAATAACTTAAAAAGATGAGCGCATTGCTGCCACTCTTTGAACTAAAATTACTGCAAGCAATTCACAACACTCCAAACACTTCCATTAACAACAACTTCAACATAAGCAATTAATAGCGAAATTGACAGATATTTATTGGTTTTTGCTTATATCGCAGAAATTTCTAATCGCGAGAAATCCATTAATAAAACGTAGTGAAATATTAAAAGAAGATCATTAAAACAATTTCTAAATAATAATGACTCCTAAATTAGACAACGTTATGATGAAACCTACGGGACAAGCCTTTAAAGATAAGTCCAAACCGGCAGATGTCCGCTTATCCAATATTCAAGCAGCTAAAGGTTAGCGAAGATAACTTGTATATATTTTATTGAAATTTTGTTGAAAGCATTAGATGAAATCGATCGCGAAAGAAGAAAATGTTATATTTGCCTTCATAAAATCATAGGACTTTAAAACAGTTGTGCAACCGGAGCGGGGTAATCTAATAGTTATAGATACATTCGCGAACGTTTTATGTATGTATATAACAAAAAAATGACTCACTCAAAACGAAAAAAAATGCTTGGAAATATGTAATCTTTAAAATGTCTATGAACAATGTTATTTCTTTTACTCGAATAGTTAGACAAATAGACAAAATCAGGCCATTAGCTAACAACCGAAACAAAACGAAGATAATTTGCATTAAATTTTTATTATATGTCCTACAAATTTAGCCCATATATCGTATGAATATTAAATAAGAATAGATGTGCTTTTCATTTTATTAATTTAAGTACCAATTTTTTAATGGTTCTTCTTTTCTCTATTAGCTGTTTCGGATGCCATCCGTACAAGTTTGGGGCCCCGTGGCATGGATAAAATGATACAAGCCAGTAATGGTGAAGTGTCTATTACCAACGACGGTGCTACCATTTTAAAGCAAATGAATGTTATTCATCCTGCTGCTAAAATGTTGGTTGAATTATCACGTGCCCAAGATGTAGAGGCTGGTGACGGCACAACCTCGGTTGTAGTCATAGCCGGCGCTCTCTTAGAGGCCAGCGAGAAACTTTTGCAGAAAGGTATTCATCCTACAGCCATCTCAGATTCGTTTCAACGTTGTGCTTCAAAGGCTATTGAAATATTAACTGAGATGTCCACACCTATCGAACTAAGTGATCGCGAAACGTTAATAAAAAGTGCCTCTACATCACTTAATTCCAAAGTTGTCTCGCAACAGAGCAGTTTATTGGCACCCATTGCTGTTGATGCGGTACTAAAAGTTACTGAACCGGGTAAAGAGACAGCCGTGGATCTTAAAAATATTAAAGTTATACAAAGTTTGGGAGGTACTGTCGAGGATACAGAACTGGTAGATGGTTTAGTGTTTACTTCACGCTCAGCTGGTACAAATGCTCCGAAACGTATTGAAAAGGCAAAAATCGGTTTAATCCAATTTTGCATATCAGCACCGAAAACGGATGTAAGTTTATATATTAATCTAGAAGTCATTCAAATTTACAATTTTCTTGTAAAAGATGGATCACACAGTCATTGTATCTGACTATGCCGCTATGGATAGAGTTTTGAAAGAAGAGCGTGCGTATATACTAAATATAGTTAAACAAATTAAAAAGGCCGGTTGCAACGTATTATTAGTGCAAAAATCTATTTTGCGGTAATGTTTTTTAATTATTTCTTTTGGTGTCCTAAATCATAATGGTTTGTTTTTCTCCAGTGATGCTGTTTCCGATTTGGCCCAACATTTTTTGGATAAAATCAAATGCTTGGTGGTTAAAGATGTGGAACGTGATGATATTGAATTCGTTTGCAAAACGTTGAATTGTCGACCAATTGCTTCGCTAGATCATTTTGTTACCGAAAATTTGGTTAATGCCGATTTGGTAGAAGAGTTCGCTAGCGGCACGAATAAATTTGTTAAAATCACTGGCATACAAAACCCTGGTCGTACTATATCAATTATCTGCCGTGGCTCTAATAAGCTTGTTCTGGAGGAGGCAGCTCGTTCTTTGCACGACGCTTTGTGTGTGGTGCGTTGTTTGGTAAAGCAAAAGGCTCAGATTGTGGGTGGAGGAGCACCTGAAATTGAAATGGCTTTGCAACTGGCTTCCTATGCTCAAACTGTTGAGGGCGTAGATGCATACTGCTTCAGAGCTTTCGCCGACGCTCTCGAAGTCATACCATCCACGTTGGCCGAAAATGCCGGTCTCAATCCTATTTCTACCGTAACTGAATTACGGAATCGTCATGCTCAGGGTGAGAAGACTGCTGGCATTAATGTACGCAAAGGAGCTATTACGGATATATTTGCTGAGAATGTTGTTCAACCAGCTTTAGTTAGTACTTCAGCCATATCCTTGGCTACTGAAACTGTGCGTTCGATTCTAAAAATCGATGACATTGTTAACACTGTTTCTTAAGCATTCAGGGCTATCATCTTAAAAAAAAGTATTGAATAAATGCATTTGCAATTTAAAAATTTTTCTATGCTTTTAGTTAAGAAAAAACTTATGGTTAATACACTACAATCACTACATTCTAACGCCGTACGCCTCAGGCATACGTTCTATAGCATATTTATGAGATGCGACGTACATAATTGGCACACCCGGGATTTTACGTATACGATTTTTAAGATCTTTGTCATTTGTTGCCACGATATAGCACTTATGTTGTCTAACCCTTTCCACAATGCAATCGTCAGCATATGTGCCCTTATGCAAGCAAGGTAAATTTTCAAAACGGGGATCCGATATAATTCGTAAAGCCAACTTATATTTATTACCCAATTTCTCCAGTTCAGCACGAACACAATCCGGTATATAAGGTATGCATTTTGCATATAAACAATCCATCATGCTTTGCATTATATCTAACTTGTTTTTGATGCTAAAATTTATGAAATTAGTATCCAGAATAATGTGATAAGGTGGCCCTAATTGTGTATTATACTGAAAGAATAACGCTGAACTCTGCTGAGGTGCTTGATTGACCTTGATCTGGTGAGGATTTACTAGTTTAGGACGTTTTCTACGCAATTCCTCTTTAATGCGCGCATCGGTCGGTTTTAATAACCGTTTTAATTGAGCATTACGTTGCTTTTTAATTTTTTGGGTCCTTTTTTGTTTACCCTGTAAAGTAAAGTTTCTTGTCACTCCATTTTTTTTTAAGATTTTAACAAAATTCTTACCATTTTTTATGTATTAAAAAGGATAAGTCCTCACGTGCAACAAAAATTAATCAGCTGTCTAAACAAAACACAAATAATAGAGAAATACACTTCTTCTTCTTCTTAAAGTATTCAACAAATGACAACAGTTAGTTTTCTGTGTTGCCGTAAAAAAGTGAAGGTTTATTCATTATCATTAATTTTTATATCGGGATTTTTTCTTTAATTTTTTTGTTTTTTTTTTGTTATTAATTGCAAGTGAGATTTTGTTTTTTTTTCGTATTTTGATAAGTTCTTACAATAGGTTAATAGTAGCGGAATTAGTACAATAATGATATTAGAGCAGTCGTAACGATTGATGGTTCGTGTGCTATAAATAATCGTTTGTGTTTGCTACATTCGCGTTAAAACGTTAGGTAGGAACAATTAGTTATATATATAGATGACTATTGACGCGATCCATGTCGTAATTAAATGTTATTAAGCCTTACTTGCTTAATATTTTTGATTTATTGTGAATAAAGTCATAGTTTCTAATGACTTATAATTGGTGCGATTTTCGTAGTTGCAATACTATCTATATCTGTATTAACAACTTTAACCGGGATCCATAGATACAATAATAAGCGTGCAGGTAAGTTGAACCTTAAATTAACACCCTTCAAATTGTATGTCCTACTAGAAGTAAAAGAAAGATTCTATGCGATATCCCTACTTATCATTTTACAAAATTGTTTAAGTTAGTATTAAGAACGATTCTTTAATTCTTTTATTATGCAGTGTGGTTGTGTTAGAGTAATCTCACATGATGAGTTATATTTATATTGAAAAAATTAGCGTATAAAGCAATATTTATGAACAAATACGTTATATTTAATAATTTATTAAAATAAATAAATAAATTAATTAAAAAAGTGTAAATTCTTCTTATATATAACTTTTTTTAAAAAATAAAAAATTTCTTCAAATTCCTGAAGAAAATTTGCATTGAAAATCTTTTAAATTGAAGAATTTGGCGAACAGATTTTAAAAATTTCCAATTTGTGTTGATATAAATTCTACCTTTACCTAAAATATTTTGTGCATACTTATGTGCTATGGATACCATACTTAAATTCATAACAGAATTCTTGCCGACGCAAATAGTGATGGGAACGAAAGAAACAGCAATTAAATGTCTGTTAGTTAACAGCGCTAGGACTGTTACCCAGAACACAAACATTAAAAGTCACTTTCTCTGTTAAAATACAACTTTGTAAGAGATTGAGGCGGTAATATTTCTTTTTTATGCTCAGTGCTAATGCAAATTGGAAAGTGATGCTAAAATTGACGCGAAAATTGGTGTCGCTTTGCAATTTGCATTAGGATTGAGTATAAAAAAGGAAATATTAGTATCATAATTCCTTCCTAAGTTGTATTTTAACGTAGAAAGTGACCGTCAGAAAGTTGCATGATGAATTCCCTTAATAACACGCTATTACATTTTTTGACACAAATCTTGGTCCCTCTTGTTATATGATCAAACTTTTTTACATTAATTAAGTTTAAAAATTAACTAAATGCCGAATAGGGAATAAGTTGAAATGTTCAAATGCTCCACAATATGCGTACATTTTATTGAAATGAAAATATTGCAATAGATGGAGCTACTGCAGAAATTGTAATTGAACTATCCTTTCTTAGTCGTTCATTTTATAATTTAAAGTATTTTTCTAACACCTTTATCGATCAGATTTTGAACAAAAGTCTTATTCTATTAATTAAATCTTAAAGGAAAATAATAGTTTCACTTCTTTTAAAGATAAAAATCTATATAAATGTTTATCTCATAAATTATTTTAAATGTTTTTAATTTGACACTAATCAACACACTTTACTTATATTACAAATAAAACAAGAAAAAGTTTTTTTAAATATTTTCTAACAGATTTTCGCATTTTTTTGCCTTTTGCTTGGGCAATGGGCAAACATGGTATTTGACCCTTCTCGTTGTATGTATTTATATTTTTGTTTTTTATTCATTTATTGTACTTTTTGTAATGTAAGTTGAAGGGAGTGTGAAAATTTATGAGTGCATGTGTAAAGTAAGAAAAGGGTTTATTTGGGTTTCAGGACAAATGTAAAGAAAAAAAGAGGAGGAGCGATATTTTTCTCAATCTCCATATGTTGCGCCTGACTACTCAAGGCATTACACTGTCATCATGCAATAATCATGTTTTCGGGGCGGTTGACTTGTACTTGGAGTTGGGGGTCCATCTTCAATAGCTAGATTAGAGCAATGATTGTCTTGTTATGGTACATTTTGAAATTTAAAGCACTGAGGAGTATTTCTTATTGTGCATGTAATGTGCGTGTAAAAAGGATGCCAAAGACAACAACATAACACACATAAACTTGTAGATAAGGCTTTGTTTGATTCACGATAACAGTTGTTAAATGCCTTCATTTTGGGTCGACATCAAGGTGTTTGTTTTCAGTAAATAAAAATTATCCAACATATTAGGAGGCAGACACAAATTCTCGCTCGCAATTGTAAGTGTTTAATACAATTTTAAGTAACTTGCCTTACCTAGTCAACTCCGTAGCACTAAAAATGATTGGACTCATCTCGTTTCTTTAAATTTTTATTACATTTTATTTAAGAAATTTTAATTTGGATTATATATATGGTTTTACGTTTCAAATAAACTTTTTTTTAACGTACATTAAGCTCGACTTGCTTACTTTGACCAGACAGATCAGCAGATTATTTTTAACAACAAAAACATTTTAAAAAATTCCGTATGTTTTAATTACACTAAGCCCAACTTTTTCAATTGAAAACATTTTATTTTCAAGATGAGGAGGCAAACACTTTATGAAAGTTTTGCGAAATACTAAAGAGCCCTTTATATTTTTACCAAACACAATGTTCCTTATGAGATTTGGTTATCGTTCGCTAATTTCGTTTCATAGAACTTGTTATTTATTCTTATTCAAAGGTCATTACTACTTTGGATTATGAGCCTTGCGTAAAACTCAATAATTTAATTTAAAAACTTAGTAAGAATTCCTTTTATTAGTAAAAGAGAAGAAACTTGAAACAAACTTCCATTCTATCAAGAAGCTATCTCTTAGATCTTGGAGTCATATGTATGCAGCTTGCGAAAAAAATAAAGGGTTCAAAATATTTTTAAATTTTTAATTGTAAAATATTGCAAGAAATAATTAGAATTGAAACGGTTTTAAAAAATACATTGTTGTTAAAAACATCTAATTTAAAGATATTGGTGATGATGACGACGAATCCTTGAAAATGAATCGCTTAGTTCTTTTGATGCTTCAATATTCATAAATATTCGTTCGTACGAAATACCATTTTATATCGAAAATGTAAATGTATCAATAGTTTGCTGTTTGGAAAACTTAAGTTTAAATTTGGTCGATGCAATTCGCCTTTTTTTCGAAAGCATAGAGAGTATCTTCTAACCGATAAAATTGCAGTAAGGTATTGTTACTTACACCTTGCGGATCAATGTAGGCAAAACCATTTCGGATTTAATGGAAAAACCAATTTTTTATCAGGACATTGCATCGCTTCACAGCGATTTTTTATACAAAATGAGAGATAAATTGACGTTTGTTTGTTTTGTATAAACAAAACACATATGTCACAACGTATTAAGCATGCAAAATGAAATGAGAATAGCATTTTACAAAATTTTATTTGCAAATTTTTACTTTCTAAAATTATTTCCTTATTTTTTATACATAAAAATATTTTATTTCTTATATATATATAAATATTAACATATTATGCATAACAAAATGATTTAGGTTTTTCTCGTCACAGCCGTTTTTTCTTACAAATGCAACTTTGAAAGAGATTGTGTAGCAAATTTTTTTGGTTTATACTCAATACTAATGCAAATTTGTTCTAACCAACAATTCCTTAGGACATAACAAGAGAGTCCAAAAGGAGTGATTATCGCCAGTTAAATTTTCTTACATGATGCCGTAGTAGCGGTTTCTATGCGACATCGCCGGAAAATCGTCATCAAAAACGTTACCTGATAATGTTCCAGTATTGATGATCAATTTTTTTAATGCAATTTAGCAAAAATAACATTTTTTCTGTTAAAAAATTGTTCGCTTAGTTGGAAATTCTTTTCTTTTTGTTTTTTTTTTTTACAAAATATGTTTATATCGTTCGACAAAAGTTTAAGTTTTGGCACCGTGCGTTTATTTATTTCCAAAACTGCGACTTATTGAGATAGATAGAGAGAGAGAGGGCTATATTTTATAATAAAGAAGATTTTAATACGTTTAACGATATCGTAGAGTCGGAAAATGAACTTAATTAAAATAAATAAATTATAAGAGGAATCTGAAGGTACCATCAAATCTGAAAAGAGAGAAAACTTCAAACAATTTCGATAATCATGGAAAAGGACATTTATGGCTACCACTTAACCAAATGTATGTTCATCTTGTTTGACAAATCGCACAACATGCCATTTTGTAAACTTTAAGGTCTTTAACAACTTATTATTCGTTAAGGTAATTTATTAAGAGATGATGTCAAATTTACGTAGGTGAATAACATTGTTAGATATGGTGGATTTTTCCACATCCTGCTATACAAGCATAGCCAACAATGGAGAAATATGTGATGCGTAAAATGTAGTTCTTTTTCTTTAAAGGGGTGTATTTAAAATTTTTTTTATTTTAGAAGCTTAGGAAAAAAGGCATGGGAAAGAGAGAAAAGGGTAACTTATGGATTTTTTAAACTTGACGATTTTAAAAACTTATTCAGGTTTTAAATGGATTTAACCATAAATTGATTAGAGAGAGGTCATATGTTCCTACAGACAAACATGAAATCTTTGACCTTTTCTTCTATCGTTGTGAGCGCACTAAATAAATATTTGAATACAAATTTTAACCGTAGCTTTATACATTGTATTTGCTTTGATGTCTTCGGTTCCATTTTGTGATTTACTTTACGTGCTTTCTGGCAGAATGAATACTGTTTGCTCATTTGATGATATATTCTTTATTTGCCTTTTACTGAGTGAAATGTCTTTAAATTTTAAAAACAAAAATTATACTTTTGGCAGAGTTTCGCACGTCTCTCCACATATAGCTGTTTATAAATTTGGCTGAAACCTTTATTTACATTTGCTTTCTTTGTTTGTAATCATTTGATTATGTTGAATACAATTGTTTACTTTTAACCATTTTAAAAATGTTAATTAAATAATTATTTTTCAATAATTTCTTATAATATTTGCGGACTTTTTAAGGAAGTGAGATCCTTTAAGGAGCAAGGCACCATAACAGCTTAAAAAAAGCCATTTTTTTGTTGATTTTCTTGGGATGTTCGAGGCTTTCGTTAAGTATGTATTTAAGCCTTAAATAAAATATTTTTCAAAACTTACAAAAAAAGGCAACGTAGGCGCTGCGTCCTCTGCTTCTTTTATTGTAAATCTGCCTATAGCTGATGCAGTAAGCAGGCGATTTAAAAAATATTAATTTTTGTGTGATTAACGAGTTTTTGAATAAAAAGTTCAACTTTTAAGCAAAAAAAGACTCCTTTTTATTGATGAAAAATGTTTAAACGAACTCATCAAAATTACCTTGTGCACTGCATTGTGGGAAAATAAAAGTTTCCCGTCCTGTTTTTTGGGAGAGTGGCTTCTCTGTTCCCGTTGTTTTTTTTGCTGATAAAAGAAATTTTTAAATAAATGAAATTCGGTTCACATTTCAGATCGATTAAATTTAAGGTGACTTATCTGTGATACTTATAATATTAGAAGTACTTGATATTTCTTGCAAATATCGTTTCAACAAGTGAGCTATGTGTTGAAAACAATGGGCAGGCTTTCAAAAGAAATTCGTGGGTTAACTCTCGTGATGTTGATCGACGTAGTCATTATTTGAACTTTCTCACAATAAGTTCACTCGACGATAATGAACTGCATCGGACTGCATCGTTTAATGGTTGGCAGTTTCCAAATATATGATAATATGATTCCCCTTTTTCTTTTTCCTTTTATTTTTAAAAACGAGTTCATTACGTCAGCTTCGATGTGTTATTTGGAAAGATTTCTTATTCTCCTCAGCGTTTTCTTTTTGCGGAGAATTTAACCATTTAGAGAAAATATTCAAAATTTCAGCTAAATATGTACAAATTCAACAA
This sequence comes from Glossina brevipalpis, assembly GCA_000671755.1. Classification (NCBI taxonomy): domain Eukaryota; kingdom Metazoa; phylum Arthropoda; class Insecta; order Diptera; family Glossinidae; genus Glossina; species Glossina brevipalpis. Next base: position 1,515,866 of record KK351015.1, read on the forward strand.
GATATCGCCGTCGTTATCTTTATTAGAGAGACATCATTTGTTTTCGTTAACTCTTAGTAAGTCGTGCGTGGATACGTTAACAAGAACGCTTTTTAACAAATAATGTTGGGTAAGTGCGTGTGGCACTAACATGTGACATATTTCTAGTGTCAGTTGATTTTTATTTCTTTGTAAATGTATTCAATTGTAATAGCAAATCAATCGAATTAGTGAAGTATAATCCTAAGAAATATGCTTTCTTTGCAAAATCTCATCTTTTTTTTTTCTAATTTTAAATACTAATTCAAATATATAATCAAAAGATTTCGTGTGGAAATATTCTTAGGATTTGCGTTTATCAATAGCGTAGAATTTTGTATAGTTTTAGTTGCGTCTAAACGTTCTTGTAGGGAGCACGGATATACGAATACACAACATTTTAACAAAAAGATATTGAACAAGAGGCCAGCACAGAAAATTGACATTCTTTCGTTATATAGGTTGTCCTTACGCAAGATTTGAATTAAATAGAAAAAGAATTATTTTTTTTTCATTGTAATTTTTTTTACTATCCTTGATGGCTTTGCTGAGACAAAGGCACTCTTTTATTGAACTTTTCCATGACCATTTTGCATAAATATGGCTGAATTTTTTTGACGCAGCGTTTTCCTTTTTCTATGCTTGGGTGATTGTGGGCTTGTTGGCACAGATTTTTGCTTTCAAGGAACTCCATCCAATCTTCCGGAATTTTTGAATTATTCTCTTCACAGTTGTCGATGTTAAATCAATATTCTGATTATATGTTGTACAAAATTTGCGAACAGTAGCCGCCAAACTTTTATAATTTTTGAAATATTCTTTATCGATAGAAACGCGTTGCTCTCTCGTGTAATGTTCCATTTTTACTAAGCGTAAATCGCTAGCTGTCAAACTGTTTTTTCCTTTTAAGGTTACCAGTATTTTACCGCACAAATAGTGGGAAATTCACATTTTTCGTAAATTTTGGGGCTCGATCTGTGTACCAGGCAAGTTTAGCAGCATAGAGTGGATACAATATTCGGAATAGAGGAAGAAATGTTTAGATTGTTTACCTTATTTGGCGATTTTATTCACAGTTTATTTTCCGAGATCTCAAAAACTTTCTAAGCAGATAATGCGTTGAATTGTGGTTATATTGCAGTCCACTAATTAGGAGAAATAATCCATTAAGCGCTGAAACGCAACGCATTTTTCTTGAAATGTTCTCAAAAATTCCAGCCTTGTACTTTCGAAACATACTCGATTAGAAAATCAACTGCAACGAAATCCGGCAAAATTTTTGTACGGAAGTACATACAGACTCGAGATAACAGTTAAAAAAAACCAGAGGCCTGAAGTATTTTCCAATGAGACCATCACAACATCCGGAATAAGGTGATCTCGTCGAAACTTAGTCAATTTAAAGTTTCTTTAAAAATTGTTTCAAATACTCTCGAGCCAGCGATGTTGCAAGGGCAAAGAAAAAATAATTTCTCTATCGCTATTCTCCGAATGTTTTAAAATTTTCACATAACCTTTCTTATAAGCAAACATTAGCTCATGTTTGCTTTCGCCAACCTTTTGAAAAAAAATTTTAATTTGAGAGCAACCATTTTCAAGTTTATAACAAATAAAAAAGGAAAGCATGGTAAATGCAAACGTTCTGAACACAAATAACCCAAGGCATTGGAAAGGGTAGAATCTATCGGATATCCAATAAGCAAATGTCCGAAATCCACAATTGAATTAAACTTAAAAGACCAACGTAAAAAAAGTTGAATTCTTCCTTGTGTAGTTTACTTTTGAAACTTGTGATAATATTGATGATGGTGGTAGAGTAAGGTTTAGGGTGGTGGCTGGTATGGTCTGTTCGCAGGTTGATAAGACCCCAAATACTTTGCTTACATCTACTCGTGTATTCGTATTTATTGAAAACAATTTTATTTCAAAAGCAATTATTTATTATATGGAAAATACATAAACACGAGCAGACGGGTTTGGGGTTAAAGATTTGCTAGATGCAGATTGATTTGCAAGTGCTTTATGGCTCAATGCTTCTTAAGGTATTTTACTTAAGGCACACATTTTTCTGAAGGATAATAAATTGAAAAATTCAATGTGATTTTATGTTGTTGATAACATTGAGAAGGCTATTTAACTGTGTGTGATGTGTGAGAGGGCAACATTGCGGGTTTGGGATAACGCACAATGCCATTAGTATTTTGCAAAACTAAGCTGAATATATTTTGGTCGACACTTCTTTCAAGTACAACAATGAAATCTTCTTACATACACTTACTATATTTTAATTTTCTTAATATCTCTTAGTAAAATAGTACTGAGCCCTTTTCAAATTGCAAATCATTCAGGAGATGTGTTTTGTAGGTCTAGAATGAGAAGGTGGTACCAAAAAAGTACCGATCCTTTTTTTCATGTGGTAGCGGTAATGATCCAATCGTTAAAGTAAAAGTTAATGGAGTGGACCGTGAAGATAAGCGATTTTCCTGCATTTTTTAGCAACTTTATTTTGACAAGGTCACAAAGGAGTCTCGTAAAATAATTTGTGCTATATCTGTAGAAGTCGCATTGTCAAAACCGACAGTCCAAACATAGTCTAGTTGTTTTCGTAGTATATCACCAATCATTGAAAACATGGAGAAGCGTTTATTACAAACAATGCGCCATTTGAAGAAAATTGTTTGCAAGAACTGGTTCATGTTTCTTATACAATGAAATTTGTGCTAAAAAATGCGCTTAATCCAATTTAGGCCTGCTACCACTTAATGAGAGTTTACGGTAATTAGTTCTTGTTATTTCGGGAGGAAGAAGGTTAGACATGATTAAAGTGTCGTCTTGCATTAGAGAAAAGCTTACCTAGGTTGTGGATATCCGCTGCGAAACCGACATACTTGACATGTGTGGTATCATATAAACAAACATGAAGTGGGGAAAGTTGTTACGATGGTTCATTGACAAGACATGAAGTGGCCCGCCTATTAAATTCATTTAAATTTTCCCTAGTATTCTTTGGCGGAAGGGCTAAAAGAAGATTACATAGCGACCGATTTTAGCCAAGTGCTTTACAGCGGTAACCACATAACCAGCAGATAATATGCTGGAGTCACTATTGCAGTTGAGAAATCTAAAGGCATATATGGAGGTGATTTGCAATGAAAGCTCTTATCAGCTTTTCATAGTTTTTAACAGATATATAAATATGTTTACTAGCTGCCGTCAAACTGTGTCACTAGTGCCATTTTTTTGTTTAGAAAGATTGTCAACTCTCAAGGCTGAACATGTTGTATTTTGTGACTAATAACTGCGATCTACGGATAGCACTTTCTGTTGTCGTTTGAAGAAAGCTGCCGCAAAATCGTATCGAAAGGCGAAACACGTCTTTGGTAAATCATTTTACTTTGTGTGATTTAAAGAATTAAAAAGATCAAAGACAACCTTTGAACACAGTAAATCACAAGCGTTGATGGATAGATAAGCATGATGCTGATACGCAACAACAACTCGTGGATTAATTGAATTTGAGACGAGAAACCGTCTGAATATGTTTAAAAGCCATGGAAAAGATGCAGAAGATGGGAAAATGGGATTGAACTGAAGACAGCAGCAAAACCGGGAAGGCACTTGCAAAATGCTACTGGCTAGGAACAAAAGAAAGTCATTTCTCCATCGAGTTATGATTGGCGATGAGGAAGTGGAGTGGAGGATCGTAAGTGTAAAAGATTGCGAGTAAGTCCAGGTGAACCATCACCATCGATGGCATTGTTTGGATAGAAGGTAATGTTCTATGCTTAATGGGATCAAAAGGCTGTAATCTATTATGAGCTGTTGGAAGCTGGCGAGACTGTTAATCCTGACTGCTATTGACAACAGACTATCGATTTGACGACCAGAATATCAAAAAAGAAAAAAAAAAATGCGACACAATGTGGTTTTGCTTCATGATAATACGTTATCAGACACAGGAAAATTAGGCAAGGGAACGATTCACGCGTATAGTTATGAAATACATTCGCGTGCGAGTTACTCTCCAGACTTGGCTCTGTTCAATTACTATTTGTTGGTATCAATAAGACACTCTCCCTGAGCAAAGATACGCTTCTTAGGAACATGTATTAAATTGGCTCGATGACGAAAAAAATTTATATATATATATATAAAAATATTTGGCCTCAAATTTTCATATAATAGACGTGAACTTTCTACACAACAATTCCGTTTTCATATTTACATACCTAGTCAACACGCCTATTGAAACCATTTCATATTTGTGGGCTTGAACGATTCCAATCTGCTGAAGCAAGAACGTATTTTTGTTCGTGTTCAAATCAATGTGAAATCAAATCTTATAGAGCGGAAGTTGCGAGATGTAGACGATGTGATCTTCCTGTCTGAAAGGGGTAACTCAAATGGAACATTTGCATAAAAGGGAAACGCGAATTTCCTTTCGTTTCAAAAATTTCGAATTAGTTCAATAGTTGGTTTTCCTGCAAAGTTATTCTGAACTTGTGCATTTATAGGATCAATACTTTTTAGGTAATCTATAATTTTATTATTCATCCAAAATAAATATTAAACTAATATAGTTAATAATGTGTCATAACATTTCCACAAACGTTTTGGTATTTGCCTCACTGTCCTGAAGGAAAGGCACGCGTCTTATAGCAAACAGGAAATACCATTTCTAAAATGAACTTCCTTTCGAAACAATCTGGTATGCACTCAAATCAAAACAATCCACCAAACTCTTTTTTATACAATACATCACAAATACACACTTACACGCACAAACGATATTTTGCGCCTCCCTTTCTTGTAGTCCGAAAGAAATCTCATTATACAAAAGAGTTGAATAATGACACTAGCATTGGATTTAAAGGATAAGAAATCACTTTAATTTTTTTATGTAACAATATGTTGCTTCCATTCACATCGAATGAAAACTTTTAAATCTGGACGAGTATATTTGTGCCTCCTCATCTTATTTGTTTATGAAAGTAAACGTACAAATCCTTTTCAAACATATTTTTCTCTCTTTGTCTCGCCCTCTCGTCCTCTATCTCTCTCTCTGCCTTTATTTATTTTTTTTCCTTTCGGAGATATTATCACTTCGAAAAAGATTTTTTGAATTAAAAATGGGTTGTAAAGGACAGCAATTTTCAGTGTTGTTACTGTGGCTTATAAAATATGATGATTTTATACGAGAGTAACCCTTTACACTTTTAAAAAATGTTCATATGCTTGTTCATCGGCTGAATACGAAATCCATATTTTTAGAGAATGTTTACACACTTTGACAAAAGGGGTTGCAAGCAGCCATGAAAGGTAAGTAACAATAACGTCAATAAATTTATTATTTAACACAAAACGGTTTGTTTGTCAATTTGTTAATATGAACCTAATGTCAGCAATTCATAAATGTATGGAAATAGATTGAAAGTACTTCAAGGTTGCAAATAAAACCAAGTACGCCAGGTTTTCCACGTCAGGTTGACGTTTGGCATTAGTTGGAAACTCTAAACTTTCTAAAGTGATTTTTTTCTGTTCACCTTAAGTTTCAAGTTAAGATAAATCGAATTATAAAGATTTGCTCACAAATTTGCTAAGAGCTGCAGAATCTTTTCGGTGTATTTCAAGTCTTACCAAATTAATTCAATTTAGCAAAAATGATATCACTTGAGAAATTTCTTCACCATTTTCTTAGTTATAGCTTCGTCTCGCGACTAAAGTGAAGAGTTGAGGTTTTTTGTCAAGAGGCGGCTACAAATGTGTTGATTAGCCGACCGAGACGGAGTTCTTGTACTTACCTTTTTTTTCTTTAATACGACCAATTAAATATCGTCTATACGTGTACACGTTGCTGATCAGAAGGAAGCGAGGATCTTGGATATTTGTACATCTTAAGTGTACGCACGTAGTTTTTGGATGTTCTTAGACCTTATCTGTGGCTGGCAGCTAGGAGTCTATTCCAAACATCCTTACAGTTTTTGTCTTAATTTTTGCTATAATGGACGGAATAAGAGACGAAACATGATTGAATCGAGTGAACGGGTCAATAGATTAATTTGTAAAATGGACACAGAATCTTGAGGGAATCAAGAATATAATACAATGAGGTTAAGAAAAAGCTTTCTTCTATTATTTCTTTAATAAATAGGCTAAAGTCGGATTAATTTGAAAATAGCAACTCTATCACGCCATATTGCGCGCTTGCTAAAAGTGACAGTCCATAAATAATTTTAAAAAAAACATTGCAACATATATTAGTTTAGACTACGCTTCACAGGTTTGTGCAGCATATCGTGGTTTTCACGATTTGCTCATTTTCACTCTGGAAATTTGGATGTTAAAAAGTCCGGCACTCTGAACGACAATTCGTTGAAAAAAGTCGATGAAATTTTTCAAAAACTGAGGAAGATCGTCTTTCTTATGAATCTTGTGAAGCTGCTGGCTAAAGGAGGAAAAAAAGAGAAAGAGTTCTGAATCATTAGCATACGTTTGGATACGAAAATGATGTTCGGTACTTTCGGTATGACTCAAATTAAAAGTGAACAATTTAATGGACCGAATAATGTACGAGAAAAATCGTTATACAAGATGGGAGTGGTGGCAAAGTCCAAATTGACGTTCGATGAGATTGCAAAGGAATCGTGCGCAGCGTTTTGATTATATTGTCTACTGTCAACGATTACGTTCGTGGATGCTTTTCACTGGACTGGGAAGTTTTCGTGTATGCAACGCATATGTCACCCATCTGGCATATGCTTCTCTGTGTATAGAAATTGCAGATGTTTTACAGTAATGGAATAACGGCTTAATCAAGAAAGTTTAAAAACATATATTTGGTTTAATAAGGTCCATTTATAGTATAAGGAAAGAGTGTTTGTATTTTGATGGAAAAACTCAACGGATTTTTTACTTTATTATATATACCTTTTGCTAATTCCTGTGTGATGCAAACGAAAGAATGAATGTAGTAAGTACACTTGATATGAATTGGTGAAGGACCCAAACATATATAAATATCAACAGCTGAATGCTGTTACGAACAAAGTAATGCGCCTTTGTCCAATTTCTTGGCAATCTCTCCTTGGGCAGTCTTTTTCTTTCTCGATTAGCATTGATTGCAGCTTTTTTCTGTTATACGATTTAGTTGGGAGATCTTCATTACGATTCAAATCTTGGTTATCCACGAGCGCATACAGGTTTGAAATGTTATGAATTAAATATTGTGAAACGATTATTGTAATTGTTAGGTAGTCATCTTTGATTCATCGCTGAGATCTTTCTTAATGACCACAGTAAGATTTTTTGGAATGACCACAGTAAGAACACTTTACTACAACAACAAAACTCATTACTTGCTCAACAAATTTAACAATTTTAATTTTACTAGAATAAGTGGACATAGTAGCAATAATTGCCCGGAAATACGAAAGTTCAAGGCCATGAAGTTAAAATTTGATTGAATACATTGCAGAATACTTACTTACATTAAGGATGCCAGCACCTGAGTTGTTAAATAAAAGTACGGAATATACTTTTCATTTTCATATAATTTTTATTTAATCTATATATACAATAACATCAATTAATTCCCGTTTGATTTATAAATTCACTAAATTTATAAAATCAGTATATGCTTGTTGTACAACAGTTATTAACTTACTCTACTAAATAGAAAACTAATTTATGTTATGCATGCACTAATATAGATTTGTGATCATATATCCGTAGAGTTAGTTTGATTAGGAACTTTAGGTAAATGCTCTTTTGATTAAAAGTATAACAACGGATTTAATTTCTGAAATTAAAATTATGTACAAGAGACTCCGAAAAAGAGAAAGACTCAGTTAAATAGGTTACTAAAGAAAACAAAAAAAAAACTTATGAGAAATTAAATGGAAGTGAAATGATGATAAGGCCCTCTGAAGGCTAATAATTGTAGATTATCTTAATTAGATATTAGATTATGATTATTACTTAGTATATTTTTCTTCTGATATGAATACTGAAATGGAATGTTTACTATTGTTTAATGTTGGATTTCTTTTTAAAACGTTTTGTTATACATAAAAATTTTAATGAGGTGGCATAGCCCAAGGCGTTAAGCTCGTTGGTTTATAATAGGAATCATGCGCCATATACCAAACGGCATTTGAGGTTGAAGTCGTTTCCATAAAATTTTGCATTGGACTTGTGTTGATCGCGGTTGATTCTGCGATTGGTAATCTGTTGTTTTGCTTAAAGTTTCCATAACGATATGTAGTTTCTTTGGAATCCATATAACCACTTCGGCCACATTCATCATGGTTGTACCAACATCATTCTGGTTGTTTGCCCATACAAAGCGGAGAAAGGGAACTAATCGAGCTACCGCATAATGAAGAAGATGCTTCCAGGCCGTTACTAACATTGAGTGAAGTTTGAGTGGGATAACCGAAGGTATGGCTGCTAAGTGGTGTGCCGGTGGGACTGTCTAAATCAGCAGAGGGATTTGTTCTCTTTTCCTTTTGGCGTCGATTACAAAACCACACTCTCACTACTTCTTTATCCATGTTTAATTGATCGGCTAGTTGATTTATTTCTTCTGAGGTGGGTTTACAGTTGATCATAAAAGCTTTTTCTAACGTTGAACGTACCGTAGTTTCAATAGAAGTTCGTTTCTTGCGGCGTCGGCACATAATATTTTCAGGTGTTGTGCCCGGATTGGCAGTCAAAGCGGTTAAATTGAATATTCCCCCGGGTTTGACGACTGTTGAATCTGCATCCTCTAGCCATTTTTGCAGCAGTGGTTTCAATTTACACATATTTTTGAAACTAAGATTCAAAGCTTCGAACCTAGAGATGGTAGTTTGGGAGAAATCATTTCCATACAGCTTTCCCATAGCTAATCCAACATCCCCTTGGGTGAAACCCAATTTAATACGTCTTTGCTTGAAGGTTTTAGCAAATTGTTCTAGTTCTTCCAAATCGGTAGTCTCTTCAGGAGACTGATCTAAACTGTGAGGGGCACTACTGATAGCTAGGGGAGTACAACTTTTCGAATTGTGAGGTGTGCTCGTGTAACTTAAAGCTGATTGGCTGAGACCGGTGCTAGCGAAAGCAGGAGTCATGCCCGGAGTATTGGGAGTCATAATGGCACTGCTTAAGCCCGGACCGAGATTGGCCGAATTTGGCGGCGTAGTATCAGGGCCATAGTTCAATGGTGGGGAGACTGTTACATTAGGCGTATGCTCTTTACTACTATCGAGACGGCTTACAGGACTTAGCGAAGGGCTTCGCAATAGGGGTTGTGTCTTTTTTTCAAGAAGGCTTTTACTTAACATTTTAGTAGTCGGCGTATGCTGATGCTGGTGCTGATGGTGCTGATGGTGCTGCTGGTGCTGCTGGTGCTGCTGGTGCTGCTGGTGCTGCTGATGTTCCTGTTGTTTTATTTGTTGTAAAGCCTGTAACTGCAACATAGCTTGCAGAGAATTCTGTAATACAAATTGAGCAGCTGCTGGATTTTGCAAAGTTTCAGGAGCGATTTGACGCATTAAATCCATATAACTTTGTAATTGCAATTGGAAAGCTTGTTGAATATCTTCGGGATTCACTGAGGCCGGATTGTTCAGCGCCCCTCCGAAACCCAAAGGTGATTGTAGCAACAAAGGCGCCAAAGGATTTTGCAGTGCAGCTAGCAGGTTGACAGTGTTAGCAGAATATTCTTGGTCTTCTGCCAACTCTGAAGAAGAAGATTTCGTTGCATTGATTTGAAGATCGGGTGAAGCGGAAGGCGCATGTCTTTTGGGAGAATTACGTGCTAAATTTAAAGCTTCATTTTCCAAGTCTGTTTCTAATTCGTGCGAGCGTTTCTGATTCCGATTATTAGGCGTAGAAGAACGGCGACATTTTTCCAATTCATTCTTGTGATCGTGGAAATTGGTAACGCAACCTGTCAACGTTTAAATTAAACAAAAAAAAAAAAAGAAAAAAGAAAAGCGAAAGAACGAGAAAAGAAAGAAACAGGGAAGGAAAGTAAATTTTTCTAAGAAAAAAATGTATCGAAATCTTTAAAATTTTAATATAAAATATTCAAAATCTTCAACCCTTCATAATAGTTGTATAGCTGTTATGCTGGTCAGTACGAGCTAAAGAGAATCTGTTTTTGTGTCTCGCACAACGTTTTCTTATTCAATCTTCCAATTGAGTGAGTAATTGGTTTTAAAAGTTGTTGAAGTACACATAAGGTTAACATAAAGAAAAGGGAAAAAAAAGAAGAACATGATAACGAGTTTACCAGTCATTTTGGTCTTTAGAAAGATAATACATTCCTTTATAGTCGACGTGAATATATTTTATTTTGTGGTCTGAGGAGAAAAGCTAATTTTTCTTTATATTTTGTATGAAATATTTAATCATCTATAAAAATTGATAGAAATATCATCAAAAAAAAAAAAAAAATTGAAAAGGAAAAACGAAATTGTATTCACTTTAGAGTGGATCTGACAAATATTTAAACAATGTATACATATATATATATACATATATATATAATGTATACATATGTATATATATATATATGTATATATATATACAGGTGGTACATATACCACTTGTACCGTTAGGATTGTTTCGAAAGAAACTTTTCTACGGTTTTAATGCACTTCCACGCAGATGGACATCTTTCAGCTTCAAATTATTAATAACTGCATTAACAAGTTCTTCATTTTCGAATTTATTTTTAAATTAAGAACGCGGAGTATGTTTCGTCTTTCTATCTTAAATTTTCAGATTAAAAGGTTTTCAAGAACGGTGGGTCTTGTTTAAAGTGACCCAGTTCCTTATGCCAATCACTTATATATAAAGTTAAGTAAATTTCTGATGCACATTTCAAATCCCCGTAGATGGAAGTAAAAAATTTATTAAATTTTTTTAGATATAGTTTGAACGAATAGAAAATAATACATTAAAGATTCGGAGAATCCTTTACAGCAGCCTGATGAATATTTTGTCTATAAAATATAATAAAAAAAAAGAAAAAACAAAACAAAGCCAGCTGCTTTCATGAAGAATAGAATGAAATGAAAGAACATCACCTGGTCAACGAAAATGTTTTTGTTAATGAGACTACACTTTCACTGCAGGCGCAGAGAGAGAGAGAGAGAGAGAGAGTGACACAGTAATGGTATATTTCAGTCTTAACGAATTCGATTTTATATTGCTTAAATCATTGTTAGTTTTTGAAATTTGAGCCAGTGCTGTGACATACAATAAACAAACTAGAACTCTTACTCTCGTTTTCTTTGTTATAATTTGGTATGACTTCTTGTAATAATTTGTGACTTTACTCGGACGGGTATAAAACCTGTACCCGAATCTCAATCTTAATCATTCATGTTTTCCTATAATCATTGTTGTTGCTGTTCTTATTATAATAACATCCCTTTTTATTTATCCTTCAAATTTGGGATAACAGAATCGTTTTTTAAATTTTGATTTTTTCAAAAGCTGAAAAATTATTTCGCGTATGTTTTGTTAAAATTAAACATACATAAGAAATTTTACCCCCTCCTTGTTTCTGGAATAAGAAGGGTGCATTTAACAGCCAAGCCAATCCAAACCGCATATTGCAAATCACCCTTTTATTCAGATTTTAGACAAATTTCATCGATAACTAACATGCGTGTTTAAAAACTAAAAGCAAAAAAAAGGATTTTTTTTTTTCTGCAATACAATGACAATGTAACGTTTGTATAGTCTCTCCATTTATTAATGCAAGGGTTGCATTTTCATATGAAAATTCAAGGGTGAGTTTCTCACCATAGCGCAGTCTAATGACGATTGAAAGCATAAATTTGAAGCCATGATTTGTTGAAAATAAAACTGTAACTAAATTTAGACTTTGTTTTGTGCGAAAAATAGTGACGAGCATAACCTACGATCTTCAGATGACAATACTTCGTAACAATAGTATACATTTCACTTTTATAGTCTGCATGTTTAGATCTTCAATTTGTTTATTATCCTTTACGCGCAAGAAAGTTTTATATTTTAAAACTTATTTAAACAGTAGACATTGAATGAGCTAAGTGAGATGCACAAAGAAAAGTTTCCTATTAAATGCCTATAAGTATAAATATGTGTTTGAAACGGAATATATGCATCGAACGATTTAGCACCAATCGGGCGCAACTTAATTCTACAATAAATCGTTAAATTGTCAGCGAAAGCCCATTAAGAATAAAGATTAGTATGCACAATATTAACACGATGTTCTCGTTGCATGGAGTGGTGGTGGAACAATATCTTCATTTTTTTTCATTTGTTTATTATATTGTTTTTAATGGAAAGTTTTCGAAATATTTCTTTTTTGGAACGCCTCTTTCTAATTTTTCGTGATTTTCTCCTAAATTGCGTCTGATTTATTAGCTAATGAATAGAAACAGCTCGTTACTTAAAAAAGTAAATAAAAACTTTATAGTCGGCCAAGCCCGACAATTCAATATCCTACACCATTCTGCCTAATACACATCTTTACTTAGTTTCGTTAGACAATGCGAAAAATTGCATAATAAATACATATATTGGTTTCTGAAGGATTTAGAAAAGATTGGTGAAGCTAGTATTAAAACGTATCGCGTCGTCTGGTATTTATATTTATGTTAAAGCGTCACCATTTCCCTTTAAAAATCAATGTGTGCTCTAACCAAATTATTTTTTGTAAGAACAAAAAGCAAATTTTTAATTTGGAGAAAAGTGCACTTGATGCAAATCGTTTGCTGTGTAAGGCATAAGGGAACATTCCTCCATCAATAAAAACATGTAAGCATTGATTCCGTTGGTTTAAAAGTGACGATATTGATACCAATGATAAAAATGCGAAGACGCTGAGTTGAGGGCGTTATTGGACCAGGATCACTTTAATTACAATTTATTTATTTAAGAATATTTGTGTCTGTGTTCTACAGTTAAAAACTTAATGCATAATACATACGAATCAACAAAAAAAGATTCAAAAAACAAAAAAAGAAAAAAACCTAAGCAATAACTTCTTAATAGACTTAGTAATAATATAATATTGGAGAACAATTAAAAATCCAGAAATGCTGAAGTGAATGTAAATAAATTACTTTCTAGAATTATGAGCTTTCCCGAAGGGCAGTCCTCTTTATATTATATATCGAATCAAACGGCGGATCGATCAAATGAGCATAATTATTAAACATTTTACAAAGGATGCACTATACGGTGCCTTTTCAATCTTCTTATCTCATTGTTTTCATCTAGAAGAGATATTGACAAAGGATTTACTTAATAGCTCGGTCAATTGGAGTATTTTAAAGAAAGGCGTTGAATTAAATTTTTAATAAATGAAAAATCCAGATCAGTGCGGTTAGTTTCGTTGCTAGCAAACCATGCGAACTTAATAACAAGTTGAGATTTTCCACGAATTAGCAAAAAGAGTCTTCTGTTTCATGATTGGCACGTAAATGATATTCAAAAATAGTGAACAAGAAGAAGATAATATTTCTAGATTTTTCAGAATTTATTTTGACATCCCACTTATTTAGCCAAAGCAAAATTTTATTGAGATGGATTTACAGCTCGTAGAAAACATACCTGGGATCACGAACTAAAATTGTTGTGCTATCCGCAATTAAACTCTTGTCAGCGATCGAAAAATCTGAAGTGAACTCAATTTTATATAATAGATGCTTGCGGCAATTTTGATCATTTTTGCACTTGAGAATAATCGACACAATATATGTTACATGGCAACATGGCAAAATGTGTTTGTATCAGAAAAACTCACGATATTTTGAGGTTACCCATGAAACGAGCCATTTTCGCATCTTTTCCACTTTATGGAACCGCGTACCAGCCAAGTCATGCATTGATCTGAATAAGTGGCAATCAGAAGGCACTATGTCTGGTGAGAACGCTGGGCGCAGCGAAATTTCCTAATCGAGCTACAGTAGTGTAATTTGACAACTCTTACAACGGCCTAGCAATGGACTTGCGTTGTCTTAGAAGAGAATGACTTTGCGTCTATTTGCCGCTATTGTTGGTATTTTTTGCAATAGCGCATAGTTCAATTTGTTCAATTGACGTGGGTTGACTCTTGCATTAACAGCAGTTCATGAATAAAGATTAAAGTATAAATTGTGTTGTCGATCCAATCTCTAAACACCCCAATGTGAGTTTTAAGTTTCATGACATTTGATTGAATTGAAGGGTTGTGAAGAGTCGCGATGAAGTTTATAAACAGCGGAAAGTGATTATTATTGCATCAGACTGAGGTCACCATTGCCATAAAAAGCGGGGAGATTAGGGGGAATTACCGGGTACACGACGAAGTGGAGAAAGCCACGAATTTTTCTCAGATCAGAAAGGCAGTACGTGTGTCCTAGTAGAGAGAACAGAATAGTTGTTATTACGGATTGATTTGTAGAATTCCCTTTCTTTCGGATTTACTTGTCTAGGTCCCCATCATTGATGTTTAGCATTGAAGTTCCCAACAATAAATTTTACAACCAATTGTTTGAAGAAATCGTTATACTCGACACATTTGAAAGAAAACCGCTGAGAAAAATAAACAGGGCTGAATGAAATATCAAAACCGTTACAATTCACTTTAATATAAAAAAATGAAAAACTGATTTTCTGAAAACATTCAAAGTTTTATAACCACAGTAAATTTGAATAGAATCACAGAGTCAGCATGAATTCTATCATGAGCGTAGTTGGCGGTAATTATATTTATTAACTTCTTAGACAATTCTCTTATACGTAAACAATTAGAGGAACTCGAAGCAAGCTCTACACTCATAGAAAAAAATTATAAGGCGATAACACAAAGGAACACAAGGAAAATAGAAAAAGAAATAGGAAACATTTATATCCCTGAGAGCAATACTTAATATTTCCTAACTTAAACAAGCTGACTGTTACAACTTCCCTGAAACAGTATTGCGGAATATTATACAATAGGATGCATTATAAAGGATGCCAATCATCCTCCCACCTGAAATAGTGGCTAAGCGATATAACAAAAACTTGAAGATGAAGCAGAACAGTCTAGAGCAGAAAGAAATCCAGAAAGAGACATGTCAGCAGCTTGAGCATCCATCAATCTTAGTTCGAAAATTTTCTCAAGAGCAATGCAGACGTATGTTTGTAGATATGTGAGTAAAAGGTACGCTAGCATGGAAATTCATACGTGCCAACTATTCAGCAACGAAAAATGTTTTTGCAGTTCCCTGCCTCGGTTTGGCCATACCATGTCGTTGAGTCCTGTAGGATATGGGATATAGAGGTGTGAAGAATCGTGGAAATATGTCGGAGATATGCCCGATCTGGGAATAACAGAATGTAGTAAATAAAAGCTGCTGAGGGAGAGTCTCCCAACGTAATACTTAAAGGTATTTTGGATGAAATACCATTAGAGACTTTAACAGGTTTTACTTCGGTACAAAACGTGTACTAACTTTTGGTTTTTTCGACTTACCATTGAAAGAAGAAATCTCCTTGGACCGGTGTACACAAATTTCAAAACACTTCTTCTGTCGTCATATTTTCGAGATTATTATGGTATTTTTGTGCATAGCTTTCAGGTGGATCTATTATACATTTGCTAGGTTTTATTCTGAATTACTGTTCTGTTTTATACTATTTTCTATAGGTTTTCTATATGTTGTAAATAGAATTTTTTGCGTATAGCAAATTATATCTACGATACAGTCATTCCCAAACTTTCTTTGTAGCCACAAACGACGAAGTTTCTACAGTTTTTCGCTATACCACAATGCTTCCATAATTTTGTATGGAAAGCGAAAGCTATCATGAAACACGAGAAAGGGCAAAGGAGGAAAAGTATACATTCATGAAAGAAAGAATTTTCCACCAGAATCGCTTGTATATATATATTTATAATTATATCGCTAATAGAGAGCAACAAAGCTATTTAAATCATTATGACAGTTCAAGACAATTCTCACTTATAAATATGACTTTATTAAATGAAAAGTCCGATTTTAAAGAAAAAAAAACTTTTTTCAAAAACTCTTTTTGATTTAAAAAACAATCAAACCCTTTTCATTTGCTAAGCATTTATAAAAAGACTAACTGTTGAATAATGACTACGTCAAGCACACAGCTAAAAAAAAAACTACCGCAGGAACTGATTAGATAGAGAAAGAAAGAAAGAAGTAAATAGAATAATAAGGAACCCTTTTTTTGATCAATGATCCTATTTGGTAAACGTATAATTTGAATACAACACCTCAACAGTCAAATAACACTTAATAAGCCTTTGAAAAAACAAGCTGTTAATTATTGAGTTTTGAATATACAAATTAAAGTGCTGATAGGGTTAATTTTGCATAGCTCGATAAAAAAATAGTATAGCGCCCCTTTTTTCACACCTAATATAAACATATAAAGAACGGAAATCTAGTTTAACCCCAGCTACGTAACGAACGAAAGAACAAACAGGCAGCCTGTTGCATTTGAATAATTTTGCATAGTTAATAAAAAATCATAAGGGGTTAGAAAGACATGTTTTTTTCAGATTATGCCGCATTTCTAGCCAATTACACTGAATGGTTATCATTTGAATTTAATTGTATATTATTTATATTTGTCATAATATTTTCTGAGAGTAGCAATGATAATAACGACAAAAAGTTAACCTAGAGAGTTAAATGGCGTAAAATTTACATAACCTTTGCATTTCTTTTTTTTTTTCGTTGTAAATTGGGAGACAAATTTAAATTCTTCATAATAAGTTAGGGGTTGAATAACCATTTTTCAAAACTTCAAGTGAATGTGGTATTTAAATTGTTATCCTGAGCTGAGTTGGTATTGTTGTTAAGATAAACACCCCAAAACAAGGTGTAGTATTTAAATTTTCTAACAATAGATACTGAATTGTTATAAAAAGAGGGTGGTTTTCTAATCTCTTCAGGAGGGGGTGCCTTTGGTGCATAATTTATGGCAAATTTTTCTACAAAAGACGGAACTAAAAGTATTCATCTATTTTTGTGATCTGTAACAAATTGTTTTAAAAGTTTACAACATGCACAGACGAAATTAATATGCAATAGGTAGGTTTGCCAGCCAGCCAGGGTCATAAAGTTTGACCAAAAATTTCATCAATATAGGGTCAACAATTATATTCGTGCATGCATCATGATCGGGGTGTTTATTTATGCAATTTCTGTTTGTTTAGGTCATTTATGATTTGAATTTTTTTTTAAATATCTGTAAGCAAATTATCATGTGCTGACCAATCTAGAAATATGCATAAGAGACATTATTAAGTACCTCGAGATTCTTGGTCGATTTATAATAGTTAAGTGCATCCGCCTGTCTGTTGCTCGTTGGAGTTCTGAGGGTCGCAAAAATTGAAGAAAGGAGTTGACAGCTGTCTACCGGTCCACTTAACTTAAAAACGTTATCTATTAATCGGTCAATCTAGAACGTGATACAAATATATACTAACGCTGAGTTCAATGCAAAAATGAACTTTTTTTAAAATTTGTGCGGATGTATTTAACACCTAGAAGGACTTAAGTCAAATCTAGCTTTTATTATATCGACAGAATCATTTTCTGAACCGGTTTAAGAGTCTGTGCCCATCTGCTGTCAAATATCTGTCCCTAAAAATTTGTGTCTAAACTACAGGTCGTAATTTTAGAAATATTTTAACGAAATTTCGTACACTAATATTTTTTGGCCTACGGGCGAGCGCTGTTGAGAATGGATCGAACCATTTCTATGACCATTTTCTTCATTAGAGTCAGATTTGAAATAGTCTTTTTCTAAAAGAAATTGTAATTTTTAATATTCGTCGATAAAATCGGTAGAAACCAATATTTTGTCGCATAAAATAATGGGATCATTTTTTGAACTAGTTCCTGGCGAAATAGCTTAATTTTTTTGTTTTGTGATAAAAGTATTTCAGAATTTTTTTAAAAATTTTTATTTCTTAATATCTTCATTTATTTACTGTCTTCAATCTCGTTCTAAAGAAAAGATAAACATGGTAAGCTTACTAAATAAGGTGGCAACAGTTTTTCTTGCAGGGATTTGCTCGCCTAATCTGTGGAGACACTAAAAAAATGCTACTAAAATTGAAACAAATTGACATGAATTATGGGTTAAAACGAAAATTTTGACTATTGAGTAAGATTACGAATTGAAAAATCCACTTCATTTTGTAAACACAGTGTTAGGGGCTCCCAAGCTATGAAAAATGCTTGCTTAGGTGGCGTCAAAAATGACTGTTGTATTTCGAAATGTGAAGGCGGAATAGATGATAAATGAATAAGGTAGGATGAATAAAGGAGGTTTAGTCCTTTAAACAGACAACCCAAAACCTACAAACCTCTTTTGGTCAAAATTGTAGGCGAGTAAAAGCCATTTTATTTTTCATGTAGACTTATCAGAAGAAAGTACGCAACTTTTGCTTTAATTGTTTATTTTGCTTCATTTTTTTTCCTTTCTTAGAGCATTTGCTGGTATATCACTACTACTTTTTAAACTTACGTTCTATCGATCAAAAGAAAAAGAATGTTGAAAAAACATATTTAGTAGGAAAATGACGATCGGACTCACGAAAACTAAAGTAGATAGAAAGCTAAAAGTAGATAGAAAGCTAAATGCCAACTTTATCTTCAAAAATATGTCGAGAAAATTAAATTTCGATGCTCTATAATATTGGTTAGGTGTGGCAGATGTCCCTTTTTGGTGGAACATCGTGGAAATTTGTATTGTGTAGTTTAAGAGTAGAGAACAAAATACGCCGAAAGCAGAGGTGTTTTTAGCTTATATTGTACTATACATATATACTATATGTAGCAATCGCGTTTATCTAGATATTATCTAGGTGTACAAAACAAGAAATTTACATGTGCGTCTTTCATAGAATAGTAGTTTTAAATATACTACATTTTTTAGTGATGCTTCTGCGGAATGTTCGATTTCAGACGATCTTAGAGTATATTAATATATTCATTTTATTTATCAAAAAATACAAATAGGAGAACTTTATGTAACAAGAACAACAACGTGTCACTGATTCAGAGCGTTATTTGGAACTTTTTAAGTACAATAAAACAGATTTTTCATGCGTTTATATACTTTTCATGCTCGAAATGGACGAATCTCCCACCATTCTCCTGAATCGACTCAACTGTCTGTTAAGTAAAAAAGTTATAATGGCAGCTGCATAAAATGAGCAAACTGCTAAAAAGTGCCCCGAAGTGACGAAGAAGAAGTGCTACTGCTTCACCAAAATAAGGTGCTGCGCTACAAACCGATCGTTGCAATGGTAAAAGTGCGTGCATTTAAGTTCGAATTGCTATCCCGCTTAGCGTATTCTTTATCATTTCTTTACAAATTTGTAAATAATTTTTCGGATAAAAAGATTGGTATTAAACGATGAATTATGTGATGGCAAATGTTACAAAAGTGTTGAACAGATTGCATCACTTTGGAAAGAGGCTGCTAAATAAAGTCTAATCTTGTAAATAACTGATTTCGTGTTTAGTCCCGAAAATTACTGATCAATATAAAATCTTGTCGCAAATGTTTTTGGGACAGATTGTATTGGTCCATTAAATTCGGAATGGACTTCATGCCTAATTTCGTTTACATTAAATTCTTGAGCATGATGTCAAATTATGTTTGACTCATTAGATCAGGGGTAATGTTCTTCGGCATCACTAACTTTCTTCTTAAATCAGTCTATTAAACTTTCAATGCTACTTTAAGAATTTACACCTCGCTATACAGGAATAGTGATAAAACTTTAAAACTTTTTTAAAATATTAATTTCATTTTCAATTCTTTTAATAGGCACAAAAGACGTCCTTATCCGTTAATACAAAAGCTTCAACTATATATTATGAAATTATGTCAATCGATAGAAAAATTTGTTATTAGATTTATAAAATCAAAGAAAATATTGCTTTGCTAGCACCTCTTTTTGTAACACGTGAGGTTCCCACTTCAGGCACGTGGAGAAATGCTCGGTACGTTTACAAGAGGATTGTCTTGCTTACTTCAGCATTAAAGAAAATCGTTATAAATCTTTATAACAATCAATAAAAGCAAATCAATCCCCTTTAACTGCTTTAACAAGACAAATAATATTTTTATCTATATTTCAGTTTGTCTTGAGCAAAAATCTTCCCCTCTATAATCTATGTGTCTTTGCTCAATTAGGTATAAAGGGTAGTTATTTATTTAATAACGTCACCAAATTCGTTGGTAGTCACGTGCTTAGCAGTATTTAGCATTTGTTACACGTACATGTTTTTTTCTGTTTTTCCCTTCATTTTTAATTACTTCCAAAAATCTTTTTAAAGTATATTTAGTATGAATATTAGCAAAATTGTTAAATTATGCATTCATATACTCACCTGACAAGGTTCGCAATGGCGTGGGTGATTTTGACATGTGTCTAAGATCTGAAAGGAAAAAACAAATTAAGGTTTAACAAAATATAGAAAATTCGGAAAATGGCACGTTTTATAAACTATTGTAAACGTTTCTTTGGTTAAAGCGATACAAAATTTAAAAAAAAAATAAATACGTAAGCCTGCAGTGGGATTCTTTAGTCCAAAACACATTAAACAGTTTCTGGATCACTTAAGATTATATATGTGATTCCTTTCTAGCCGATCGTAGTACACGTTTGTCTATTAGTCATAGATTATCAATAAAATAACCACTCAATTCGGATTGCGTTAAATTTTTAGATTTCTGGCTTATCAGTCTACTGAACGTTAGGCTGAAAGCTATGTGAAAACTGTAGTTTTTCTACCTTAAATCTTGTCTGTTGTGATAACTCGAATAGCACGCATTTGCTTGATGATTCACGCTTCTTTTATCTTTTAGGACAAGCATACTGCAATGAAGGCTGAGATACTTTTGATTTGAAGGTCTTTTGTAAACTTGGTTTTGGAATTAGCTTCGGCTTTTTTTTATTTTATTTAAATCACAAATATTTTCAAAAACGAAAGTTCTCGTCTGTGTATCTTCAAAACAAACCTGCGGTAGAAAATTTATACAGGGATACTTTCTCTCTCTCTTAAGCATTGCACATGTTCACCGCGAAATAATACTCATTTGATTGTATTAAAGCAAATTGATAAGATATCGAAAAAGTATGAAAACAAAAATATTCATAATAAGGAAATCGTAAAGATTCTGCTGAAGTAGTACTCTTTTCTGCCTAAGCGAATATCTGTGTCTTTCTCTGGAAGTAGGTCGTTGCTTGACAGGCAGAATATCAATAAAAATGTTCTGAAGAGAAAAAAAAAAAATTTCCAAATTCTTAAATTTGATTACAAAAATTTTGAACTTTTGAGAACTTAAATGTATGGAAGCAACGAAAGAACTTAAATTTCTAATTTTAGCTGCTGTTCATAAGGATGCTTGGAAGACAAACTTAAATGAAGAAGCAAAACTTAATGGGTTGGAGAAAAAATTACGAATCCCCCAGATTATATAATAACAAAGTAAGTTTGCTTTTCATAACGCGAGATACACGTACAACATGGCACACGTCTAGGGTTGTAATCGATATCGTGACAGGTATTAAAGTTCAAAAATCAAATTCAAATTGTTGTCTTGGATGGTATAAAAATGTATTTTATATATTACTTGTGAGCCTAGCAGTAAATCAAGTGAGACACTCTCTTCAATAGAGAGAGGTTGAAACAGACAATGAACTGAAACGCTATCTGAAATATGTAACCAGGAAAAATAATTCGAAGAAGTGTAAAAAGGCAACGGATTCTATGAAAATTTAAAGTCGAATGCATCTGGTACGCACTTTGTGCATGCGCCAAGATAGTATTTAAACAATTATTTATTCGCTGTATGGTATATTTGATTTAAAATCGAATAAGGGTTTCGATGGAACAAGAAAGTTTAGTTTATTTTTTACCATTTTCTTGCATTTTTCTGATCCTCTTTATGGCACAGCAGTTTAAATTTTGAATAGCGGTTAATGTTTTTGATTTTTTAAGCACATTTTTCTCAATACAAGAGGAGGCACTCTCTTGGGTATTGACGAGAATTGTTAAAATGATGTTTTTGTTTTATACACCATTGCACCATTTGTAGGACAACGGCTTACTAATTTTTTCACGGCGTATGAAAAAACCAGTATGTGTTGAGATAGACCCCATTTTATTACGCTAATCCTGACATTTCTGTTCGTCTTACACCGGTCTAAAGATTTTTGTGTTTAAGCTATAAATAACAATTTTTGCACCTAGCACCGATAGATGGAGTTATCTTCATTTGCCAAATACGTTTACTATAACCTGGAGGAGAGTGAATCGAATTAGGCTTAAGATAGCGGCTTTAAGTTTGGCAAAACCAATTGAAGGTGTTGCTTAGAGGTCGTTATTGACTAAAAAAACATGTTTACAAGGCAACATAAATGGAGAACATCCCTGCTTTCAAAAGCAAAAAATTGGTTTCTTTGTCTATTGTTTATAAACTGCAACAGATCTATAAAAAGGAAAAAATCGGCCAAACCCGCTCCCACTAACATTATAGGTCGCCGGTATTTTATTTGGTTTCTTTCTTGTTTTAACGTACTTTAAGACAAAAATTTGCTAGAGATGAAATTTAAGAAATTGTAATGGAAAAAATTTTCATTATGCTCATTTAAATGTCTCAGACAAGTTGGCTTGAAAGCAATATTCATAGTCTTGTGTTGGAGATGAAAAAAATCCATATTCAAGTGTTACAATGGTGTAAAGAGAGAGAATATCTTATAAATTTTTATTAATTTTCGTTTCTTTTTTGGGAAAATTGTAACATGACAGGAAAATAGTAAAATAGCAAATTTAGTACATAAATAAATAAAACAACACGACCCCCAGAGGGAAGGCATCAATATCATTATTATCTGTTTTTGCATTTTCTTCTTTTTTTCCTTTTTTGTGCAGACACCTTATCGGCTTTCACAAAGCATTTGCTGCAGTTCGAATTTTACACGATAAGCATATAAATCTAGTTTTATTTGCTTAGCACAATGTTAACGAAAGACAATTTCGATCACTACACGGCGTCCAGGGCAACATATACATCCTGCTGAGCGTGTGATCATTATTAAAATTTTCTTTATTTATCGATTTTCCATAATTTCTTTTTCGTTTCTTTTTTTTTATCAAACGCAACGTGTTATTCAAATTTTGTTTTTTTTTGTTTTTGGAATAGATAAACATTTGTTTGCTTATTTATTTGTACAGTTATATATATAACTACCACGAAGACAAAGTAGACTACTGCACTCATCAAAATATTTGTAATAAGAAATAATAAGTTTTTGAGACTCTTTTAACAGTAATAGTAATAATAATAATAATAAGCAATAATAACTAATAAATTTAATAAATTATTATGTAAATTTCTTGACTTGTAAATAGGTCGCCCATCTGTCAAACTTATCCGATTTTGTTATTTTCAATTAAGCTGCAAGTTGGTAAAAGTGTCGACCTGTTAACACGGCCTAGTATCGATCTAATTGATCTAAGAGAGCGAAAACCTTAAATAAACCCGACGAACTTGACGGTTTTAAAATATCTGTAACACGTCATTGCCTTATTTCTGACAAAACATATACAAGGTTTTGCTTAGTTCAGATCTATTGAAGTTTAATCAGGAATATTTATGTGGAATCTTTCACTGAGGGATCGTCCTTTTTTTATTCAATTATTACTAATTACTCGGGGAATATGCTCTACTCAGGTATAAAAACGGAGATAGTGAGCAACAAAGGAGTTTGGAAACGCATATAGAGAATCTGGACGCAACATAGAACAATCGCAATTAATGGAAGATCCCTCTGAACTGAATTAAACTAAGCGGTAGTTTCTGTTTTGATAATAAAAGGCTTTTAATATATTATCTCTCATAGGTATTTCGAAGATGTACAGTAAAGTGAGTTTTTAGTTATAAAAAAGTGCAATTTAATCGATGTTAAGGTTTTTACCTCAACAAGCCGAAATAATAAATCAGCGTAACGCATATTCAACCTTTTAATAATACTTAGTTGGGAAAAAAAAAATTAAAACGTAAACAGATATAATGAACATCAAATATTCGGTGTAAGCTGAATATAATTCTATCTTCGTTTTACCTGTTTTCGAACTGCTTTTTGAAGGAACATATAATAAAAGGTGTTCTTTTGGTTCATATATAGTTTTGCATGTCTTTTTTTTGTATGCATTTTTTTTTTTTTAGGTTTTCTTGATAAAAAAAAAAGGACAACCATGAAATTTTCTTACAAAAATCATTTTGTTTTTTTTTAGTTGTCGGTTGGGAACATATGCTTGAATTGTCTCTGATATCTTATAAATATTTTTGCATTTTTTTAAAGACTATGTTTCTGGTAATATTTTTCATTTGATCATTTGTGTTTTTTCAAGGCTTAGTTAAACGCAGACCACAAAAGCCAAATTTGTTGTAATTATCTTTAAGTTGTAGGTGTAATCAGGTATTAGACATAAATAAAATAGGAATTCTTTTCCATTGTCTTTTAAATTTAATTATAGGCCTTTTTCTTTTTTCTACAAGGTTAATTGCTAGAATTTAGCCAAATGACTTTTTACGGTTACAATAAAAGTGAAAAATTATGTTAACTTACGGTGTTTTAGAATGAGAAAAACAATTTCAAAAAACTCAATTTTTAGATTTTCTCTCTATCGCACTGTTTGTTTACCGAGATGAAAGGTATTTACAATGAAACACATATACTTTTTTTGCCTTCTTAAAGCATATAATAAGAGCTTTGTAAACATTTTTTGCGCATTTACATCCCTTGATAGTATTATTAAAAAAAATGTCCCGGCTTTTGCTCATATGTTTTCTCTTAACCTTTTTTAGGTGATAATCTGTGTATTCAAGTATACTGGACATTGCACTTAACATTCTTATGTATATATTTTATCGTTAAAATATGTGTTGCTCCAAAATGTAATATAGATAGATGCCTTAGGTTTTTTAGTACATATTATTCTTGGCATTACATTGGATTTGTGTGACGACGATATCCCGTGGGAGCGATAAATTTAATAAGTTTTCGTTTTTCTTTTGTTTATTATTTTGCAAATGGGCAAATAATGGGTTAAAAACAATGAAGTATTTCTGAAAAGGAATAGTTGATGTTTTCGTAAGGTTGGAAAAATATCAAATTTTCCAGTTTTTTTGATCCTAAATATAAAGAAGAATAAAACTTTAATGGGAGAGAGTTAAAGAAAATTCTGTAAAAAGTTCCTTTAACTAATAGTAGGATCTAGTTACCTTAGCATGGATTACTAGTATTCCCGTTTGATTATAAAAATATGTGTTTATAATGACAGTTTTCGGTTTCATAGTGCACAGACGTATAGAATTGTCGCAAATTCATTATGAGAAAATACTCAAAAGCACTAAGTGATTATTGCGAAATTTTGCTTAAAACTCGATGTCGACAACAATTATGTAGTGCATGCGTCTATTCAAAATTTAGTTAAGAGAAAAGCTTTCACAACTTATGATATCGTGTACACTAATAAGTTGTTACAGCATGCTCCCCAAAAACCTGGAATTTTCCTAACGAATGCCCTTCTCTGAACTCTTAAATATGTGTATGGACTAATTTAGATCTTCCTTACGTTTTGTTCAAGAGACCTTTTTATAGGTTTGCATTGAGATTAGGTTTTGATCGCAAAAAGTTCATAAAAGTACCAGAAACATACCGAGCTTTTCGAAGTATAGTCGCTGTTTAATTCAAATGAAAGAGAATTAATGCAGCAGGTACATAGAAGGATAGGTGTACGTTGAATAAGATAAAATGGCTGCGGAATCTCAATTCGATTAAAATATATAAGGGCTTTGAACTCAAGTTTTTGAATTTTGTTCACAGTTTTTTGTAAAGTGTTGTGAAATTTCTTTTGTCTGTATCTAGAAGATTACGTCCAGAAGTGTGGTTTGCATATATACAAGTTCTTTTGTATTTGCAAAGAATGGTGCGTCCTGAATTATAGTTTACATATCACAAAATGTTTGGAGTTAAAACAGTACTGTCGTCTTTGTAAAACATTTTTTTTTTTAAATAAACTCGACAACAGACAAGCAACGAATCGAAAGCAATTGTCGGAAGAAATTCCCGCAACAGAAAATCTCAGAAAATTGACATCCCAAGTGGCGAATTACATACCATACTTTGTTAAATTCCAAACAAAACTGTCACAAATAAAAGTCGTCGACTTTTAAGCATTGTAGCAGTTCATTTCGTAACTTGCTACTTAGATCAAAATAGGTGAGAAATGATTCCTTCAAGGATATCAAGTGTTTCTCTAAAGCGTATTTGTGCACTCTATTTTATAGAATAGTTGTAACTTTTTCATACAATAATGCTAATTATAAATGTTAACAGTGTTTCCGGACGATATTAGAGATTAATAAGTTGCATCTAACACAAATAGATGTCACAACCATGGCTCACAACCATTTTGGGTCAAATTAAAAATTTTTCAAATGTTATCTCAGTTTTTGAGAAACGAAATGAATATTGTTCATCGAAATTGTTAGTAGATTTTTTCTTATTTTTTTTACGAACAAAAAAATTTTAATTGATTCGCTTGTGTGGTCGTAACTTTTTTGAAGAAACAAGTCTTGTTAAAGTCTATGTTGACTTAAACTGATATCAGTTATCAGTCAATAAATTCAACTTAAATCAACTAATTGAAATCAAATCGATGAAACCAATTCAATCGCTAGAGTTAGTCTGCTATCAACTCAGTTCGATAAAAGGTCAAATGAATATTAGTTCAGATTGATGTTATATAGAAATGAGTAACAGGAGGCATTGCCTTTACACTTATTGAGCATCAATAAATTCTTTGCGAACATGGTGGAATTAGACAATAAGAAATTATTCAGTATTATTTCTTACTAGTAAAAATTGTTTGATTTTAAGTTGTTGAAAGTTTGTTTTAATTATTAAAAAAAGTTGTAGCAACGAAAACTTTAATAAATTTCAGTTCTTTCAATCAATCAAATTTAAACTAAAAAGCGCCAACTTTTTCAAGTCTGTGCAAAGTACATACGGTGGATTTGCAATGACTCCCCTTTTCTTTGTTTTTTTTTTTTAGCATTTTTTGCATTTTGTTGCGATAATTATGTATTATGTTAGGTTTGATTATATTAAGATCTTTACACCTACATGGTTGACCAACAGGTACTTGGTGTTCATCGTGTTTATCGTGTTCATCATGTTCACGCAATTGCGCTTCATCTTCTTCGGTTTCCTCGTCTTCGTTAATTTCATTTTTTAAATTTGTTAAACACGGAAGACTTGAATTCTCTAATAAATTTGTATTATCCTTTGAATTATTTGATGAATTTGTTTGATTATTCCAAAGTCTTTGTTGTCGTAAAACCATCATAGTTGCTCATTAATTTGATTTATTCACTTTTTAATAATAAAACTTTTAGAGTATCACTTGATATTTATATTTAAAATTACGCACATATTTAAAATATATTCAAATTTAATTAAATAAATTTTATAATCAATCATTACAAATATTTAAATTATAATATTATTTTTAAATATATTTGAATAAAATGTTGTTTATATGCAAAATTACAGCAATTATATGTGCTGCTGTGTACGCACTTCAAATGCAACTGAATCACACTTATTAAACCAACATCTCGCCCGTACCCGTAATAATATTAAATTCTAATATCAAAACGTATACATATGCAATAAGTTTTCATAATTTCTGTTGTTGTTCTTTTTGTAAGAAAGTGCCCAAAAGAAAAACTAAAAAAGAAAAATCGTCAATTTCCTGAGAGAGTTATACAGTATCTGAGGTCCTTACAATTTACTACGTATTATTGTTATGACTTGCATATGCATACCGTTATGTTCAATAGTGTTAGTATGCATCTTGATGTGTTTGCTTAACTCGCCTTCTGTACTATATATAGATATACAATGTTGCTCTTCAAATTCTTTCTCCTTCAAAAGAGAAGAAAAAAAGAATTTTTGCATTTTTCCTACGATTGCTTTAGTTCGTTGTTTGTGTCGTGTGCGTAAGAGAACTCATAGAGTTGACATTGTAGTTGTAGTTAGTTTTATCGTTGCTGACATATCCTCTTAGAATTATATTATAATGTGACCATCAACGCGAAAAGCCGTATAGTGCTCATACATTTACAAACTTGGCTCTATTCACTCTCTTTCTTCTCTTAGTTAATACATATACAAAATAGGAATTTCATGCGCTTTTTTATGTTTGTGTATATGAGACGAAAATCTCTTTCTCTTCCCTTTTGCTCTGAAAGGCTCAAATTCTAATGTGAACATTTTCTCCATAAATGCAATCCACGAGATTTTCTATATAAAACTAACAAGAAATTTTCTATGTATACTCTACCGTGGCATATATATATATATTTTATACTCTCTCTTTCTCTTCCTCTCTTGCGTATCTGTTCGTTTGCTGATTATATATATCCTTTCATAAAATTACCATATATCTCAAATGTGTGTGTGTGTGTGTGTGTGAGCGAGCTGCATGCCTTGCATACATGGGTTGCGTTTTATTATAGTTTCCCTTTACATATTGTTACTACTATTAGCATACATATACTACATGAGTTGTTGTTGCAATCTTTTGTTCATAGTGTTAGTTTTTTTATTACATCCTTTTATTATTATTATTACTTTTTTATGGTAATGCATTGCGCATTTTCCAGCTTTTAAAAATGGGAGTGGCTTATGCATATAACTTTTTAGCATAAACAGAATATTTTATGGAAACATACATACATATATGACAGACTACCTTTTCTCGCATAAGTGTGCATAATGCAGAAATTATTTTTTATTTCTTTTTTCCATAATTGTGCGATTGTGCAGACGAACCTTTTCCTTATACATTCTTGGACTATATAGAGGATGTAATATTTCGAAAACATATTTTCAGGTCTTGGTATATATACAAAAGACCAGTGCGAGCAGTAAGAACGAAATTTTCGATAATCCATATGCAAAAGCAGCCAACACCTTATATTGTGCGCTTGAGAGTAGACTATAAATTTTTTCGACAGTTTTCTGGCTAAACGTAGATAATGCGATTTTAAAAATTCGTAGTAAATAATTGTTAAAATATTTTTTTTTGTTGTATATTAAATATTTGTGATATTTACATAAAAATTTGAAAATGGAACGTACAGCTAAAAGGAACTTTACACTTATGAAGTACATAAGTTTTTTGATTTCTTTTTTTCTGTAATGCACAGGTGCTATATAACTGCGATCTTAGTTGATCAAATTGATTACTAAGAAAGAAAGCTCCGTCTGTCCTTCAACTTTTCCAATTTGTTTTAATATGTGGAGCTGAGAGGGAGACATAGAGACTTAGAAAAATAAACGAGGAAAAGATATATATATATATATATATATATATATATGACAATAGAGAGAACAGCGGAAGAAAAACGAAACGAAATCCTTTTTCGAAAAACGAGGATTTGTCTAGATTTTTTAATAATTTCTATCAGCTTATAAGTGATGTATTGTATCATATAACTTATATTCTTAATGTATTTTGTCTACGCATTGAATCAAATTTCTCGAATGAAAATCCTTTGATATTGTAATCCTGTTAAAGGGTAGACGACAGTCAGACATGGATGAATCGATCCGAGCTGCTTAATAATATATGTATTTTAAGGGATTTTCGATTTTTATGCGTTGGCGAATTTAATGATAAGCATTCGACATATTTATATGAGGTATTTTTCAACTGCTAGAGCACATCTATTCGAACTCACTGTGAAATGAATGTTTGATGGTTAATGCTAACTTTAGCTTTATTAGTTAGCGATGTTAAAACAGTTAAGCGCATTTTGCCCCGAATTTTTTTTATGTTCAGCGGTTTGGCGACGCTTTCCGTGATTTCAACAATTTCATAAACAGGGGGGTCATCATGTAACTCGTGTTGGTTTCAACAATTGAATCTATCCTTTTGAAATATGTTTCGCGATAGTCGGTTTCATTAGCATGATGTAACAGTAGCGCTAACTTTCCAATAGAATACGGGAAATTTTTCAATATAATGAGAGAGTCGTAAAAAATAAGAGATAAATTGACGTTTGTTTGTTTTGTATAAACAAAACATATATTTTAAACAATATTAAGCATGTAAAGGCATTTTAATTTGCAAATTTCTACTTTCTTAAATAAATTCCATATTTACAACTTTGGAAGAGGCTATGGTAGTAAATTTTCTTAGGTTATATTCAATACTAATGCAAATTCGTACTTAGGTGCCACCGGATTTGACGTAACAAGAGAGCCCAAAAGGCGTCTATCGCCAGCTAAATTTGCTTACATGATGCCATAGTAGCGGTTTCTATGCGACATCGCCTGATAACCGACATCAAAAACGTTACATGATGACCCCCCAGATTAATACATGAAAGACAGGGCAGACAAACAAACAAACATAAGTCTATTGAAATAAAGTGAAATTTTTCTGGATGGAAATGTTGTTAATTTCTTTCGAGCACGAGAAATCTTTGTTGTCCTGACGACAACTCTTGGTGTTTTTCTTTCAGGCATGAAAATAAGCGATTTACACAGTATTTGCATACATTACATAGTAATTAATACGCACAACACTGAGCATTTTTTTTTTTTGCATAATATTTTCGGCACGACTTTCAAGGGCTGCTGTGTTCGACTCGCAACTGTTTTTTTGATGGCTTCTTTTCTGAGATAGGCCAATTATCCCCGCTACCATATGGAGGGAAAAACTGATGAACTAACTTAGTGTAATCTTATTTAAGAAGTCATTTGCTTTTTACATTTTCGTGCCACCTATTTCAAATCTACTTGCGTATTAGATATCCCTTGCACCTTCTGCAGACATTCCAAATCCTTAGCTATTCCATGCATATACCGATGATGGTATATTTAATATTTCGCTTCGTCTTTAATACGTAGAAGTAGACATT
The DNA here is from genome assembly GCA_000671755.1 of Glossina brevipalpis. NCBI lineage: Eukaryota > Metazoa > Arthropoda > Insecta > Diptera > Glossinidae > Glossina > Glossina brevipalpis. Next base: position 1,546,907 of record KK351015.1, read on the forward strand.
GAATGATCTGTAAAGTGCCTTGATAATTGTGAGATTCAGAGACGTTTTTGCCATATCTGTCTGTCTGTCTGTCTACACGGATCGTTAGAAAAATTGAGTTAGTGAATATGAGAGACTCCCTTTAACTCGAGTACAACTTCCTCACCTATCTAATAAGGACAAATTTTCATCCTCAAGCAAATTCTGCTGTGTTTCTATACGTAGTGATATGTGTTCATTAGTTGTGAGACGAGTTTTGATTTTGTTTATTATAAAATAGATACAAGATTATTGCAATATTAAACATGCAATTCAGATAGAAAAACGTGCAAGATCTGCCGCTGCGCATTCGGATAGTCAATGAATCAAACCAAGGTAATAGCAGCATTCGCTTTTTTCTTCCGCATGGCTAAAATTCAAAATTCTTTTGATCAAAAGTTGCTTTATTAATATATATTTCATATAAATAAAGAGAACTATGGGCCTCGTTAAGCCTTTATATATAATATATATAATAATGATTTAAGAGGTGGATAACTCTGGGCATCATTTTTGTTGAACTTTGTCTTCCTTTCAAACTAGACGAGATGGCTTCAAGACAGCGCCACTCTTCACTACTTAACCAATTAAAGCAAATCGTTTCGTCCATCTATGGTCACTCGATATTTGTTTATCAAAAGAGTCTGTTTTTCTATCTTCCTTTATACACATTACAAAAGTGTATTGTTTACTAAGGGTTACTATGTAGAGCCTTACTCCGTCGTATGTATGTTTTACTGATTAATTTTCTAACGAACTTGTTATTCTTTTTATTCTTTTTTCTGTTTAATATTTCAATACATCTATCTGTAAGTGTGTGCTTATATATGTGTAATTATATGTTTAGTTAAGAATTTCTGTTTTTGGCAAATATTCAAGAAAAATGTTTGCAAATATACCTTATCTCTTCTTGGGGTGCGCCTGAAAGACAAGAGAAAAAAAGGATATATGCAAACACAATATGTAGATGTGTTTGTTGAAATTAGTTTGATTGCATTTGTCATCGAAGGAGAAAAGGTGAAATTGCTGGAGACAACTCCAAAACAGCCCAACATGCAGAGCAGCCACTTTTAATCAAACGTAGAACGAATGATAAATTTTTGTCTTAAGAACTTTGTGTCAATTTATGAGAAAACAAATTGCAATTGAAAGTTAAATAATAAGAAGGCAAACAAACAAAAAAAAATAATAATGAATGACATTATTTTAGGACATTGGGAAAGGTTTGTAACCAAAAGAAAATTTATTAAATAGTGTTAGTAATAGAAATGCAAGCGCAGAGTAGCGTGAATAGAACTAATAAATTGAGTGTAACTTTTTTCAATTTTAAAGGCTTAGCAAAATTTTGTTTTTTATATAAGTAAATTAAGAGGTTTCTAGTTTTGTATTAAGTTAATTCCTATAAAAAAAATTGTAATTAAATTAAATCTAAATACATATGTTGTGTAAACTTATATAAACTGGTAGAAAATGTAACCACAATTAAAAAAGGTCTTTGCGATTTCTGAACAAGCTTTGTCAAAAAAGTCGCGGTGATTTCTACTTAATCATCTAGCACTTTATCGTTAAGTTTAAAGTAGGTCTCGTTTAACGTATTGCATTTATTCTAACGCGCCATCGATAGGTTCTTTTCCAAACCACTTTCAAATAATTTTTTGTTTATGACGTTGGTCGTTCCACGGAAAACCAAAAGTGCGTATGGAATCATGTCCGCAGGCGAATGCGATTAGTCGAGTTTATGTGTGAAAATTTGTATATGAGAAGATATATTTCTAAAGAAAATAAAGTTTCAAATCTGCAAATACTTCTGTCATTTAGGTCGAATTTACAAGAACACTATCATTGCTTTCATCCATCCTATACATATAATTCTTTTACATCATCACCGTGCCAACCTATATTGAAGATACCCATGTAATGGTTAGTCATTAAAACAAAAAATGTAAGTCGCAAATTCTGTCAATATTCTGAGGACAGAAGAATTTTGTACTCTTCTCAATTCTTCTCCTTTCTTTGTAAGTTTTATAGCATTTATATGGCTGGGCTGGACTCCATTGCTGGAAATTTTTTTTGAACAATTTCTTGGAAGCAAAAATTGAAAACAGAAATTATTCGTAGCTTTGTAACATTCAAAAATTGCCAAACAATTGATTGATGGCTCTACCAATACTCTCATCAGGACACAGATATTTGAGCGATATATTTTTAACAAAATGTAACTGTATCGCAAAAATGATTGAAACAATTAAGTGAATTTTAACCCCCTGAAGGCGTAATATATCTGGGAACATCTAATACATGTGTAGGAATAGCATAATTTCGATTAGAATCCTTTCAATAAACACATTTTTTTTTTTTACGAAAACTCTACAAATCCAAATCCTTTCTTTAATCGCGCCAAAGGAAACCGTTTTTCTTTCTTTGCAAATAAATGTGAGAAAATTTTGCTTAAAAACCGTTGAAAAATTCTTAAAAAATGTTTTATAATTAGTAAAAAAGGTAAACGGTAAATAATCAATAAGACCGGTGTACCTTTCTTTTTGTACTTACAATACTACTACTCATTCACTGCCAGTTTAGCTATTACTTAACATGTCAATATATTACCTCAGTATTAATGATTCGTAGCTGCTGAAGTGAAATTTTAGGTAAAAAAAATTCGCTTTTATTTTTCGTTGCCCTTCAATTCTGTAAAAAATCACATAAAAAAGAAATTTTCTTTATAGGTAGAAAAAAATTATTGCAAACTATAATTTTTTTTTTTTTTTTTGAAACTATAATTTTGGGGTAAAAAACTGCGCATTTATTACTATTGTACTAAAAGTAAAGAGATTTTTTGAATAGAATTTTTTGCGTACAATTTTTATTGAAAAAAAAAAAACAAGTCATGTAAACTAAGGGTTGTTGAGATCATTGCAGAGATCGTCGTCAGCAACCCTCTCTGTGTGTACTATGCGTTTGGTGTATCTGTCTTGGCTTGTTTAAGCTGTTGATGATTTTGTGTAATCCTTGGTTACGATCCTCTTACCTATGACATGAAGTCCTTATTAAAAAATTCTATACTCATATATGAACTGTTTTCTGGCATAAAAATTGTATAAAAATTGTTTGTTCTAGAAAAAATTCTTTACTTAAAAATTGAATTTTTATTTAATTTCTTCGTTTTGTGTGTTAAAGAAATGTGTTTTCAAAAAATTTTCTGTTCCTTCTATTAAATAATCAATTTTTTGCGCCAAGTTGTGAAAATAGGAAATGAAAGGCTTCTTTTGAGCATCTTTTGTTGGATAGTTTATTTTAATGTTTCCGTTACCTTTTCGATTCATTGTTTTCGGTTAAGAAAAATACCTATAATATTAAAAGAAATTACGCGTAAGACATTCATTTTATATAACGAAAATTTATGATAGAGTTAAACGTTAAACGTTAATGTATTATAGACAAGTCATAGTTTGGCGCCATTTTAAGCATCTGTTTCATTAAAATTATCGCTTTTTTTAAATTGATTCTCTTGTTAAACGCTACCACTTTTTTTGATAATAAGAAACGAATATAGAATTTTTTTTTTTCATAAATAAAGAATATTAATTATGTTTTAGGACGCATTCAGAGAGAATATATATTATTATTTTCTTTTTTTGTTAATCGAAACAATTTTTGCACTAACAATTTAAAGGGTTTTTTAAATGTTTCCAAATTTTGGAAGAATGTCTTTTACGATTTGCAAGAAATTGACAAAATAATTGCGAGCATTCGTTCTTATTGCTTTTTTCGTTTTCCTGGTATAACAGACATGTTTTCAAACAGAACACGCAAATTCTTACACTCGATTTTAGTAAATAACCTAAGAACGTATTTTTGCATGATTAAAAAGATGGAATCAGTTTTCATTGAGTCTAGAATTTAGTTTGTGAAAATTATTTTGCCAATTCATTAGTTCCCGTTAAGAATCTATATCAGTTCAGTACGCCTGTAAACTCTTCCCTTTGTGACGAATCATTAGAATAATAATTTTTCCCGGTCAATATCTTTTATACCAGCACTGCGCTATTTGTTCCTAATCTTTCTATCAGCTATTCAATTAGAAAAGAAAATTAGATAAGCATGCGCCTTAACGTGTCCTCAATTCGCCTTAGCGATACGCTAGCCCTGCTAGCGATAATGCCACATCCTCTTACAATAGAAAGCGAGATTTGCCTCAGCGCTGTCAGATTGCGGAATATCGACCAACGAAAGCCGAGTAATCTCAGAGGCCATCATAAGTGAACTCTTTCGTAAAATACTCGAATACTGCGCCGCTAGGCCGTTGCTGTCTCACCGATTCTGAGAGAACATACTAGGAAGATCTGAATGGAACGGTCAAATGTCTGAACTTGAAGTAACATTACAAGACTGGTACTCTGACGAGTCAAAACTGAAAAATGGTGGACTTGAAGCTAGCACATGTGGCCCTAGATTTCAAAAAGCCATACCAATAAAGTATACTCTCTCCATATTTCAAGCAGAAGTCAATGGAATCTGTGCATGTCCCTCTGATTGCTTAAGAAGGCAGTCTGACAGTCAGGGTGCCTTAAAAACCCTAAAAGGAGAGACGATAAAAACTTTTGTAGTGCCTTCAAGCAATGAATGAACTAGGCAATCACAATAAGGTGCACGTTCTATTCTATGGGCGACAGGACATTCGAGTCTTGAAGGCAACTAAAACGACGACTGTGTAGCCAACAGGGAAGTTTGAAGGACCTTGATAGCTCTGGAACTTTTCGGTGGCATGGCAAGGAGCCACATTAAGAAAAATCCCCTAGCCATCCATAAAATCTTGCGACGTAGCCCACAAGCTATTGCGGCAGAATTAGACATCAGGCGTTCAGCGCTACATAACCCCAAACACAATATGGTGCTCCGAACCAAAAATATGGCGGATTTATAAAATTCTCAAAACTAAAGCGTTAAGGAAAAGGACGAGTACAATAGATTCTTCAGATCAAGGTACTGATTGCCCAAACAAAATAATAATAATAATTTATATCATAATGCGGAACCCCAAACGACTGTAAATATCTCAAAATTGATATATGTATCCACCAATCACTGTTGCAATGGATGCCATATCATTATAACTCGAATCCTTTCTTTTATTTAAGAAATCATAATTCGCTCATAAAAACTGAAAACATTTTGTTTGCAACTTTCAACCATTACTGCTATAACGCACACAGAAAAATTAAAGATAAAAAAAATTTCAAATCGTTCTACCTGTTGGTGGTGGTTATGAAAAGTTAATCAAATCTAATAAAGATTATTGTCTGACCTAGCACTCAATTTTAGAATCTTACGTGCATAAGTGCGAACATGAAATATGCAGAAGAAATATTTTTTTATATACATATATAAATATTTTTTTTTTTTGATTATTTTATTGATGGTAATAGAATTTTAAACCGCTTTTCTAAAAAATTTGCAGATTGTCGTACGCACTGTTACGTAAATTGGGGGTTGGCCACAAGTTATAAGTTATAGTATGACAACCTTTGACCAAAAACATGATTGCGAAAAGCTTTTATGTTTGAAATAAAAGAAATGAAAACCCTCTTAAAAATTTTTAATACTTCAGTATCGAATGGGAAAAAAACGTTCGCTATAAGCTTTGTGACAGTTTTGCATAAGTTATGCAGTATTAAATATATTTACTTTGTACGCTGGTAATTTTTGTACTGGAGGCAAAATTGTTGTAAATCAAATAGTCGTTACAAACTATCTTAACATGTATTTGTCTGTTTTTTTTTTTAAAGAAAATTGCTAAAATATATTTTCATAAAGGTAAAAAACATTTAAAATCTAAGTTCCCTTAAAAAGATAGAACTGGTGTCAACACCAACTGTGTAACATTCGAGGGGGAGAAATTTCAAAAATTGTATACACCAAGGACGAAGACTAAATGTCTTTAGGCCATGTGGGTGGTTGTATCTGTCGGTATGTTTAAAGGTGGTGTAAGCTTTATATCCTATAAAAAACACTTTACACGATTAAATGAATAAAGAACAAAAAAAAAGAGGAAGTTCATACAACAAACCATTTTGAAAAAAAAAAAAATGTAAAATGATGGTTTAAATAGGATTTGAAATTTTATCCTCCCTGGGTTAGCGAAGACTAAGGGTTGCGTGTAATGATTTTTTAAGTAGAAATAAATTTGAATAGATTTAAATTTATAATTTTAAAATGCTTTTTCAAAAGGGTGGGAAAGCAATAGTTTAGCCGAGATGTAGTTATAAATTAAAAATGGAGTTATATTATGCTTTTGCCATCTTCGTACTCACCTTTGCTGATTAGCTTACTACTCTTTCTTTTTCGTTTATGTTTAATGTTTTTATCGGAATCTACCCATACATGGCCGCTAGATTTTGGTTTCCTGGTTGTCATCATATACTCGTGACGACTACTATTAAGTGTTTTTGTAACGCTTTTTCTAACGCAAAAGTGCTGTTTTTCTTTAATTGTAGTAATGTCATCATTGTTAGCATAGTTGACATCGTTATTACGTTGGTGGCATACAAAGATATCATTCCAATTAGTATTATCAATATCGCCTTCATAGTCTCCATTGCCGTTAACGTCACTGTTATCGTCATTATCATCATCCTCACCGCCACTTTTGTCAGCAACAATTTTATCACTGAGACTAAAGTTGGCAACTCCATCATCACCATCATCCAATTTGCCATTACATATCAAAGGAGAGACATTGTTTTTCGAGCTAACAACACATGAGTTTTTGTGACATATTGAGGGTAATGGTTGTTGGTCTTCAACGGTATGGTGTCTTAATTGATGCTCTCGTATAAGGCGATCTCTCTCTTGAAAATTACGCACGTATAAGAATTGCTCGTTATACGAACTAGTAGCTGTTGACTGACTATGGTAGACTGCGGTAGGGTAATGTGGCAGACATTGTTTATTGTCTGGCACGGTCGCGTAGTTGTGTGTTGTTTCGCCATTAACCATTTGGTCTAATGACTTGTTATTTGCAGCACCACCAGCAGCACCAGCAGCAGCAGCAGCAGTAGCAGCAGCAACGACAGCAACAGCAGACACGCTAGACTTGACGTTTTTACATTTTGTATTCAAGTCAGTGCCATTCTGTGGATTTGCTTTATGTTTACTATTTATTAAAGGATTTAAGGATGCCGACGACATATTTAAATTTTTCATTTTTTCATATTGCTGACCATTTGGTAAAGTTTCCGGAAACGATGCGGAACTTTTTAATTTCCAATTGAAATCTGAAAATGTTGACATAAGATCTGCTGTTATGTGAGGTAGAGGTGAAGCAGGTAAATGGAGTCCTGGTAAGATAGTCGAAGCAGGTGATTGCGGTGGTGTGATTTGGTTATTTAAATCACGTTCACTACATTTTCCATAAAATTGATTGGCTTTGGTATTTGTGCCCCATAAAAAGGCTTTTAGATTTTGTGCTAAAAAATCAGACCAATTGCTTAGAGAAGAACATGAATTAGTTGCAATTGGCAAATATTCCATCCAACTGATAATGGAACTGTTGTTCGTAACGGGGAAATTCTTGCTCGATTGCAAGTGTGATTCTGAATCTTCTGATAGTTCAGACTTCACATGGCTGATATCCAAGTGATTGTTTGGGTATTGATGTTGGTATTCTTCAGCATGATTGTAAGAAAAATTTGAAATTTTAAAATCATTGATTGATGTTGTTTGCAGTACATGATCTGTAATTAAACACAAACATGATTTCAGGAAAATTAATATAAATTTCAAACATAAACATAACTGTTTTGTCAGAAAGTATAGTCCAGTTCGATTTTGTTTTTTGCTCGAAAATATCATAAAAATTTCTAATTTATTTAGATAGTTAATATCAGGAAATAAAATCATTATAAAGAAAGTTTCAATTTAACAACAGGTTAACGGCCTTTGAAATAAGCCAGTCATCATTAAAAATCAACCACAATTTTAACGCTAGCAGCATATTGCAATTTTCCTTCTTTCACAACAATAATTTTTGGAGCATAGCTTTATACAGCTTAAGTGTCTTAAATGGAATACCCTGCTGTTTTTAAAGAAACGTCATACGATATATTCCGATTTGATTCTTCTTGTGTTTTTTCGCTTCGCAATTTTACAGCCAAAGCACTTGATTTATTCCTAACTGTACATATTCAAAAGATATTTCTTTAGTAACAAGTATGACTTGCAATAACACTTATTATTGGTGATTAAATTTTTTTACACATTGAATAATAAATAATTTACTTTAGAAACCTAACCGAATGATTAGCTTCATACTCTTTAAAACATTGTTGCCTTAAACTTAACAGCTATATATTGTCATAATATTTGCTAAGAAACATGTGTGCTCCTCGGAAAGGACACCCTCCGAACAACAAAAGTGTGATGGTCAAAAGTTTGCTTCAAAGGAAATGTAACGTTGGTACTTGTAGTTCATTCTACTCTCTAAGCACGTAAGGTGACTTCAATATCGCACTTGATTTTTGATATCTGTGCCTTATCTTAAAAAAGGGTGAAAAACTAAATTGTCATAGGTGGGCGTGGCAACGAAAGAACTTCAATGTTTCTGCCAAATTTGAACCCGATATATTTATTTTTGTAACCAGGAGAATGTTTACCACATACATTAGATAGTTAAGCAGCCAGAAAGAGGGACAGACGTACCGACAAATACGTGTAGGTGGATTCCGAATTCCATACTGTTCAAGAATATGTACATTCTATGTGGTTCCAGAAGCATCTTTCCTAACGTTACAAACATTTTCCCAAAAAGAAGTAAATTTCAATATTTTATTATATCGAGCGGGCGAGGTCGATCTTTTTCATTTTTATACAGAGAATACGGTGTAGCTAGAGAAACAATTTAAAAAATTTTTCTATTCTATCTGCTATGGTTTACGAGTAATGAGAAAAAATCCAATTTTTTCTTTGTTTCCAAAAGCAGGCGTGAAGACGATATCTTCATTTTTGCGACCAAGAGAATATTTAACACAGACATTACAGGGACGGACTGACAGACATGCTTAAATCGATTGTAAATTTCATGCTGATCAAGAATATATATACTTTGTGGAGTCTCCGAAGTGTCCTTTTGGCAGTTACAAACCAAATGACAGAATGAAATATACCCTTCGGTGACGCATCAGGACTTTTTTGCTACAAGTGTTTCAAAAAATTCTTCCCTCAACAGACAGGCACTATTTACAGGTATATCAAATTCAAATTGATTCAAAATGCAAAATTGGAAAGATGAAAACCTTATTTCTCACTATTCAAGTGCCAATTTAACTAAGGTTGATAATTTGACGTCATTAAGACAAGAAGGGGCATGTCTGCAAAATATAGATCAACCTTTATTGTGTCCAAAATATAGATCAACCTTTATTGTGATCAACCTTTATTGTTCTAGAATTAGAATAGAGGGAAAAAGAGGAAACATATGAAGATACAGAAGAAGACCAACTAATTATGCTGGTAACGTACGTGTAACAGCGAGAGAAGAGTTACTCTCGGTTAACTCTCCTAATCATGCAAATATTGAAATAATAATAACGATTACATCACAAATATTCTATTTTATATTTTTAATATGTCGTTAGATGAAAGATATATCTATAGTGACGCAATTTATAACATTTATTTGAATTTGTAATTTTAAAAAAATTTTTAAAAAATTTTAGATTTGACAAGCGAGACATTCATGTAATGATTAGTCGATCAACACAAAGTCCTTTACGTTGTCTGGTTTTTGAAAACTGATCTGCTTGGTATATGAAAGACGAAATTAAGTTATGACGTTTTCGAATCGCAAGAATGAATAGACTTTAATTTTTTCGGAACATGTTAAATGATATTTAATCATTGAATGTGGTACTTTCAATCTACCGATCTTTCCAAGGACACTTAAAACTATTACCCTTTTTGGCTGTATGCCTTCTTACACAATCAATAAATTAAAATATGGTGGATATCTTTGAACTTTAAAAAAAATTCGACCTTATTTATTTAAAGGCAATTGTTATTTAAGCGAATGCAATAGCTTATCTTGCATATACAAGGATTATACAGTTGGCCTCGTTGATTCAAATCATTTCAGATAATTTCGTGCTAAGTGCAATATTGAATGGGAAATTGTAATCAGTTTGCTAACGTGCCTTACTGCATCATTATGCATTCATCGATTGTTTTTAAAGTTTCCGCACAAAGCAATTCTTTTCCATTTTGAAATCGTTCTAGTTGTCCGGTTGTCTAGCTTAAGAGTTGAATCCAACAATTACAATATTTAATAAGATGCAAATGATGTTATAGTTTGACATAATACATCGCTTACTTGTTCCGTATTACACGTCAGTTACGTCAGTTAACAGCATTGGATTGTCAAACCCTAATTAGACGGTATCTTAACTGTTAATTTTCTCAGAGCTATGTGCTCGCCATTAAGACATAAAAAGGAGCAACTAAATAAAATGGTAAGCCCCTCTTCTTTTATTATTAACTACATATCATTAATAATAATATTTTTTTTTATGTAGTTTTTAACACTTTTTCATTACATTTTCCATATGATTTATATTGGCAAAGAAATTAGCGACAATTTTTTTGTAAAAATCCTGTATTTTATTCCATAATTTCACACTTACAACGTAAAAATTGTTTTTAACCCTTTCCTCCAAATAACCCTTTTTTTATTGTCGGTATTGGTTGCGCTTGTACCGTTTTTCTACACTTTTGTTTTTTTTATTTTATTTTTTATTGAATGATATTATATATAATCGGCATTTGTTAGCCAAGCACATTACAGTTCTATCTATTAACTATGTTTCATTTTTACGATAACTTTCCATATAACATTCATTATTAAGTTTTCATTTGTACGACTACTTTATAGACAAGCGAATCAATATGAATGACATGAAAGGTCTTCTCTTTGCTATTTACAGCATGACAATGATTGATTATGAATCGTTATTTAATTTGTAGGCAGATTTTCCCTTTTTAGAAAAACCGAAGGGTTTGGGTGGGCGTATTGAAATTCTAAGTACGCATGTAATAGTAATCATAAGTTAAATATTGACATGTGTACCCAATTAGATTATTATAGCTATTAACTCTGTTTCATAGCATATGCAGCTAATGTAAAATTGTGAATGGCTCCGACATTAAAAATAAATATTAGCGGGTGCAGTACTTTTCTTCTAAGAGATTGATTTGAAATGTAGCACCGAATTGCCTTCAAAAAATTCAGAATTACATTTAAGTCGTTAAATGTAATGCAAATAGGAGTGAAATCATTTTTGGTTCGGAATGACTTTAAATTTAAGTATATTCCCGGACATTTTATGAAAGGCTTATGCAGAGTTTGAGCGAAATAGAAGAAATCAAGACTGTTTTTCAAAACCATATTTTGAAATCGCAATCGCAATGAGTAACAAACACCGAAATATCTATCATTTTCGCTATTTATGCTAATCAAGACAGGCTTAGTTTATAGAATTTCCAAGAGACTCTAGAATAGACTTATATAATGGATATGAAACATTAAATATTAGCTATTCGAAAAAGTACAATTTCTCCAACTAGCCGACGCTAAGCCCGGACTACACTAAAGTAGGCGACAAGTAGACTTTGCAGATCGACTTATAGACTGTTTTTGGGCGGGCGCGGCAAGCAGACCGTCTTATAGTTTCGAATGAGATAGCTTAAGCCTAAAGTCTACATCTTATTCCGTACGTAAATATATAATTTAACCTGGAGTCTGTGGGACCAGAAAGGGAACAAATTCGGTTGTCACGCTATTTTGATGACTTTTTATGTCAAACCAGATAAGATTAGTTGAGTTTCCCTCGTTTTTTAGAAGAAAAATATAATTTCTTAGAGGGAAAAAAACAAAGTGTCTGTGATTTAGTGTGGCCTTTGCAGTTATTTAATATGAAAAATTTGACGTTTTCACAACAAATGCTAAAAACTAAGTCATGCAAGTACAAGGTCAACAAAAAGACGCAAAGCACCGCAAAATGACATATTCTTGCGCGTTTAGTAAACAGCAAAAGTTCGAAGTAGTGAACGATTTGTTTTACTAACGAGCTAGAAAACAACATTTAAATTAAGGAAACGATTTTCAGGTTTACAAATTATCGTAAAGAGAAGTAAGCAAACTATTGGCGGAAAATAGTCTTGTATTATTCTTTCTAGCCCAGCAAGTCTGAGGGGGCCCTGAGCCATCATCATGATATAAGACTAGGTCCTACAGTGATCTCTGCGGGAACTTTTAAAACGTAGGACTTGAGTTCCTCAAGAAAAGAGAAAAAAGAAGACATTTCAAAACTATTACACCGATATTAGTGAACTGCTGACTTTACTACTTAAAAAAATCACTCTAAACTGATCTAGAAAAGCTAATGTATATTTATAAAAGCTAGTGTAGAAAGTACAGGCAAGCTATACCACCATTGGAATAAGCTGTCGAGAATAAAAATTGCAAAAAAAAATTCGCTCAGTTAGAACTAAAGTGTGATAAATGCTTTGAAGTTAAAATAGATATTTCAATGCTTCCAAATCGATACGTTGCCACCTTTTAAATATTTTGAACATTCTAATCGAATCAAAGTAAATAGTATTATTAGAGTAGCAATATTATATCTTGTTGTTTACTTGATGTATGTTGTTTTCTTTTTTCTTCTACTGCTTTTTTGAAGATATATTTTTGCCTTAAACGGAAATATTATTTAACATTAACACCCAAGAAACACATTCTGCAAATCACCCTTTTGCCAAATCGTATATATGAACCCTTTCAACACCTTGGCTTTACTAATGAAAATGAAAACCGGGAAAAAGTGTGTTTGACACACGCCTAACGACTTTCAAGAAAGGGTGAAACTTCGCAAAACGTAAAAGAAATCAGCATATATCACACAAAAAATAATCATTTAATAAGTAATAAGAAAACGTTTAACTTCTTCTCTCTGTCAGAGGAACAAGGACAATATAAAAAAGAAGCAACTAAAGAAAAGGGGTTAACAATAAATTAAAAAAAAAAAGTAAAAAAAGATATTAAATACGTATGAAAAAGGAAAAACAACAACAACAACAGCAGTAAAATGTCAACACAGGAAATTAAAGAAACAAATGTTAACGCGTGGCAATGTTGCATGTAAAGCAGATGCAATTTTTTTACTTGTTCAGTAGCACTTATAAGAACCGTAAAACTTTTGTAAATAAAAAAAAATTAGTTCTCTAAAAGGAGAAAGGATTGAATCTTGATTAAAAAGATGTTTTCACTTTTACTCTTCTAACCTTACATCTTCCCTTTATGCTTCTTTCCTACAGGCATAGAAGAAGGGTTTTCTTTTGAAAATGAAAGCTGTTCAGTTTTTTTTTTTAATTTTTTGTATTCGTGTGATATTTAATCCATTAAATATGTTTAAATACCTTCAATATATATTGAAAATGAAGTAACAGATCAGCTGACGGAAACTAATGATGAATAGGTACCGAGGCATGAAAAAAATTGTATAAAAGTTGTTTGCGACGATTGACTTTAATTTAATATTTTTTTTTTTAGTTCAAAGTTGTGCTCTCAGTTTATCTATTCAAATGTATCTTTTTAATCGCTCATGGTAAAAAGTTAAGTTAATATTATTAACAGTAGCTCGAATAATGAAAAAAGGAGAGAATTCTTTGCGGCCAGCAGCACTATTAACATAAAGATATTTCTGAGTTACTTTAGTTCATCTTTGATATATCATAAAAAAAAAAAAAACAATAAAAGATCTAGTATGCTATTGCGTGCCGGACAACAGATGCCACTGCGAATAATGCCTCTGAGCTTCGTTACGCTTCGCTTCTTTCCAGATAATCAGCAGATTATTCCTAATGAAGCACAGAAACATATATAATATTGCAACATACTACGTATGCGTCAACAAAGTCCTTCGAAGATGCCCTTTTGAAGTAAAAATTAGTTAATAAAGGTCAGCGACCCAAAATTTTAAATGAAAGTATGTATAAGAGATATAATGTAACAAATCTACGTCACTCATTGACTATCCAAGCTTGACCTGTAAGCTAAGCATATGTGCGCTGAATTTTAGTGTTCTAATGCTTCCAGACGTAGATAACAACGTGATATAAACCGGTCCAACAGACAGAGTGGACTAATTTAACCGGAATATCTCATGCCGATTAAGAGTTTATCTACTTTGTGTCGAGTTTCAAAAATATTTCTAATTGTTGAAAAGAGAAGAATAAAGTTAATATATTACCCAACCATTCTTCAAGGACAAATATAGAAATAAAAAATTTTCAACTCGAATTTCTACGTGCGCCGTTAGGACTCGAACAATATTACTACACTTTCTTAGCTTTCTGATCTATAGCAAAGTTGCGATATGTATGTAGGAGTACAGCCAAGGAAAATGTTTTTTGCTGGAGCGTCGTGATTTTATTTTTAAAAAACTTACAAAGAACTCAAAGTAGCGTCACCCATTAAGTTAAATTTGTGGGAAACTTTTGTGCTTGTTTTGTTTGAGATCGTGACCTTGTACATTATTTACGTAATTTTAAACTTTCTACTTATAAAAGTCTGCAATTTTATTACTTGGAAGTGAGTGATTCAAGTGTTTCTTACGAAGTAAGCAAATTCGAACAGGCAGTTCTTTAAGTTCTACAAGATCTTGAAATGCAATTAATGGACTGAAGCCATTTCCAAGATAAGATGGTAATTTCCAGTTTTAGACCAGTTTCGAGACTTTCGGACGAGAAAATGATTCTGAACCAATTTAAACTTGTTCACCTGTCTGCCATATGTTTTTTAGTACGTCTGTGCAGGTGTTTTTGTGTTCAACATAAAGGCTGCGATATTTAACCTTTTTTTAGCACCGAAACCCTTGAGTTTTTTTTTTTTGAGAAAATTGCAATTTTCCTCCTATTAAACTGATGTGAAAAATTTCAGTCAGATGGGCTCCTAGTATGAACCGCCTCCGATGACAATTAAGCTTTTGTGTAGAGAAAAAATCTAATTTTTGATATTTTATTATGAAATTGATTCGTAATGATAATTTCACATAAAAGTTAACCGCATGGAATTAGAATGCTACGGATTCCACTCGATAGAAGGGTTATCACGAAAAGTAAGCCCTTAAGTGGCGACAAAATATAATTTTTAGTGCGTTATATGAAAACGATTGAAGAAGAATAATATCTTTGACAAGAAATTTGGACCATATAACTTACGTTTACGTACGGGCGGCCTCCCACAAGAAGTATGTATCATTTTATACTCTGTGACGGAAGATTATGTGAAGCAAAGAGGAGACCATAAAATTGTCGGCCTTATTCAACTACGCTATTTTTGCTCGCTTAGAACTACCAAGACGCATAATTGAGTTTTGTTTTTCTATACAGATTTTTAACTATATTCGATATACATTACATCATCATCATCTCATTTGCCGCAAACAGGATTTATGGTCGTATTGAATTAGAGAAAAAAAATTTAATGATGAAAACTCATCAAATTGTAGCAAATCATGTGCCTATCTATCTGATATATACATACATATATGTATAAATATATGTAAAGTGTTAAGAAATTTCAAAGGCAGGTATTACGTATATCCTAAGTAACAATACATGATTACCGTAATGAAAAACCGTACATTTTATTTGTTACTTTATTTCTAAAACATCTTCATTTTCCTCAACGAATAAAAAAGAGAAATCTGTCGTGTTAGATCAGCTTGTGTTAAATCCTGCATTTGGCTTAAAAAGTGTTTTTTGAAAAAAACTGTTTTCATCTTTAAAAGCGAAAAGGGTTTTTGATTCTTTTGCTTATTTTCTGATTGGCGGTTGCGGCTGCATGATGTTTTATTTTTTATATTTCCTCTATATTTTTTTTTTTTGCTTTCTTAGAAATCAAATTGAGCCTGAAAAAGGATTTAATTTAAGTTTTTTGTATTAGTCTTCCTTCGAACTGCAAGCATTGTTAATGTTTGAACGTTTGTAACGCAATTTCTTTTGGGCAATTGTTCAACAAGAAAGTAACAATACTTTTCAATCAATATATTGCTGTGTGTGCATAGAGTAAACACATATGCCGAGATGTACGGTATTCTACATTGGCTAGTGTTTTGTTAACCACACGCAACTCATCGTTACAGTTACTGGTGCAACAGCTGTACATTAGTGCTTTGGCGGAAGGATTTAATGGTTGTTATAATACATATTTAAGAAAACCGCCAAAAGAATTTCCGTCGCATCAACTGCGTGCAAATAAATGAGGACGAATGCCCAAAAAATTATTCGGAGAATTTTTGGAAAAGTTTATAATACATTTTTTGTTTTATTTTTTATTTTATTTTTTGTTTATTATCTTTTAGTTTTTGTATACATCGCCGAAGGGTGGGAGTAAATTCATTTCGTCATAATGGAAAAGCTTCCAACAAGTAAGCTTCAGAGAACCTTTGACGTATATGTACTTCTGATCAGTATTAAATCCTGATACACCCGTCTGTGTCTCTGTACGTCTGCATATCTGTCCATTCGTGCGTTCTTGACACTCTCCTGATTGCAAAAATTAGGACAACAATTTCAAATTTTTCTTAAAGTTTCCTAAAGTTCTTATCCACATGTTGATATTGAAAATGGGCAAAAACAGCCTAAGGATATGTCCACAGTAAAATCACAATTTCAAGGTTTTTGCTCGTTATTTACTCAAATTTTCTAAATTTATTTTATAGGGAATAATCAGCCACTCGCAGTTATTCTTCATTTTTTCACGTTTTCTATTTATTAATATTAAGATAAACAAGAGTATTCTGTATATATTCTACACAGGAAATATTGCTATAATAAAATGGATGGTGGTACATACAAGTGCCAGTGCCAGTCGAATGCAACTTTCTTAATTGTTTTATTTACCTCTGAGGAGAATGAGGAGGATAATAGTTAAGCACGTAATTTTTAAAAGTTATTTCAATACATAACACCCAAAAAGGACCTTCAGTTCAAATCGCTTTCGATGTGTCCGTCTTTCGACTATTATAGATTGTATTACATGTCAGCATAATAATTTTCTTTTGGTCTAAAATTGATTTCTTGCTTAATATTTATCTTAGCCGAGGTGTAGTTTGTTCAGAAAATTATACAAAACTATCGTAGTTTCCTATCGCTTTGAAGCGTTTTATTTGAATTAACAGCGAAAAATTTAAGTCTTCGATGTACGTCCTCGAACGAAATTGATGCGTTTCTCAAAGCTACGATGAAAAGTGGGTCACAGACGAGAGTAACGTGCGAAAAAAATCGTTTTCAAAAATCAATAAAGATGCACAAACGGTGGCGAATTAGAACAGAATTGTGCACGATGAGCTGCTCCAACCTGGCTAAAGGAACAACATAACTTTTCTTAATATTAACAACAAGTGCATTTAAAATGCGCAATTAAGTCAGACCCCACGAACCTTTAATGATTCGACGGAACTTTAATGGGTTTGGTTGGAAAACTTTGTGCATTCAGCATATATCTGTTTGATTAATGCTTGTCTCACTCTCTGTAAAACTCTCTTCACGATGTAACGTTGAATTCAAAACAGACCTGGGGAAATAATTTGGTCCAGTTTTTCCCCAGAAATCCTAGAAGTTGTGTTAGTGATGGCATAAAGGTTTTACCAGAGGAATCACGAAAGAATAAAATTCATTTAAGATGTGGAAGAAATGTGTTTGACTTTTTTGGCTACTAATTTTTTTTAATTACGCATATTTGAGTGTAGCACAAAGCAGACGTCGGCTTGAAGACTAGCCAGACTAAACATTCTAACAAATGTAGCTAAATGTAGCGTATTTTATTTTTTCACGTCTTCGACTCATTCTTCTTTTGCTCTGATTAACATTAAAACAGATTTTTCTTTGATTTGAGACTTTTGTATACAAAAGTGTTTATTATTATGCGCCCACGTATGATATCTTTTTTTAATAATAATATTTGTTTTGCTTTTTAATAAATGTTATTAAAAACAACTGTTTTGCAGACTCAATGTAAACTGTTAAAGAGGCAGCAATTATATAAAAGCCAAGTAGTTATGATTAATCGGTTAAAACACGTTTAGTCGTCCAACAGAATTGTTGAGAAAATTAAAAAAGAATTGCTATCGCTGACTTAAAATAAATTAATGATCAAAATAGAAAATGTCATTAAGACTTTGCCTTTTGGAGATCTGTTTTCTTCTGTGCATTTTAATTAAAGTAAAATTTGGAGTGACAGGTCAAGAAACAAGTGATAATTTAGTTATTCCCACTGTCACTACCGAAGCAACTGATGGAGTGGTAAATGCCGCAGGGAGAACAGTCTTCGATTTGCCCACCATCATAGACGCCGATGAACTATTGCACGAGACTGGCCTATATATGTTGGATATCATGAATTTAACCGTCGATCCTTGTGAAAATTTCTACGAGTATGCCTGCGGAAATTGGCGGTATAGTTCGCGTGTGCCAGCCGAATCACGAAATGATTCACTTTTGCGTGCAATATCTAAAAAAATTAAGCAAAATATGATCGAATTCTTAAAAAACACAACAGCTGAAGAACTAAGCCAAACAACTGCTGAAGCAAAAGCTAAGCTTTTTTTTCAAAGCTGTCTAAGTCCACAGGAATTAAGCGTAGCTGTTACTTCCTTGATGGCTACTGAAGATGAAGCTTTTGAACAATTGCAACTGGACGGAAACGAAACAGACGCCTGGATGTACGTTAATTTTCTCTCGCCTTACGAAATTCACCCCCTTTTGCCAGTATTTGTCAACTATAGCCATGTGCATCGAGAGTTCGAAATATCCATAATACCGCCTGTACCGTTTATGCAGAATTATAAAAATTACACAAGCTTTATATCTTTAATGCAGGAAAATCAAGAGAATTTAGACGTTATGTTAGAATTTGAAGCAAACTTAACTTCTAAAGTTAATGCGCTCAAGAAAACAGAACATTTGACGTTAAGTGAATATTTGCAGAAGCATGAAAAAGATGCGGTCAATTGGGCAAAACTTATTGAAATAGGTTTCAATGGGAAAGCGCGAGATAATTGGATTATTAATAACAAAATTGCAAATTTTACCAGTTTAGAGAGATTTCTACGTAAATCCAAAATAGAAACCTTACGCAACTACGTTAAATGGCGTACATTTTTCCATTTTTACGATATTTGGGGCCTTGCACTTGACAACGACGCAAACAGAGAAAAGATTTGTCTTTTTCACACCGAAACTTATTTTAGTTACGCTTTGGTACCCTGGTTTAGTGAAATTTTCTTCGACACCGAGCGGCGAGAAGACACCCTGAAATTGGCCGATGCTTTAAGAACACATTTTAAAGAGATTGTTGATTCGATTAGATGGCTCGATAGGAAAACAAAATCTGAAGCTTTGGCCAAATTGGATTCAATGGATTTATCAGTTGGTTATAGCGATGAAATGCGTCACCGCGAAGTACTTGATCAGGTTTATGGTCACTTAAATATTTCTAATGATTGGTACGATAATCTGATGCAGCTGGAAATAAACCGAGCACGATTGCGTAAAAGTTCAGTACATAAATTCGTATTACCTCCTTTACTATCACCATACAGCGTCAATGCTTACTATGCTGATTTTATTAATTCTGTTTTTGTTACTATTGGAATTGCTCAAATGCCTTTATATCATATCAGCTTTCCATCCTCGCTAAAATTCGGCGGTACCGGTTTGATGATCGGCCATGAAATATGTCATGGTTTCGATACGAATAGTTATCGTTACAATTACGATGGCAAAGTTGAACAATGGTGGTCTTTTCAAGCACAACTCAGTTATCGTCAATTCTGTCAGTGCTTAGAGAATCAATATAATAAATTCATTTATCGTGGTGTAAAAACAAACGCAACGCATACGATGCCTGATAATATAGCCGATAATGTCGGTGCTCGACTAGCTTATATAGCGTATAGTCGCTGCGCTGGTACTATTGAAGGTAAAAAGAAGCCAATAAAGGTTATGAACTTCACCAATGACGAGTTATTTTTCATTAAATTGGCCCAAACCTTTTGTATTGGACGTGATGATGCCTACAAAATGGAACACATTGTAACCGATTCTCATGCTTACGGTGAATTCCGTGTACTGGGCATTTTACATAATATGCCAGAGTTTAGTCAAACCTTTAAATGTAAGTTAGGTTCCGAAATGAATCCTTTCAAGAAATGTATGCTTGTGTAATTTGAAAAAACATTATATGTAAGAAAAAATTAAAAAATTAAGTAAGAAATAAGTAGGAAAATTATAACGGATCGTGATCGAATCTTTTGTATGTCTTGTATTCAGCTCTTAAATTGTATTTTAAAATATACAAATAAATAATAATAATAATGAGAAAAAACAAAATTCGATATCGTATAACTTTAAGTAGACATTCGAGATTTTTCCTATTTTATGCAGTTACTGTTGGATCATACTCATCTACGTTGAGATTTTTGTCAGTTTAAAGGTAATGAACATAAAATCAAAATTATTTGGCTCTTGAAAAATGTTTTTACAAATTCTAAATCAATTTTCGCAACCAAAAGAATGTTTACCAACACATCTACAAGTAAGGTCAGGCGGGCGAACAGAAACGTCTACATAAAGGTCATATATATGTATTGTCGGTCCTCTGAAACTTCCTTCTGAGTGATGAGAACGTTTTGGCAAATTGATTACACGCCCACCTTCGGTGGTGGGTCTTAAAAACGGACTTAAAAAATAAAATGGCGAAAATTGTATCACAAACAAAGAAGTTAAATGGTAATAGCATCTTATAATTTTTCCGTCTTTTTATTGGCTTAAATGATCCCTTAAATTTTGAAGAACGACGTAAAGATGGATTGCGGGGAGGGACGATATTTAAATGCCTGAAGAATTCGATTTTTTGAACGTGGTCACAGGTCGATATTGCAAGTGTTTTGGAGTGCTTTGGATATTTAGAAAACCTATAAAAAGCATTTGATGATGAAAAAAGTATAAATTTCAATTTTACCACGCTGGTAGTTGAAGATCAGACCTAAGCGTTGAATACATTGAATGCATTAGCATCACGCGCCTAAATATCTAAATATGGTTTGACCATAAGTGTTTATGTGCAATTAAATATATAGTTTCCATTGCATTCCTGCATTAAAAACGATATTTTGACATTTGCATGATTTGCATTGAATTGTATGCATCACGGTGCAAATGCATTTATTAAGCTCAATTCTTTAATGGAGAGATCTTCAAATTTAATAATCAAAAAAAAACTTAGAAAATCAGTTTTTCTTTTCTTCCTAAATTTTTAACATCGTAATCGTTATTTTGAAGGACATCAGAACAAGCAGATATTGTCTAAAGCGATTCCGCTGGCTTTGCTGGTCCAAAATTGTACGTTTCATAAAGTCTGCCCTATTCGTTAAAAATAATAAAACTTCAAATTTTGTCAGTACAAACTGCAAACATTTTTATTTAAAAACCATCCATTGAATTTAATATTAACTATACTTCGGCTCGTGGCTGAAAAGATATGTTTTATCATTTTGCGATGTGATTTCGTTATGTTATGCTTCTAAAACAACCAACAATTTACGCTTTTCTTGACACATTTCTCTCTCTATCATTGTACACAAAGATTATCGGAATATTCTCAGTTAACCTTTCATCTTCGCTGTGTTATGCCTCACAAAAATGGCAAAAAAAAAAAACAGTTTGATATCGCAAGTAAAAAACTGGCTTTAATTGATTTCAACCAGAGTCTGATGAAATGTTATGCTATGCTACTGGAATAGTAGGAGTAACGCAATAATATTTGTCTTAAATTCACATATATTTATACCTTTTCTTGCATTACTTTCACATGACAAACAAGACAATAGTAGAGGATTTGAAAAACAAAAGACGGCTTCCAAGGGACGCTATGTAGTTTTATTATTTTTTTTTTTTATGCTAGTGCAGGTGAGAAAAGCCCAAAGAATACTCTTAGAGGACTCAAAAGCTATTAACTGTCATTATTATCATTTGTTGTCCTAGAAAAAAAGAAAAAAATATATGTGATGCATATTAAAATTTGTTTTTCATCTTTTTCCTCCTTTTTCCCATGTTTTTTGTTTACGAAAACGTCTACTTAAGACCTGACTGATTAAGCAGACAATGTAAAATTTTTATCTAATTCTTAGTAAGACAGACAAGCAAACTAACGGTTTCGTGCATTTGAAATGGAAAAAGTAAATCAATTTTCGGCGCCGCAGTTCTCTACAGTGTGTTGAGGCTACCTTGCCTGTCGTTATGCTCTGCATACTGATTGGTAACTGTGTTTATAGATTTCCTCGCCTCTTAACTATTGTTGGCATCTTTACTTTTTGTATAATTAAAATGACTTTGAGATTTATTGCAAATCTAAATATTTTACAATTTACCTTTTATTTCTTTTTATGCTTTCCTGTCAAAGTCATGTGTTTCTTTATTTAAATCTACTTAAAATTATTTTATCTTTAGATTTTTTGCTTATTTTAGTGAAGATTACAATTTTAAAATTAAAATAGAGGATTAAAATATAAAATTTTAGTTTCCATTATTACGAAAAGCAACACTCCAACACATTGAATTCATTTTACCAAATGTTTGTAACCCATTGATATACGCATCGAACATCTCATACAGCGTTACACTCGATAACCATAATCGATTTCGTTATGTCTATTCGAATGTCCGCTGAAAACTTTGCCTTAAAGACAAAGTTAATTTGAAAATCAAGAAAAACTATTTCTTTTTTACATAAATGTTTCATTAACAAAATCTTTCCGTCAAGACTAAAAATGGGCTAAATCGCTTACAATTGAACTGATTATGTAAGCTTTAGTTTTTATACCCAACACCGAAGGTGAAGGGTGTATTTTAGTTTGTCATTTGGTTTGTAACTACCACAAAGTAGATATATTCTTGATCATCATCAAATTTAGAATCTATTTAAGCATGTCAGTCTGCCCGTCTGTCCGTGTGTCCGTCTGTGTAATGTCTATGGTAAACAAAGTCGCAAAAATGAAGGTATCGTCTTCAAGTTTGGCAGAAACATTGGAAGCTCTTGCATGCAGATTGGTATTGAAAATGGGCCAAATCGCTCCAAGGACCCGCCCACAAGAAAGATGCTTCTGAAACCACATACATTGTATATATTCTTGATCAGTACAAAATTCGTGAAACGTATCCGTCGGTACCTCTGTCCATCTGTGTGGCTGCTTAACTATCTAATGTCTGTGGTGAACATTCTCCTACCCACAAGAATGAAGATATTGGCTTGAAATTTGGTAGAAACATTGAAAGTTCTTTCACTGCCACGCCCACCTATTACAATTTAGCTTTTCCCCATTTTTGTAACATAAAGGTGGTGGGTATAAAAGATTCGGCACAGCCGAATATAATTTTCTTCTTTCTTTGCATTAAGTTTGCGTGGGTAAATGCAACGCTCGGACGACTTGAGAGAGATTTAAGCTCATCTGTCCTTCGGTCGGTCTGATGTCCTTACATGTTTAGTTGAGTTCAATCTAAATGTTGGGAGTTTCGAGATATTTTGATATGAGCATCAAATAAAAGGACTAGAAGAGTAGAATGGTTAAGTAACGTCAAGTCAAAACAAAGTAAAACCATTACAATCGGGCCGATTTAAATACCATACACATTTATTTTCGCGATAATAATCAATAATTACACCTTTTTGTTCTATGAAAGCTTGATTTGCTCAACGATTTTTATGTGAGTTGGGGTCCAGGAAATAGATCTACCTGGTCAGGATTTAGTACAATTAGTTTTTATATAAAATTACTATTCCAAATCAACTTTCACTAAAAAATTTTAAAAAATTTCGCAAAAAATTTCTACATAAAGGCCTAATTTTCGTAGTAATGGTAATATGGGAGAGTTTTAGAACAGTTGACCTCTCCGACCTAAATTTCACACATCAGTTTAGTACGTCAAAGTACTTATGCTCACAATTTTTCTCATATAATGAGTTTTCAAAATAAGGCTTTATGCGGTGAGAAGTTGCAAAAAAAGTTTGATTCAATCTATTTTCAAAAGCGTTCGCCTTTGGGTCAAAGTAGGTCAGTGTACAAACCTTCCTCAAAGTACTCCTCAAATTGCGATCCGCAGGTTGAACCTGAAAATATATGTACAGACATCAGACAGACAGACATTTGTATAAAATGATTCCTAATCATTGATAATGAAGGTGGGCGTACTGAAAAAGCCTCTGAAGAACACATAAATCATTCCAAATAAAAAAAATTTTAAAAAAAATTTTCTTTTAATATAAATTTTTATTTAAATGAAGGGAAATTCTATTAATTCATTCTTAAGTTCCCATGAAGGACGTATGTTTTGGATTAGTGTAAAGTTCTCAATAGTTGGTCTTACCCCCACTAGCAAACCAGCTGACGGAAATTAATGATGAGCAGATAATGAAGCAAAACAAAATTTAGTAAAAAAAGTTTTTTCGTTACATTTGCAATTACGAATTAATTCATTTGTTGAGAGTTATGGGCTTTAATTTTAATAAATACTATCACTTGCATGATGGATCCTTGAGTTCCGTAGACCATAACTTCAGTGCCATTTTTGGACAAGCGCTGCATGCAGCCGATATTTTCATATGGGATATTTTAAAGCAATTTGCCAAGTTGATGGAGTTTCGCTGTAAATATTATTTTTATAATTCTATACGCTTCGAACGAACTATAGGGTTCGCTTAACTTTTCCTTGAGAGTCGGGTTGCCTCAAGCTGCCTCAGTTTATATTGCAATGTATTTAGCTTACGTTATATTAGAAGCCTATACGCATGTTTATATGCATATAATTTAAGGAAATGTAATCGGAGGTGTCAATCTTAAATATTTGTGTAATAATAATAATAAATGTTTGTTGTAGTTTTATATGAATTTAAATCAACTGATGATATAAAATTTATAGCTGAGTATTGAGTAAAGAATTAAAGAATTTAAATTTTGAAAATGTAGGAGCGTCGAAGGCATACTTTTAACTTAATATTTGGCACAAATAGTTAGTAAGACCTTGTGAGAGTTTAGCTCAATGTTGGTCCCCGCGCGAAACTGCAAACCCACTAAATTGACAACATCGTACTGTTTTTTATATATGAAAAGATGGAGTTTTCAACTTATTTCTTACTTGATTTTACAACGTAAAGTTCCATGTTAGGATGAGAAGTGATGTTAGGTACATCAAAGAGTAAATTATTGCTTTCGTATCTGTTGATATGCTAGTTTGACAGGTTTTGTTATTCTTCTATGATCAAAAAGTAGTAAGAATTAGTTTTCGTCGATTGTTGTGCGATTAAGAGTTTTCTTTCACGGCCTACACTGTTACCAAGAAATATTTTTTGGGCGTTATATGCCGCTTTTATGAAGCAATTTTTTGGGTATACAGACCTTTATTCAAATCTCCAGTTCGACTCAGAATTTTTAAATTGATGAGCATTTTAGCATTTACTTCTTAGCATTTACTTCACTTACAAATGGCTTCATGAAATGTAAGCGTTAATTGCAATGCGGACGATTCTTCGAACGTAAGGAAAAATTTTAGTGACATGTTTTCCTGTAGAAAGAATGTTAAAGGCATTTTCAACAAAAAGGCAAGCAATTGAATACAGGGAATTGAAACTTGACGAATTTGTTTCTCCATTTCAAATAAGAACACTCTAAGCATTTGATTAATATGCTAAACCTTCTGTGATGGATGCCGTTATTTTGAAAATGGAACCATATAATATTTATAAACATTTTTAAAACCTTTGTAGAGTTCTATCGCTTGCTTGAGAGAAAGAAGCGATACCCACATATCTAAAGTAAACTCACTCTAGCTGACTACTTGTTGTTTTATTTTAATTTTATTCAAATATTTTCAAACCTGATTATTAATGCATTCATGTTAAAGAGCTATTATAGAGTGCTTTAGGAGAGATATATTTGGGTTTACCAATAACGATGATGATTAGAAAAACCTCATAAGAATAAAGTCATTGTTATTTCAAAGTGGAACGTGAAATCAAATCAGCGATTGAATACATTATGGGAAAACTAGCAATAGAACTCCAAATCGGCAGCAACAAAAATTAAAACAAAACAGAAAAGCTACAAAATCATAAACGTTGTAAAGAGTAAACATCTTCAAATGTGTCTATAATCGAAAAGAGAAAGAAAAACGCAAATATATCTGAACATTAACACAGAAGTAGCACTAAGTTACACACTATGCGACTATGTATACGACGAAAGATCGACAATCAATAGCAACGACGGCAGCTAATAACATTTTTAGGTGAATTATGAAATTCATTCTAAAAATGAAGTTAAGAAGTTAAGGTAACTACAATACTAACACAAATAGCAAAAATATAATTGTGTTAGATGGCCGGTTATGCTGCTAAGAAAAAATAAATTTTATATTGATAGGTAGGTAGTCATACCAAGGTTTCCTAAATTTATTAAATCTCAAAAGAAAACAACAAAAGTAACAAAGATGATGATTATGACGATCAATTTAAATATACATTATATTATATATATATATATATATATATATATATATATATAGATTTATATATACCAACCAACCTTTCTTATAGCAGTAAGATTTGTGTGTAACGTTTGACCCTAGATGAACACACGTAACTGAGTAAAATTTTAAAACGGAACTCTTTGCCTGTGTTGTACTGATTTCAACTACAAAATAAAGTCCGAGTGAAAACGCCTTTTTATTTATTTCATGCTTTTTTTGGTTTTTGTTTTTTTTTTTTTTTCTGCTTATGCACGTACAGACCAGATATTTTGACTGGCTTACAATCGTTGAACCGACAAGCATTCGTCTATCTATGCTTCAGTTGTTCATAAGCATATTTAAACGTTTGCATGTGCTTACAACTCTCTGAGAATTTTTAGTTTTATTTTATTATTGCGCACGGTGGCTCCTCCACCATGCGATCTCTATGCTTCTGCATACTTCCACAATCCATCTCGCATTACCATGGCTGTTGCTATTGCTGCCGCCACGACGCTGCTATTATTTATATGATCAGAATGCGAATTTGCCAAAGCAAATTTGTTTCGTTTTATTTTCAATGTTTCGGTAAACGCCCTAACGTTACGCCCGCCCGTTCACCAGTTAGCCATGGTAACAGCAAAAAATATTGCACGCATTTGTGTACCGAATACAAAAATTTTAACATAAGACCGCCAAGCATCTTTGCGATTATCTAAATTGCATACAAAATTATTTTAATTAAAAATCTAATTTTCTTTTTCTTTAAGAAAACACCAAAAGCAACGAAAACTACTAAGCAGATAACATGATGTATAACATAACCTAAAACAACTCGAAGATGTTAACGTTGGCTAAGCGTCAAGTAGTTTAAAAATGTGAGCGGTTAACATATTCCAAAATAATTGTTAGGATCATCAACAACAAGATGAATACAACTTTAGACAGAAGGTTTCTTTTCTATTTTCGTGCCTTCTGCACACAAATATGATGGCTTGTTAATTTTGTGGTTAACTTTGTAACACCGCGTATCATCAAGAATCTTATAAATTAAAATTACTGCCGATTATCATAAAATTTGGTATCGATTAGATTTTTGTGGGACTCTCGGTTGATCTATTCCTGGGATTGTTAGCGTAAAAAAATAAAAATGATGAAAGAAGGATAAACCTTGACTTAGTTAGGATCATAAATCAAATCTGTAGGCCACCTAAAAACATGTCATCGGTTACCAAAAAATCCAAAAAAAATATATAATATTTAATGCTTCCTGCGTAGATAACAAACGAAAATTTGATTCAAATATTTACCATGAAGTTTTAAGCGATCCGTACAAAAAGAATATTCGTCGGTCAACTGACATAAGTGACATAAAACTTTGTGATTAGTAAATAAATAACACATCGGCCAATAAGATCTGGACCCGCAAATCTTAAAACGTGGAAAGATATTTTTTTAAATGTGGCGCCATTTCGCAAGCTGATGCGCTTTTTGTGGGCCTTAATCAATCGCTCTTTAAAAAACACACCGATGCATTAGAAAAATTTTGGACCAATTGTAGTATTTTTAACACGCGCCATTTTTGACGAATCAAGTCTAATTTTGCAAGAGTTCGTTTTTCGTTATTTGGTCCAAGAAATTCTAGGTGTATTCTTTGCCTAAGCTTACAACTATTTAAAATTCGCCTTGAGCGAATGTAATTTTCTTGAACGGGTTTTTTTTTTGTTTAAATCATGTGAGAATTTGTTGTTCGCAACTTTTCTCAGGGTTGAAGTTAAAGTGTTAATTATAATTATAACAACTGAATTAATAAAGGTCATCGTATGGTGACTTAATATTTGCCACATATAAGCTTACAGATGTTATTTTTTTATTTAGGCAGACGCAGATGAGTGTGAAAATATTTACGTCATGTGGCCGAACAAATTTGTTTGCTTGTATTTATTAATGTCAGCAATTTTATTGATTAATGACGACCAAATTGCTGTCTTTAATTGCTGTCTATACCGTTCTTTCCGGTTTGGAAATCTCTAGAAACCTCGAAGAAATCTACAGGAAAAAATTAAATAGTTTCACAAAATATTTTTCTCCCTTTGGATAAGATCGTAATTTAAAAAAAAAAACGTTTCTCTACAATCAAAATAGAAAATGTCTTAAATTATGAAACGATTTAAAAACAGCACATTCACATGAAGATAGTTTACGTTAGCCTGGTAAACGGAATTGACAAAAATATTGATCGGAAAAAAGTTTTAAATGAAAAAGTTTCATATAAAAGCTGTAATAAAAGAAGCAAAAAATGATTTTATAATCTATTTTTTTGTGTTTATTGTATAAGAAAAAACTAAGTTCAGCTTTAGTCGAATTTTGAATATATTATAGTCCTTTTTAATCTTTGATTCTTAATCTATCATGGAATGTTTCTGCAAAGTTTCAATTTTCTATCTTTATATTTATATTGTAAGTATGGCAAATCCATAAATATAGAGCGTCAAATGACCCCCTTTGCGTTTGAATAGGTATAATATTTATCATCGGCATCTCGAAGACTAGATCAAGCGGAGAAAAATTGATTATAAGCCTTTAAAGATCTTTTCCTACAACTAAAAGTAGCTCCAAAAAATTTTGGAACATTACGTGCCTCATAATCATTATTTTGAACGGTGAAAATAAAAAATGGGTCGAAAGGACGTACTCGGTAGCTCTAGTGTTAAAAAGGGAACTTCACTCACATTAATAAAGATATATTTGATCATCAAACGTTAGTCAGTCAATAGAAAAATCTAGTGATAGATAGTTTGTCAGTTTTCAAATTTGCTGAACCGATTGATTTTAAGTATTACCTTCATAAAACGTTCTATAGTCAGGTTGTTTTTTTAAATACTCCTTCAAAAAATTTCATCGATTTTAATAAAAATAATAAATTTTTTATATTTTGAAAAAAATTTTCAAATATATTCTATAAATAAATGTAATAATAAACATATATAAAATATATGTATAAATTCAGTAAAATTATGTGGTTCCCTAGAGAATACGTTTACGAAGCTTTGAGAATTGAGGTCTTTTACTGGTACGGCTAGTTCGGAAAACACGGTTTCGAGAAAAACAGAACTAAAGTTATACATAGCAACAGATTTAAGTAGTTCTAACTGATAACTTTAAATAGTTTATAGCTTTCCAATGTATCCAGTAGATATTTCTATTCGACTAAATAATGAATAATGTTTCAATGGTTTTGTTTGTTTTTATTTTAGATAGAAAATTGCGACATGTGAGAACTCGAACAAAGAGGTTTTATAAAAGGAAAATAATATTAGTTGCGAACATTGCTGAGACGACCTTTTTCTTTTAATAAATTACTTAAAATTTCGTTCAGTATCTCAACGAATCCAAAATTTATTTTAATAACTTAATTGGATAACCTATTATTTCATTCTTAGAATGCTCTTTAATATGAAGCGTATAATGTGCTGGAAACTTAGGATAATCAAAAAGCTACTCAATGTGAATGTTTAGCTGCATTCGGGTTAGTTAAATTCAGCTGACCTATGTATATAACCGGTATTACTAACCAATATATATATAAAGTCGAAAGTTGCAAATATGTAGATAATAATGCAAAATTTGTCCCAAATATTACAAAAAAATTTGTCAAAATAAAACTGAAGTAACTTATTCCACCTTAAGGAAGCTGATATTTTTCGCTATGATTTACAAACGTTACTATATTACTAAAGTTTCAGTTAAAAAGAAGCCGCGACGTAACATATAATGAATGAAACAATTTTCAAACATTTAAACACTAGAGCGCAGTTATTGAATACGTAATTTTAATATCGTGTACATAAATACGATTGTTTTTTCAAAATTTCACGTTCAATTGATTAACGTGTTTGCAGTCATATAAAACCTAATATTATCATAAAGACAATGTAGAGAAAAAATCATGATGAAAAAATACTTAAATTTCTACGCACGGCATGCATGGGGAGTCTGTTAAGGAATATATTCGAAATTAACATATTTAGCGTATTAAAGAAAGTAGGACATTTCCTTTTTCCATGAAACCATTGATCTGAAAGAGATTTAAAAAAGATGTCAAATTTATTTTCGATTAATTATCTGAATATAAAATAAAATTTTATTTACATTTTATTTATATTTCCACGTTTGCGTTTAAGTTTTTTCCTTTCCATTTTCGCTTTAATACTTTTATATCTTGCATTTCGAAAAAAAAAAGAAAGTACAGAACGTTTATTAACTGTAGTAAAAGGAAAAAAGATTATTTAACACTAAAGATTATAAATTGAAACGTTTTTCCCTTAAGTGAAGTAAAATGGTTAAAAAAGGTACTTGTAACAACAATTCCATTTTTTTCTTGAAAGAAGTTTCTAAGAAAGATGCAATAGCAGTATTTGTTCCACAAAAAAAGAGGAAGGAAAACAAAATAAAATAAAATATATATTTGATAACTCCATGAAGATCAACAACGTAAGGGTTAAAAAATGAAATCATACGTCTACCGCTAATAATGTCGCCTTTACAATGTATCACAAAACTGCAAAAGGGTTACTTGAGTATATCAACAGGTAATATTAGGAGGGTGTTGGTATTTATTATCTAAACAGAAGGGTGCATATATTTAAGATAGTGAAAAGGTCTTTACTAAGCCTATAAGATAAGCGCGCTTGTTATAAGCATACACACACACAAAGTCGAACGTTCAGTCGACGCTACCATAACTGGAATTTTTTAGATAAATATCCTACATATTATATAGGCATGGCAGCTTTAAGCTCTTGATTGAACATATTTGGTGTTATTGATGACTCGTCTTCTTAAACAGGTTGAGAATTTTACATTGAAAGTTCAAGATTAAAGTCCCAAGGGGGCATTTAAAGTTGCAAACATTTTAGTGTATAATGCAAAAAAAAGCATTTTTTAAACAACTAAACAGAAGTGATAAATTTATATTTATTTAGTGTTCTCTAAATCTCGTATATCTCTGTTTGATATTCTGGAATACCTTCAAAGTACACTTATATGAAATCTATAATTTCTTCATTAGATGAAAAACGAATGCTAAGTGTAAGCGTTTTTAATAAGGAGTGACACGGCATACCTCCTTGCATCTGATTATTGCGCAACTGAAAACTATTTTAATGTTCGTTCGCTTTCTCTTTTTTACAAACTTCTGCTTCACCACTTGGATTCTGTACTAAGCTTATATCTTGATGCTAGTCTCAATTTTGATAAGCATTTATCGGACGAATATTATTTCAGATAATAGAGCCATAACTAACCTCTTTAATGTTGGGAATTTCTTAATAAAGCTAACATATATTTGTCTACTGAAAAAGTATAATAAAAATTCTACGATTCATTTCTCCCATCACTTGTTGTCAAATTTTAATTTAAATAGTTTTTAATTATCTATATATATATAATAATTACAATAGGTTGGCAATTAAGAAAATTTGGGAAATTTTTATAAGCCTTTCTTTTCACTTGCTCCCAGAGGCAAATTGTTGATATTAAATTTAAAAGAGAAGAAAAGCGAAAAATTTTTTTGAATGTAATTTTGATAATATTTAACTCTTTCCGCAAATAGTTTACCTATACGGAAGCACATTTGTAACCTAATGACCCATGAACTCTTTTGAACAGTTGGGTATATTTAAATACAAATATTCTATGCGAGTACAATAACCGTTAATTATACTTAGAGTTTAAAGTGCACTAGCAAATAGGATCTAATTTCCTTGTTGTTGTGAATTTATTTCTCTTAATGATTTTATGAATTTATACTCAAGTACACAATTACTAAAAAAAGAAGCAACAACATAAAGAAACTGAAAAAATAATGATCGGTATATCAGTAAATGATTGACGTTTTGTTACAGCCTGGCAATAAAGCGCTACCCGGCTGACTGCACGGCACAGTTGGTGGAATGCAATGGTAATGCATTCAAATTTAACAGCAGCAATAGCATTAGCCATCACAAGACAAATGATTTAAATATGTTTTTTTTTTCTTACATGTATTGTTTGTGTGTGCATGTGTGTGTATATTGGGGAGTGAAAGACGAATACAAAACAGGTACCATATATAATAATGGGAAAATGTTAAAAAATATGAAAGGAAAAAATCTTCAATTTCCTTTAAGATAATTAAGCCACAACAACAAAAGAACTGTGCGATGGCATTCAAAGATTTATTAAGATTAATTTATATATATATATATATATATATATATATATATATATATATGTATTTTTTCGTGTTTTTAGTCATTTCGTTGTGTTTGCGTTTATAGTATAAGAATTGAATGAATACCTCCGGTTGCTATTCAATTCCAATTAGTTGCATGCAATTATTATAATTACTTACCTTTTGCGGTCGGGCATCTCTATTTCTTAATCCTCGTTACTCGATTTTTTAGTTTGGTTTTTGAATGGAAATGATTTTATTTTAGAGTCAAATTTAAGAGACTATCACAGACATGGGTGTAAGTATGGTAATAGCTAAAAAAGTTGGGACTGACATTTTTTTATGAAAAAAATATAAATAAATTTTATAAGTAACGTGCAAAAAATCCTGAAAGAAGAAGCTGCACTCTAGACATCTCCTCTGATGGATTTTCATCCGTTTTCAACATAGACGAACTTAAACTATTTTTGCCAAATTAGAAGCCAGATATTACACAGTACTTATTAGTATCACAGATATTACACAGACAGACACTCGAACAGACGGATATGCTTAAATTGATTCTAAGTCTTCTCTTGGGTGTTGCAAACAAATTGACAAAATTAGCTTATCGCATCCTTCGGTAGAGGGAATAAAAATATCGTTTTACACTGAAAAGACTTATCATTTCTAAAATAGGTTATGAATACTTTTTGTATAATCAAATGCGGTAATTTGAGAAGAGGATTGAATTCTTCTTGTATCTTGTATCTTAAAACCTGCAAATTATATAATGCTTATCATTTCTTGTACAACTCGAATAAACGTACAGCAAATACTCTTTGAAATATATTCCTTAATCAAGACACTATTCCAAAAAGTTTCCTTTATGTCGGACTGCATATGTATCAGTTCTCAACCATTTAAAAATCGATCTGATGTATGCATAAGCTTTCCAAAAATAGCAAAAAACAAGACTTGAAGACCGACAATAATTTAAATTTCGAAATTTCGCTAAAATGTCAGTAAAATTTTTAGGAATTTGGCGCGGTGTGGTTTAATACGTCATATTATTTCAATCTTTCCAAGCATTTGTTTGTTTTTTATTAATCTAATTACGGTTTCTCTAATTATATAATAAAATCGAATAGCTTTGGGAAGCGTCCATTGATTAGTCTTAGCTTCGACTTGTGCATAAACTCTTATAATAATATATAATAAGTTATACAAGCATTAGAAGCGACATTTAACTTAACTTGCAATATTAATGATGACAGTATATAGTGGAGTAGATTTTATTATATCTTTCTATATCCTCTTGAAGAAGATTACGACTTCAAAATTGTGTCTAGAAAACTATGTTTTCAACTTCAGATCTCGATTATGTTATTCGTGACGGTTCCCTTTCTATTTTTTTTTTTTTTTTGAATTACAAAGATTAGAGCGAAGCTAAACTTTTTAGTTGCTATAGAATATGTTGAAAAATTCTGTATAATTTCATTTCTATATACATCCGAACTTTAGCAGTTATGGTAAAATGGTTTTGTTTCAAGGACCATATTTGAGAGGATGTTCCAAATTATAAATTTAAATATTCTATACGAGTCCGTAATATACTATTTTCGCTTTATTTTATAACCAAAGGTTGCATATTATATTTGATAAAAAAACTTGAGCATCTAATTAAATAAATATGATTTAAATGTAAGTGAAGTTTGAAATTTTTTAAACATTTCTAGGGTCTCGAGTGCTCTTCGTTTGGGATTAACGTTTATATTTCGTATCTGAAATCGAATTTAATTATTTTGTATTAAATTAAAAATTCTACTGGGTGTTTTAGTATTCCTGAAAAGGCGCCGGATCGTGGAGATCATTTATCAGTTATATTTTCAGCGTTCCAATGCTGCGGTAGCTGATTGTTGCGAACTTTTTGTGATAAATTAAACTATACCTGCTTCGGCATTTTTCTTTTCTTAAGGTTGAACAATAAGCAAAAGTGCAGATAAATATTATAAGTAATTATTTTATAATTTTGCAACACATTCTACCGCTAAATACCCTACACAACTTCACAAAGGATTCCTTCATATATTTTCGCCGTAGAATAGTAGAAATTGTATCTAGTTGTCATATAAAAGTTTCCTTTTCATAGAAAAACTCACATGGGAAAGGAGCCAAATTCACTAAACTTAGTAAACATGTCATATCAAAATATCAAAAACTGTTCAGTTTTTATGAGTGTGAATCCTTTAATAGAGAGGAATCCAAAAAGTGGACCAATAAATTAATAGCAGTAAATTTGTACGTATTATAAAATAGTATTTACAATGTTTAGCAGTAATATTTATGATTATTTAGAGAAAATTTTTTCTTTAATGGTCGTTGCTTCAAATGTCAATATTCGACTTATTTATCTTAAGCTATTTATCCCCGCTTATAAATATTAGGAATACATATCACAAATAATACGTCTTATACTGCTATGCTTGCTGGATTTCCCGGCTTAGTTTCGTTAATTCTTTTACCGGATAGAATTCACGGGAATTCTTATCAATCGCCCATTTCTGGCAGGTAAAGCATAAGAAAGATTTTTCTCTACCATATATTTCGCCAAGTTTTTGGCAAAATTATTTTACCGGTTTGTGATTCTCGTAAAGAATATTTTTTCTAAAAATGCGTATGAAGAAAGGGGTCCATTCAATAGCATACCAAAATCTCACATTTTAATCATTTTTTATCGAGAAATATTAAAAATGAGAAATATAACGAGTTTTTCAAAATGGGGCTTTATGTATGGAGTGTTGATAATCTTGATTCGACTTTTAGAGCGGAAGGTGAATCTAACTCAAGTCATTCCCGATGTTGAAGTTGCCAATGTGGCACCGTCTGCAAGTCTTCATGGAAGTCGGAAATTTCAGGCTGTAACAACACGTAATTTAAATACAGTTAAAGGATATTCTGGAGATTTTATAGAGTTCCGTACTTTTCTATGTGTTTGTTTAAATTAAGAATTCTTCATAAAAATGGCTTCGAAGGTTGGAAATGGAGATTTGTTCTCCTGTTTTTAACATCCGAAAATGCGCATTAAATATGTAATAAAGTAATATATACCTATTCTAGATGGACGTAAGGTAAGGTATGGCAGAACAACAGTCTAGTTCAACTTAGTGGTATCTAAAATAGAATCCCAATACAATCAAGTCTCCTACGCCTCAGTATTTTAATAATGTTGTTTCCATAAAACGCGGCAGTAATTTCCATATATCGCTATGTTTCTCATAACGCAGTTTCCATAAACCCCATTTTCTGATTTTCTGAATTAATACTGAGTTTTATTTAACACGGTTTCTATAGCGTGAAAACCCGGTTAAGACTTAATAGTGTTATAAGAGACTTGACTCCATAGATTACAACAAAGACTTTGAAACTAAAGCCAGGTATGCGGGTTTGGTTCTTGGCGTCGTTTTAAAGTATACAGTAACTTGAATTAATCTGAATATGAACTCCAACGCGGTGTGGTAGATTTACATTTAGCAGCTGAAATCGAAATTTAACATAGAATCAATGCCAAGCAGTACATTGCGAACACTTAACTCCGAACTGTAGCTCAGAAAACAAGTCTTTAGTCAGAGGACAACGATGCATTATTTTTTTTTATATGAACGCTGTTCTGGTTTACTTTCGGTTTCAGAAACTGAATGGGGGGCACATAACATATGTAATTTTTTTTGATGCAAAAGTTCCAAGAAGTACATGATATTAAATTTTATTATTCAGAGAATACATTTATTTATATTATTTAAGAACTGATAATGTTTACAATTAGCGATATTTGCCATTTTAAGGAGACGTGCATTGCAGTCAAGATAATCGCCAATTTCCTTATTATTGAAAACGTGAAATGTAAACGGTGTGTATCTAAACTTGCTTGAGAATCTATCTAATTTTACAGAAAATTATCTTGAAGTCTCTGTTAGTTAAATGGAGGAAGCAAAAAACACTTATTTGATATTAAACGTTCCTTGCATGTATCAAACTTACCGTTTGTTAACTCCGCCTCTGTATCGTGCTTCTCAGAAGTGTCTGTTCGAATGTCTTCCTCTCGCGAGTGTTCTTCTTCTTCGTCTTCTTCTTGTTTCATTTGCTCCTTTTTTATGCGCACTTCAGCCGTGTTGTGATTATCTGTGAACCTGTCGTACATGTTCCAAGTTTTGGTGTCTCTAAAGAACTCTTTATTATTCCAACTATGATTATTATCCATACATCGAGTATAGGCTGCAATCTGTTCTTTTTGCTCATTAGCCGTTGCCTGTTCGCAGTTATATGCATAGAAGGATAGTTTGTTATCGGTATTGAAAGGGGAATTAAAAAGAGTTGGTTTATTATTATTTGACACTTGTTGTTGTTGTTGCTCATTGTCGAAATTCTTAGACTCGGGCGCATGTACGTCAGTGGAGGCTGTAAATGCATTAGCGACTACTTGTTCATTATTATTGTTATGATTATTAATTTTAAAATTTGCCACTGCTATCGGCTTAGCATTTGTTACCGGCATGTAGTTGTAGTAATGATGATTGGTGGCAACTGACATTGATTTGGTCGGTGATGGCGATGATGGCGATGATGGTGATTTACTGCCACTAGTGATGACGTTAGCGCTGGCGGTGGTGGTAGTAGTAGATGCAACTTCATTGCCAATAAATGATGATGATATGCTTAGTTCTTTTTGGTCTAAAGTGGCTAACATTAAAGGCATGTTGCTATGACTGTTGCAGCTAAAGGCACGGGAATATCCTTTGCACACGCACACATACACACAAAGAGCGTAGGTGCTACTTTTAACAGTTGCGTATGTTAGTAACGTTTCTATTGTTTTTGTTGTTCTTTTGATATATGTATGTTTTGTGCTTGAAATTCGTCAGTAACGCTTTAACGTATTTTGATTTATTACTCTTGAGTTGCTCTTGCTTTTATTACTGATGTTGTTTTATCTTTTTTTTTGCAGTTTTTTGTTGTCTTTTCTTTCAAAGGCTTTTAAAGTTGTTTTTAAGTAGATTATGTTGTTGACCTTTTGGTTTTGGTGGCAATTTGTTGTTGCTGATGTATGTAGCAGCCAATGATGTGGATGACGACGCCGATGATGCTCTCTGACGTTATTGTTAGTTTCGTTTTTTGTTTTTTTTTTTGCAACTGGTCGTTATTATATTTTATCTGAAAAATGAATGATGTTAATTAAAGGTAAATGCAAGCGCAAAAAAAGTATTCATTGTGTTCAAATTTGTTCTACTCCTAGGGGCAATTGGTAGGAGTTGTTGAAAGCTTAATTTGTTCTCTAAATTAAGTAATTTTCGAGTAAAAAGATTTATGTTTTTTTTTCTAACATATTTTGATTTTGTAATAAATAATTTTTCTAAGACGTCGAAAATTTGAAGACAGCGCGATAGAAAAAATTGAAACTTTATAAAAATTATGGGATTTTTTTTAAGAAAAATTATTAAATTATTAAAAAGACGAAACAAAATCTAAAGGAAAGAATATAAGTTTAAATAAATTACATAGAAATAAAAATTTAGGCTAAGCTTTAATTTAAGTTGACTAAAAGGGGGAAAATAAATTTTATGCAATCACCTTTATAAGACTGTATGTACGATCTTGGTATGTTCAAAATTTTTGTGAGAAGAAATTTGGTTTTTCAAGCGCCCTAAGCTTTTATATATATTCACATAAAAGTGGTTTTACTTTTTTAAATAAACGTTTATTTAAAAATAAATTTTTTTAGATAATTAATTTTTTACTTTTTAGTCTATTACGTGTACAGCTCGAGTTATCTACTTGTGGGTTATCCTAAAATGGTTGATCAGATATTAACTTCACATGTACCACAAATGGTTATAAAAATCAATTTTAATTCCAATTCGGTTTTGAGTTAAATATTTTTATTAATATTAAATTTGATGCTTTCACGCAGTTTCACAGTTCACTTGTTTAACACAATTTTATTCTTCTAGGAGGATTTTTTTAAGAGCAAGTGTAGATTTTAAAGGTTGTGTAGTAAGCATTAACTGCATGTGCATCCCCTACACAAACTACAGGCTGCAAATTTTGAAATATTTTGATTAAATCTGGTACACTCACATGTTTTAGCCCAAGGAAGAACGTTACTGAAAAAAACTTTGATCGGACCACATTTGTAATTATTTTCAACATAAAACGATGAATTGAATATAAAAACAAAATTGTCGTTTTAATTATTTTTTTTTGTCAGAAAAACACTTCTTGGCATGCCAAACGAGCGTGAAAACTTTGATTTTATAACCAATATATATTTATGTATTTTATACTCACGAGAAAGTTTCGAAGTATATATATTCTTGATCAGCACCAAGTTTTTTATTAAAAATGAAACAAATCGGTCAAAGCACACGTTGTACAGTGCAGCATAAACCAAGAACATCTCTACTTTCTGTATTTTCAGCTCACTACTTGTAAATTACAAACGATATACAATGAAAATTTTCATGTGTATTCTATAATAATTCATAAAAAGAAAACTGCCACGCCCAAACAATATTACACAATATCGAAATTTAACTTTCTTCGTGTTTTTTTTTTAAGTTGTTATAGTCTACGACGAAAACTCGTACGTAATAGTGATTTCACATAAGAATTTATTGTGGCAATTTTCCGCGACAAACGCCTACGCTTCCCTTTATAAGCTTTCTTACGAAAAGTAAGCTTTTATAATCTAATTTTTGAGGTGTTATGCCGAAGATAAGTGAATAATCGTGTTAAGCGGAATAGTGGAGGGTATTTAACAGTCAATATTAATGTTTTAATTTCTAGAAATGTTAGGAACAAGCGGCTAACGACCTATTCTAATTGAATATTAAATTGAGTTGGTGTCAGAAAATCTAGTACTAAGAAAAAGTTTCAAATTACTACAATCCACGCACTGAAATCACCATTGCTCAGCGTACGATATCGCTTAATTAGCTCTAATGCGATAATTAAAGTAACGAAAATAAAATGAAATAATATTCTGTTTACAAACCCCACCTTTCAAAAGAAACAAGATTGTAAAAAAATGAGTTGTACACTTTTATGCGGTTCTTTGCGAATGTTTAAGAATTATAATAAATAAAAAAAAAAATAGAAAAAGAAAACCGAAAGAAATCTTTCTAAAATCGCAAACTTGTATCCCAGGTCCGTATACTACATTTTTTCATGGCTGCAACGGTTTTAATATTGACGAATAGTTCTAAATGGTTAAGTCAACCCAAAATCTTGTGTTAATTATAAATTTTGTTAAAAAATTTGCAGAGTGTCGTTGTTGGTCACGGTCGTAAATACAACAATGTACTCCACAACCTTTCGATGGCTATTAAGCTTAGTATTAGATTCTTTCGGTATTAAAAAAAAAACTCTTTTAACGAAAATAATGAAATTTCGCAAGTGCTTGGAAATTTAAAAGATCTCCTTCTTACTGTTAAGTGTAGAGTGATTTTACAAAAGAATACTTTTATGAATCAGTTTCAGAATTGGAAGAAAAGAATTGTAAAACGAATGTGTAATTTAAATAAAATATTGAGACACAATTAGATTTATTTTCATATATAGATCATTTATGCGTAATATAAAAACCGTTAAATTATTGCTGTGTTGATATTATTACTATCATTGAATCACTATATCATATGGCATCATAATTTTCATTTAAGATATCATTCTGCGTATATGTTAATTAAATGAATAATATTTTTGAAAAGAGATTTGTGTATGTATTGTATTTGCTAATGTACATAAAAACAGTTTTTGTTAAACGAACATTTCTGGAAAACAATTATCGTGTATGTAAACACGCGCATTTTAACTCAGATAGAAAAAGCCACGCAAACACTTGTTGATAATAAAAACTGCCTTGTGTTGTTGTGTATTTATGACGATACTAATGATGTTGATACGAATGTTGGTGATGATGTTGTTCACAATATGTCTGACAATTGTCGGATCTTTAGATGTTTTGGAAAATTGTTCTTGTTCTGATTGGGGACATTGACGGCAATTGCTTTTAACATGCAAAGAACATTGAACGGTATATTCAAAGTATAGTGCATATGATAATGATCACGATAAAAGCAAATGAATCGAAATTTATTTCAAGTCTTTCGCTTTGTAATTTATCGAATTCTTACGCTTAGTTCGTAATGCGTATGTAAATATTTTTATTAACATAGAATGATAAGTTGGTTTAATGACACTGTTCCACTGTAGTCCCAGCTGAGTGACATTAGAATTTTTTTGTAAACAGTAGCAGTGAATGTTAAGTTTACACCTTTTCTAATTGTGTAGTAAGTACGGGAAACTTAGAAGTAAGTTAGCTTTGACATATAGTATCCACACAATATTGAAGATGAATTTTATGTCCGGAAATGTGCTTATCATTTCAAATTGAGAAGCTTTTTTTACATTGCAATGTGCTTTCTAAATGTGACCCTCTAGTGATGGTTGCATTATGTCTTCCATATATATATATATATATGTCTTCCAAGCACATATGCATATATGCCTTCCAATCCAGTCCTTTAGAAGCCGACCTCCGTCGACGTGAAAATGTGGTACTTTT
Source organism: Glossina brevipalpis (assembly GCA_000671755.1). Taxonomy (NCBI): domain Eukaryota; kingdom Metazoa; phylum Arthropoda; class Insecta; order Diptera; family Glossinidae; genus Glossina; species Glossina brevipalpis. Next base: position 1,588,351 of record KK351015.1, read on the forward strand.
AAAACTTCCTTTGTAGTTTAAAAGGCAATTATTTAAAGGTACTTTCGTAAAACATTCATTTTATATAATTAAAGAAGCGAAAACATAGTGACAGTTTTCTGTTTGTACGCTAATACATATTAAAAAACTTTTTCTTTCACTGTATATGTAATAATTTCAATTCAAAATTATATTTCATTCCAAACATCACCACATGGGTTTTTATCTATTTAACCGTTTTTTTTTCAAGCCCAAAAAAAAGTACAAGAGTTTTGGAGTTGCTTTTATTTTATATGCGTAGTTATGTAGTGCTGCCAGCTAAAAACACGAAAATTTACGGGAATTTCCAGAATTTATTTTGATTTTTGATGAGTTAACGAACCAGATACATTTTAATTAATTGGATGATTGGTTTTTAGAGAATTGTTCTAGTGCTTGCTTGAAATTTTTTGTAGCAAAATATTGAAATATTAAAATTGGGATCTGTGTTGTACTTACTAATTTGCATTTAACATAAAGCCTTCTTAGAAGCCTGGAAAAGCGGTTCAAGAGCTGTGAAGTCCTATGATGACCGCTACTGACGGAAAATTGAAAAAAACGAATTAGACAGATTTTTGTGAAAGAACCAGGGATTTTGTGGGCATTATGAGAAGAAATTCTTATCAACAATTTTAATATGAAGCAACTGATGAAGAAATTGAAACAATTCTTAGGCTTTAACATACCGCCATAAGCTCAATTTCTGCGTATGTCTTCTTGTGATTAATTTGCAACCCAGAATGTGATTAAAAGTAGAATAAAAGAACAAAGCTATTTAATAAGGAGTAAGATAAAAAATAGATAAATAAAGCGAGGAATTATATCGCAAGAGAAAAATCTTCAACAAAATAAACGTATTTTGAAAAAACCACAAAGTTTTAGTGTATACATTTCAGCGACTTTAACCAAAAGTGACTATAAATAACTTTGAAATCGCAGCACATTTTAATAAGGCATGTTTAATAATTTAGTATAGAAGAATTCGCAGATGTTATTAATGCTTTACTGAAACACTTTGGAATTTTTGAACATAAGCTTCAGTTCTTCGTCTATTTACTTAATTTAAGTGACAGATAGGTAAGATCCGATAAAAGGCGCGGAAGAGGGCAAATAGTCGAGACAATCATTGTAGCAACGGACGAGTCCGACAAGGAAAAAATCGTGGTTCGCAACATTAGAGATGCCTCTGATCGCATCAAACATGCACTAATCGAGACCACAGCAGTATCAGCCCCACTTCTATTGAAGAAAGAAAGAAGGATATTATGCTTTCGATATCTAGAGACGGGTCGCCTGAAAACAACGACATCGTGGCAATGGTCGAAGCTTACTGTGGCGGCGATAAAAATCTGGAGCTGCTATTTCTCAGCAAACACTTTCGACACGTTCTACAGAAGCTTAACTGTTTTGGAAGAGCACATAAAGAACATCTCCTCACTAGTAGTAGTGGCAGGAGATATTAATAACAAATGGCGCTCAAATTCGACCGAAGAAACGTTACAGATGGTTTACCTTACTTCCCACAATTATAGACATAAACGTAGCATCGTTAATCCTGGCGAAATGATGCACCCATTGGATAGTAGCCGAAACGGAAAGCGACTACAATTATACTTTTTTTAAAATACGACCACAACAAAATAAAGAATTGAACAAAGAATAAGCCGAAAAGTTGGAACGTAGATGAATGAAGAACGACTACTAGTCAAAAAAAAAAATGAAATGCACTATACTGATCTGTGCCAAAGCTGTCATAGAGTATATCGAGCAAACAGTGACAATGTATGAACAGAATCTGTTACAATACTGTAAATTAACGATTTTAAATATGCTTTTTTATTCAAAAATTGTGAGTGTCTATGTACGACGCGGCCAACATTGTTTTTCGTAAATCCTTCTCCCTAATTAATTGTTAACATGCGAGCTAATAGAATGCGTTGAATAGTTAAACCGAACGTCCGAGTGGTTGGATGTTCGAAATCTCTCGGCGAATTTTAGAATTTTATTATAGGATATGTAGAAGGAGAGTAAGCATACCGCTTTTGCCTGAGTACGTTATTAACTGTTTAGCTCCTATTGAATAGAAATTTAATTTTCGACGCAATGTTATCAAAGTAATCAAACTAATTGTAAAATTAGCAGGAGTAACTTTTTATGATTTTTAGAAATGTCACAACATTAACAACCTTAGCGGGCTGAGTATCCATGTGTCTAAATGATGGTACTTAAAGGATTCACTAGCACTGCACAGCAATTTCTTCTAAATCCTGCTTCGAACCTAATCATAATAAGCGAAATAAAAAAGTTTTTCTTCTTATAATTTCGACGATTTTTGTGTCTCATCACTTCTGATTCTGTGTCGTTTTTACATCTCACTTATAAATCATTATTTTCATTTGCATTGCGTAACATTAGATATAATTATATAGCTTCAAAAACATTCATTAAGATGCATAAATTTATCATAAATTTGGTTGGGTTCGGTTTGTAAATATTCAGAAATATATATATACACACACACATACACACATACACACACACATTAAGACTACTCTTGTTATGAAAGACGTTTTAATTTTACTATTTTGACATGACTGTCATGACGCTGTCAGACTTATTGGCGTTAAAATTCACACGTTTTCTCTACTGCAGGCTGAGTGTAGACCGCCAAACCACAGCACACAACAGTGACGATGAAACGCATACAACCATAAACACCAAACATAAGACAAAAAATAAAAAACAAAACGAAAATCAACTTTAAGAAAAACCTGCACCTTAAAGAACATTTGAGTGATGGCAAACTTTACAGACACACGCACTAGCACACACACGCTCGCGCTTAAACGAAACATGCGTTGTTTTTATCATTACGTACAGACGTATGGGTGAATGTAAGAGAGTAACTACGAAAGGGTTTGCTGTACATGGCATACACATACATACGTATGTATAAACCGTTGTCGTGTTTATATGCCATACTGTGAGTCTGAAAGAATTGCGTTGACGTACGTTGCTTGTTGATGTGAAGTGATTTAATTTAATTGTTTGTTTGAAAATAATTGAAGGAGCGCGCGCGTTTAGCCGCCAGCAGTATTTAGTTAACGCCGCGTAAAAAGAGCGTAACAACTTTGTGGCTTTTGAGGAAAATAACTTACAAAACAACCATAATAATATGAAAAAAAAAAAAACAAAAAGATCACGCACTTGCACCCAAGTATATATACTTGAAACACTTACACTTCCATACCCACGTACTGCTCTCTATACTTTTAACGGCGGTAGGTTAATCAAGCAATGTTTTCACTCTTAGTAACTTGTTGTGTTTTAATGTTGGATTTTTTCGTAACCATATGCAATAAACAAATTCTTATAAATGTGTGTTATGTTTATATATATAAATATATATATATATGTATTTTTCTTTCTCACTATATATTATACTTGATGATTATATGTTATCTATGCTGATCATTTGATAGTTGATGGTGTTGGTGTTCTCTGGTTAGACACGCTTTTTGATTGACTTCCGACGAACGACTAAAAAATTAAATGTGAAAATTTTACGCGTACTTTGCAGTTGATGTACGAAGGACAAACTGAAAAAAAAGACAAAGAAAACTGACTAAAGCATCTAAGCCCCACCATATCGAACACCATAAAACATTGATGGGCTTGTAAGCGACACAAAGCAAATCCGTCCTTCGTCGCTTGCTTTAAAATCGCATATCCGCTCTCTTCTATTCATTTGCAATATGCACGGCCCAAATTCTGTCTTCCCTTTTTTCCACCTCCTTTTTTTACTAAAAAGTTTTGAAGAGTTGTTTTTTGCTTCACTCTCATTTAAAAATTTTCTTTTTATTTTCCGTTTATTGTGTATTATAAAACCCCCCTACTCACTATTTCTGTGTTTATTGAGTTGATCTCTGTCCATTTTTGTTAAGATAGTAGGTGAAAAGCAAGCTCCAATCGAACGCACCCCTCTGGAGAATTTGTCCGTTTTTGTTCTAAGGGTTGAATTTTATTTTATGGGTTGTTAGTGTAGTACAATATAAAATCGAAGCTCCCTACTCTGAGACCTACTTATGTGAAATCAATTCGTGTATGTGAGTGTAAACAATTGAATGTATACGCAATTGCGATGATATCGTTGTAACAATGGTGCTCAACTTTAAAATCTTGCCTATGACGACGCTTTATGCATACGACTGCATGGGGGGTGTAAAGGAAAAGCTACTAACCCGCGACGTTTAATGTGAAGAAAATTGTAGGTCTTGTTTGGATATTTGGTATATTCCTAACTGCTTAGTAAACATTAATTATTATTATTATTATTATTTTTAAGTATTATAAGGATAAGCGCATGTTTAATTTTTAAGCTAAATACATAAAATCCCTCTAAAATCTTTTTTGCTATTAAAAATGTAACACATTGAGAGTGTTGTGGTGCCCTTTTTTTTTATTTGATCAGCTGCGAATGAGTGGACACGGTGGTGGATGAAGAAGAACTATGGATGGAATGATAAGCATAAAGAGATCTTCTGAAACTTTCGGCAAACCGTTTCCTAGCAGTTAAGTGAGATAGTTTCAAAAACTTTGGATTCAAAAATACTGGAGGTCGCTTGAACTCCATATTATCAAATTTTTCTTGGATTAAGTAGGCAATGATTTTAAAAGGAAATCGATAGAACGGAAATCTATCGATTTCGTTTTTAGCATATAAAAAAGCGTGAAATGAAGTTGGATTGAATTTGAATTAAACCTGAATTGAATTTCAAATGGATTTGAATTGAATTTGGATTGAACTTGAATTGTTTTTGAATTGAATTTGAATTGAATTTGAATTCAGTGTGAATTAAGTTTGAACTGAATTTGAGTTGAATTGGATTTGAATTGCATTTGAATTGAATTGAACTTGAACTGAATTTGAATTGAATTTGAATTGAATTTGAATTGAATTTGAATTGAATTTGAATTGAATTTGAATTGAATTTGAATTGAATTTGAATTGAATTTGGACTGAATTTGAATTGAATTTGAATTGAGAAAAAAGAGGTTACATACTTTTTTTAATTTGTCAATATTGAAGCTTTATTTGTATTTATTCAGTCTTATCCGTCAATTAGTCTTACCTATCCTTGTAGCTATTCGTGGTAATCGTAATGCTAACAATAGTTTATTATACAAAGAATATTGTAGGAAAGGAAATATTTTTATTTAGCCGTTATTGACGATGCGCTGAATATGAGACGACCATAGGATCGATTAGAAGTTTTCAATCTAGTGAGAATTTTGCGTAATAAATCATTTGAGCAAATAGACTGTGTATACTTCAGATTTAAGTTTTGATTTTTTTTGAGGTGATTTCATTTGTTGAATTTCGGAGGCCAATTTTTTGGAAAGATCGTGTTTTTTAAGTTAATGAAAATATCAATTCAATTCTTGCCACACTGAAAAATCCAATGGTTCTGAACGATTTGATCAACTTGGAAGTTTCATGACACAAGTACTTTTAAGGAGCTGGCATAGATTTTTGGGTCTCTTAAGCATAAGCATAAAAAAGCATATATGGATTTAATCTTAAAAACTTTTGTGTGGATAGGAGCGGAATTTGATTAGAAAGTTGAATGTTAAAAGAAGCAGATCTGCTTGATTAATTCAACATTTTTGTTGCACCGTAGACTTACTTAAACTATTTAGCGCCCTCGATTTGACTTTCTCAGCCGATAAAACAAATTTTTCCTCTTGTTACTATAAGATAAGCTACAGAAATTAGTTAACAACTTGTTGGTCATAGTCTGAAAAATAAAATTTTTTCTGCGACTAATGTCAAATCAGGCGGATTTTTTGCCTGCATTATACAAATATAGGTTTTTTTTAATTACTTCTCTAATGTGTTAATCTCAATCTTTGATACGATTTTATTATATTTTGCTTATAAATCTCTACGGTAAGCGAAATCGAAGCAAGGCTCGTCTATATGATTGCACCTGATAGATTTGATTTTCTATCTGCAATAAATTGTATAAAAACGTTAAGGTTATATTAATTAATTTTTTTATTTGGTTTACTGGCTTTAAATCGTTATGAGCCTATAAAAATTGTCGTGAGTTTGCAAATGCATACAATTTTATTCTCATTCCTTATGATTATAACTTTTTTGACTTTATTTATATTTATATCGTTCTTAATCGGAAGCAGTTAGTATTACAGATTATGAATTTATTGACGAGAGGTTGCTTGAAGCCTTCGCAGTGAATATGTTTCATGATTGACTTATGTTTCAATTCCGTTGCACGCAATTTTAATTAAATTCAAATGATGTCAAAAGTCTGCTCTTGAAATCGGTAGTTCTTATACATTTGAGAAACGACATATCAACTTCGAAGATTCTTCGCTCTTGCCTTAAGTACATAAACCTTCTTAACAATGTAAACTATGACCAATTATTTAATGGAACAAAGGGGGGAAATATTTTAAAGTCTTGTTCATCTATAAATAACAGATTTAAGAGGTCGTTCCCTGTTTGCTTTTCATAAACACAAATTTTAGCCTCATTTTTACGTTGATAGGGACAAATGAACTCCTTTATCCAAACGATCCGTTCACGTTGCGTATTTAAGGTGATTGAGAAGCAAACTTCCGATTTAGAAACAAGAATTATATGTTTGGGAAGAGCTATCTCTTAAAATCCCAAGCGGACTGGGAACCTATTAAGAATTTGATTTATGTTTCAATCTTAATATTTTCGACAACTTCACTGCTTACATTTGAATTCGTGCAAGTTTTGTGTTGTTTTGTCTCACTTAGTTTCACTTAGTGAGTCTTTAAATTTATGTATCATTTATTTATGCGTTAAACCGAAACTTTTTAGTAACTTTTCGAATTTTGTTGCCGACGGTAATCTCTGACTTATATACAAAATTTAATTTTTTTTATTTTCGTGTCAAACACAGCCATTAAGCTCATATATAAACGACAGAGAGAACCTGAGTATATCTCACTGAGAAACGCACGTTTTTCGTCAGATGATTTTAACGGAATTAGCGTGACCTCACTTAATAAGCGCGAATTTTAACAATTTTTTCTTATTTGCATTTTATATGTAACAAAAAATTCCATATTAATAAAAAAAAAACAAAAGACAGAGTTGACTATGAGACGCGTTGCAACTGACAATCGGCAACAGATGATGAAACACTCGAAAAACAACAAAAACGAGAAAATCTTATTGCAACGGAGAAGACGTAAATATTTCATGTGGAGAATGAAATTCGCATATTCTGCTTCTTCTTCTTCTTTGCTTGCTGCTATCCACAAACCACAATCTATAGGTTAAGAGCGAATGTTCTGTTACTTAAAAACACAAAATAAAAAAAGAGGAGCAACGATGTTGGACACCAGCAGCAGTTTTCTCTAATCAACCAGAGCGCGCATATAGTATGAGTAGGCAATCAACCAATAAGACTCAAGCTCTGCACACAAGCATAACTAGCAGTATTCAGTGAAAACAGCAACAGTAAAGACGCATGAGCTTTTCACGTATATCGAAGTGTTCAGAGTACTGAGCTCTCACTCTCTTTTTTTCTTCTGTCTCTTTCTCTTTCTCATTCGTTATCATTCTCAGTTGGGGGGACATTGTTAATTCGCCGTATTTTGGTTTATTTTTCCATTAGATGCTGTATAGTAATTGTATTTACACCTTTACATACACACAGCCATAGTCATGTATGTATATACTACCCCCTTACGCAGCACTCTAATCTGCAATAGAATAAATAATTTTTTCTTTCATTCTCCTCTCTTTTAATTTCTTTTTCATTGAAGCTTATGTCGCACTATTTGCTTTAATTCTGTTCTTATTTGTTTTAATATTTTTTCTTTTCATTGCCGGTTGCCAATATCTTTAGTAATCTTTTTTTTGTTTGCTTTTTCTTTTTGAGCCTTTTCTTAAATTATTTTATCATTTCTTTCTGGGTTTTTTTTTGTTTTTTTTTTGGAGAAAAACCAAAAATTACTGCACTCTCGGCTTTAATTCATTGATTAGTCCTTTAGAGCGTTACATATATATACGTGCTTCTGTTTGACTAACTAACTGACTAACTGTTTGTTATACGGTCTCGGTTTTTGTTTTGATTTTCTGGATATTTTGATTTTATTGTTGTTGTTTTTCTTATTATTATTGTTCTTGTTCAATCTAGTCTCGGACTCTTGAAATGTTATTACTGTTGTTGGTGTTATTGTATCTTTATGTTACACACAGTGGAGTATTTAAACATTTTAACAACTAATCGATATAATGTGTCTGTCGTACATAAGTATATACATGAACACTCTTGTAGATCTCTTTCCTACACGTATGCTTGTATTTCATTCGTACATTCATACACGCATTGATTTTTTGTTTGTTTTAGTTTTACTAAAGAATTTAAGATTTTCTTATTAACAGGACGGTGAGCTTTAATGATTAACCTTAGAAAAAGAGAAGATTTTTCTTTAAAACTTAAGTTATTCTATTTGTTTAAGGAAGTTAGAAACGATTCTAAACTGAAAGGATTCTCAGATACTCTGCATTCGATGAAAAGAATGAGAATTATATAACATTCAAGCCCATCAGTCCGTCCATAACAACTATTCGCCAGATCTATGGATGAGCAATTATCGGCTTTTGCATCGCGGCAGACGATCCTCCCTAAAAATGCTTCTTGGATGAAATTAAAGAAATGCATCCCTTTAAGTAATGAGGATGAACGAAAAAAGTCTTACTACATTGTGACTAGAGTATGATGCTTTTGTCACAGTATTTAAATTCTTAGCGAGTTTAGGAATATATAGATCTTCAATACTAATAGGTGAAACGCCAGCAAAACGATCCAGCTTGAACAAATGTGTTACAATCATCAGGGTCTTAAAATAGATCTGTTCCTCGAAATTTCATTTCATTATTATTCTTTTTTCAAATTATTTATAACGCACATCGCGCTGAACTTTAAAGGCGCAGTTCTCAACGCGTATTTTAGGAATATGGTCTATTAATACTCAAACACATAATATTGAGATCATGAAGATATCACTTATCTGATACTGTTCGTTTTAAACCATCACAAAGAGTTTATTTTTTTAAATGAAAAACATGCTTTTAAAATGTACTAAATTTAAAAATAAAAAAAAATCAGGTCATACGTATTATATTGAAGAAATTTTTGGAAATATTTCACAAAACAAAACTTGGAAACTTTTTAATTGATTTCTATAAATTTCAATAAATATTAAACCAAGAAATTCAAAACTAAATTTTCTATAAGCTTAGCATCCCTCATTTATCTCATCAACATAGTAATTTCTAATGCTTCATTATTTATGGCCACATACAAAAATCTTGCATTGCATAGTGTACGCTGATACTGTCACATCATATATCATATTGAATGGGAAATGTAATTTTAAGGAATATAAAGAAAAGAGAGGAAAAAACTTACCATATTACTAAGAATACATATAAATTCTTGCACATAGACCATATAGCATAAGAATATTGTGCGCTTAAGCTGAAGCCTTTTACCATTACAGTCTGTAAAGTATTCAACGTTATGAGTATGTGCTTATGTACATGTCGAGCGTACGTAGAATGCATTAGAACACATCTCTAAAGTCTTGCTGTGCATACGTTTACAGACTTATGCAATTTATTTTCTTTTATACATACATATAAATATATATATACGTTCGTATATCTACTCTTTTTTCCATTTTTTCTTATATTCACCTACTCATGTATAATTTTGAATCCTTAAGCAAAATATTTTACCATAGCTTTGGTACTCGAGGGTTTCTCCCAATGTATGTAAAGTTTGCCCGCAATTCGGCTTTCTTACACAAGTTCTTGTGCACTTACATAGAGCACCTTTATCGCCATATTTTATATCCTTGCGGCTCTTAAATTGCTTCTTCTCTCTCTCTTTTTCTTTCTTTGTCATTCTTGTGTATCCTCTATGTGCTTTATATGCATTTGTGCTTTTTTTACTTCAAGAATTCATTCTGCACAAACTCCTATTTATTTCCTGTAAGCACTTTAGTTCTGTAGTGTGTGTGCATGTGAGCTCGCTTGGAACGGTATGAAAATTTTTCATAACTTTTATATTTTCTCTTTTTTAATTTTTATTTTGTAGTCCATTGAGAATATATGCACGTATGTGCTGTGAATTGTGGAAATTGTGCACTTCTGATTATATATACTTATATACGTTGAATATATACATGTCTATATATATATATATATATGTTTAGATATATATTATAAAACAAACGAGAAAGTTACATTCGCTATTCGACAATTCTTCCACCTCATACAAGTATATTAAAATTATATATATATATATACACATATGTATTGCTAGTTATGGGCGTTTTAGTTGATCGGAGCAAACATTTTTTTACATCGACGAAATAGTCCTCGGTATATTTATGTCAAGTTTTAGTTTTACGATATTTATGTCAAGTTTTAGTTCTACAATATATGTCTTATTAGTGGGAGTGACACATAGATGTTCTCGCTAATAAAAAGTCAGTATTATGTTTAGAAGGTGCCAACCCGCAAACGACTACTAAAATTTGGAAAAATCCGAAATTTTTGTTTTATTAAACATTGCTTTTTAATGGAAAGGATACAATTTAAGTTCTCCATTGGGTTGAAAAATGTTATGGAAACTCTTCTCCTTGGGTGATTTAGCAATTTTAAGCGAAGTCGTACGGACAACGAAGATGTTGGTAGACCAGAAAACACCGAAAAATTTTGAAATTGAGCGTATTCGTATAAAAAACTATGGGCAAAGAAAATTGTTTGCCAAACGCATAACAAAATTACTCACAATGGAATAAACGAACATATCGCTAAGTCTAAACGTACGGTCAGAAGACGACGATTGCAAAGTTGCATAACTGATGTTGGAATTGCTACTATATTCTTCAGAGCCGATCCTCAGTGTCTATTATTTGTTTGCAAATCTGAAAATAAAGCTTTAGACTCTTGAAAAATCGACTAATTGGGTCAATCTTGAAGGATACCATGTTAATGAAAGAACGAAATGTGAAAAACAAACGCAGTTTGCTCGTGGTATTATTTTTTATGGACACTTTCGTGCATTCGTAGGTACATCACACTTTTTATAATTGTACTAAATTTCTCGGTAGTTTTAACAAATATTTATACCAATTTTTTGATCAGCAAACAAGAAGAATCATTGTGTCATAGTTCCGTTTTCCATCTCAAGCAGGTGGTAAACAGTCATGTAGATGAACGGGCGGACTACATACATAATTCGACTTACGCTGTATATGTAAATTATGGGATTAGTTACGCATATTTTTGTGTGCATAGAAAACACAGACAATTTTTGAAGTTAGTTGAAACCCAGATAAAAATTAAGATATCTTGCTTGCCAACCTTCTTCTATTTCACCTTCTTTCCTTAAGAGCAGTTTAAAAAAAATAAAAATTTTTGTGTTTCTCAAAAGACATTTATTCAATCTTCATTATTTACACTATTGCGTTCTAAGCAGCCTTCGGTAATGCGTTGTTGCGAAAATCACAAACAAGATTGACGAGGATTGCCGCGAAATCTAATAGGTAAAGCGATTGGCGAAACTACGCCAGAAAATCCAGCTATGAGGGATTAAAAATCCTGATGGATCTCCTTTTTGAGAAGTTATCGAGATTTCGTCTTTACGGTATTTCGAATTATCCCACAAGATTTGTAAAAATTTCTTTGTTGTGAAGCACAATTTCTTGTATAATATGTTAGACTACTTATGCCCTATTAATTGGTCTGTGCGGATTAACTTTGTTTCGGATTTCGGTCTAACAATACAAAATGCAGCAGTAAAGCTTATTTGAATTTTTTATCAAAACATCAACTCTGTTTGTCTTATTTAGCACGAGTCCGCCTGAACATAATTAAGGGCGTGAAAACGATCAATGCAGTAGTCGACTTCTTTCTTCGTTGCAATTACGGACGATAGCAATAGCGTTAGCGATATCAAATGTATAAGAAATAAAGCAAATTTCCAACTCGTCTAAATATATATCATATAGGAAAGCGTAACGTGGAATCTTATTCAAAAATACTGTGTATTATATACGCAGATCTAGTGCAGTTTCTATATAATTCACTATGGCGGATACTTATCTTCTGTCTACGATTTATTGCCAAATATCGTTCTCATCAAAATCTGATTTCCTCAATTGAGTCTATAATTAGTACTTTCCAGTTTGCTGTTGTAGTAATTGAAGCTGTAAAAATTAGCTTAACTTTCATAGATTGTTGGTTTGGATTAGATAGACGATGGAATCTCTAAGAACTTAAAATAAAAGTTTGACTATAAATTACCTTTGTATGCAGAGAAATGCTTAGGTGTACAAATATCTGAATACTTTGAAATGTTGTCCTGGGTTTCTCCTTAAACTTTTATTCTCCTTGTTTCTTTACTCTTTGATTTGATTCAAGAATTTTTAAAGTCCTCTTTTTTAAAAATTAGACTATCCCGATTAACCCGACGAAATGCAAAAGCTTGAAAAAATCCACTATAGAGTTTATTGGGAAATTTGACATTTTTGGATGAGGGAAAATTTTTTTTGACAGTTCTTCGTTTTGAATGAAAATATTCGAAAATAAATAAAAAAAAAGTTTTTTTATTAAAACATAGATATATAAATTGTTAATGAATAATCAAAAAGAAAAAAAAAACGAAGAAGATTTTTGCAAAAATTTAAAAAGGATCAATTTAACTAAAAGATTCAATTCTTAACGATAAGATAATTATATCAAATATTTATGAAAAAAGTATTTGACCTAAAGAATCAATTTTGGAAAGGAAAAAATTCTGAAATCTTTCTAAAAATAGGAAAACTAGAAAACCCCAGGAAAAAATTCTGAAATCTTTCTAAAAATCGGAAAACTAGAAAACAACTGCAACCGTTTTTGAAGCCAATTTAACAGGTATTTTGAATTTTTTGCGCATTCATTACCCATCACATTTGAATTTTTTTTCCTTTATTTCGTTTATTAACAAGAAAAAAAACGAATTATAAACAGCGTATCATAAATTTGCACAATTAATGTTTTTTTAAATTATGTCGCCGGAAGCGGAACAATACCACAAACGGGGCCAAAATGTCTGCCGAATTTTAGAGATTCTTTTCGTGTTTCTCTCTTTTTTATCTTGATCGCTTGTACTTCCAGTTTATTTAATTCCGTTACTGTTAATTTTCTTTTCCCATACAATAGCTCGCAATACTTAGAACAATTGGATAAATGAAATGATCCAAAGTCGGAGTACATAGGAGCACCACGAATGTCGGTAATGTATGGGTGCGCTTCTCCGCATCGTGGAAGAAAGTCGTATCTTAGAAAAATCAGTTTTCTCTATGGAATATTTTCATTATTATTAAAGGGAAGGCCTATATCGATAAAAATATTCTTAAAATTGAAAAAAATTGCAACTTTCGCGTATCAACCTTCTTTGTTAAATAGTCACCAGATATGATAACTGAGGGATTTTTATTTAGAGGCTATTCATCTTAGTAGTTTACTTTTTTTCACACACTACCATACATTATAAAGAATCTGGGTTTTTCGATTGAGTGCCACACAACCTTCCCCTTATCTAAATTATTAATGGATGCAAATGCAAATCCTTTTGTATAATTGTTTACAAACTTGTCTACAGCTCAAATTCTTAAGCGTGAAGTAGAAATTTGGTACTATATCCATACCTCTTTAGTCAAGCAATAATTAATTTTTCAAGGACATGCTACCTTACGTTTAGTATATTTCTTTCTGAACCTCTTTCTTTAAATGGTAAATACTTGGCTTGATGGCAAATTATTCCTATTTGACTTTTTAGACATAATATGGATGTCGTAATTGAAACACAACTGGCCTTGTGAGTCTGTACACAAAAACAGTCATTTGTTCGGCGTCGTTATGAGATTGGAAGCTTCACTTGACCATACAGTAAGTAATTGATTGTAACTAATCTTAAGCAGAAGGAGTAATGTCTATTAATAACAGTAGGAGGGTAGCGCATACGAGGTTAGGCTTAGTTTGCGACTTTTGCCTAAATAGAGTCAAATTTTGTCGTACTAAAAATTCATGATGTTATGAGTTTAGGTCTGTTATTGTTAGCAGCGTTACCCAGTGATTGTTCCATTTGGTTGGAACAAACCATACCCATATAATTCTCCCACATAAGGCCGCCATGCATATTTAGCTTTGTTATCCCTGTAATGGTTCGCTTTGTGTGCGTTATGGTTATTTGTGTTTTAAGTATCCTAACAACCACTGTTCATCGCTCGTTAGGATTTAGAAGCACTTTTATTAGAAATAAGCAGAAAAACTAAATTTTCCTGCAAATAATGCTTATTGGGAATAAAACTTGAACTTCGAAAAAAATAAAATGATGCTGATATGGAGTCACAAATACTGTGACCGGATGATAAAACTTACAATATTACGTTTCTCATCTGACAATTTTAACAAAACCTTCGAGTGGATTCATCTTTTCGCAATTTGTATTCCTGATAAGTTATGAAAAAGAACAAGATATTTTTTTATGGTCATCTAATATAAGATCTGGACATTTCTATTCATTGTATTAACGATCTAAACTGCTACTACTGACAGATTGAAATATTTACGAAGAGGGGATTTCACTAAATGGCGAATACGGATGCGGATTGAAGCAATTTTTGTCTATAATATTTTAAAGCGGTCCAAGACTTGCAATAGAAGGAAAACCTATTAGTAGAATTAATTCGTTTTATAAGCTAAATTTATCTTTGTTCCTTACCTCCCTACATACTCTAAATGCATATTTTATAGAAAATAAAAACATATTAGACTCGAAGCGAATTACATTGTAGTGAATAGATAATAATAAAATTGGTGATACCTTCCATACAATAAGCCCTGGAAAATTCTATTTTCACGAAAAGAAAAGAACACACACACCCACGGACAAAATGAATATATAGACATATCCATATATATATATATTTCCTTGACGTTAACAAACTAATACTCATACAACACATTGGACAAGAATGCAAAAAATAAAAATAAAAAAATTTTTCATAAATTTTAAGAGAATATTACTTTATATAATGCAGTCCTATATGTATCCATGTGGGTATGGGTTTATATTTTTATCTTCTTTTCGTTTAAGTTATGTACAATATAGTAAACTTTCTTATGTAAGAAGTCATAATGTAAGTAGGAAATAAAGAGAGTAAAGCAAGTTTTACATATAGATTTCCATTTTATATATGTATACATACACGTGTGTCCCTCTAAGCACACTTGCATACGTTTTCGGAGTGTGCGTTTTGTGTTTCTTTATAAAGCAAAAGCAGTTTGTGGTAAAAAAGAAAAAAAAGTATGAGTAAACATTGTTATACACTCCAGTACACTCTACTACGTATATATATATAAAAAATAGTTTCTTGAAAAAATTTAAGAAATTTTACAGCAGGACTATATTTCGAGAAACAGTAATACTCCCACTATTATGTTTGTGACTATGAAAAATGAAAAATCACATATCCTTAAAAATGAAGTTTTTTTGATTCTTACTTCGTAGGATATTTATAAAAAATGATTGGGAGCTAAGTAAGAAAGAGAAGAGAATATAAAGTAAATCTTACTTATGCATGTGTGATACATGTGTACGATAACTATGTGTATGTATTGCCGTACACTCATGAAATGTATATGAAAATATATGTGTAAGCATTAACTCCCTGTAGCTATATTAAGCCAAGCGAGGAAAAATATTCCCTTTGCAGCGATTTTTACATAAAAATGCTTTTTTACTGTTATTGTAGTATATAAGACCAACTTTTTTTATCACAAAATTTATGTCTAACGTATAAACACTTCTTTTCGTTTTTTTTCAGTATAAGCTATCAAATCACTCAAAGTTGTTTTTCGGTAAGTACATATGCATATCCTACACTGGCTACATTATGTTATGTCGAATACAAAGCGAAAGGTGTTTCTTTTTTTTGTTTTAAATCCAATCGACTTTTCGACATGGCGCTAAGGAGGGTTAAAAATTTGGTTATTTTCAATTTTTTTAAGGACATGCGCTTATAACCGAACCAGTAGAATATTGAAGAGACGTATACATATAAGAAACAATAGGTGATAACAAATTATATTCTTATGTCCCACACTCCTGATAACAGTTACACCTTCAGACTAACAAGGCAAATATTGTAAGCGAAGCTTTCGAGATATCGTACAACAGCATCATTAACATGGAATCTTCGGTCGTTAAAAAAAAGAAAAATAAAAAAACTTGATTTGTGTATATCACACCCACCCACAAAGTAAGAGTAGAAAATATCCGGTTCTTGATTGCACTAAAACTACAATTTTGAAAAATATGTCTAAATTTGGTCTCGAGGTTTTCGCATAAAACTTTGTATAAAATAAGATTTTAAAAACTATATAAAAGTTACAACTAAAATATACTTATAGGAAGAGTCAAATTGCCATCTTACGCACTAAACGTACAGTTATCACAACAATGCAACAGAAACTAAAAAACTAAGGAAGGAGTATGGTAATTTATCTGGGTATTGTTGTGTTACGTGTATAATATACTAACAATAAATACTAGTTTTATGATTATAGATAGAAGAGATTAAGTTCAATATTTTCGCATATGGTATTGTAATTTATTATTATCATATGATTCAAAAAACCAATTTTAAGAGGAGAACGGTTTAAACCCAAGAAGGTCTGTTTAATCCAAGCCTCTGTCGAGGTTAATTCAGATACCATCTAGGGGCACCTCGTGGTAGCCAGAATGTATGAATGGGTCTATCTAAAAGTATTTCACGTCTAATCGTATCATTAAAATCTTTTAATTCGATTGTTACCACTCAATTTGGTTTATATAAGTTCAATAAATGATGCAAAGTAAATTTGATGTCTATAAACTTCAGCAGAGGCAAATAATTAAGAAAACGTTGTAACGCGTTTCTCGATTAAGAAATTGAAATACATGTGCGTTAATAACGCAAAAAGCGTCTTTATGGATTGCGAAAAGGTGGGCCCAAGGGTTTGATGATTTATACATTTGCAATAGTCTCGTCCGTCCCACACTCAGATACGACTTTGTCATAGATTCCTTCTATAATAATGTAAACATCGTGTGTCTAGAATCCATGCAGAAACAATTCTTATTGTTCGTCCTTAGATGGCTTGATTGGAGTCCATTGTTGCCTCTCTCTACTTACGTAAATCGATTGAAACTCATAGACATACCTCGTCGAACTTTGTTAAAAGAAATCAATAAGACGTGATTACAAGCTAAAAATATTGTTACCGTAGAACTCAATAAAAAAAAATATGAAAATTATATTCGGCTGTGCCGAATGTTTTATACTCACCACCTTAATCTTACAAAAATGGGGAAAAACTAAATTGTAATAAGTGGGCGTGGCAGTGAAAGAACTTCCAAATGTTTCTGCCAAATATCAAGCCAATATCTTCATAATGTTTACCACAGACATTAGATAGTTCAGCAGCCACGCAGATGGACAGACGTACCGAGGGATACGTTTTGGGTGGATTCCGAATTTCATACTGATCAAGAATATATACATTGTATCCAGAAGCATCTTTCTTAATGTTATAAAAATTTTCACCAAAAAAAACTAAATTTCAATATTCTATTATATCGAGTGGGCGGGGTCGATGCTTTCCATTTTTGCACAGAGAAAACGAGATAGCTAGCGCAATATTTTTATAAACTTTTCTAATTCTATCTATTTTGCGAGTAATGAGCAAAAATCCATTTCTTTTGCTTGCAAACGCAGATTTATTCTTAGTCAAGATCGTGCTGTGGGCGCGTCCTTGGACCAATGAGGCCTATTTTCAATAGCAATCTTCGTGCAAGAACTCCCAATGTTTCTTTTTTTTTTTGAAGAATTTGAAGACGACTAGGAGAATGTTTACCATCGACATTACACAGACAGACAGACGGACATGTTTACATCGATTCTAAATTTGATGTTGATCAAGTATATATATACGTTGACGGTTCTCGGAAGTTTTCTTTTGGTGCTTACAAACCAAATGACAAATGAAATATACCCTTCATCTTCGGCGGTGGGTATAAAAAGAAAATAGTGATTTAGTAAAAATTATAATGAAGCGCTGCTCGCTCTTCTCTCCTTTTGATTCCATTGTACTTCTCAACAGCGCTATTCCTCGCAAAGCTTACAATTTAATCTAATTCATTAATTTATTTGACTATCAATTTTTCTTTCGATCGCCTTTACTATGAGTTATTAAATTGTTTGCAAAAACACTGATATTTATCTTCATCATAATGTGATATATTTAAACTATTTTTTCCCTCAATTTATCGTATAAATATTAACGTATTTGTTAATTGCAATATTTTTAATATTAATTTATATTTTTTTATCAGCTAAATAATGAAATCAATAAAATATTATTTTAAGTTTATGATATCAATTGCATGAAAAATTATAGTTATAGCTCAGTTGCAGGATCATTAGTCAGAATTTGACTTTTCTTTGAAATAAACAAATAAATAACTAAATAAAAAGTACATAAATAAATAATAAATAAGCAAAAAACTTATATAATCAAAATAGGCGACTTGCAAAACGATTGTTAGCTGCAAAATCGTTGAAAGGCTTGATGATATCTTTAATAGGAAGATGTAAATTTCCAGTCTATAAAAAATTCATCAATTTCACTAAGCTCTTGTTTCTCCTAGGGAAGATTTTACAAGTTGACATCATTCTTCTCTCTTCTTCTCTTTTTCTTAAGGTTTTTTTCATATTTGCTTTAAATAAGTTAAACAGATATTGTTCGTCTCTCTACAAATGTTTCCATTGCTACAATGTATTCAGTTTAAAAACTCAAAATATATAAACTTTTAATATATATACAAGTCAAAAAAAAAAAAAAAAAATTAAATGTGATAACATCATTAAAGAAAAAGAAAGTGGAGCTAGTAGATAAAATTTTACCTCAATTTTGTTGTCAACAGATATAATAACAATAACAAAATTTTGATGGCACAGGAAATTATCGCAAATTGTTTCCAAACTTAGTTCCCAATTTTACTTATTTTGGAAAATATCTTCAATAAAATTTTCTATCTACTTTTTCTTCTATGTTATCTCTCTATGTTATCTTTTATTTTATCTTCTTCGAATCTTTTCAAATCAACTTTATAAGAATCAAACAGTTCTGCATGAAGACAAACTGCAGTCTATTAAAATCTCTTTATAAAGTTCTCTTCCTTTCTAGCAATTTCAAAAAAATGTTCTAGACATCAAAGAGAATGTCCTCACTTTAACTACGGGAATTTTTCACATCTTAGATACAAAGCGAAATACAAATAACTATGACGCGTATAGATAAACCATTTATAGGGACGACGAACTGAACAGAAGTATCGCTGCTAAATGAGTGCAATATACCAAAAGTCATAATTTTAGGGTTTTTCAGCGTGATGATGTTTGCCTCCATTTAGGAGACGTAGGAACCACTGAGTTGGCATTGTGTACGCTGCCCGTCGTATTAACCCGACTTTCTTTTGTTTAATACTCTACGTTCGAGCACATCTTTCAATTTCATCAGGATGACTAAAAAGTAGGTCCTTTGGTGGCTTGCGTCAAAATACTAGTTAACCTCTCAGCATAGAGTTCTTGTTCATCTAAAAGGTGAAACAAATAGCTCTTTACCGATGGATAATAATTTAGAAAGAATGCCTTGTGATGATATTTGTTTCTCATTTTACTAAAAGGTCTGGCGAAACTTATCAATATTCCCGAATAGAATAGCACGACGTTTCGAAAATTGAGCTCTGATGCAATTTTCTGACCTGACCTACTTTAACTACTCTAACGTTTATATAATAATGTTTGTTGTGTTTCAACTAAAAGCCTAAATATTTAATTCTTACGTTAGAGCGCGTACCCCAGAATTCGTTTATCTAGAAAAATGAATTTCATCTCATATTATTCTCTTATCACACTCCGGCTTTCCTAAATATGACGTTTAAAAAATCCAGGCATAGTTTTCAAACCATCACCAAAATATGTAATCATGCTTTACTTCAAGCATTTTAAGATCATTGTCTGTTCATTAATACTACAAACGCGATTTTGGCATTTGGGTAGCAAACAAAAGCTTCTTGAATTTAACTTTTTTATTAACTTGTGTCTTTGAATCGGCCAAACATAGCTTTTTTGCAGATTCTTCTTTTCATAGTTTCAGATAGTAAAAAAGAATAACTGAAAGTGATCGTCTCTTTTTTTTAAAAGATATATTCTTAATTGCTTGCGCTAACGTTTGCTTCTAAGATAAATAAAATAAAAGTATCTAGAGAGATCTAAACTGCATCTAAGTTTTTCTCACCACAAGTTTGAATTTCCATTACTCCGATTATTTCCCTTTATAAAATGAAAATACTTATAGTGCATATATGTTATATAAGAAAAATCAAATAATTTTTATTTCTTTTTACTTGTCTGTGAGTTTTTAATAAATCGCAACATTTTTTTGTTGTTTTTTACACAAACTTAATGCATAGAACAAAAATAGAAGCTTTAACACTTCAACCAGCATATAACACTATCAGTTATAAAAATCAACAAATCAGTAGCACAGCAGTAGTGTGGAGAATAGTGACACAACTGTTTAAACCCACACTAAGGTGTCAAAATATCTTTAAAAGCCATAAACGATCATTGGGCTTTCGCCCAAAAACAACGTTAGTCATGAAACGATTAACTTTAATAACAGCAATAAAAATCAAAAAAAAAAAAAAGAAAAAGGTTCCCTCTCTCTAAATTATGACTATTGATCGTCTGTGTCATTATTAAAAAAAAAAAAAAATATTTTTAAATTCGGTTTAAATCGTATGTTTATGCGGCGATTCCTTCTATTTGAATAAACAGCAGCAACAACAACAAATAATACTGTTAATAAAAAAGGCGTAAAATAGTACTACCTTCAGTCTGATTATTGTGGTACTTGCTTGTTATTGTTACCTTAGCAAGTTGTTACTGCTTGACTTACTATTCATTCCAAGCCACCACTGTGCATCCCTATCATAGCAATGCTCTGCTTGTGTTGTTCATATTTAGCTGAATGCTGTAACCAACAACAAAGTTAATGTTGCTTTATAATTCTTTAACAGACTGCTGCAACTTACTTGATGTGCAACAACAAGAATCGTAACTGCATTATATTGCTTCGCATACAGTTTGTGTGCGCTTGCATTTATGTACATATTTACCTGCTTGTCGTCACAGTTGTTCATTTCAACACCATGCCATCATCATCATTATCATCATCATTATCATCATTGTCATTCTCATTATCATCTTCATCATCATTATCACCACCACCATCATCAATGTAAGCAATAGTATAGCAATTTTAAAGCTGCTGCTGCTGCTTCTGCTGCTGTCGCTGTAACAGCAGTAAATGCAATAGTTAAGCATCGTCACCATCAACAGTTTATATACAAGCTTGATTTTTAGCTTTGTAGTTTAGTGTGTTTAGCGTAGAGTGAACGCCACAAGGTGAGAAATGAGATTTTAATCGGACGTGTCTGATTTCAAATGAGCTTTAATGGTGGTACCCATTTAGCAAAGTAGGTATGAATTCCTTATTTCCTTCTTCTTTTTTTCAATTCGTTTTACTTATGCTGTTGTATACTATACTAGTTATGTGTGGGTTCTTAGAGATTATTGAGGTTGATGGTGTTGCAACAATTTTATTGCCATTGTCTTGTTATTCAATTGTATATCTCTATGTTTTATATATTTTGTAGCATTGCTTAATAGTTGATAAAACCAATATTGTTTCAATATTGAGTTTTTTTTTTTATTAAAACCTTTGCATATGCACCGAGAGAGCTGCAAGCGACAATTCACCTTTTCTGTTTTATACCTTTAATAAATAATTTACTTCAAATTGTTGCATAATATATTGAAACTTAACTATTAAAATTCAAACTACACTAGAGGGACTAGAAAGTTTTATAAATTTGGTAAACGCTTACTTAAGGAAAATTTAGAGCATAAATTAAACGAGCATTACATGTTGACAAACTTAACCATATTTTTTAATTAAAAATTTTGAAAAAGAATAGTAAGTTGGAATCCACAATACGGAATATAATTACCGTTATTCGATAATAACTGAAGTTGACCATTCTTTCGAAAAAGTCGTAATCGTTTAGTACACTTTTCTACGCTTATTACTTATTATTGATAACAATGTGAAATCTGGTAATTTTTGTGAACATTGCGCCGGATCGGGCTGATGATAAACTGTCTTTGGGAACACCAACACCGTTCTAGAAGCTTAAAAGGCTTAACACATATTTTTTTACATATATTTTGTCTGATCTTATATGTGTTTTTAATATTTTATTATTATTTGATGATGATGAATCAAGCAATCGACTTATTATGTAATAGATTTGGCGATGCAATAATTTCAAGGAGTTCTGATATCGTGTGATTTCGAATCGAATGTGTTTTAGCACTACTCTGGACTTTTCCATGTGGGACTCCTTAAAGTCGTTGCTTCACAGCAATAAATCAAATGCATCATTATTCATGTTATGCATTAAACACGAATATTTAACGACCCCATTCATTCATCTACGGAGAGGGATATATTTGCTTTTCCCAATTACTTTATTATCGTTTTTCTTTTTTAAGTAATCGCTTTTTCTTATTAATGACAAACGGTACTTATAAATTTTTGGTAGTTGCAGGCAAGCAATAGAATGAAATTAGTTGATTTTATAATTTGACCCAGAACCGAATTTAAAATTTTAAACGTCGAATTACTAGTGGCATTATTTAGTAGAAAGGGGAAATGATCAACTTTTGGTAATAAAACCCTGCTGATGCCTTGATCGTCTTGTCTTGTTTTGTGAACTTAAATCGACGACAATGGTAAGGAAAAATTTGAAATTGACAGCAGCATTCTGACTTTGGCAGCGGCTACCAGTTATAAGACGTGTTTTCTTTTTATAGGATCAAATGCGTTATTCTGGAACAATACTTCTAATATAACATAGTGATACCAATCTTATTATAAAACAATGGTGTCAAGTCAAGAACACCGTAAAAAGAAAGATATCTTTTGATTCGTGAGATCTTTGGCATGTTGTTTAAAATAAACTTAATTTCCTAGATCCAGTTACGAAGTTCTAATTGTGAATGTGATACGCAGATATAGCTAAATTCTTTCTCTTCTCGACGCGTTATAAACATTTAATGTTGGATATAAAGATAAGAATCTTCTTATCTGATATCTTATGAAAATCTTAGCAATCTTTAGTTAATTGCAGGCGGAGTCCTAAATCAGTTACCCTGATTTTGGGAGCCACGATTCTTTTAGAACAGCGCAGTAATATTTCTGATTTCACTACAACGCCCACTATGCAAATATGACTGAACAACTTGGGTTGTTCACATTGATCATGAATATATATATATATATATATATATATGCTTTATAAAAGCTGTAGTGCAAATTGGTATAAGTCCCTTGGGCCTAATTGAATAATTTGAAATGTATGGTGCAAATAGCGATCTGAAAACTGAAACAAATATGAAAGACGATCAAAAGTTTTACCTTAGTAAGACAAATGTAGATTTCCTTTTCCGTTAATGCTAGGTCCATTGATTGAAAACGAAACGTGTTATAGGAATACCGATCGGCGTTGCGTCTACAAGGACAAACTTAATATACACATCGAAAATGTGGTTAATAACACTTCTTTAGGCCAACAAAATTGAAAATTTCATTCATGCCTTTTCTATTATTGTGAATTTTTCTACACCATTTCCAACCCATCTGTAGATGTAGTTTTTTTTAAAAGACAAAAACAAAAAGAATGAAACCTAGCCGAAGTAAGCGAGGATTTTAAAACAATCACATTAACTCGTTAATACAATAATTTCAACATTTTTAAAGCATCTGTCTTGGAATCGTAATCGCGATAAAGAAAGAATCGTACGAACATCGTATGAGACAAACAAAAAAAAAAAGTGAAAAATTTTCCAGACTGTTACTCCAAATGTGTGGCTTTGCTATAAGCGTCGTCAGATTAACTGCCACCCATATTCCGCATTAAATATCCTGCAGGCTATTTAAACAGCAACAGCAACAAGAAAAAAAAAGAGAAAACCGATTGCAACAATTGCCAGCAATAAACACGCACGTAAGATGATGATATGATGCAAAACACATATAATTCTACATTAAAAAAAAAAAAGAAAAAAGGTTTTTGCTACACTTAACAAACACCACAAAAGATCAGACCGGGTGTGAATTGTTAACCATATGCTGCTCTGTGCTATTCGAGCAATCAGTAGTCACAAAAACAATGCTTAACGCGTGCGCATGCAACTTTTACTTTTTGCTTTTTAAATTTTTTTTTTTTTGGTCATATAGCCTCAAGTCTCTAGAAACCTACAATGAACAAAGAAAACGAAGAAAATCTACAGATAAGACCTAAATTTGCAAACGGAAGCTAATAAACAGTAGAATCACTGACTCGGTTAAGCATCATGCAATAATCTAAAAAAAAAAAAAAAAATATTTTTGAAAAAAAGAAACAGTGGTAAACCCCATCAATGCGGTGTAAATTTTTTAAGCACTTTGTTACGCTTTGTTGGCCTTAAAATTCGACGCACACACACACTCCCTTTTATATCCAGAAAGCTAACGTGTGTTGTGTGTGTTCATACACAGGTTGGGGGATATGCAGGCATCCAGAAGTTTGCATATGATTACATTGCGCAAAAGTCCCGGTAAATTTGAAATAAAAACTCCTCAAAATTCTTTTTCTCGCTTATATACATAGCAGTTGAAGTCGATGAGATGTTCGGCTAAGTGTAGCGATAATGGTCAACATGCATTCTTGACGTTTTTTCCCACATTATATCCATATTATGCACCGGCAACACCACCGCCGTAGCACTTTAAAAATACACACGCACACATGCACCTGATTACCTTTATTATATCTGGAGGTTCTCATGCAAAACAGCTTGTTAAGACAGCAACATAGAGCCGTGAATTATTTTTTCGCTTGCCTTGTGAAGCACTCGTGCTCGGTTCTTTTTTTTTTTTTTTGTTAGTTTGGTTTGTTGGTATTGTGTTTCATCGTTTCATGCTTGAAGGCTTGTTAAGCAAATGAAGCTTAGTGATCTTGCATACCAGGTTTTTTTGTTTGTGAGTTTTTGTGCGTTTTCCTAATCTATATTATCATCTTTCTTGTGTGTGTTTATGTGATGTTGATGGTAACGAATTGCGTTGCTGCAGGTTGATGCGTGCTTTTCACTTGAACCGTCTCTTGCGTTACTTATTGTATGCAGAATATTTCGATAATGAGATCATTCTGCACACAAACAAACAACAAAAAAATGTTTTTTTTTTTTAATGAACCGTTAATGTATGTATATATGTGCGCATATACACACAGCAGCGTACTCCTTTACAATGCAGCTCTTTGTACATGAGATAATGTTTTGTGTAGTGTAGAAACAGATAGCTTATCTTAAGGTTATCGCGCCGGTTACATCAACGATATCTTAAGATTGCTAATACAAAACTTTTTTTTTATCCATAACTAAGTATAATACAAAGACTGCAATTGAGAAAAAAAAACAGCTTACAACCTAATTTTCGTGATTTTTTGCGTAAATAATGAATCGTAATATTTTGTTATTTAATTACGATTTTAAGACGTCGCAAAATGCCTCTTTAATCCCCCCTCTTCAAATAATAAAAAACATGAAAATGAAGGGAAGTCACATGGAAACTAATATAACTAACCAGCCAGATTAAATGGATATGCCCGAAGAATGGAACGAACTATAAAACAGAATATCGTAGGATACAATAGAATAGAAGAGAATGACATGAAATGAGCCCAGAAGAGAATACACTGCAGTATATATACGAAATACGTTTTAAAAAAATGTGAGTTCAAATTTCGTGGGTGACGTACATTCGATTTTCAAATTTTTTTTTTTTTTTTGGTACGTTGGTGCATATTTTCCCCATATCGGCATACCGGTTGAATCATACTGTGCAATTTTTTCGTGTGTTTTGGGCTTCAAACGTGCAGCAGCAAAGTTTGTTCCGAAATTGCTAAATTTCGCCATTGTTTTTTCGTGATCGTTCGGTCAAAAACAACACCGCAATCATGCTTTGGGTTGAATGAAAAGATCCATGAAAGTATAGCTGGAAGAGCTAAAAGCCGCACATATACTAGAAGCGCATATTGAAAGTGTTTCGAAGATTGAAAAAAGCGCTGGCACAAGTGTATTATATATAAGGGGATTCTTTTGAAGGAAGCAAAATAGATTTTGATGAACAAATAAATATTTTTTTAAAAGTTAACTTTTCTTTGAACTCTTGTCAAGAGTAGTATGAAGTATAAAAGGAAATATGAAAACCGACGAGAATTAGAATACAACTAAACAGATGTTTACATTTGTCTCAAGAAGAAACGCCAAAATTAAATTATGAAATTTTAGAAAAAAAAAACAAATTGGAAAATTGGGGCATCAAAGGGTTTCCATTCGTCTGCTTTACCCGCTTTTAGAGCAAGGGGTTTAGTAAATAAAATCAAGTACTCCCGATTCTAACATAACTTAGTCATGCTATGCAGCCCTCAGTAGATACTGATTTATAAAATGGCACAGTTCTTACGGGCTTCAATGCTAAATTATGCATCGTTTATTTAACTAACCTGTCGAAAGTAGGCAAAAACTGCATTTTGCAACATTGATACCTCCTCCCAGCCCTCTATGGTAAGAGATAAATGGATACTCACACAACTAACAAAATGTTAATAGAAGCTATAGTAGCGTTATGGTAAGAGTTTATTTGTTTTCAATGGGTATGGGTCACGTCCGTTTGGAAACTGGGGTCCTAGAAATAAAACGGAAATTTTTTCTTCTCTAATTTTTGTTGTCGTCAGAATTTAAATAAAAGTTGAAAAGCGCGGGCAACAACTTACGAAGAACATACTAGACATAAAAAATTGCGCTGCTGAGAACGGTATTTACATTAATCGATAACTTATGAACACTTCTTGATGTTATGAACGAAATTTCAAAACTAATATTTATCGTTCAGTTTAGTGATTGATCTGAAATAATCGTAAATGAGATGTGTTTGTTACATGGGTAGAAACATTTAAAATTAAAATATTGTTACGAAAATCACAAACTGGTAAAATACAACTGCAATAAATTTGACAAAGTCCATGCCCAGAAATTACTTCTAATGCATTAGCTGCCCCTGTCATAAAAAGGCTCATTCGCAGTATCAATAAAAGCAAAAATTGACAAAGAATTACCGTGAAATCTAGCTGGTTAAGCGGTTAGTGAAACTGCGCCGGGAAATCCAGCAGCAAAGGAGATGAACACGTATCGCAGAACGAGACGCGGCGTTTATGGTGTTCATAAAGTTTAATGAAACTACGCCGGGAATTCCGGCAACAAAGTATCACCAGGCATAGAGTGAGACACAAAGTTTGTGATATTCGTAAGAGAAGTCAGTCGCAACGAACCAGTGGCAAGAGTAATAAGCATTCGGCAGAAGTCACACGTGATAAAGAGTCGCAAGAAGTCAGTCGTAATAAGCTGGAAATCGGAAGAAGTCATGATAAGCACTCGGAAGTCAGTCGTAACGTACAGTCGTAGTAGTCAGTTGTAATAGAGAATTGTATACTGATAGCGTATACTGACAGCTATGCGTTATGAGTTGTACGTCGGGAGTAGAATAATAATATTCGAGGCAAATAAGCATTAGGGAGATATGTTCCTTTAAATAATTGCAAAAAATTCTGGCGATGCGAAGTTTATCTAAAGGAAAAATACAAGAGAGAATTTTGTAAAAATATATTTTATTTGCAAAGTTGACTTTGTCTATACCAATATTGCGACTTCAGAGAAATCGACAGATGGAATGTGAAGGGACACACATGAACGCCTTGATTTTTTCTGATAAAATCTTCAGACATTTCTTTGCTGCTAGCGGATGTACGTGTTTTTACAATAATGTCTTTAGTTCCAACCAACATTTTTAAAGATATAATTTTTTTCCGGTCTCTTGAGTCATTAAGAGAAAAATTACAGTACTCATAAGATACAGATTGGAAAATTAATTATATTTGACAACTAACTAGATTAAAAATCCGATATTTTGCATTTGTCCTCAATCGATATTTCCGGTCTACGATTGAAAGCCATACATGAACTGTGGCACATTGAAAACTTTCGTATTAGAATGCATATCAGTAACGGTATTCTTTCTGCTCCTTCTGATCAAATTAATGTTTATAAAACCATTATTAGTGTTATAGAAAATGTAATCTTTCGCAAAATTAATTGAGTGAAAGACTGCTTCGAGAAAATTATGTCATTGCATAATAACGGTTTGGAAAATCCGAAAGTGCGGGATATTTTTAAGGAACTTTTCGGTTTTCGGCAATTCTAGTAAACAAGCAGGGTGATATTAAGGGCTTGTGCAGTAAAAGTAATTAACTGAAAATTGAAAAAACTTTGCCTTTAACCGTCATTAGTCAAACCAATGAACATGTATCATATTTTCGGGCAAAATATTAAACAATAACTCATATTCTCGAATCCAACGAGAAGTTTTTCTAAAATATATTCTTTAGTTTTCAACGAAAAATAAATTCGAAATATAATTTGGTGAATTCCCTTTAAGTAAACGAATATGCAAAAAAGTTTAGCAATAGAAAAGTAACTAAAACTACTAACATGATCTTAACCTTTCAAGTCTAGTCCTAATAGTGGTATAATTTTAAGCATAGTAACGAAAAATGAAAAGTTTTCAGCAACACTTTGAAATATGAAGGGTTCTCTCATAAATGGTCACAAAAGACTGAATGAACGAATGTTTAAAGAATGCACGCGATTTTGAGAAACTCTCTCGCCTTTTATCCATACATGGTATGAAAAAAAAGGTTGATACTACAAACCCTAAAGAAAACCATGACTCGTAAATAAAACTGTTGTTTAACGAGCAGTGAGGAGCAGTAGAGAACATAACATGACATCAAGTAATATTGTGCAAGGTTAGGCCAATGCGTTAAAAACGCGCGGTCATTTTTGTTTTTCCTTTATTTCTTTTTTTTTTTATTTTTTTGCTGTCTGATCGTGTGTATTACTGTTTTTCATGTAAGGTGAGTAAAAATTATAAATATGTACACAAACGATGTGATCAAGTGACTGGGTCCTGTTTAGGTTGATCTTTTACAAAATCTGTTTGTGACTGTTTGCTACTTTTATAAACTGGTAAAGCACGAGTTGTTGTTTGGTTTGAGTGTACAAGTCTGGTCTTACTCTTTTTTCCATCGCTTTTTCTTTTTATTGTTTTATGTTTGTTTCTTGAGTTCTATCACAGGCTGTAAATTGCTTTTTAAAGGTAGAAAGAATATCAAGCTTATCAGTTGTGTAGGATCTTAGTTACACAAAGCAATACATAGAGGCAGACATCAGCAGCGCAATAATGCAAGTGCGCTTAACTGCCTTCCTGCCTGCATGCTTGACTTTCCAACTGTTGCTGCCTCTTTAGCTGCCTGCATTGTCTGAATGCGATTATTTAGCCTTAAAAATGCTGATTATTATTTCATTTTTTTAAAGTTTTGTTGAAAAAAAAAATAGAATATACTTTAATAATGTGTGGGAGCCTGTTGACTGTTACAGAAGTTCGTAAGCTTTAAAAAAACTTGAAGAAAAAATTGTTCCCAATTACACAAACTGTAAGAGTATGTGAGGCTGCAACAACGCAAATAACCGCTAAAAATGATCGATTTTTCAATAGTTTCTCTCTGCTTATGCAGAAGAAATTACTTTTATTTTGTTGATTGTGCGATGGTGTGCGTGTTCAATGCTATTCGCATTGAATCAGTATCAAATTAATTGATTGTGAAAAAAATTGCGTGTTGAATTTAAGTAGTCTTGAAACAAAAAAAAAAAAAATTAAAAATATTCTTAATTACCATTGGAAAAAAAGCAACAAAAAAATAGCCGAAAAAGCAAAATTTCTCTGAGGATTGGAAATGGAAAACATTTACCTTAGAAATTTACAAGGTTGATGATTTATTTTCATTTAACACACAAACAAATTGCAAATTTATTTCATTTTTCTATAGCTATCTTGCTTACAGCCTATCTATCGATCGACTCGTCTTTCTTTTCTTGCTCCTTGACTTTGCATTTATTTGCCAGTCAGCAGCGGACAAACAATTTATAGACAGTCACATGATCTTGACATGATCTATTATCACACATCATTTATGACTGGTTGCCAGTTTTAACCATTCGCGTTGTTGTCACTTCCATATCGATATAATGTTGGTCATTGCTTGTTGTATAACAAATAAACGTTATTATTATTGCGTGCTGTTGAAAACTCGTATTTTATTATGTGGCCTCATTGGAGATTTGAATTCTTTACTACCATTTGTGTAATGTAATGAACAGTTAAATACTTCGATTCTCTTACTCCGCTACCAGCAATGTATGCGCAAAGAGAAAACCGTGAGAATCTATACAAACATTTATGAAAAAGGAGGAAGAAAACCTAGAGGTCTATATTTATATGTATATCCATACACTTATACATATTTTATTTATATATAAATGTATATGCAAGCATCCATAATTAAATATTATAATGAAGTAAAAGTGTCAGAATATATGCATTTAACATTTCAGACCGTTTTTTATTTTTTTTGTGTTTAGTATACAATATAAAGAATAGTTTAGGGGAATTCTAGTAAAATTTGAAAGATTTTTAGAAAAGAATTTCGTGTAATTCAATAGAATTTAAAAAAACTTTTTGGAAACAAATGATTGCTTTGAAGCATATTGTATCGGATAATAATTAATTTCAGTAATTTGGTGGTATCTCCTTTAAATGTATCGATATATGTTATTTTATAGGTAGCCTAAGGAATATTCGAACCACAAACAGAGTCGCTCTAAGC
This sequence comes from Glossina brevipalpis, assembly GCA_000671755.1. Lineage (NCBI taxonomy): Eukaryota > Metazoa > Arthropoda > Insecta > Diptera > Glossinidae > Glossina > Glossina brevipalpis. The sequence continues at coordinate 1,619,487 of KK351015.1, forward strand.
TCCCACCTCAAGGACTTATTAAGGAATGGAAAAAGCGTATAAATGTCGATCCTTTCAGTTATTGTACGAATGTAGAGAGCTTAGGTCTTTTGTTTCTTTTTCAATAGTTTCCTAAAATTGTCTTCTTTTTTTTTTCTAATACAGTTCTAAGAGAAAAACAATAAAACAAGGAATCAATCAAAATTTTAGAAAATCAATTTATGTTACAAAAAATCGCCTACAAAATTCTTTCAAATTTCTAAGTTCGAATATTCAAATATTTGTTAACTCAAGGCTACCATCATGCGCCCGATATCGGAATTGATTGCGCTTACTCTCTTTTTCATTGATCTCTTGCTTGCGTCGTAGCCATTGTATACGCAGAATTCAAATGTTATGGTTTTATAATTGCGTCACCTCTGTTTTCAATGTTAGGTGCAAAAGACGACCTATATAACGATGCTCTTTCATTTTTGATAGGCATAGACAAAAATGGAATTTAAAAACTTCCTGCATAAGTTTGCAAAATAAGATGACATGAATTTTAACTTTTCCTCTCTCTAAAATAATGTTACGAAAATCACAAACTGACAAGGCACGCCTGAAGCAAACTTGACGAAATCTACAATACCTGGTGTGGTCATAAAAGGGCGCATTTATAGTTCTCGATGAAAGCAAGAATTGACAACAATTATGGCGAAATTTAACAGGTAATACGATTAATGAAACTATGCCGAGAAATCCAGCAGCGAAGCATAGCAGAATGGAACAAATCATTTTTGACGTTCATAAGGTTTACTAAGGCTATGCCGAGAAAACCATCAGCAAGAGATTGGCAGGCATTGCAGAATGGAATGCGCAGTTTGCGACAATCGTAAGGCTTAAGAAGAGTCAGTCGCAATGTAGAGTCGTAATAGTCAGTTGTAATAAAGGGTTGTATAGTGACAGTTGTATACTGGTTGTGTTGTATACTGATAGTTGTGCGTTGATAGTAGGATAATGATTTTTGAGCCAAACAAGCATTAGGGAAATAAGTTCCTTTAGATAACTGTAACAACCATTGCGATTGTAAATAAAATGTACGCTTTTCACGACCTAGCGATGTGGACTTTGTCTGATGAAAAAATACGAAAGTCAGTTCTTTAACAATATTTTGTATTTTGTCGTCTATTTTAAACATTTTGTACGACATTCAATATACGCACTTAAATCATCGTGTAGATCTAATATGCATTTGAACTCATTGATAAAAATAATTTAGATAGAAAGTACCCGTTCGCTACTGTACAAAGTATTTTACAAAACGTATTATTGGAAAGTAGCTTTCTTAAATTTACTTTACATAAATTTAGTAAACATTAATGTCAGACTTTTAATATTTATATTTAATATTATCAAAATTAAAAATTTTACTTTCTTTTAGGTTCTTCTAGTTAAAGCATTTAATTGATTTTTCTAAATAAAGAACGGAAGAGTTTTGAAGGGAGTCGTGTATACGAAGATTGTTAAAAAATTTGTCTAGTCTTTAAGTTCATAGCGTTTTATAAGTTGTCACACAATTTTTTATTATATTCGCACCACATAGGGTACACAATATTATAAATTTGTGCGGATATATGTAACATCCAGGAGGGCTTAAGATAGACTCGCCTTCTATTGTACTGATCGATTCAGAATCGTTTTCTGAATCTATTTATGTCTGTCTGTTTGCCGTTTGTGCTAGATTTGAATCACGTAAGTATTTTTTGTAACACTTCCCATATAAGCATTCTTTCATGATGTTTCATAATGAGTATTGAATATAGACCACGTAAGTTTATTTTTGGAAGTCACCTCATATAAATGTTCTTATGAAAATGAAACTTTTATATGGCGAAACAGTCCAATTTTTAATATTTTATGATGAAAATGAGTTCCTAATAGTAATTTGATGAAAAAGTATATACAAATAATTTGGATCACGAAGGTCTATTGTTTTCACAAAACATCATAATATATATAAAATTTTTTAGGTTTTCTCGCGAAAATAAGTGAAAATGTGGATTAGAAATTGTGGTGTGGGATATTTAATGGTCGAAATTGGCCGACTATAGTGTCTTTACAAATTTAAAAGCATCGAATTAGAGATTGCAGCGAAGTTTATCCCAGTAACCCAGCACAATGCCAATGCAGAGAAACGCAATTGAGGCAGTGCTCGCTACATATACCTTAAAACAGCGGAAATTATGTGCGTCTAATTCGGATGAATAAATTTTTTTATATTAAATCTATTTATACTTTAATAAAAACAAAACTATTTTTCGCTGAATTAATACTCACCATCTCTGATTCTGGCAATACAGCCACCAGTAGCCACCAGTCTTATGGCTGGCATTTGGATGTCGCTGCACTGCAAATATCTTTCCAATATGTGAGATTGCTTGGTGGGATTCATATTAGCACCCACGAACGAGGTTTATCAACAATAGTTATAATGCGATTGCCAGAATGGGCAATTTTGTATCAAAATTGTAATTAGCAGCAGTAGCGAATGAGTGAGAGATGAGTGCCAAATGGCCACGATTACCATTATACCACTAAATGTATTTGTATTGACGATTTGTGGTATAACTTTACCTAAGAATTTAATTTATCGGAGAGTCTCATAGAATTTGTAATTGAAAAACAAATAATATTATCAAATATATTTTCAGATATTTCAGATTTTCTATAAAAATATACCGATCATTATTTTGAATGGAAAACTTTCGAGCATGCGATTACATTTCCTTATTTATTTACAGTAAGTTGACCATGAAAATGTTTATAAATGATTTTGCCCCGAAAATCATGCTTCACATTACATATTGTTTTCATTTCACCTTAAAGTTGTTCAGTGAGTAAAATTTTATGTAACAAACTCGTACGTACGACTTATTTATTTCTCTTAATGCTCAAAGTTCATTATCCTCGTGTAAATATTTTTGTATATGAGCATTTAATACAATTACAGACTCCTTGAGGAGGTCACACGCACGCAATCGACACATATGGAGACATTATTTTCATCATTTATATATACATTATATATACACGTACATGAATGTATGGTGCGGTCACAAGATATTGACCCTTTTTTGTCTGCGAACGTATGTTTTATACCTTTGAGTAAAGCATGCAATTGAAGGTTTTCGTTTTTTCTTAAGCACAGACGCACACATACACACTCACACCGTCAAGACTCGTTTACAGACTCCCCATCGTATGTATTGGTTTATGTGCTTGCGTTTGTGTAACTTTCATTAGTTCAACAGAGACTGCTATCGATTAGTTTCTTTATGTGTGATTCGTGTTTTTGTTTGTATAAGCTTTCTGTGTGTTCGCCGTATTAATATTTGTTTCATTTCATTTCTTCGCTTTCTTTCAACTTTAAAAATCTTTGTTGTGTTTCATTTTTATACAGTTCAGTTGCAGTCTTCGTATTTATAAGATGTTCATGCCTTTAATCCAAGAATCTTACCGATATGTTAGTGTCCTTGTTTGTTCGTCTTCGTCACTGTATTGCTTACTGTTTTTGTACTCCACAAAAAGGTAAATTAAAGTCGATATTTTTTTTTTTGTCAAAAAAGGGAAAAAAATTATTTTATAGCATAGAAAATATCAATATCTAGGTATAGAAATTAGTTTAGACCATAGAAAATAGCAAATCTAGGGAAAAAAATTATTTTATTAATGCGTCTTGGTGAGTGTCTGTACGTAAGTATGTATGTACTTGACGACATTATGTCTGCAATGAGACACATTTTTCAAGAAGAAAAACCTACAAACATACTATCACTTTTGCTCTTACTGATACAACCAACCAGTGGCATTGAACTATTTAGCGAAATTACTGTTGTACATTTCGCTGATACTTGTGTTTGTACATATGTGTGATGGTTTAGTTTCTTTTTACTTTTCAAGTTCCTAAGTGGGTTAAACATAAATAACATAAACATTAAAGAGTTGGCTTTCTTTGAGGTTTACTTTTAAAAAAGATTTTATTTAAGGCTACGCATAAAATTTTATACAAATTGTTTTCTTAAGATTTTAAAAAGTATTAAAAAAGATTATAAAAATCTTACTTTAAATGTCTTTAAAGCTGCTAAACACAGTGTTGTCTCTTATGCTGATTTTAATGACAACGATTCGATTATATCAAATGATCGATGTTAAGTATTTACATAACGTGTGAGTTAGTAAGTTCCACTAACTTTATATGCTTTACAGAAACCTACTCATGTCGAGAGCCGAGTATTAAGGGCAAAAAATTGACTGGTTTTTCTTATAAGCCAAAATGTTTTCCTAAGCAAACAAATATTAGTTTGGGGAAAAAGTAATCCATTATTTTCCAATTCGAAATGTTAAATAAAGTCCTGAAGTTCTTATAAGATTTTCCCCAACCTAATATGTTGGAAACTTTATGCTCTATGTAGAAATAAACGGGTACAGTAACAGTTTTACTATTCTGTCTACTCCGCCTAGGTTGGAATCGAACATGAAAGCTCCCTACAAATATAATGCTGGCCAAGAGAAGTTCTCTTCTTTTGCCTGCCCTCTTCAGAATTTCATAGAGGACTCATATTTTGCCTATACTATGATTATTCTTCTTATTTCTCATAATCCACCTAAAATCTTCAAAGAGTAGCGAAAAGAAATTTACAAAAACAAGTTTTAAATTAAAGAGAAATAAAATAGGAAGAAAATTTACATCACAGGATGGTGAAAATTGTAAATTTTACTTACGGTTTATAGCGACTTGTTTTTAGATTTAATGCTCGTTTGCTTCGAATATCATCAATATTCAAATTTCTTGTCTTAACCAACATCCTTTGCTTATAGGTGTTTTGGAAATCTTATACTGCTGTAACCGTCAATCCCTGCGTACTTGATTTTTGATCATAGTTTTATTAACCTCTTTAACTGAATGCATGAAATAAAGAATAAATGATTGGAATAAATCCAAACCTTACGATCAATTAGAATGAATACATTGAAGTTCGAAATTTGAAATTCATAGATTTGTTATATACATATCGATATTTTGTTTAATCGTGATCAAGTGTTATGGTTGCGATAACAAGGAGAAGAAACGAATGATTAAAACAGAAGACAGATTATATTCGGCTATCACAAAAGTTTCCCTTTAATCAGTTGTGAAAATTCTTTCCAAATAAGTTTTTCAAGGTGAAAATGAGACATCGTAGCAAGTACTATATCACCCGAACTAATATCGTGATTTCTCAATGCGAAAATTGTGCCTTTGGGTTTTGCAGAATTTACTACAGAATTTACTACCCTGAAATATTTATATTACGTTAATTGTGGTTAATGAAATTCCTATTAGGGACAATAACGAACCGCGAGTAGAAATCGATTGAATGCCCAAATGAGATGCTAATTATTTATTTGGATTATTGTGGTTGTTATAGCAAGCGGGAACAATTATGTAGACGTGTACGGCATGGCCAATAATCCACCGAACTAATTTCTATGGAACCAGGCGACTACTGCTTTGGGGTGACTTGCTCCTTAAGATATTTGACATCCCAGTCTTGTGTTGCCAAGCGAATGAATGAAGTCATTCCTATTTAAATACCACCTTCGTGGTTTCAACACCTTGATGCACGCGGTATCATTCACCAGAAGTCGCTAATGGAAGAAATTTCCGTCATTACGTACAATTCCTAACACTATGACTTCGTGTGAATAGACTGCACAACTCACAAGTCATCTTATACGCGAACAATTGATTGCAATTGCGAAAATTGAAGATCATAACTGCAGGATAGTGTTGCTTAATCGCCAAAAGCGATAAGCTAAGATAACTTGAAGCGCAATGACCCTGATTTGAATCAGTATCATGCATCTGCTGTGAGTTGTAGATTATTAAGAACTTCTCTAAAGCGTTAAAATCTTCATTACAGAAGCCTACGAAAACTATCCGTTTCAATGTAGCTGAGCACTAAAGGTAACACCCCAACAAATGTGTGCTGCTTTTTCGGCATGACACGGTAATCAGTCTCCTTTTCTTCCTCTTCATGTGTATTTCTGTCTTACTCGTATATCACGTTATAGTCATCATCCAAAACCAAATTTGCTGTATCCCAAAAATTTAGTTGTTACTATTTTGAATTTACAAACTCTCTTAGCACTCTCTGAACTTATGTATTTTGTCTACAATTAAATGAAGTCTGTTATCATTCTTATTCGGGAAATCCTTTGAATCTTATCTTATCTTATCAGGGTCAGATGATAGGTAATTAATTTGGTTTTAATTCGGTTTAAAAAATTGATTTTTTTTTGTCAGTTTGAAGTTGAAATCGCAACTTAACTGCCTTGAAAAGTTTTTATTTAAACTTTAAATGTATTTACTTTTCTTGAAAAAAAAAGAACAGAAACCGTCCCACATATACAGAAACGATGCTTATATATATTCATACCTAGGTTTTACGGTTAACGTAGACATGCTCGAGCAGCGGATATGTACATTTAATATTTAACATTCTTGTTTAACAATTATGACAATTTATTGCTCATTAAATACAAACAATTTAAATACTACTTATAAATCTTTAGTATATGGCAATAAAAACAGCATAGAAAGAGTTGAGGAAAAACATGCAGAAAGAAGAGAGAAAGATAGTATTAATTTAGAAGCCTCAAAAGACAACCGCCATAAAGGTTGACAAACGAATGTTTGCGGTTTTTTTTCTTTATTTTACTTTTTTTTTTTTGCTACAAGAAAAGTGTCATTCCATCACTCACTTAAAGTATTCATCCATTAATTGCCCAAAGCTATTGTAGAAGCCATTATAGGACATCATACCAAAGAATGAAGACAACTTTAACAGACTCTACGGGCAACAGAATGCAAACAGACATGCAGAAGTAGTTGTTCCTGCTGCTGTTGCTGCTACTGATGTCGCTGTTGCTGTGGTTTTTAGCGAATTGATGGATGCATGAAAACACATATAGACAGATGAGCGAGAGATGGACAGACGGACTATCGACAATTACCATGAGATGTGATGAGTTAAAATGAAATGAGTTGTCGACCTATCTTATGTTTGTTGTTGCTGTTGATACTGTGCGTCTTTAGCAATTGGAATGGAAATATGTTGAAAGTGTGTGTGTTTGTAAAGACAACTTAACAGATTTAACAAGATAGTAATGCAAAACTTTGCAAAATACTTAACTTATAACAACAACAAATAAAGAAAAACAACGCGCAAACACTTGGAGGCCATTATTGTGAATTGTGCGTTGAGCTAAGTACAGTCTGTAGGCAGCCCCTCATTGTTCAAATTTAGCTGACAACAGCATTTAAATGATGTTAAAGCGGTTGTAGTAAGATTTAAAACCTATATTCGTAAGGCTTCGAAATTTTCGCAATTTTTGAAATGGACTGCACCACTGTTTTGCTTTGGCGTCCCTTTTTTTGCTTGTTTTGTAAGTTAAGGCAAAAGTTTGTCAACGCGATTGAATGAACGAAGAAGTGAACAAAAAGCTCACATGATTGGATGCATATCAAAGTAGACAGCAGTCCTTAACATTTATCAGCAACAGCAAATAAAACAACCGCCTTTTTAACTATCAACCACAACCTGAGAGTAGTTGTGGCAGTAGTAGTAGTAGTAGTAGTAGTATGGGCTCCAACTTGCGAGCAAAAAAATAAAAAAAAAAGAGAAGAAAAACTTTTCTTAGCCATAAGTTTATTGAAAGTTTTATCTTATGTTAGTACGGAAAGTAAGAAAAAAACACCGCCTATGTCTCCTTTGTTTAGCCCTAAACATATATGTATGTGCAAACGTGCCTGAGTTTGTGAGTTTGCAAAGCTTTAAAATTACATTTCAAAAAATGTTAAATTTTAAGTGGTTACTCCTTGAGTTCTGAGGCTGCCTTCTGTTTTTTTTTCAGCTTCTCGTTCCGTTTGACATTTTTTAAGTTTTTTTTCGAGCTTTTATTCTTCCGTCATTACTGTTGTTAGTGTTATTATTGTTGTTGTTGTATTCTTGATTTTTTTTCACCACGATCTTTGCGATTTGTGTATAGTGAGGGATTCTTTGGAGCCGCCTTTTCTTTTGTATGCATTTGGTTTGCATGTATTTCTACGTTTTTGTACACACATTTTTTCTGCTACTGCTCCCAAGTAAACTTGCATGTGTGCACACGTATGTCTGTACTCTTAAGCCATGTCTGTGACTGTGTTTTATGGCATTGATGATTAGGTTTTTGTCGCCAATCGGAATGTCGTTTTTGGTTTAGAGTGAAACGCTAAACATAAGCATAACAACAACAAACAATGATCTTCTCGTTATATACGTGGTTCTGCATACAATGTGTATGCAGGCATTCCGCATACAAAATGGTGATCTCAATCAAAGACTTTTTGTATTCTATTCTTACATACGCACATATATGCAGAAAGCTGTATAGAGAGAAGAAAAAGAATATTTTTATAGTAGAATTTTATCAAGGTTTTATAACTTTTTAGATTTTAAAAAATTTTAACATGAAACTTCTATTAAAAATACAAAAAAGTCAGTTCACATTTTTTACAAAATGTATGTTTTTAAAAGAACTGTTATTTCATTATTTTTATTACAAATTTACATAAATTAATTCATTTCAATATATTCATTCAGAATGGGTTTTGAAGCTTGAACGTATTTGCGACATTTTGAGAATGACTAACCGATATATTATTTATAAACCTTTACGTGGCTTAACACTACTTATCGCCTATTTGTCAGTATCAATCCATGTTGAAGGTCTTAAAATCACTTATAAAAAGTAAAAATGAAATTTCAACTTATTATCATTAATAATCACTCGAAGAGCTATAATTGTAGATTTCACCAATTTTAGATTTCCCTCAACTTATCAAAGGCATGTAGTGCAGTGCACTGCCAATGCTTTAAATTTTGTCTGCTTTACCCTTATCACAATTACTTAATAGCAACAAGTTTCATTCACTTAACTCATATGACGACATATTATGAATGTATTTCCGCCTTCGATGAAGCTACCCCCAATAACCCGTTTTTGATCTGTTCATACGAAGTTCACACGAACTGTCAAGTTCCATAGAGGTTCGAAAGCGTTTTATAGATATCTGCAGTCAAATGCAAGAATTTTGCAGAACACGTTAATCGTTTTAATAAAATTTTCAAAATTTAAATAAAAATTCGAAATTCAATCAGTTTATTGATATGTCTATTTTGCGTAACGTATGTCCGAGAATATCCAACTTGGCATATGGATTGCGATTGTCGTTGGAAAACATTACTACGATCAAAAGCGCCCACCTCATTAAACTTATGTTTAAGCTTAAGTTGAGTATTTGTTTGACAATCATTCAGTGAGTTTGTAAACAGGGAAAAAAGGGGCATGGTTTTTTCGTATACGAGTAAAATAATTTTCATTCATACGCGAAGGTGGTGCAACATTTACCAGATGAAATTAAGAAAAAGTGCTCATGTTTGGTAAAAAAGAAAAAGCTTGTTTCATGGAGTAAGGTATCAGCTGCATGGCTGGTCCAAATCAAAGACTTAAGTTCTTCGGATTATTTTTTCTTTTCAAATCTAAAACAATGAGGAAACAGTTGATGGCAATTTTGAGCAGCTCGATGGTCTTTTCTACGAACAGAGTAGAAGGATCGAAGCTAAACTGAAGTAGTTTTCTTAATTTTCCCAAATTTCTTGCAATCGTATACAGGAACTATCCTTTTCTCATGTACAAATACCTATGAGATGCCACTTAAATTTTACAAATGGTGGTATGGTACGCAAGTTTAATAGAAAATATTTTATATTTACGATATTTGTTTTCTTTGGTGAAGAACGAGCTTCGATTAATATCGTAATAAAACATTATACTTATTTTTGTACAGCTGCCTTTTGTCCGCAAATAATGCAATATATAATAATTTTATCCTACACCACCTGCGGTACAAGGCACAGGTGCACGATAATTTCTCTGCAAAAATGGCTCAGTATTAATTGATACGAAAAATTTGTTCCAACTGTAATATACTTCCTATACTTATATCTTATTTACAAAACAGAGATTTTTATGTTAAAGTTGAAAATGGAAAATTGGAGCTGTGGTGCCACAAGAAGTGTTTCAAGGGCAATGCTCCAAATTAATTTCAATTCTAAATTTCCGATAGACGGCAATAGTTTAACTGTAGCATATGCAGATGATACTACAATATTATTTTCACCATTTGGTCCTATGAATGTCTCCTATGAGCTACAAATTCATCTCAATAAATTATCGCACATTAGATTCACGCGGAACAAGAGCTCTTGTCCTTCAGTATTTTTGAATGAAAATGAAGTTTCAGTCATCAACTGTGTAATCTGAAACTGAAACTGAAGAAATAAATTCATTTTTTTTAGAAGAGTATCCTTCAACCCATTTAGATCTCCGACATGCAATTTTTTGAAACAGCCAGTAACTCTAATATTGAAATATTCCAAAAATATCGATCCAAGACTCTTCGTCTCATTATTAATGCCCGTGATTCGTTAGCAACAAAACTATTCGCAACTATTTTGGCATTCCATTTCCTAAAAACGTCTTTCGTCAAAATATCTAGGCAGACTGAGTAATCATGTAAATCCCTTGGGAATATCTTTTCTAGATGACGGGATCAGAAGACTAAAAAGACATCACATACTGGATCTTCCATTTAGAAATATAAATTTATAATAATTTCTGTAGTTGTGTATACTCTGCAGTTTATGAATAATCATGTGTTTAGTGTTCGTTGTATTGCAGGCGTCTCCTTTGATCGATTTACAATACCAATTTGCGCGGAAGAGCTTCCAAAGTTTCTCCTGTTTGAAGCCGATATATTAATTTTGCGGCCAGGAGGATGTTTACCACAGACATTTCGTAGAAGGGTAGGCAGACTGTCAGGCAGGCAGATGGACATGTTTAATTCAATTTAAAACTGAAATATTTATATATAGGATAGGATAGGATATGATCTCCGAAACTTCCTTCTGGGCTTTGCAACCAAATGACTAAATCAATATACTCGCACTCTTCATTGGTAAGTACAACTAACAAATTAAATTTGCACCACGCAGATCGATTTCTTAGAATTTATTCCATATAAGGGCTCTCATGAAAAGAATTCTTTTCCCTGCGTAAATAAAGAATTGCTTAGGCGAAATGGTGTTTTGCCGGAGATATAAGGGTTTTTCCTCTTTGCTAAATTAGCTACTAGCAATAACTTGTAGAAAATTTTGTGTGAGACGACAAATTAATAATAATACAATAATAATAATTTTTTACTTTTCTTATTTTGTGGACCTTTATTGGACTTAACTTTTTACCTGAAACTGCCTTATGAACATAGAGTTGAATGTAAAGCTTAATACATTTTTGTTCACAACGCTACTGGTGATTATCACGAGGTCTAAATAGCGAACAGATGTTTTTTATTTCTGAATTTTAAATTTAATTAAATATCTATTAAATTTTTATATGAACTTATCGTTAATCAATTAATTGGCTTTAGCATAAAGAGGAGGCATAAAACGTTAAACGACAAGGAGTTACTATCACAAGTATCTTCGCAAAGTATTAACTTAATTATATTTTCAATGAATTTGTTTATTTATTTAACTGTCTGTATGTCAGCGATCTTTCAATTCGATTATATTGTAATAAATTAAATGTGTACTCAATTGAATAATTGATCAAAGTGAGAGAGGAAAGCAAAACTAAAGAAGAAATAATGGAACGTTTTAAAGCATATGCCAGAAAACGGGTGTTGGAAAATGATCATATTACCGTTAATATCGTCGCGATATAAAGGCAAACTATTGTCTTAGTTGCATAATAATTTTAATTGTTGCCGTTTAAGTTCTACAGAAAATTTCTCACACTATTTTTTGCTTTATGATGACAAATTTCTTGTAGGTTTGAAACAAAAACAAAAAAAACATTATAAATTGTCGTTTAATTTATTTAAACGTTGCGCCTGCTTTTATTATTACTGTTGTTATTGAACATTATATTCTCAGAGTTCTTTCTTTTTTTTGTGCACAGCTTGCTATGATATTTAATTAATTGAAATTTAATGCATAATTGATATTTAAGTGTGGGGTCTATATCCGTTAATGAATATTCATTAGAGGAGAAAGAAATTTGTATTTCAATGTATCATCTAGAAAAAAGCTGAAAAGTAACAACGTTAAATTTTATATTTAAATACATGTACACTCTTTTGAAAAGAAGAGTTAAACGAGTTATAAAATTAAAAAATTTGAATAAATTCTTGGTCTTTTCTAAACATTTTTCTAATGCTTACAACTCTATTATTCCTTCTAATTCCTTCAATTCAATTTAATTTATTATTTTTATGCATACAAGAAGGACACTTGCATGTTAACAGTGGTCCGATTTACTTGAAAAACACACAAGTTTGCTAACTAGATTCCTGTATTTCCAGGAAATGAATTATTTTCGAACACTTGAAAAAATATCTCAGCAAAACAATTATAAACGCGTTTTATCTATATATATATAACAAGTTATTACAAGTTCAGAAACTTATTTCTATTTCAGTCTACTCTCCATCCAATATCCAAAATCTTGTCTTTAAAATATTATTTTATAATTTCATGAGCTACATCTACGAAATTTCAGCTGATTTCCTGACTAATGTTTACTTAGCATTAATTAAACTGTATGAGTCAAGCTCATACATCTCAATTTAAAATGTTTGAGGCATTCTATAAGTTTTTGCTCATAAAATGTTATTAATTTTAGTTATTAGCATATAAGCATCTAAGGGAGACACATTCGGATCTTCCGCAATGGTTCTGTGCATTTCGAAGGCACTTAGCGAATGACTTTTGACCTCGCACTTTTGGACAAATTGTGTGTTACGTATTTCTCAACAGCCAACTTATGTTTTCAATTCGCAAGCGACCGTGTATGTGAACGATTGGTTGCACTTGCGAAAATTGAAGATATGAAAATATAATATAATAAGTTCCAGCTCCGTATCCCAAAAATTCAATTATTACTGTTATGAATTTACACAGCACCAGATTAGCACTCTCTGAATTCTTTCTAAGCGAACTTTTGTATTTTTTCTACTACTAAACGAAGTCTGTTAGCATCTTTATTCCAGAATTTTTTTTTGATTGATTTCTTTTTTTGTCAGTTTGAAGTTGAAATCGTCACTTAATTGCTTTTAAAAGTTTTAATTTAAACTTTAAATGGATTTACTTTTTCTGAAAAAAAGAACTGAAACCCTCCCGCGTATACCGAGACTATGCTTATATTCATGCCTAGGTTTTACGTTCAACGTCAATATTGGTAAGCCATAAATTTTTGTAGGTGGACAACAGCTGTTTTCTAAATTAATGTGATTTTATATCTAATACGCCGAGCTGTTGAAACATTGTGAAGACCGAAGGTTTTTGATTGATATCAAATCCTGCAACCATGTACGTAGATCAGTCCACCTGTCCAAGTGTATGTCTATGGAAAACATTCTCCCGATCGCAAACGTTTAGATAGCTGCTTCAAATTTGCAAAAACGTTGAAAGTTCGTGTTCCTAATATTAAAAGTAGATTAAACTGATTAAGAAATACGATCGCAATTCAAAATGAATTGACAACACTTCTGTCGTTGACAACAAAGGTAAATAGGGTTATTAGCTATTCCTTGCTTATAAACTGCAATAGGTACAACGACAAAAATTTTTGTTTATAAACTCTTAATATTACAAAGTATCCAAATTTCTTTTTGTTTTTTATATATTTTTTTTTCAAATAAACTTGGAGCTTATAAAAGATTCGAATACAATCGATTATAATCTTGCTTTCTTTCTTGTTTTCTTATGTGCTTTTCTTTGACCGTGAGGCACGACAACTCTTGGGAAGGATTAAAGATAGGGGAAGAAGAAAAGAAAGTTGTCTCCTAGTAAGAATGTCTACGCTAAGCTTTTATATCAAGGTCCTTGTGAGCATAACCCTTCAAGCAAATCTGTACTCTTTGTGGCAATAGGTATAATTATATTAGGCTTTCATTCATCCAAGGCACTCAAATCGTATTCGTATTGCATCTTGCAATTTCCAGGACTAATATGCGATACAGAAGATAATATTAACAAAAACATTTATCGGCCATCCGGAAAGTCAAACTATGTGATTATATTTTAACTGTTAGCTTCTCGAAAACACATTATAGAAATTACGCTTGATATCTGAGATCAATGAATATCCGGTGCTTTCAGTGCGTGTACTGTTCGTAAATTTTTGAGTGTTTATTGAATTATTTTTGATATATGTTTCCTCAATATTTGTTTCGGTACACTTATAAATATTACATTTTCCAATCATGTATGAAAACCTCAAAATGAAAAAAATACTAACACGTATACATAACCGCACTGAAATTACTACAAACAATAATATAGATTATAATTTATTTTTTTTTTTAAATACCCATTACAACAGCAACTATTACTCCGGGTTGCAATTGAAAATTATCAATAATAATCATAATAATGATAATAATAATAAACGAAACATGAAACTAATTTGACAAAAAGCACAACAAATAGAAAGAAAAAAACAATATATTTGCTAAGTGTTGACTAACTGTAAGTTATAATAAACACAATAACACGATAAAACAAAAATCGATATAATGCAATAATTTGTCTGTTGATTGACTTGAAAAGTTAATATGTTATAAATTTCTGATAATTTATTTAGTTTAGTTTTAGTTTTTTTTCATATTCATTGAAAAATGGTAATAGGAAAGCAAACAAAAAAAAAGGAAAGAGAAAAAGTGAAACTTTTAAGGGGTTAAGGAAATAAATACACATATAGGCCGCACCTGAAATTGTGAGAGTATGACACGCAAATTTCTTTCGGCAGGTGTTGAAATTATCCAAATAAAGCGGAAATAATTATAATAATGATTCGTTTTATTGATATTTTAATAAGAAAATGAAAGACTTTACAAGGGTCGGTCAGTCACACAAAATAGGAAAAAAAGCAATTTTTTTTTTCTTTCCATAAATATTAATAAAAATTCGTGTCCTAAACGCGTGCAAAGGCAACCATACTAACAATGCATTTCGCGAGTTCTTTTTTCTTCTTTTATTAATAAAGAAGAGAATTTCATCTTTAATACTTTAAAAAGCCTTGTAAAGTTACTTGTTTAAATAAGAAGCTATAAGTGTATGAAACCTATTGTCCCAGCAATAGTAACTAAACATAATAACAAAAAACAGCAAAAAAATAAACAGATACGTGATCACTAGAATATTTATCGCAAAAGATCTTTAAACTCTCCAAGACCATTTTCTGATATTTAATAGACGTTAATGTTTTTTAGCCAAAGATGGTTTTCACTTAACGCTATCAAAGTAATAGTGTCATTATAAAAGAATGGTGGAAGCAAATACACAAAGAAGTCGGAGAGGAAGGAACATTAAATCTGTAAAAATAAAGAGTTGAAAATGAATTTAATATACCCTAACCTTAAGTTAATAAGTAAGATTTTTAAATTTTATGACATCTACTAGAATATTATTTGATATTGTCAGTCATAAATATTACGTCTTGGGATTTCCGTAAAGCACACAAACCAGTGCCACTTCGCTTAATTATTGTATCTAGTCGGTCGTCTTTTGTCTATGCTCCTCACTGTGGACATTTTAAAGTACAGAGAAAAAGAAGTTTCTGTCCTGATTAAAACATATCAGTGTGTCTGTCCGCCTGTCTATCTGGCCGCCTGTCCATCTGTCCGCCTGTCCATCTGTTCGCCTGTCCATCTGTCCGCCTGCCCGCCTGTCCGCCTATCTGTCTGTCCGTCTGCTCGTCTTTCTGTCTGTTCGTCTGTCCGCCAGTACGTTTGTTCGTCTGTCGCCTATGTTTTAGTTGTCGCTGTCATAAAAATTGTAAAAAAAAACGAAAATTTAACACAATAAATGACGGCTATCGTGCGTCCACAATTACACTAGTTACAAAAATGAAAAAAAAAATAAAATCTAATATGAAAACGACCTTAATTACAGCGTATACTGACTTAAAATCAACGTCCCATTTTAAGCAAAAGTATTCCAAATGTTTCTAGTAAGTTCATAAACCTGAGCTTTTATAATTCTTTATGTTATAGTTACCGCTTGTGTATTCAATAAAAAGGAAAACATCATTACTATCTTCAGGTTGCAAAACTTATTTTCAAAAGTTATTTAATATATAAAACGATTTTTTCTTTTTTCTTTTTATTATCAAAGAGCAGATTATTTAAATTATTGTTAGACCTAAAAAAAAAACAATTTAAAGAAAAGAAACTTACTCTTTATGGAGAAAAAAAAAGACGAAAGTTAAAACACTTTGCTTGATAAAAGTTGCAAAGGTCAACAAGAATCTAATGATTTGCTATTAAAGAGAATTTGATAGAAAATTGATAGAAAGGCAACGAGTGATTGGAAAATAAGGAAATCTGTTTATTTAGTAAGAAGTAACTAAAGAATTTATTGAACTGGTAAGACCACTTAATATTTTTATATCCAGTGCATACGTTCCAAATTTGAAAATTTCGTTCAAATCAGATCATAGGCAAACGTAATCACAAGGTTAGCAGACATTCACAGATGTAAAATGTCGGAATACAGTTGTAGATTCATTTCTAAATTTATGGAAAAACAGAAAAAATACTTGCCAGACACGATAATGAAAAGAAAAGACTTTGAAAATTTCTATTTTTAAAAAACATCGTGATCAAAAAGCTGTACCAGTTTTCCATTTAAATCAATCGATTTTTTAACTTGGCGGCATTTTCATTGATATCTAGTTATTGATTTTAACTAATTGGACTGATATTTTACTTTAAATGCATTATATAGTTCCACATGAAGTCTTCAACAACTAAAACTTACATGAAAACTTTGCAACACTTTTGAGATCAAAATACTAACACCTCCTTTTTTATATGAAGGGACGGGGAAAATGTTATAAAGTTATTTATATTCTCCTTGTGGGAATATTGGACATATATTAATTTAAAGTAAATATATCGAAGTGTCTGTTTTTGGTAATTGACGATACGTAACAGATCCGGTTTTCTCTCTTATTGCAAAAGCCAACCAACTGCTAATCAATAGCAGACAAAGTTTGGCGAAAATATAAATTATCAGCCATTGAATTAAATTTACGGCCACAACTAGTTCTAGCATTTTCAATATCGTCACTCAGAGTCATATCATCATAGATTCTTTTAAAAATTTCTGGCGTTGTGACGTGAATAGTATGCTGCTTCTCATTTGGTGCCTGTGATACGACATTCAAACTCAGCCGTCAAGTATATAACCATTCTATCTAATGGATCAGATTCCTCATAACTTAAATTGAACCTTTCCTTAATTGCTTTTGGTGTTTTGTTTTTAAAAAAATGTTTAATTAAAGCAAGAAATTCATTTTTTTGTTTACAAAAAAAAAAAAAAAAAATAGACAAAGTTGCTTAAATCTATCTTACGGCTGCTAAACATGCACACTCAATATCACGAGATTTGACATGTGATCATTTAAAGCTTTATTCTATCTAGAGCTAAAGGAATGTTTTTTATTGTTCGTTTGTTTATTAGCACCTTAATATAAAAACTAGACAAAATATTATTAAAATTGTTTTTTTTTCTTGTAAAAAATAAATAGCAAACGATTAAAAAAAAATTAAAATGAATTCATCGAAATAGTTATACTGTATATTGTGGCAACTCGAAGACCTATACATATTCTACTGTTTTTTTTTCTACTTTCAAACCCAAGAAGCTATAAATTTAATTTAATTTCAATTGACCCATGTATACCTGTTGTTATTATACCTTAATTACGTAGTCATGGTGTTTAATCATATCCGCGTATATAGTGTTTTTGTATATGTACATCAACCAAGTGGTAAATGTTAATGATATCATTTGCGACAAACTGAAGAAAATTTTACAGAATTTACAAAACATTTAAACGTTCAGTATCAATATCTTTGATTAATCTTTCGGAGTCTTCGAATATTATATGTCTTTAGAAGTAACCCAATATCTAGAGAAGCTAAG
Organism: Glossina brevipalpis; assembly: GCA_000671755.1. NCBI lineage: Eukaryota > Metazoa > Arthropoda > Insecta > Diptera > Glossinidae > Glossina > Glossina brevipalpis. The sequence goes on from KK351015.1 coordinate 1,637,585, forward strand.
GTAAACTCAATTCATCAGTCCGTGTGACCAGTCCAGGCACCGTTCAGCCTAATTGTATCTGCGCCTAAAATGAAAATATATATTTTTTTTGCTATGACTACGTTCTTCATACATTAAGCTAATCCATAGGTGGTGATATATTTAATAATTTTAGTAAACTTTATAGTATTGGCATCAGGTAATGTGTATCTACGCCTTAACATAGAAAGCTTATGATTTTCACTCGAAAAGTATGAAACCAAGCATAACTAATCAAATGACAACTTCAAAATATGTAAACATAATGATCAAAACGAACTAATGAATAAATTTCCATAAATTAAGTAAAGCGTTAAGAACTTTCTCATCTGAGTATAACCTAAAAACCTGTACTTAGATATAATTAGCTACAGTAGAGTGTCCAGATAATATTCATGGTTGGATAAGTAATTTAATGAAAGAAAAGGTCTATTAATTTTGTTAGTCCATTTAACTCCAAAGAGATTTCACAAAACGAAATGGAAGAATAGATTTTTTCTGACTACATTTGTCAACACTGGAAATTGGCTAAACATCCTTCTAAAAGTCAATAACAAATCTTTATAGTTCCAATTTGGATTCTTCAGATTTCGAATATTTCAAAGAAAAAGTTCATCGCAAATGCCCTTTTCGTGGATATTTTAAAGCAAACTTATGTAATAGAAATTCGCTTTACTACACCTGGGCGAGTTCCGTGCGTTTGAAGTAAAATTTCTTTTTATGTTTGTGTTACTGAATTATAGTACAATAGAGAAGATATATCTGGAAAAAGAAGTAATCAAGCTTTTTGGTACCTAATAAGGTCTTTCTTAGAGGCAAATGACCTAAAGAAATATTTGCTCCTTCTTAACCTTTCAGTGAAAGAAAGGAGTAATAAAAGCGTCATTGAAGATGGAAGAATTTCACATTTTTGCTTGACTAAAACTTCATTTAGCTTAATTTCGTGAATGTAGTTCACAATTGAATCAAAAACATTTAACATTTAGTTATAATAATGATCATCAAATATAATAAAGCGCTCCCAGCATTGCTTTCAATCACATCCTGCTACTTTCACCTTATATCTTTGGGATTTGATGCTTTTGCGTAAATTTTATTTTTATATTTTTCTATTTTCTCAATAAGAATAAAGTTTCAGATAAAAACTTCAGCTAACATTTAAGAGTAGGAATTACATGGCCAGGCTTTAAGACATTTGTTCCTTCTGAGCACATGCATTTCCCCCTAAAACCCAAGTAGATTTTCTAAGCAATATTTGCATTTTAACTGATTGTGAGTTTGAAATGAATCAGAAGATCTGTTTGTTTGCAAATCCTCTTTTGTCCATTCCTTTACTGTGAATGGTACTTAACAGTTAAAATCAAATAGCTTTAAAGGTTGCTAAAGCGTGTCTCGATATTTCACTATAACTCATTTTTAAAAAGTATTGTATTAAGTATTTTATACATAATTATTGTAATTATTTATGATGTGAAGCAACACATACGCAGGAAAGTGGATACAGGTGGAGATACTTTAAATACATGAATTAAAATTTCATTTACAAAATTAATATTAAGCATAAAGCTTTACTGCCGTATAATAACAAAAACGTGATCATAATTTTATAGTTATCGTCATTGCGATAGCTAAGTGATAATATTAAAAAGAGGTGAGTGAATGGTATCATAAGAATAATTTAATTTATTTAAAAACAACTTTCATCTTTAAATACTTTGGGTAATAATTTTTTGGGGGTTTTATGAAAATGTATTTATTTCTACACTTATCGCCTAAGTTTACGGTAGGCGTGCTAAAATAGTCGAAGTGCACCAGAGATGGTACGACCGTTTTGACCCTTGTTCAGCGGAAGCTTAAATGGTCTCCTTAGAGTTTGGCTTTGAATATAAAGAAAAAGAAGAAAGTAACAAAAGATCTTCAAAAAAAGTTCTCAAAGTAGCATAATCTTTTAACTAATGACTAGGCTCGTTTAGCAAACATGACCACAAGTTGGCAATAGCTGAAAAGGAAAAAAAAAATGAAAAAGAAGAGAAGCTGCAGTGGGTGTATTTTTAAAATTAAAGTCACAAATGTATTATAGGATTCACGAAACAAACTCTGCGAAAAGAGTTTCAAGTTAACCGAGAAGCGTTACAACTTTCAAGGTGGTATGTGTGACTGTGAAATTCTGCTTTTTTTTTGTGTGTACCTTACTTTTGAAAGTAGGCCGAAAACTAATCTGACCGTTGCGGTTGCCACCTTCAGAAATAATCAATAGAGGCCCCATAGATTGTATATATTGCTACGATTATAACTCGATTTAGAAGAAGTCCTTTGACAAGCAATATGCTTTTGAGGTTGCAATATAGACACTTGGAATATACATGACATGAAATCCGAGTTTTTTTTATAATATCGCTAGATATAAATTAGTACCAGTTCTCCATAATTATATTCAGTAAACATAAACATGTTGTAGAGAATACTCTTATAAAGAGTGCGTTCATTCTTGAGGTGAGTCAGCGAATTTGGTTTAACGAGGTAGCGAAACCTCCCGTTTTTTAATTAAAACTTTTTTCAAGAAAATTCCGAAAACTATTTATTTTATCGTTTATGTTTGAAACGTTTATTACAATAAGAAAACAGAGAGAGGAGTATAAGAACTAATTATCAATTACAAGTTTTATTTAATTTTTGCTAACAAGTGCTATTAATAGTTACAAATGCTATACATCTCTCATAAGTGTTTTTAATAATTTATAGCAGAAAATTGGATAAGACCTGATACGTATTTTATGAATTAATTTTTACATTTATGCATATAGGGATTATACCTGGACTTCATGGTCTAAAAATATTATCATAAAAAAGTCATTTGTAATTAATTGCAAACAACGCCACAATTGTAATTTTATAAAGTAAATGGAGGAAAGATTAAAGAAATAAAAACTTTTTTTCAATTAAGAGCACTTGAATATTTATGAAGATATTCGGTCATTTAAACTGAAATTGAGATACCGGCAACAGAAAAAAGTCTAAAGTGTGTAATTAGCGCATAAATAGATTTCTAATTAAAAAAAACTCTGAATATTGAAAATTGAGACCTCTTAACCGCTTGAGCACATTAGATTGATTAAAGATTAGAAATATTCATCGTACTCATACATATATAAACAGATGTATTTATGATTATCATGAAAAGTCACGGCTGTCTATCAGCCGGGTTCATAATAGTGATCTGTAGAGCAGAAATGGACTCTCGAATTATATCAGTGACAAAATAAAACCCGAAAATCATTTGAGTCGATCGAAGGAAGTATGCAAAACTATCAAAATCCTGTACATAAATAAATTGTAATTAAGTTAAATCAAATCTGAAAAATAACAACAAAAATGTTCGTCAGTTTTGTTAAAAAATTCGACAAAATTTGTTAAATTTTTTCGAAAAAATTAAATAGAGAAAAAAGCCGACATATTGCATATCCATACTGCTCCCATTTTAATCTTAATGTACTTCCGCCACAAAGCCAAAAAATCAGATTCAAAACAGAATATAATTTCGCCAGTCCTTCAATTTGCTATTGTAGGTAAAATCTTATATATATATATTACACATTATACATTATACACATATATATTTTGGCTACAAAAATCATTCCCCAATTTGAAGATTCGCATTCAAAGCAACTAATCGTATAATCATCCATGGTTCCATGACCTGTATGACCGGCTATCCTACTTGCCAAGCTCCATATTTCTCTTTTAATGATCTAATATTTTTTTTAAGAATCTTTTCTTTATAATGTGAGCTTTTTTTCTTTTTATCGCACAATTATTGCTAATGGCCATTGGCATGCAGTTGTACTTGTCTATGCATTAAATGTGAAACATGTACATATTAACTTAATCTTTACCAATAAAATACCTTACATAACATGTTAAACGGCAATTAGTGAAAACAACAAGTAGGCGTTTTTAAACAAGACCTCCCAAAAAAAAATTTCATAAAAAAAAATTGAAAGAAGTAAAAACTGTTTAATTAAAATATAAACATTTTTATAAATTTTTTATTTAAATCACAGGAGACACATCGTGCCGCAGCGAATATTCGCACTAATTGAAAGGCAACGAGCTATATAATTGTGGGAGAGAAAAGATTTATCAGTAATTTCGAGATTTTCCAATCGAAATTAAAATAATAATACCAGAACCATGTTGTAGAAGACAGGAAAGTGATGAAATGAAGTTAATCCCTTCAGCTTACGAAAACCTTTTCGAAAAACAAACAGACGAGCGTGGATATATATTTAAATTATATTTTATTTAATAAAGATATTCAACATCTAATATTACAAAAACTGCTAACTGTTAGCAGCTAACTGAATTTAGCAGTTCTGCTGAATTATTTATTATGAGACTGAAAAGCCTCATCTGCATTCAAGTAGAAAAATTCACAATTTTTACTGTAGACCGGTGGAAACAATAAATACTAATCTTAGTTGAAGTGTCGATGAAAGTGAAGTAGAAAAATCGATTTCTACTTCACATACAAGCACTTTAATCCTTGTACTCTGTTCTTATTGATGAGATTTTGTGAAGTGAAAAAAATCCAACCCTATATTATAAAGAACGACATATTACGCTTATCTACCAATATGACGAATGAGAATTTTTATATTTATGTTATTTACATGGAAGAACGTTATGTTTGAAGAAGTATGTTATATGTGTAACCACAACTTGAAAACTTCAAAAACAAAGGGGTATAAGGTCCAAGATTAAGATCGTACACATGCGCTATTAATGTCCTTGGGAGGAACCTTGTCGATGCGTAGCCGTCGTCTAATCGATTACAATATATAATAGCAACCAATATGTTACAAGAAAGTTGCACACGAGTATAATTAAAGTAATACTAGAACGTGTCTCCGTTATAACATCTCATTTTTATCATTTGTATGCCCTACGCTGCGAATCAATTAAATTTGTTTAGAAACAGCTCTTCTCATTAAGGTGTTTCGAATGAGATCCGCTAGTCTCGTTTCCCAAAAAGAAACGCTGGATTATCCCAAGTATTTTCTTCTTAGTTAAATTTATTAACGCACAAGCTTTATCAATTGATATCAACTCCAGTGTTCCAGGAAAATGCAATTATAATCTATTCGAAAAGTTTCGGGTCCTTTGCAAAAATCTAAGCGATTTGTATGGTGTGACCGGGTTCATTATAAACTATGAAACAAACTCGCCTTAATATGCCTGCCTTACCGACGTCGTAGATAAGTTAAGTTAATGTTTGGTCTTGATCTAATTCAGTATTATCGGTTGCCAAGCTTTTGCATATTTGCGTCAGTTTTGGGACACACTCCTAATTCCGATCAACATCGGCTATAATTGTACTTTTACGTTGGATGTCTACAGAATTTTTCCTTTTTTGCCCCGTCTTCCCTTCTTTATTTATATGATACTTTTGTTTTCAGGGTAACGTCTCATTCGATTTTTAAATTTTTTTATAGAAGCTTAGGTTATGATTTTTTACTTGAAATTAATCTTGAGGTTTCCCTGTACACTCAATTCGCCTGTTATTCTATTTTAGTTGAATTTTACAAATAAATAAACAAAAAGATATTCTAGACGACGGATATACTAAAAACTCATTGACTTCTTCACGGACATTTTGATGAAAACTTAAGATTGATGCTTTATAAAATAAGAAGATCAGCAGCTATTCGTCGTATCAGATTGAATTGCAAAAGCACATGGGTGCAATGAATACTTCGACATAATGTTAGATATGTTAGAAACGTAATGTAAATTAAAGATGAATTAAGTAGAGAATTATAAGGAGTTGTTTATGTTCTACCGATACATCATTATAAATTGAAATAATACATGCTTTAGAAAGTGGCCCGAGTCTTATAAAATGTTTAGTTTTAATTAGTCCGCCATGTCAGTGCGTAAGACGGCAAAGAATGAATTAATGATTGAAATGAGTTTTGCGAATTTTGAGGTTCCTTGGGCTTGATATGTATTTTAGACTAACTGGTATATTAAAAACCGATAAAAAAAGAAAACGTAACACTTAAACGTATGTACGCCAACCTTGGTGAGTCCACATATGTGTAAAGGCTTGCTACTATTCATGTGTGTACGTTTCTTTGTATATGTATTTTTGTATGTCTGCTTTTTCTTGGCTTGAATGCAAAACCACAATTACCAATACTATCACCACCAATAACAACAGCATTCTTAGGCGTACCATTTACGTACATTTGCAACCGGACTATGGACCAATCAATCAAGTTTTTTTTTTAACAGAAAACTCTCGTTTGTGATTTTGTAGAATAAAAATTAAAAACAGCAACAGCTACAGCAACAACAAAACAACATAAAAATCGACAATATAAACATAATTTACATTGCAAGGTGCAAAAGAAAGCCACAAACAGAGTGTGTAGAGCTCTTAGGCAAGAGAAACCAACAGGAAAAACAAAAAAGAGACTTATAAAATGACTAACTAACCAACCAAACGATCGAGTTATGCATATATATTGAGATTGATTTCATATGCACACATTACAGACAAGAAGAAACGACTACCACTTGGTTGGCTTGGCAGTTGGTTAGCTGAAAGGCATATAAATGCGTACATGCATATGTGTTTATAGTGAAGGCAATGACAGCTTAGAATGATTATACTGTTTGCTTTGCTTTTTTGTTGTTGTCGTCGTTTTATTTGCGATTCCCTCTGCCACCAGCTACCAGCCACCAGCCACCAGCAGAAACACCAGTGGGCAGCCATTGAAGTCATCTTGTATACCTGACTCAGGGACGCCATCTGCATTTGTTTGCAATAAAGTTTGTAAGCTTTTTTATCTGACTGGCTGACTTGTACAATATTTTGCATTTTTACGTTTTTCTTTTTTGCATTTTGTTGTTGCTGCAGTTGTTGTTTGCATTTCATTTCAGTTATATTGCCGTTTTGCTGTTTTGTCAATAATTTATGCATTTTTTGTAGAATATGTGTTTGTTTGTCTGTTTCTTTTTTTTTTTTTTTTTACTTGTTACTGTTACTGTTATTGATGCTGTTGCTGTTTCTCTTGTTATATTGGTTAGTGCATGTAAGCAATTTTCTATAAGTCTTGTCGGCTCCCAGCTCCACACTCTTAGGCTCTTGCTTTCGTACGGCTTGGCCAACTTCACTGGCTGGGTGTTTTTAAACGGTTGATTGGTTGCATGGTTATATGGATAAGTATTTGCTGCAGCGGTAGTAACAGCGGTTAAAAACGATTTTTGTTGTGTTTGCTGGCAGTAGTTTGTCACTTAATATGCACATTTTGTCATTTTATATGTTTGTTGGTCTGTTTGGTTTCTTTTTTCTTTTTTTTTTTTCTTGCTCCTCACGAGATCTATGTTAAACGCGTTGTGATGTCTTGGGGACTTCAACACTGTGGTTTAGACATGAAAAAAAACCCATTAATCATGCTGTTGATAGAAAAGACATTCATTCGCGCACACACATACTTATTCGTGTTTTGTGTTGCAAGTTCATACTAAACTTAATTTCCATCATTATAATCGTGTCGCAGGAAATGTTTAGTTTTTATTCAGTGGTTTCTTAAATATTTCGCATTTTCATATTTCGCTGTTCGTTCAGAATTTCTGCATTCTAAAGATCTTCTTAGTATATTATGCATATACATATATATATATACATATATATACTTATACTACTTTTTTGCTTTGCTTCTTACTCCTGCTGTTTTCCAGTTTTTTATATAAAAAATTATTTCCTTTTTCGAGAAATCATGTTTTATTCACTATCACGTGTCTAATGATTTTAAGTTTATTATATTATTGTAATTATGGAAATGAAAGTTAAATTAATATGGACTCGGTCCATTCTTTGCTGTTTAAGTTTCATTAAAACCAAATAAATTAAATAAATTTATTCATATTTCATTTATTAAGAAGAAAAACAACGACTTTTTAAAGAAAAGTTTTTGTATTTGATAAGCGACTAAATCAACGCTAACTAAAATAAACTGCTCAAGCGCAACCGTTTCTTCTTTTGATCCTTTTTAAAGCTAATGTCCACATGCTTTCTTTTATTATTTATCTGGAGTATGCTACGATACTTGGCGACATTCAGTTTTAGTTTGCCGATATTAACACATCTAACCACTTCAAGTTCAAATTATACAGATTTTTAAAATTATCGAGTAGACAGATTACTTTCAGTTATAACCGATACGTATAAATACGGAATCCATATAGACGTATCCGTCGATACGTCTGTCCATCTGTCTGACTGCTTAACTACCTAATATCTATGGTAAACATTCTCCTAGAGATGATCTAATTTTATATTTTAGAATTTTATGATGAAGTTTAGTGAAGAATTCTGCTGGACGAAATGATGTAGCGTACTTCTAGTAGTCAATCTTGCCTGACTTTAACGTTTTAATTTGTTTATCAATCAAGAAATTCGATAAAACATCTTCATTTCTACGACTGAGGCTATAAAGAGATTCGTGGATTAAATACAGAGACATCAGATAGGCGGATATATGTGATTTATGCTCTTGTTCCGACCTATGCAAAGCAAGTAACAATAGAAATTGCTTCCAATTCAGGGGAGGTGGGGGACGGGAGGGGGATATATAAACTCTCAAAATCGCAATTTATTAGTTACTGGTTTGAAAAATTAATTGAATAAAAATTCACGAAGAAATGCTTCGAGCGACACGAAATGGTTCGAGGTATCTCACTGCAGCAAACCATTCTCTTTGAAATAAAACGACACACTATTGTAAACCACTCGTTAAAATTTTTTTAGCTAGAACAGCTGTAACAACATACTAATAGTTATGCAAATATGGACGAATATGTGTGTAAACAAAACGCCAAAGTGCCTCTTGAAAAGAATATAAACTCCCTAACATTATTCGCTAGCAACTTTTGTGCTTCCCTATATCGAATAGATATAAAGAAATTTGCATTTCCCACAAAAGAAAAAACGAATGATACGACAAATGTGCATGAAAGACTATTGTTTAGTTATATAGCATTTGCGGGTCTTTCCTACCTTGCCCTTTGCTGCCCTTGCGTATGTAATTAATCTCATAAGTAAACAAACGCATTTAGATATTTTGCAAAAAAAAAAAAAAAAAAAAAAATAATAATAATATCTAAATACACCATGAAATTACAAAGAATTAATAAAATGATTTGCATTTTTACATTTTTTCTATCGAAATGGAGAACACGAGAGCATTACAATAACTTTTCTCTAGAGAAGAGAAAGAACAAAATGCAAATCATCCCATAAAGATCGTACACAAACCGTATTTCCTGGTATTGCGAAAAAAAAAAAAAAACGTTTAAACACATTTCTTTTTGATTCAAATGGCTGTTTGCTTTCGCCTTCTAATAGCGGGAAGGAGGAGGGTACATAACCATAAAAATCCGTTTTTTATTTTGCGTTTTGGTATTTGCGTGATTTTATCACAACTTATTACCGAATACACAGTCGGTCACACACGCACTCATCATCGACATATTATCGTTATAATTTGTTGTTGTTTTTTACCCGGCAACTGGCGTCATTATCATTGTTAGTTGCGGTTTAAGAGACACGTCTTGGAAGGGGTGGTAATTGGCCAATTTTTGTTTCCATCACGCTGGGTGTAGAAAGTGAAACAAAACAGAGTTTGATAAGCGGCGCAATAAAAAAAAAGATAGTTTTCTTTATTAAAATAAAATGAACGTAACGCTAAATGTCCCACATTTGACGCGTGCCTTAATATAATTTTCAGCGGGTAATTGTCTACTGGGAGACATTTTGGTTGAATTAACGTGAGAATTGTTGTTTGGTTGGTGTATTTTTCTTTCCTGTCTTACTTAAAATATTAAAAAGGTGAGAAATTTTCTTATGTTAGTTTGAATCATGAAAGAGTGTAATAAAGTAACCCTACGCTTTGTAGTTTTTCTTCAAATCGTTCCTCATCTCTTTCTTCAAATTCACGGAAATTGCGTTCCTCCTTTGCTTTTCTGCAAATTTGTAAGGAAAATTGGAAAAATTTGTCCTCTAAATATAATTGTAATAGTCAAGAGATAAAAATTTCAAAGAGCTCACATATATAAATAATCTCTATGTAAGAATGAAACAGTCATCCACTAAACATTTTTTTTCCATTACATATTGTATGACAAACTTTCAGAATATAGTAAAAAGCAAGATGTTCTTATTGCATGGGCCAGTGGAAATAATAGCTACGTTGATATGTATATAAACGGTTGCAAAACAACCTGAGAAGATGCATAGTTGATAGCTGTTGTCTGAAAAAAATTAATTCTCTTCGAAGTATTTACTTTACTAAGTTCAACTTTGAAGCTTGACATTCATAAATAGTAAATGATTTAGGTGAGTTTGTAAACGTTCAAAGAATTGGTCGCCGTTACGTGATACAATATCTGCGTTTAAGAAGCAACCAATGTCGAAAAGGAGCTATCTATTCCTTACTTCATAATAATAAAATATAGATCGAACAGATGAAGTAATCAGGCTATTTAAGGGCGAAAAAATCTATAAAATGAAGAATGGACGAAGTCTGACTCAAAGTACGCGAACTAATAAATTTCAAAAGCTTTGTACTTCATATATTGGCTGAAAATTTGAACATAAGAAAGTTGTGAGCAAGATGAATAGAAATAGAAATAAAATGAAGATTGTTCCCTGTGCCAGAAAGGCAATGGTGTTTGCGGAACCAACTATCTAAGAACGATCTAGTCTAGTATTAGGCGAATGTATCGTAGAGCTTGAGTGATGAAACGAAGAAGAAACTGGACGTACTTTGCGTAGAAGAAGAGTCAAAATTTTCCTTAGGATATTTAATATTCTCAAACTTGAAAAAAATGCGTAGCAACGAAAGATTTGACAAAATTAGCAGCTACATTTAGGAACTTGACGATTTTTACTATAGAAGTGTGTCTCAACTCAAATCCAGATTGTATTGAAAACAAAAATGTTAGTTCTTAAATTTGTTGCATTTTCTTAGCTAGATAGTACACCTTGTATAAATATTTAATTGGCAAAAGTGTTATGTCATTGGAAGATGGTCTTAAACAAGTACGTTGTATAAAAGAAGAGCTTAAGCTAGTAGGCAGTTCAGTGCAAGCCACATAATATGGAAGATCCTTAGGTTTCCATTTCGAAGAATTTGTTAACGAAGACTGACTACGCACAGTGTTTACAGCTCCAAAAATTTGTATGGGTCTTGGATGGAGTTGCTGTGAACTAAACTCCGCCATACTCAGAGGGCAGTGGCTACGCTCTCTATCATATGAATAATACCAATATAATGTAAAATAAACAAAATATCCTCTAAGAGCCTGTAGCTTTATAGAAAGCCTTAAGAATGCAATGTGTTTCCTTTCATTTCTGTCACGTTTTATAATATTTCGTTTTCGGTTATTTGTATAGCTGTGTGTACCCAGTTTTGATCTTTCATAACTATAAATTAATTCTTTGCATATTGTATAAATTAAATTTGTTTCCATCTTTCTCAGTTACGCCCAATACAAATTCGTATTTAGCATATGCACGCCCATACATTGTTAGCAGTGGTAGTGACTGTAGCTTTGTCATCGTTACTCTTGTTTTTATGGTTAATTATAGTTTATCAGATTACCATAGAGAGCAAAATTCGCGGAGAAGCGCCCAACAAACTCTGCGGCTTTATTGTCATTTAACAAGCAATATTTTCAGAACAGGACGCCCGAGGGGCAATTCTTTTACAATACATATCACTTGCCCAGCATCCGCATGTTTGCTGTGTGAATGAAATGTGCAACAACAGTTCAGCCAGTTAATCCTCTGCTGCCTATAGTATGATTTTATTAATAATTACCAGTTGCATTTGGCGATTTGTGGTTACAATAAATCAATTGGCCCCCGAATAAGAAAAACAACTGCGCATACTTCGAAAAAAGGGAGTTTTATCTTTTTTTTTTTGAAAATAACAAACAAAACAAAGAAATATTTTTCAAGTATTTGCTTAGCTTTAATAATTTTAGCAAGCAAGAAATTGAAAACAAATTATGCCTAAATTTCAGTTTAAATAAAACTGGAATAGCGCGTTAAAGGAGAGAGAAAAGAAAAAAGAAAACAAAATCAAACAAAAAGCGGCCGCCTTTTGAAAATAACAAAAAATATACCGTCAAAAAGTTTTGTGTCTAAACGTACATCCATCAAATTCTGACGCTTTCGGTACGATCGCCATCATCATCATCATCATCATCATCGCTAACGTCATCACTCGCGTGATTGTCATTATCATTATTAAAGACAGTAGTGTGACAGCTTTTATATTTAACCAACTATATGGTAGCATTTTTTTTTTGTCTTTTACAATATAATAACAATAACAAACACAATAAATCCCAGAATCCTGACCATGACCACGATGATCATCATGATGATGATCATAAGTCTTAACAACATTTGTAAATCGAAATTGATTGTGAACGCATTTAAATTGTTGGCGGCTAAAATCAAGAGGTTTTCTCTTAACCCTTTTCTTCTTTCTCTTTTCTTTTGTCTAACAAAATACCTTTCTTGCAAAAAAAAAAAATTCCCGAATAAAACTGTTTGTTTTGTTTATACCCGTTTTCAACTCATTTGCGTTGGAGTTTTTTCTTTTTGTTATTTTTTTTTATTTTCTTTTTGTCTCGTTTGATCAAGTTCTGCGTCCTTCGCATTTCATGGCATCTTTAATTCTCTTCACAATTGACATCTTTTCATCAAAATGTCCTCTTACTTTACGTATCAGAGTTCCACAAATGCCAAAACGCGGGCAAGTAAACTAATGCTTTCAAAGCGATTAGTGGATTAAAATAAAATTCCTATTCACTGCGTCTATTATTGAGAATAGGTACTGTCTTAAACGTCAGTGAGAGACTGAGAGAGAGAGAGATTCTATAAAACTTATATCAAGTATCGCAGGTTACTACGGTAAGAACAGTAGTTCTGAACTATATTCTACTATGTTTTTGAAAGTTTCGCAATAGCACAAAACAATTCTAGCAGAGTTCGTCTGAATTGTCTATGATTCATACTATGATTCATACTGTGGCAGACTTAGGCAAGCTGAGAGCTACTCATTAAATTGTATGCCTTGCATAGCATAGACACGGAGCATAATCCTCGTTGTTACTTCTGTGCACTGACTATGAATGATCTTAACGTAAAATAACGAAAATAATGTCGTGTGTCTAAGCAATGTTCCATTCCTTACTCATTACTCATGGCTCCACTGTAGTGATCGTACGAAATTTTCTTTAATTTTGATTTTCACACGAAGTTGCTAAGGAAGAACCTACGTTCTTTCAACGAAATGCCCTAAATCCAGATTTAGCTCACAAAATCCAGATTCTTTAGAAAGACGCATTTGAGATACTCGCGTCCGGAAAATTTTACCAAGATGTTTAACGCGAGCCGAATTTTATGTGTTACATTAAAACTGGCTCAAATTCCGGTTTGAGCAATATTACGCAAATTATTACAAAGTTTAAGTATAGATCATGTATAATTCTAATTTTGTAGAAAAGTTCAGCGCTTCATTAACGTACGTGCATTCCAGAATATCGATGTTGTACTTAAAAAATTAATTAATCAAAAATCTCTAAATTTTTTTTATTGTCTCCAAACAAATTTTGCGCTCCATTAAAACTTAAGAACCCCTGTACCCTGAGGATACCACCTTGCGAAACAAAGTGACTGTCGCTTCTGTTATGCATGTGAAATGATTGTCTTTGCGAAAGTAGAAATTTAAATCACAAAAGATTCAAATGCCGCATTTTGAAAGCAAAAGAAAAAGCAACGGAAATGTCTGCATAGAGTTTGCAAAGATTAAAAACTCTTTTTATCGTTTTTCGTTCAAACTTCGTCGATTAAAAATAGTTGATTTGATGATACTAGAATAAATTATCTTACTTATATTGCGAGTTGTCTGTTTTTCGATTAGGGTAAATACATAATGTGTTTTATTAAAAGAAACAACAATTTTTGTTCATTTTTAAAATAGTACGACTTTTTTAAATAAATAGACTTAGACTTAGAAAAAAAAAGTGGAAAGATATACATCTAACAGAAAACATAGTTTCAGAAAATGAATTTAATTAAAGATATTACTAAGAGAAGACGTGAAAAGTAACTGTAAGCTTATATAAGATGATGCACCTAAGCCCATGTAACACTGTTATAGTATTTAAGCACAAGATTGATTAATATCCTGCACTAGATATAACTAGATATATAAATAACCGTAAGGATAAGATAAACACTATTTCAACGAAAACTGTACTTAGTATCGCACATTGAAGTTCGCATTTATTCATTATGATATATTATCAACTATATCTTACACAATCTCTTCTCTCTGAACTTCCTTGGCAACTCTTTTTGTTAAACAACTGTATCAACAAAAAAATACTTCACATTCACTTAAAAGACAAACTAAAACAAACCATTCGACAATCTGCAGTCGTTATAATGAAATGGCAAATGTATGGCTACACTTTGTGTTCATAATGTGTTCTTAATGGTAATTTCAAAAAAAAAAAAAACAAATGAACGAAATGCTACTGAATTTTTTAGTGAAAAGAAACGGTAAAATTTGAATAGTCTGCTTATTGTCATCCTAACGAAAGAATTAAAGACATTTCTGAATGTCTGGCGTTGTTTTTATGCCAGAGAAATATTTTTAGCCTTCGACAAAACTTAACTGTTCTCTATTGGTTACCATATATATATATATATATATATTGCACATAGTATACATAAATTATTATATAGGAATGTGAAGCATGTCTTTATATAAACAAAAAATAACATCGCGTCTCTCTCTTGCCGTAGTGCTCTTGACAAAAATTCATAAATTCTAAACATGTTACTAAGCAAATACATATATGCATATATCCGTATATATACATATATATATACATATACGTATATATATATAGACTAAACTAATAATATTTTCTTTTTAAATGTTGCAAATCATCTAGATGAAGTTTTGCAGAAGAAAAAAAAAGAGAATAAAACTTTTAATTATTAAAAGAGTTTTATGGTTTCATAAAACTCTGCTGGACAGCGTAATGTAGATGACTATCCACGCGTGTGTATGTGCTGCTCTTAAGAGAATCATTAAAATGATGAAATACTTTTGCAACAGTTTGGAATAATTAAATTCGTCAAGATTTCTTCATTTCTTCTAAGTGACTAGAAATGAAATACGACAATAACGTGCACTGGTTGGCCCAGATATAATAGATAAATTAGAAAGGGAAACAAGCTTGGGGACGCTGCTAATTTAATTTATTCAGTTATCGCTTCAAAAAAACAATGTCCTAACAGACTGAGTTATATTTAATTATTGCTGAGAAAATTTCTGTTTTAAATCAAATAACTGTTTTTATTTAATTATTTTTTTATATTTTTTAAGGCGACTGTAGTTGCCAGACTATCACCAAATTTAAACTATTAAGATTAAAAATTTTTTTGGAGACTTCATTTGCTCGAAAGATCCGTTCAGTGTAGAGAGAGGTGTAGGCAGCAAACTGGAAGTGGTATGTCTCCTAAGTAAGTGTAATGCCTTTATCGGCCGATTATTTACCATACTAATATTCGCATAATAATCGTAAACGCACTGGAGTTAGAACCTTGGTATGTCGCGCTTCTTAACTTTTGATTATGCGAGTACCAGTCGTTCTATTTCTTTTAACTATTTTTTTTCCTTGTTAATATTTACGATCCAACGTTTTAAATCTGCATTCTTGGACTACATAAAAAGAAGAATTGATTTCTATAAGAGTATTTTCGTTAACCTCAAAGGCCTATGAGGCTTAAAGCTTATTCCATACAAAGTCTACGCGAGTAAATTGAGATAATCAATGCGAAAGAGTAAAGTCATTAAATAATTCCAACAATTAATGCTATTTAGAGAAAAAAAAAACTAATTTGTTAAAAAAGAAAATTGTACCCGTTGTTAGATTACCCAATGAAAAGCATGCAACTATTAATTAATTAATTAATTAAATTAATATTAACCATGACAATAAATCAAATTGGATGGAAAAAGCTATATTCTCTCGGCTGTATTTTTGGGATACTTTGAATTCGATATTTGATAATAATAACAAATAAAAACTTAAAAACTGGTTTGCCATGCTTTTCGTGGACTAATCCTGTCTGTGTTTTCGCGACTGAATTTGTCCCCACCTTTCCGTCAGTTTTCGCGATTGTTAATAACTATAATAAATTATAGACAGAGGATTGTGGGCGAGAAATAAGCGGTTAAGTCAACTCACAATTTTTCGATGACCAAGAGTATATGAATACTTACGAATCCCCGGATACGTTTTTCCGAGCAGAAAGTTTGTCTATACTAGCTTCCATGATAACAGACTGCCATCTGGAAACCTGGCGGTGATCAATTATTGTTGAGCTTTATATTACACATCCTATACGTCCCATCATTTGCTCCTATGCCGTAAAATTTAAGCGTATCCAATGGAATCACTTTCCTATCGTACACTTTTACTTATTCCTAATGAATTGCGTACGATTCAAATAAATGTTTCTAGAATTTTTGTATTAACCTATTGATCTTTCAAGAGATCCGAAATAGAGCTGTGAAAATATATATTAAAACCTAAGCCGTTGAGAATAATTTTAATGGAACCAAAAACTAAAACAAATAATCGCACAAACAGAGCCAAATTGTCTAAAAATGTGACGAGAACTCAATAGAAGCCTATGGCCTGCATTCCTGTAGGATTACAAAATCAACAACAAAACTTCTTCGTCTTCTTGACTATCTATGATATTCCAAGGTGACAACTTTTTATAAAGAAAACGATTTGAGTAAATACGAACAATGCCGTCTTACTTTTTTTTTCTCTTAATTTGTGTTGAAAGCTGATTAGAAACATCTTTAGAATTTTATTTTCATCTTCTATTTATAAATATTTTCATTACTCTCATCACTTCTAAAACTCTTGATTATTACTTAATGATAATTTTATTTAGTGAAGAAAACTCCTATATATGTTAAGGAAGTGATCGAAAAAATTCTTGAAATGTTTTTTTTTTCAATTCGCTCTCTGTCTCTCTCTCTCTCCCTCTGACAATCTGTCAGAAAATAATTGTTGCAATTCTTTATTAACAATGCCATAAATCGTAATAAGACACACAGCTTATGGCCAAGAGCACATACCATAAATCTAATGTATATGCTGTGTATAAACGTATACGAACGAATAGATGAATATATGTTATGTTCAGAAACGACCACACCACACAATCGAGAACAGTTAAAATATAATTTACTAAACTTAATTAATAAACTGCTCTTTACGCTGCTGCCACCAAACTGTGTCTAATAATAGTGCAAGAGGACATTTGTCAATTGTGAACCCAGCTGACATACCAAGCTTTTCAGCACCTCACCATAAGTAGCAATCAAAAGCTGCATGAGTGAGTCTGAATGTGAAACTAACAACTTTTTTAAGAACCTTTATAATAATCGCATTGGGTACTGCCTACGAAAAGACTGAAACGTTTGGTGCTCTTTATCGATATACCTCCGTATACATATGTACATATAATATATATATATATATGTGTGTGTGTGTGTGTGTGTATGCATATATGTATGTAAGTATGCATGTATGTATATATGTGTCTATCTTAGCAAAGCTAATAGCAATTAAACTCAAGCTGAAAAGATCTTTAAAAAATGATATGTTGGGTATCTGTCTACTTTCGTACGTAAACACATAAACACAACAACAAGGTGCTTGTCATATATATATATATATATATATTTTATATGAAGTCCAAACATACATAGATACATACATAAATGTCTACTCTAATATAATTGTCAAACTAATTTTAATCGTTGCAGTCATTGGCTATGGTTGAGCTTGTTTTTCTTCCATAAGCTAAAGTTGTTTCCGTTGAAAAAAAAAATTGAAATAATGACAAGTTAAGCTACAGACATTAAAAACGCCCTCTTTAACGCCCCATTTATCAATATTCGTTATTTTTTTTTTTTTATTATTATTAGAAAAACACATAAATAATAAACGCGTTTACAACTTTTATTATTAAAGGTGTACATTATCGTCGTTCTCAGTTCTGGTACCAACTAATTTATTGAGTTGTTTGACAATGTGTTAGAATTTAAAAATAAATAAAATTATTTGTAGTGACCGCGTCAAAGAAACCCGGTGATTTAATAAAATTAACACATCATTTAAATTAATTATTAAGATGAATGAACGCTTTACTAGAGGAAGCAAGATCGTTGTCGTTCATTGTAATTGAAAACAAGTAAAAACATTACAATCAACCAAGCCCGATTAATTACACTACACTACTATACCTAATGCCATTCTTCACTTAACTTTCAGGAAAATCACGAATAATTATAAATTTGCCCAAAAAATAGATTCACGTGATCCAAATTTGGTGCAGTTAATTTTTATATCGAATTACTATTACGGATAGATTTTCACAACAATATATTAAAAATTAAACCTTTTTACTATAACACACACATACACTTGCCAAAATACTAATTTCCACCGATTTTTGTCGAATTAAAATTTTTGCAAATTGGGCGTTATATGGGGAATAATCGTAAAAATAGTCTGATTAAATCCATTTTCAATTGGCTTCATTCTTTAGCCAAAAGACGCAACGGAAACAAAAATATATCTCGTGAAAATATCTCAAAAACTGCGTACACAAAAGCATATAGATAGGTTTTAGAGGGACACACGTACAGACGGCCAGTGAGGTTTAAATCGAATCAGAAAATAATCCCGAATCGATCGGTGGTTGTAGGGCATATAAAGTTTTTAGGTAAATGTTAAAAACAAACTATTTAGGTAATTGTTAAAAACGCTTAAAATAACAGTAAATTTATCACCATCAAGTCAAATTTCTACAAGGTATAATTACCTATCATATGCAATGCTTTCACCGGAGTTGTTAAGGATACTTTACAGTATTTAGATGGATTAAGGAAAAAATTTTAGAAGTTTTTATAATTATTATTTTTATTGTGTTTATTATTATTTTTTATTTTATTATGATTTACTTAATACAATGAAATAAATTTTCGGACTAATAAGAAGAACACAGGCAGCTGTCTGTGGCTACCGGTTCTAGTTTTTTTTAAAAAAGATGGTTGGGTTAGTCGTTTGAATAAAGTTGAATATTTCTTTGCTATTATGTTCTTCAGGTGCTTGTTTAATGCTCTAAACCTGAATCTTCCAGCCGTGGAATGGTTTTACCATTCCCAAACTATATATATATAACTAGTGGTAACGAAGCAGCAGACTTGACTGCTAGATCTGCTCGGTCATTTCCCAGCATTTGGTATCCAAAAAATTGTAAGTTTGTCTCCATAATTGGTAGAGCCGTTCGTTCCGTACATTGTTAATGGTGTTTCAGCTTGAATTTAAGGTGTTTCCGATAGCTTTTGTGACGGACAAACTGTTCGTGGTAATAATCATTTTGAGTTTTGTTTTGCAATCCAGGTTTATGGCTTCAAAAATTATTGTAGCTTCACTTGTAACTGTTGAATATAGGGTGTGATTAACTTGTGGCATCTACGATTATCGTCCAACGACTGAGTTTCATCTACGATTTTCTGAAGACATAATAGACTGAGAGTGGAATGTCGCATGAGTTGACTTTTAAGGCCTACGATGGTTTGAAATTGAATTTCAGAAGATGTTTAGCGGGATGGTAAATTTTTTGGATTTTGATTTTTTTTTTGACAATCACAGCTTTTTTAACATCTTTGCCGAATATGGAATAGCTAGAGTTGAGTGGTTTTGAAGTGATTTTGAGAGTCAATGTTCTAAAGCTAGAAGACCAGATGTCGTTCGAAAAACATATACGACGCTGGCACCGATGACTTACTGAGAAACGGGTTTCAGATTATTTATATCAATTTGCCGTTATTGTCGCATATTAGCAATCGGTTTTAAAATTAATTTTTTATCTTAATTTTTTCATTTAGTAAATTAACGGACGAAAATTGGGTAATATTTTTAGTTTAACTACAACTTAGAAGGGTTTCCAAAGTTTCTTTGATGCTCATTTTTCCGCAACAGAAGCAGTTGCTCAACAATCGCAACTATTGCTCCGTCCAAAGAACGTTTCAGAGGCAATTAGTGCATACTGTTTGTTCGAAAAGTACGGCGCAAACTGTACGGAGGGATGAATCGAGTCCTCCTTACCAATTGATACTGAAATTTATCCAAAGGGCTTTGCATTATCCCGTTATCGTAAAATTAGTTTAGTGAATATAACATTATAATGACGCAAAGCAAATTCTGATAACAAATTTAAATAGTTTAGAGTCTACGCAAGCGTTTATTCTGTTTCATCATAAAATGGTAATCGCTCACGATGCTATCTCAAAATAAGGAAAATAAGCAGATCTAGAAAGAAGGTAACATTTCAGACTCGTCCTTTGAAAAAGTAAAATGGTGTTGTCTATTTTTTTCCTTCTGTTTGGTTGAAAAGAGAATTTTGTTTAATATTTTAGCTATTTGCGCTTCAATTCGATTATAACTTTCGATTTTTGAAGAAAATTTCAAAACATAAAGTCATGTGATTATGAAACTCGCCTTATCTTTTGACTTTAAATGGCACACTTTGTTCAATGTGCCATGAAATTTTAATGCGTCCGGCGAATGTGAATCTTGACCAATACAATTTTGACTCAATAAAAAGTTCTCTTGTTAAACGTTAGAGATTTTTCCTTCCTCTCGACGGCGAACTCTCAGTTGATTGCTTTTATTTGTTATTAAATTGTTTATTGTTTAATAATTTTTCATTGAAGTGCAACTGAAAAATCGTAGACAATGCAAACAATGCCGATGTTGATCAAACGTTGGTAAATGGAGCAAAAACAACTGCTCAGTATTTTCGAAGACAAAAAATATTTTTTTTTGGCCAACTACCGCCCATAGAGTGATGACTAATGATAATAGAGAGGGTAGATAGCGACACCCTCACAATAATTTTCTGAAAATTGTGGCACTTTTATGTTATAATGAAAAAAAAAAACCAGGTGTTTTATAGTCGTACTTTAAATAAACGTTAGAATATGGTTGACGGTACTGGAATGATATTGAGCACATGCTGGTCACCTACTAAGTGATTTATGGCACGACTTTTCTACTAACAAAGCACCCGACAATTTAGATTTGGATAACGTAGGCGTCGAGAGTATATTAAATTATTTAGTTATTGTTTCCTTTAAAAACATTAGCAAAAGAGCATCGTTTTGTTTGAAAATCAACCCTTGAAAAATTTTGTCATATGCTTACTTAAGAATGTTTTTAAAAATTAATCAAAGGCTTCCCCGTAAGCAATTTTTATTTTACTCTTTTCTCCTTCTATGGCTTTTATTTGATTTCCGATATTAAAAAGTGATCCTCATTCTTTTAACAATTGTATACGGTTATGCTCTGACGTGAAACTGTGACCAATTCATTATATAAGTGACCGCTTAGTTCTGACATCAATGCTTGGTTTTTATTTCCGTTTTTGACATCATTTTCACTATTTAGGCGGTTTCTCATTAATTTGGTCGATTGCCTCAATCTAAAGATTGTTATCTACTGAATTACATTTAAGTTTGTTCGTATTTATCCTTTTTATAGTTTTTATTGCTTTTATTGCGTATTTTCATAATTTTTCCCTTACATTTGCTACTAGTTGGCGCTATTCACGTTTTACTCGTTTAATCGAAAACGTTTATATATTGAATTGTTTATCTATAGATTATTCTTCTATTTAGCCTGAAAATTTATAAGTTTTTACATTAACGTTGACATTTGGCTCGTGCTTAAAGGCTGTTAAATACTTCATTAATGGTTTTCCATTATAGACTGGCAAAGTGAACGGGAGAACGCGTAAGCGTGCTAAGGAACAATTCTTATTTTTAAAGCGATTGTAATTATCCCACAGTCTAGAAAGTTTTAAGCTTTTCTCGTGTATCCAATACCAGTTTAAGCGAGGTGCGAGGAAGGTCAAGGTAAACTTCATTAACTAGCTAAGTTGAATAACAAAGTGTGCTTGTACTTCGATAACTCTTCTTATGCTATTGCCAATTAAAATTTCTCCGAAGTGAACTTCGCGAAGTCAGGTGAGAAACAAACACTTAACTAACAATTTTATTCACCAACAGCTTAATTGTATGGACATTACCGTCCCTCGTACCCAAATATAGACATCATCAGGGGCTACTTTATACCTTACATAATAGGGCAAGTACATATTGAGGCAATGCAGCCGTCCAAGAATAAAACAAACTCTCGAATAAATCTTGTCAATGTGGTGTAGATAATCAATTTTCCTGTCAACAATAAAATCCAAGCTTTTTAATTTGTTCACAGATTCTATTTCACTTTGCTACAATTGAATTCTCATATATCTTAGATCCATAATTTCAAATCTCGTGATTTTTGGTTTTTAGATATTCAATAGCAAAGAGTTAAATCTCATCCAACGTTAAACTCGGTCTATAGTGTCGTGAATAGTTGTTTGTAATGCATCTCTTTACTGAGCGTTATGAAACAATTGAATATTGAATAAAAACGTACACCGAGCATCCTCCCGACTCAGCTACACTAAAGAAGTTATCCAAATACATTGAAAAAAAGCAGCGGACCAAGAACAGCTCCTTGAGCCACTCCAGATCTTAGCTGCCGTATGTATTATTGCCTATCTTTAAAAGACGCAATTTGTCTCCTGCCAGACAGATATATATTTATAAGCCTTGTAAACCTGAATTCATTATTAAGTTTTTGCAACAAGAAGTTGTGATCAACTCGATCAAAAGCCTTGGATAACTCCAATGACACCAGAACGCTTATTCCACCTTCAATCTCTTCTCACAGATTCAACAAACTAAGAGTAAGATGATTATGGGTCTTAGGTTTTCGCTTTGAACATTACAATGATCAATTTTTAAGCTAGACGTCATGTTAGACTTATATGTACATTACAAGTTAGACTTACATGTACATTAGCCTGCCTTCCATCGCTGACAATCGAAGCTAGGTTCAAGTTAACGGACGAAAAATTTGTGTGTTATAAAATGAAGCCGCGTTAGCAAAATAATATAGTCTCGGCTCCATCATTATGTCAGCAAAGCATGAGATAGACATCGATTGTGAAATTTGTAGCCAATAATACGCTTTTTCCTTTACAATTTGCGGCAGATATAACAAAGCCTAAGGACATGAATGTGAGGCAAACATTTCAAAAAATTCTTCCCTCAATATCAGCCCTTTCTTGGTCATTCACAGCTTTTGTTGACGTTTTCGCTTAAGTGTGTCATTTTCAGGACCACTCTCCTTACAAAATAATTTAAAAAGTTCGTATGAAAAAAAATGTGAACTTTCAGGGAGGTAGCAGCTGTCAAAAATAGTGATAAGCTTCCTGATTTCATAATATTATCCTTTGTTGAAAATAAATTTGATTTCCAAAATTTCTGTACTTCTTAAACAAAGTATCAGAAGTCCGGAGTTTAACGCCTACGCGTTTTAATATTATTATCCGGGTATTATAAATATCTTTCCACACTTAGCCGTAGATGTCGTGATGATAATCGTATCAAAAGTAGACAAAATTGAACCAAGCAATGCAAAAAATTATAGGATACATTTCAGTATTTGATTAGCATCTAATGGAAAAGAATGTCATTGAAATTTTTGCTGCTAGTAATAATGAGCATAAAAAAATTTTATTTCTTAGATCACTAGCCAAAAACTGTTTTTTTCTCTCAATAGCAGTTAATAAGCATTTAAATATTTTCATACACCTAAACAACACAAGTATATAGACGCTTGCATATGCACATCCATACTTCTAAAGAGTGCGCTAAGCTTCAACATTATAAAAATTCCAAACAACACATTTTAATTTGCAACAATAAATTTTAAACTCAATAAACCAATAAGAACAACAGCATCCAAAGTCATAGCAGAAAAACGACACTTTACAGCAAGTTTAAAATCAAACTTCTAAAAAATCAACAATACAACAACGATAACAACAACTGCCGCTGCTGCAATCACATAAGAAATACAGATCCACATATGTATAAATGTTAGCATGTATGTGGCATTGGAAAAATTATTGCAGATCATAAAACGAGTCAATCGAATGCGTGTAATGGCTTCCTTAAAAAAATCCGGCCATGAGCCATGAACGTGTTGTTTTACGAAGTTGTACTGATCACCAAAGAAATCAAGTTCAAAGCGTAACAATAATGCAATGCAATGTGCGTACATACATAGTACGTACGTACGTGTGCATACATTCATGCAACCAGATCAAAGTTTTTCTTTACACTAGTATTGGTAACAGTCCAGTTAAAAATGCGTTCTCTCTTAGTTGTTATCGTTGGCCGTTTGTAATATTGAATGATGGTTACCATCATTATTGTCATTATCATCATCATCATCATCATTGTCGTCGTCATGATCGCCGTTGTCGTCCTTGTGTTTGTGTTTGTGTATAAATTTAATTGAATGGCTTTGTATGCGTGGTAACATAAACAGTTTGGCGGCAATCATGTTTGTATAAACAACGCACAGACTTTTGACAAGTGCCGCCATACGCAATTGTTAAAAATGTTGCAGCGACCGTCAAACAAGCAGCAATCTTGTGTTGGCCGTTTTGCTTAACTTTACTAAATTTGCAAAAAAAGCAGCAACAAGCAAAAGAACTGCACTTGCACTACTGCGGCACATCAACAAGGTTAAAAGAGCGCCTTGACTCTAGAGCTTTTTAAATTTAATTCCGTTTAGCTTTTGTTTATTTATATAATAAAAAGCAACATATTATTCTTAAAAAAATTTCAAGCACACTTTTAAAAAAGTTTATCATTTTAAAAAGCTTTAGAAAATTTTTAAAATTTTAATGGTACATATGCATCAATCGGCAACAAGTCTGTTGGAGCCCCTCACCGCACTTCTGGCAAACTTTTTCAAGAACAAAAAAGGATAAAAAATAGTTACGAGACTAAATCCATTTTGAAACAATTTCTGAATATTTTAGCCTAATATCTCTTGTCTTTTCTTCTTTATTTTAGAGGATTGCATAAATATATATATGCTTAATCGACTTGTAATCGATTTGTCTATTTCTGATCCGCCGATCATTCACTTATCGTCTATTGAGAACTCAAGTCTGCCTCTATGTATTTTCTTCTAAATAAAAATGAGTGCAGTCAGCTCATAGAGAACCTTACAACAGAAAAGAACAGTAAGTTTAATATTAAGGTTAGAAACGAGTAAGGCCTTTCCTTTTAAATCTTGCGGACTTGTCCAAACAACATTTTTACCTAAGAGAGTGCAATTGGGCTATGGAACGATGCGAGTTGGATTGTGGTGAAAAGCTTTACAATAACAAATATCTCGTAGGAAGATGCAAAATATAGTCTGGAGATGCGTTTTTCATGGACCCCTTGTATAAGAGTGGACCTAAAACTTGAACTGACATCATCCAGACTCATGAAAAATCAATCAAATGAGATCTTGTTACCATATAAGGCCTATAAGCGAACATTGGTCTGACTTTTGTGGTCCACTTTTATCGCAGTCCGCTTTTCATATTTATTTTGCGTGTCAAAATACTACCTCTTACGATCACAAAACATTAAAAGTGAAAAATTATTTCATTTAACTACGTTTTCAAAATAAAACTTCAAACGGGGAGCCAGTGTACCAAATTTCATCAAAGAACCTTGAAAATTGGGCATTATAAGTTCAACATATTATGTGGACAGACGTTAGACGTACAGACAAGTTTAATTTAAATTCAAAAAATTCATTGAAAAACGTTTCTGGACTAATTGGTATAATAAAAAAAGGTGATTCTATCTCAAGTCCGTTTTAGCTTTGCTTACACTTTTCGTAAGTGATTCAGGATACCAAAATATTTAGTTTTTCAGCAGCCGCCTTTCATGTTAAAAGAAACGTAAAGAGTGTATTGATCTTTCCTAACCAACTTTTTAACCATAAGTAGTGAACGATCATATAAACGAATAACACATTTAGCAACGATACTGAAGATATGTATACTGACTATCCTGCAAGTGTTTTTCTTCCTCCCTATTTTCTTCCACAAATCACAGAATCTTATTGAAATTTAAGAATTTGAATGAAGTCCATACTATGTATGCAGAATAAAACTATTAATGTAGATTAAAAAAATCAGACTTAATCGCATGCGCAATACCTGCCTGTTGCACTTTATTCCCCTTTAAGATTTTAGTGTTCTTTCTACAAGTTTTATAATTATTTTTTTGGAATACTGATGTAAATAAATACTGATGTTGGTTTTTATACTACGCAACGCCCTGAATAATTTAAATAAAACATCGATAAAATTTTTTTAATTAAAATTATAGTAAATTTATTAAAATTAATTTTATTAAATTTTATTAAAAGAGCCGTTGCAAATATTGCTCAAATGCAAAATTTTCTGATAAATTTTCAAACAATTTATTCTTCTTGTAGCTTTAAAATTTCTATTACCACCTCATTAAAATTATCATATATTAATATATTAAATTAGTCATGTAAATGAAAAAAAAAAACAAAAAATATTAATTAGTGTATACAGTGAAAATTGCCAAACGCGGTAACAATTTTTATCGAATAGAAATTTTTAGCAAATATTTCAAGTTAAAAATCAACACACAACTTGCCTCAGAACATATAGAATAATGATATAGAATAATGAAAAATAAAAAATAATGTATACAAGTATATAAAAGTATATTTTTAGTGCGCTTAAACGATCCCAAATAAAATGTGATATGCATTGCATTGCATTTAATAAACGTAATGGGAGGTAAGTAGGGGTTCTTACCGATCTCCATATGAATGGTAAACAATTTGTTATTAGCACGCCTTTTATTAGTAAAAGTCTATGATTTCAAAGAACATTTTCGGAACAGATTTTTGAAATTTTTCCTTGACAAATATTAATTCACATTTTTTAAAATAAATTTATTCGATTTTCAAGATAAAGTTTAGAAATTGTACTGAATTTTTTTGCAATCCTGTTGAATATTACCGACAATTCATTCCAAATAATGATAACTGACTTTTGATAAACGCATAACTCTATTCCAATTCTAGTTGAAAGCTAGCCTTTTTAAGCACTCAATTTCAAAAGCAAAGGCCTAGCTTAAGTTCAAAAGCGTAACAAGACACTGCTGTTTCTTTAAGGTAGATGCTCGTGCTGTTTAACCATGCAGAACTAATTTAATTTTTAATTTTATTAATTTTTTGTGTTTAAAAAGTTTTATCTACTCTTCGCCTCTTTACCCCTGCAACAATTATGACGTCCTCCTTGAAATCGTTTATTTTGGATCTTTTTTTTTTATCTTACATCTAAGGTAATTTACATCCAAATATGTTGAGAAAATCTATAAGAAAATTAAAAATTGTTAGCAATCACTCAAACAAAATCTTATTTGTCGTCGATACGTATATTAGTTTTTCATGCGAAAGAACATCCAGACAGGACAAGGCTTTAACAAATGTTTTTGAAAAAGTTTCGTTTATACAATATTTTATGCGATAGAGTTCCCGAAGGATTTTGTAACGTTTTTAACTCATCCATATAAGATATTTTATTTAAAGAAATACATACGCATTGGGGACCGATTTTATAGAAAAGAAAAATTTAAATAGAACAGAAAGCAACCATTAAAAAACCTTACTTCACGTAATTTTTAAAGTCAAAGGTGAGCAAAAATGTTTTCATTTCAATGTTTTCTTCTCACAACTGCAAGAAGGTGAGAGAGGAATTCAGTGTATTACTAAAAGACTAAACGAAATAGCTTTGTTCGCCTTGGTCGAAATTTTGATACCTACCGTCATCAATGTAAAATATTTTACTAAATGAAGGCATGTAGCTTAGTCGATCAAGGCGATAGTTATTTGGGACTAAAAAATGTATCAGATTTCAGTTAAATATTTCTTCATATAGACTATAAGTTAGATATTTTTTTAAGATCGTAACTATTGTTCCACTAAACTTTCATTGTACGTATTATCTATAGCTTTAGCTTTGAGCGAATCCCGTCAGTTTGCCAAGTTGGATGGGATCGGCCATTAACTAAGAGCATACTTTACATCTTTTTCCTAAATTTTGACGACTACCCTATAGCAAACTACGAAGGGGCAACTAATTATAATACAATGGAAACGTATTTTTGGGCATGACAAGCGCGAGGGCAGAGGGTGAATCACAAATCACTAATCATTAAAGTAATGTTCTCTTCATTTGGATTTGATTTTTGAGACTATTTCTTTTTTTTACACCAATACACTCTACATTTAAACGTATTTGGTAAAGAATTTTATATTTAAGGAATTTAGTTAAATATTATATTTATGGTAACAATGAAAAATTATTTCTGTTTCTTCAACCTAAGAGTAATAATAGAACGTGTATGTATGTAAAATAACTTTACAAGGTTTGTTTTTTGTGCTTTTATTGCATTCAATGGTTTTTTAATCGTATTTTTGATACTCATATTTCGTGTTGTTATGTTACTCATTCATGCAACAGTCAAGAGTCATAAAGTATTATAGCCAATTATAATAAAAAAAAAAAAAAACATATTACAAGAAACAAAAAATAAATAAACATAAAAGGTGCTACGAGCGCACCTCATGCAAATGCTTATAGAGAATTGTAATAAGACCCATATTTAGACAGCACTAAAATGTTTCTTTCTCCCAAAAAAAAAGCAATGTTTGCACTGCTAATTACTTGGTACCCTTGAAATTTTGTGCATACGAATACGCCTTTGAAATAATATTCACCACCAGCCTTAACTTATAAACACTTGTTGCGCTGCGCTTCAGCGATTTCATGTAACTCGTTGTTTGCATTATTTCGTACGAAGAAGACAAAAGTTCTTTTTCGAAGTATTCCGAAAATAAATTCAGCTATTTTATGCTTATTACATGCTCTTCCATATTTTTTTCAATATTATAATTATTGAATTATTTATAGTTTTTTAGGAAAACTCATCACAATTGCACAATTTTTTTTTGTTTTTTATATTTCTTTATTTAACAAAAACATATAAACATATTTTAAGTCCAATTAGAATTGCACGGTGTAAACAAATTTTGTTGTAATTAGTTGAATATTTTAAGGTAAAATGTAAAATAATTCTAGACTTATTAAACTAATTTAGATTAAAAAAACTTTAAATGCCTTATTAATGCTAATTAATGTACAAATTATGAACGAATATAAATTAAGTACTCGCACTTGCGCAGTATATTCAAAATCAAGCGAAAGGCGTAAACAACGCTATTAGGTGAATAAATAATTTAAACGAACGATCGAGGAACACATTTTAAAAATATTCCATTTTTGAAGTATCATTTGACGTTTCCATTCCAAAATTTAACAATTCGTACCATATACGTTTTCGGAATTAGTTGTCATAAAACCAGTATTTATTTAATTGAATTAAAGATTTATTTTCGGTTAGAAATTAATTCGAGTAAACTTCTTTTTCTCTTGCCTAAAAATTAGCTTGTTTTATTATTAAAATATTTTTTGGCAAAAACTGAACGGGAAGTAACTTATAAATTACATCGTGCGATAGTTCTTTTCCAATTTTGAAATTCATATCTTCTCTTGTCCAGAATTAAATTAATGTATTGCGTCATGCAGTTAGTTTTAGTTATAGTTTTTAAATTGAATTTATATACATTTTCATGTCATTTAATGAAATTATCAACTTTAGCTATTAAATTAACTTTAAATTAACTTTTAAATTAACTGAAAAAGAATGAAGGAAAAATATAAAAAAAGAGTTTAATTTTACTGAACGATATTAAATCAAAACATTCTAGAAATGATGTAATAATATAAAATTAGATATGTTCGCCTATTTCCAAATGTTCGTGCAAAGTTTGTTTCCACTTTCGACAAAAATGAACCCAATTTAAATGAACTTCTTGGAATCTTTATACGTCCTATGTCTTATTAATTCATCCGTGATCATAGCCCACTCCCGGATAAGTATAAAGAAATCCGTTCAAATTCAATTATTACATCGGGAAGAAGCCATCGCGGCTTCTAAACGTGAACTCTAAATATCACAAACACTTAGAAGTAAAGAAACTGTTCTATGAATAAGTACGCTTTTATCATTCCTTATAATTTAACGATGGTTATGGAAAAGGGCTTGCAACTGTTAGTTAAAGAGAATATTCGAAGATCATTTACCACTTTGTGTCAAACGACAATTGGTTGGTTACGTACGAAAAATGAGGGAGTGTTCTCTACCATAAATCAAACTCAGCAAAAGAAAATTTTGCTCTTCTTTAACAAACTTAGAGGCTAATGATCGGGTTTTCTTTCAAAAAATCCCAGCGAAAGTGGTTTTCTGGAAAATAGAAAAATAAAAAAGACGAGTTTCCTCGAAATATTTTACATTAACGCAAGACATTATTGTCAACAACAAAAGTGCAGCATCTTTTGCACTGCAGAAAATGAATTTGAAAAACGGGAAAGTATACGCAAAAGCTGGTAAACACGATACAGAAGAAAAATTGCAAAGAAATTATTCTATAAGCTACAAGTTCATTTAGTAGTTGTCAATTTGAACTTTCATTCGACTTGAGTTTAGAAAAATTGTTAACCAATAATTAAGATTTCATAAATATTGTTACTTACACTAAAGGACGGATTTGGGAAAAAACCTTTGCCAACCACCTGGACGAAAGCTTTGAAGAACCCAAATAATATTCCGAACACAGTATTAAATATTGCAAAATATTGGAAGTTTTTTTACGAAGGCTTGCCTTGAAGCCAAGTCAATTCGTTCAAATGTCGCGCCTGCATTCAAAGTAGCTGACAACATCTCCGTTTTCAAACGGAAAAAATAAATATGAATTTTTCACTTATAAACTCATTTTTCCACTTATGATCTGTAGCGATTCTGTAGTAACTGTACACAAATAGAGAAAATAGGCCACGCGCACCAATAGGGAAATTTCTTTTTTCTTTTTTAATTTTGTTTAAGTTAAATCCGAATATTATACCCTTATTAATATGTGTGGAAGTTTTTTGCTCAAATCAAATTTATTGCAATTGTTTTCAGATCATTTTTAGAAAGATTTGGAAAACTGTTTTCTAGTATATTAGAATTTTGAGTTTTGTGTCTAACATAAGCATTCCCTTTTTTTAAGTATGAATTTAGTAAATTTTTTAAATTTTTTATTCTAAATTATTTGTTAGACTTTCCGCTCTAAACGACGAAGAATTATACTCTTGATAATTTTTGTAATAATTTTTTTCTTTTTCACTAGCTGAATACAACTGCGCGAAAAACTATTTTAACACTCAAAATTTATGTTTTGATTTGATTTGTTAAAAAAATAACGGTTATGAAACCAGTTAATTAATTGCTAATTACTAAACGAAATGAGAAAATTTTAAAATTCTCATACAAAGCGCTAACTTTCTGGTATTATCCGGGGTTTCTTGTTATCGGTCTGTTAATATTTCTTTTTAATCAGTAACTCATCACCACACATGTAAATGCGTAATTACGGCTTTGTATACACTGACATTCGGCACACTCGTTAAGAATTATGATCAATTCCATGAAATAAATTTCGAATCCACAATTGATAAGAAACTAAAAGCCGTTAATATTGTTGTTGTCTATGCCTTTGTTCAGACATTGCTATGCGCATGAAGGAAATGAGAAAATATAATAAATAATAGAAATAGAAAATGTATGGCATGCCAAGAAAAAATAAAATCAGTCTATTTTTTTTCCTTTTAAATCTAAACTGTGCAAAACAAAATGTAAAATTTTACAACAATAAAAAGCCTGATAGTAATACCGAATGAATGAATGAATAAACATAAGTTTCATAAGAAAACAATAAAAAGCAATAGTAGAGAGGGATGGATTTTTTTTTACTTTTACATGTGTACATACTGTATATTCGAAAAAAGTACTAAGCTCCCGATATAAATCGGAAGTACTTGTTCATATCTTCTCCTCATTAATTTCACTTGTATCCACTTATTAAGCTCATTACTTTTTAGATTAATTCATATACTCATATATATACATATGTAGATCACCTATGTGAAAAAAATTTAAAGGCGATAATAATTATTCTTTTCGCGTAGATTATAAAACTAGATTCCCATTAAGAAATGCTAATGTTTTATATCTAATTCATCGCCGTATGTGTAGAGGACGACTTATAAAATAGAATCACAGTAAATCTTGCTGTAATAGGTTTCTTTTTTTATAAGTTTTTTTTGTAGGTAGAAGTCAAAGATAAAATCAGCAGGTTTGTTACTTGACTATAATGTATGTACATTTATGTAAGTTGGTAGTTATATGTATATATATAAAAATAAATGATGAATTTCTTAATGCCATTCATATAGGGAATGTGTGTGACATGCAAACTTTTTCCAGTCTAGAGGACAATTAAGGCAAACAATTTATATAATTTTGAAAAATGTACGCTTATTTTTACAGTAGTAATAGTAGTAGTAGTAAGTAGTAGTAGCAGTCCACTTAACATGTAAAATTTCAAAAAAGTACCGGGAAAGATATATACAAAATACTCTAAGAGGATGTAATATCAATTTCTAGTATTTTAATTGGTTTACTTTGGATGCAATTGTCACACAAAGAATTTGCCTTAGTTTCCGCGATTCTAAGTGGATAATGGTTGAACTTGATGGAGAACACGATTCAAATAATAGCATTATATCAAATGGAAAGGCTAATATTGAAGCAAAGCTAGCAAGATAGAGCCGGAAGTAGTCAAAGATTCGCTTCGTTTCTTCGTGAGCGCCTATCAAGACTTTTGCCTAAAAAACACAACGTGGACAAGTAGCTTGCTGTGGCGTAGTCTGTTACACACGGCTCATAATTTCAGCATGCATTGTTCTTCCACTCTTATGTAAATGTATTCTCAGGCAAGAATTTATGATCAATATCCCAATCAATGCTGCTAATACGAGGGTGATAATACCACGCGAAGTTTACTTTCTAGTGGAACTCAAACTCTCACTTGCTAGAAGATGATTCATGTTTGTTGAGTTCACAAAACAAGTTTCAAAAAAGAAGCAGTGTCGGAAAGTAGTTATGAAAATGCTTAGCTGACCACTTTCACAGTCGATCTAAATTAAGCCAATATCGAATGTGATCTCTTAAAAAAACCTTTTTATTATTTACGTTTGATATACAATATAGAGAGGATCTAATATGTGCAACGATGCCTCAAAAGCAGCATGCTAGCTAATCATATGTAGCATTATGCTTCATTTTAGGATAGCACATATGTGCAGCTTGATCGTATCTACTGATTTTGCTTCACTTTTTTTAGATGCACTACACACCGTGCGTACTACGCATTTCGGAGCCAAGAAGACATGTACATCGTATACAAGGATACTGAAATGAAATGATCAGTCAGTATATGAAATTATCAATCAGCAGTTATCGAGATAAGATAAATTGAAATAAAGCGTGTAAACATAAAATTCATCTCCAAAATAGGTGACTCAGATCCAGGATTATTAGGAATGAAGTACATGAGGATGGTCTTAGAAGAAAATGCGTCTTTTTCAATGGTTTAATGGAAATATCAGCGCGCTTATAACACTGAAAGACTCTAATTTAACTTTTGTTTTGATTTGATTCATATAGTCTCGATACTTTGGAAGAAGCATATTTCACACGAGATCCTTTAATAATCGAAGAATAATTAACTAAGAAATGCATTTATTTTTGTTTTGTGTTTTATGGTGTTTGGTGTTTTTTTGACATACATTTATTATGGATATCTATATGCGTAGACAATTGTCGAAATTTTTATACATGGAAAGGTACTGAACTCTACATGAGATCAAAGTTCTTATATTCATTTTATATACATTTTCTCCGAATTATTAACAAAATCAGTCCTTAGAAGAATTATTCAGTTTTTACAATTATTTTAACACAAATTTCAAGAGAACTATGTATAGTATTGAATTTTTATAGCATATTAATAGCGTTTTTTTACAGGTGTACGTACATCTAGCACTTGTGCACAACGTGTACAGGTATAAACTACATTTGTTGAATATTCAAATGTCGTTTTCACACTCACACATTTCGCTATGTTAGTTCTGTATAAGTTTTGCCATAAATTATGTAAATGTTTAAATTTATCGTTGTTATTATTGTTATTATTATTATTATCTCTTAAAACCCTCTCACATGTGCTTTAGCAAGCACTTACAATTATAACCAATTCTTTTATATATAACTTTTTTTATTTTCGTTTGAATTACGTTAAAATTGTGTTGGGGATTAATTTAACATAATATTAACCTCGCATATGAGTAGAAAAATATGCACTTTGTTTCCCTTGCAATATAATGCGCCGTCAAAACTTACAAAATCAACGAAGAATATATATCATTTGGGCCGAGTGCCTTCTCTGAACATCATTAGTAGTAGAAAAGAAAAAATTTCGTAGAATTTGCATTCATTGTATGTATTTAAGTGTATGCAGATACCAAAGGAAAGAGGAAAGTTGCAACTGAGGGTAGGTAGGGGTCATATTCGTCCATGTATGCATTAAATGAGTAGAGTTTGTAAAAGCAAGCCCTTCAAAATGAATATTATGAGTTAAATGTAAATTTCACAATGACACGCGATGCAATTTTTTTTTTGTTTGCGCGCGATTTCCATTTTTCCTTACTTATATGTTTTTGCTTATATTCAAGTGCATCAAAAGCATTTGCTCAAGATTCAGTTAACATTTTTCTTTACATATTTTTATATAGGCTTCTGCCTAAGAATTTCGGCAGCGCACGTCATATAGCAAACCAGTTATCAATGCATAAAGAATCAAGACTAATCATGTTCATTATTTTATTGTTGTTAACGAAAAGAATGAAACAATTGGAAAACAATGGTTTCTCTTGTCTTTCTCTCTAATTGAAACGGTACACGATTTAACTGATTTCGGAAAATGAATTGAAGAGGCTCAGTAAGATAATGGACATCAAAGTAAACAAAATATTGAGGTCATTGAGATAAATTCACACACTCTCTCTCTATCTTTCTGTCTAAAGAATATTACGAGTAAAAAGGCCTTAGAAGATCTGCAAAATTGCTTAAAAACAAGGTTATGCCAACTACGTCACCGTTTTCAAAAATCATTTACTTCATTTTGGGATGTAACGCATCTTCTCAAAGCTCAAAAGAAGGAAAAATACTTCACTGGAAGATTAAAATTCCAGATCTTGGAGATTCTTGGCTGCGTGTAATGCATACGAGATCTCATCTGAATGGGTGGTCAAGTAAAAAAAAATCTTACAGACTCAATCAATTCCATTTGCAATATATCTATTATTTTTCCAGAAAACTAGAGAGGGGATGAATTTTTCTTGGCAGTAGATTTTTTTGCAAAATGCATAAAATTATTCCTCAATAAATAGGAATAGCAAGAACATATACTAATTGTGAAAACCTTAATTAACTCCTTCAAAGAAAAAAAAATGTTATTAAAATAATTTTATTAAACGTCTTGATATTGTAACAGTTGCGCTAATGATCCCGGACTATATTACCTAGCGCCAGATTATAAAGTTCTTAAAAGTGAAAAATATTATATAAAATTGTGAATAATAGGATTATTATATACAAAGCCCTAGTAGCCATAGTCTGAGCAGTAACATAGACGTGTCACATAAGGCGGTCACAATTCTTTTTTTGCGGTTTTCCTGATGTCTTTTATAACAAAATTGATATTGTAGAGTTTTATTATAATTCTTGCTTCGGAATACCGAAAACTATAGACTTAAGACACTTAAGAGGTTTTTTTTTTAAATTTTAGAGCTCGTCTCGTTATATTCAACAGATGTATCGATCGATCGTAAGAGTCTATTTGTGATACTTAACGCCTGAGACGTTATGAATGAGTCATCTGTCTGGCCCTTTCTTATTGGAATAATATATATAAATTTAAAACTAATTTTAAAAACTCCAATGATGGACAGGAAGGGCGAGCAGAAGGAATGCATAAATTATGCAAAGTATTCTTCAATCCCATGAATGCACTGCCTTCAATGCCAAATTTCTTTTTATCCGAAATATAATTTAAAATCGCATTCGTGTATCAATTTTATTTTCAAACGTATATTCTTAAATAAAATGAAAATAAAAAAATGCTCTAGTAGGAAACTTGACTCTCTGTGAAGCTAAGAAAGTCTAAATATTGCAAAAGCAATTAATTACAAAGAGTCGTTTTTTTTTGTACACAATGCCGAATTAAAAATATTATGGAAGATAACAATCTTTCATGCGTTATTTTCCACAACTTACAAAACGTTAACCACAACATCTGAATTAGAATATTAGCTTCTGCTTTTTATGCTATATACCCCTTGCTATACTAATACTATAACCACCCACCAACCACGGAACTGAGTGTACGATCAACGCCAGTCATCATCGTAATTATTCGCATGCATACATTTGTAAAAGGCGGCTTGCTTTGTTTAATCATTTTCAGAATATGAATTTAAATGAAGATCACTTAAGTTTAGCGTCGTGTCACTCATGCACAAAACATATATTTTTGTTGTGCATGTGTTTATTATTTCATGTGTCACTTGATCCATTTTGTACGTACAGCTCATCTGCATGTGCCACCAGATCATTTCGCATATAATGTGATCATTTTCCCTTTCTTTCTCCTCGTCTCTCGACCACTCGCCTTGCCTCTCTCTTTGTCCGTGTCTCTCATCCTCTCGATCCATGTTCTCGTAATGTAAACTTTTTTTTATAGCCTGTGGCGTTAAATTTAACCCGAGACTTCAATTATATTTAAATAAAAAATTTTTCTGGGATTTTTATTTTTTGCTTTTTTATTTCGTTCTTATATTACTTACTACTACGATGTGTTCTAAGGAATTAATATCTGTTTTGCATGTTGTTATTTATTAAAGAGAACTATCGTTTTTTTTCCCTTTCCTTATTTCACATTTAAATAAAAAGAAAAACAATGATATTCAACGCTTCTTCATAAATGAGGTAATTAGTGATATAGTATGCCGTTGCGATGGCAGTCGCTTATGTATACTTTCGTATAAAATGACAGTGTGCGTGATTTTAATAAATATCGGAAGTGAAATTTTAACGCGAATGAATTATTTGTTGCTAGAAATGAAAAAATTGGTAGAATTAAGGAAAACAAAAAATTACTATATATTTGGTTTCGATCGAAACTTGTTATACCCCTCAAGTAAGTCAATAACACAAAAAGCTCTTAATTGCGAAAAAAATTAATTTGCCAATTAAGACTGTATACCAACAATCCAGATGCTAAGCGTGTGATTTTGTAACGATCGCTAAATTTCAAACCAATAACCGATTTGAATTACATTCGCCCTATGCATTCTACGGTCCTTTTTCGGCAGTCATGCGTGATCAATAAATTTGTTGAGTTTGGTTCCTAGTTGACGGCTAAAAGATATGCTCGGGACGCTTGAATTTTTGTGGTTTGTGTTTCGATCGAAGAATATAAGAGCATAAGTAATAATACTGATCGTCAATAATTCTTAATGCTCACAAAAGGGAACTTTTTCTTGCTTTTTCAAATTTGTGCATGATAACTGTGTTATGTGGCACAGTAACCGAGGCAGGTAAATAAAGTAGATAATTCGATAATAGATGATTACAATTAAGGGTTCATAAAAGGTGGCTATCGACTATTAAAAGATTGAAGTTGATTGGCATACTGACGATTGTCGAGTTAAATCACACTCAATATTGTAAAATATCATCGCACAAGCCAGCAGAGATATTCTCTGGAATCCATATGAAAGGCTACAATGAATAAAAAATAGTAGGACTAAACTACCTTCGACAATCGTGTGAAATACTATGAAGATGTACACACAATCGATAAGTGTAACGCCATTCACTATAGCTGGAATTAAATGTCACTCATAAAGTTTGAGTCTACGCAAAAAAGCGCAGGGATAGAAGGGTAACGCAAAACTCCACTTTTCATAGAAAATCTGGAAAAAATATTGTTCATCAAATCTGTCTTTCGAGTCCATCTTATCGCCGACTTTTACTTTATAGCCTTCTACCTGAAAACTTTGCATCTTCCGGGGGAATGAGTTTTTCTTCTATTATGTCTTTAGTGCTTGTTTTGGAATTTTTTGCTCAAATCGCTAATAATCCTATCCTCTTATTTTCCATATTATTTTAATGGCTGATATAAAAAATATTTTCCGACTAAAGAACGGAAGCCATACGATGTGTGATTCTTAACAAGCTTTATTTACCATAAAAATGGTACATACTTACCTTGTTTGCTCCGCTTTAAATACTCAAGACTGATATTTGTTTTTGAGAAAATTCATTTTATTTAAATAATTTTTTTTTAATTTATTAAAATTAAAATATTTTTCATTTTCTTTTCTTTTTTACAAAATTCTAAACATAAAACATTAAGAAATATTATCACAGTACAATATATTTTTATTTAAATTTTTAATAAATATCAATAGTATTTAATATACACGAGTTACATAAAAATTATACTAAACAAATCTCACGTTGACTTTAAGAACTAATATTTACGTATACACAAAAAAACATACATAATATATATATGTACATAATCTATTTAAGAATCATTAGGGAGAATATGGTTTAATTAAATATTTTAAAAACATTTGTTCTATCTTTTTAGATGAATACGTTTGAACTGTTTAGAGAAAAAAAAAATTAAATTTTTGGTAAGAGTCGTTGTTTAGTTTTTAAGAAAGCTGTGATTTTTATAAATTTTTTTAGAGCAACTTTGATTTACTCCGGACTGGGATTAAAGCTAAAATTGCATATTAAATTGTTAAGTCTGGATTCCCAGAAATGTGCAATGGATCTGAGAACTCAAATTCAAACTTTTATGTAGAATTTATAAATCGCCTGTCGAGGTATTATTTTGAAAAGGTTTAAGACATCTTATTGCTCTATATTGCAAGCGTAAAGAGAATCGACACAAACCCATGACAACTGCATGACATTGGTTTCCTGGAAAATGCCTGAATTCGTATATTTTACAAAATGTTTTCCAAATTTCTGTAGAGATACCGTTCGCCTACTGTTGAAACTAGCTATATGTACAATTTCTCTTATCTTGGCTTAAATCCGTGAACAGTGCTTTCTCTCAGAACTACTTTTGCTTTTATTAACCGACAATACAGAGCAAAATTCTTTTTAAAAAAAGTAAAATTTTTTAAAATTAATTTTCTTTTTATAAAATATTGATTTTAAAAATTTATTGCATTTTAATTTCATTTTTAAAATCCTTTCTTGATCTTTGATAAAAATAAATTCTTTGTGGTTTCTGAGTTTTTAATTATTTAGTGTTATCTATGTTTCTAAAGTTTAGTGAACATAACAAAGTGTTGGTTTCGTGTTTATCAACCTAAATTTTCTTTCACTGCAAGTTTCTGTTTCTTCATTAATGACTTGTGTGTAATTCGATTGTAATAATCTTCAGATCTCACTGAAGGTTATATGTATATGAAATCTGCAAAGAAATGTAACAACAGCAACAATTTGTGGTTAGTATTTCTACCAAAAATTTGCTTCCTACAGGATATATGGCACAGATCTTTTTCCTGCTATGGGGATTTATCGATTACTGTTAGTATTATTTATTTACGACTACAGTTTAAAGTCCCCATTTGTTGTAATCGTATCACATGAAAAAGCGAAATGAAAATCACTGTCATAGTCTTTAAAAATGCGACTGAAATCGAATGCACTTTTTCGTTTTCTAATATGAACGAAGACACCATATAGGATCAAGCGCTTATTTATTTATTCGCGCTTTAGATATCAAAAGAGTCTAAAAACGTGTGCAGTTATAAAACTTAAAAAAAAATGTTTCATACATAGAATTTTTTAGTAGCTTTTAATAAAGTGCCAGACTTCTTACCTTTTTCCTGCACTGGTTTCTTCTAGAAATGATCTACGTAGTTATTGCTTCAATGCCCTGCGCCATCTTAAATTTTGTTTCTTCTAAAATGTTTACTTCATTTTACATCATCATATAAGGTGAGTCTTCTCCGTTAACTTCGGTCGGACTGTCTACAGATGGGTTAATGCGTTTTTCTTTTTGGCGACGATTACAAAACCATACGCGAACGACTTCTTTCTCCATACATAAACGATCGGCTAATTGACTAATCTCTTCGCTAGTTGGTTTCTGATTCATCATAAACGAACTCTCAAGAGCGCCACGTATAGAAGTTTCAATGGAAGTACGCTTTTTGCGTCGCCGTCCCATAATTTCAGGTGTAGTAACTGTAGTTTGAAGCGCAGCAGGATCAAAAATACTTTTAGAAAAAAGCAAAGAAAAATTGAACCAAAAAAAGTTATATAAAGTATTAACAAATTGAAAAATTTTGGAAAAGAATAACTTCGACTATACACTTACCCTCCAGTTGCTTGTATGGTACGGTCCGCGTCATCTAACCATTTCTGCAGCAGAGGCTTCAACTTGCACATATTCTTGAAACTCAAATTCAAAGCTTCGAAACGTGAAATGGTGGTTTGAGAAAAATCGTTGCCATACAATTTACCCATAGCCAAGCCCACGTCGCCTTGTGTGAAAC
The DNA here is from genome assembly GCA_000671755.1 of Glossina brevipalpis. Lineage (NCBI taxonomy): Eukaryota > Metazoa > Arthropoda > Insecta > Diptera > Glossinidae > Glossina > Glossina brevipalpis. The sequence continues at coordinate 1,678,401 of KK351015.1, forward strand.
CTAATTTAATACGCCGCTGTTTAAACGTTTTGGCAAATTGTTCCAATTCTTCCAAATCAGTAGTTTCCTCGGGAGAAGGTTCTCCCGCTCTGACAGCATTATTGACTACATTTTTAGGTATTTGTGGTGTCTGAGGTCCACCAGTAGGTGTGTTGGGTGTTAAAAGACCACTAACTTTTACGTGATTATTGCCACTAGTAGAGGGAGATGGAGTTTTATGTTGGGCGCTGGCGGTACCCGCATTATACATTGGCAGCGGTGAAGATGCTGGACTATGCACTGGAGTGTGAGATAGTGTGGGTGTAGAGGTCTGTAAAGTTTTCATATGTAAAAGCTCAGATTGTCCTGCCGTTTGCATCAGAGACGAGCAGCGTTCGTGATGGGCAAACTCTTGCTGTTTTTGCAAAGCCTCTAATTGTTGGGCTGCTTGGGTCAAAGCTTGTCTTTGCAATAGGAATTGGGCCGTAGCCACTTGAGCAGCAACTGAGGGATCGTCTTGACTCAAACCCAAAGAACCGCTTCTTAATATGTCTAAATAACTTTGAAATTGTTGTTGAAGAGCTACTTGCTGCTGTTGCAAGGCTTGGTGAAATTGAGAAAAATCATGAGGAGCCAAAGGGCCACCTAATAAAGGGTTAGTTATACCCAAACCAGTCGCTGCACTAAATTGCGTTTGAGATGAAATCAAACTGGCGGACAAAGGAACCATGGGACTTCGCGGTGGTAGAGGTGCAGTTAGAGAGACCGTCGGATTTTGACTACAAATCGGTGAGAGAGCTGCTGGGATCTTAAGGCATTTTAAAGAGGGCGAAGGAGGCTGAGAACTATGTCGGGAATTTTCACTAGTTAAATTTAAAGCGGCTTCCTCCACTACTTCTATCTCATCTTCACTTTTAATGCAAGGTTTCAAAAGCTTTGGAGAATGAAGACCAGACGATGGCGATGAAAGCTGCTGGTGATGATGGTGGGGATGGTGAGTCGTATGGTGGTGCAGACTATGCAACGGGTGCGGATGTAAAGCTGATAGCTGACGACGTTTCAAAGGTGGATGATTTAAACCCAAAGGACTTACTGGAGACGAACGACAACGATCACTTGAATTTCCTACACTTGAAGTATTATCTTCACAATCAGATGCTGAAATTGAAGCAAAAATTTAAAAGAAAATTAAAATTTTATCTTCATGTGTTTTCAAAAAAATTTAAAAGAAACATGTGTCGTCGCAAAAGCAAAGAAAACACTGACTTCAAAGTTATGCTAAATAGAGAAAACAAAACCTTTTTACATATCGTTAGATGAGCTTGAATACAATCCTTTGAAATTGTATAAATTCTGGTCAATTTCATGCTTTAGTGATTCAACTGAACAAACAAATACTCATTCGCACAGACGCACGGCCAAGTCGTCTCACCCTTTCCCTTGAAATGAACTTTACAACTTTGTGCCCAGTGCCTGCTTCGGTGCACAATTTGTGTTTTCCTCAAACTCATCTAAATGGCATTTTCATGTTTTCTTTAGCATTTTCTAATATTTCCCACAGAATTGCAAATTTTCGTTATATAAGTTTACCATACAATTGAATTTTTTTAAAGGAATGAATAAAAAAATTATTCAAATACTATTTTTAATGCACATTCGAAAAATATTGATTGGAAATTCCACCCTCGTTTGAATAATAATCTTCATGTGTCCAAGTGCGGAAAGGAAAAAATGTTCATTTTTCTTTTTTATTTTTTTAAATAAACCCAAATTTTCTATAAATTATTCACTTTCTCCCCAAGCTGGCGATTGTTGCACTTGTAAAGGTTGAAGATCCGTTCGTTTGTGAAAGACCGTTTATAACCATTTTGTTAAAAATTTAAATATTGGACCAACAAAGTCATACCCTTTTCCACCTTACTAACTATTGATAGATATTGACTTCATAATCGTATGCATCACTAAGTTTTATAGAGTTTTGCATACTTTCGTATGGGTAGCAGAGGTTGGAATTTTCTTTATATATTTATATACAAATTTTTTTTTTCTTATTGCTTCTGATGACTTATTTTGTGCAAACTCACGGTCACCATATTCGTTCGTGTTAGTTCTTATGCAAAAAACGAAACGTTAAAATCCTTTTTTGTTAAGAAAAATTGTATCATGGTACGTGTGCATTATTTGGTATTCAGATAATGTGCAAATTTATGTTTACGGATGGGTATCCAATGCAAAAGCAGTGACTGAACAGTGGCGGTGTACAAATAATTTAAAGAATTTTTTATACAAATTTTTATATTTTAGACACTTGTGTTTATATAATTCCAACTACAATCAAAGATCACAGTAGAGGGAATTGACCGATTGAGAATTTAGACAATGAAGGCTCTACAAGTCATCTCAAAAATGTTTAAAATTTTGATTAGAAGACGTTTATAATCTGATCACTGATCACATAACTAAGAACGGAAGCAACTGAATATAATCCATGATTTTACATTAGAACAATTACGCAACTTGAAACAAATAATTTGTATTTACCTTAAGATTCATACAAGCATAATCTTAAGTAAAAACCATTAAAAAGTTTCTTATGAACACTGATCGCTGTAAAGTTTGTTGTAAAGTTTGTTTGCGTACCGTTCATGTATCTATAAGATAGGAAACCACTGTAAATTTTTCAGAACGAAGCTTGTTTTTATTATTTTCATAGATGCTTCGAGCTTTCGAGAATTAGTGAGAAAAAATACAATGCTCGAAATAAATTTATTCTTTGAAATTACCAGCTTTCTCTGAAGTGGCCCTGCCAGATTGCTTCTGACAAGTAGGTCGCTGCTAAGAAGATACAGTTTTAGGTGTTCCAACTCTCATGAGGTCTTAGTAGATTTTCCAATAAATCCATACTTATCCCATAAATCGGTTAAGTATCAACTTTTTTCTTCTTCTTTTCCCTGGAAGATCGGTCTAATGTTGGCGTTAACTTGCGCAAAATATTTCTTACTCTTTACCTCCTACATAAAGTCACAAATTTGGTAAACGCAGCGATTTGAGAAGATGGTGATATAGCTGAAATTTACGCACACTTTTTGGTCTATCTTTACTTCTCCGGTTGTATTATATAAATATTGTATTTGAATTTGAATTTTTTCTTTATTAACTACTTTTGATACAGAAAATTGATTATTAGTTGAAGATTCAAATTTTTATGGAAAAGCAAAGAAAGGAAAATAAAATGAAGAAACGGGGTAATGATATTTACCTCAATTCAAGATAACTTACCAAATGTAATCTATAATTTCGAACAAGTTCTTTATCTTGCCATCTTATATCGCTTACTGTGATATTTTTCTCCTATTTCGTTCGTTGGAATTTGTTACACAATAATTCAATTAATTTATTGAACTGAAATAATCTGAACTCCGCTGTAAGAAACTTATAAGCTCGGTGAGTTATAACTTGATAATGACTTTTACTTATGTAGACCTGGTTACAGAAACTGTTACTCAAAATATAGATAACTTGTCTAGCGATTATGTCTTTAAAAGTCTTGCAGATAAAGTCGTTCAAAAATTGAACAAGTTGTCAACCCAAGTCGATGCCTTTTTTCTTCGATTATAAGCAGTTCTTTCGCAATTTCTTGAAAATTTCTCAATCAGTACTAAAGCAATATTTCGGTGTTTGTTTTCTCCTTCGACTTATACTTTCATTAAGTGATAATAACCCTCGAGTTACAGAAGTTGCCAATCTAAACCCGTACGAAAAAATATCAACTTTTTTAGAAACAAAATTAAAGAGAAAATAAAATTAAGATCAAGAACTAGAAACCATCCTATGTTTTACTATGTCACAATTCCTCTCAGTCTTTTAAACCAAAAGATTTCTGCTAATATAAAACGATGAGTAACTTGTTAAGTTAAAATCGAAACTTTTTTTAATATTTACCGCCCCTGTTTAGGTTTCCCATATTGGTAGCAGTAACGTATGTATGGAATGGAACACACGAACATAACGTCATCATTATCATTTGACTGAAATGCCAACAGTTGATGTTCAATGAATTTTAGATTTTTACAAACGTAGACGTTGGCCACCCAAAGCAACATTACAAGTGAAGAGAAAATAATATGAAAAAACTGAATTTAAATCTAAGCACTGGACCACAACGGAAATGTATAATTTTTGCATAAAAAATTCTTTTATATATGGAAAAATTTACAATACAAGACAGACAGGCATGAACTGCTAAACATAACTATAGTTGAAGTATACGAAAAACGTATACCACATCAACAACTAAAATTTATTTATTAAGGAGTAGAAAAAGCATTGCATCAATAATGCAATGAATGGCAAGTAAACCTAATTTTGAAAAGGTGTAAACTCGAGGATTTATTTTTGGTATTAAATAAATATTTGAAAGATTCTCAAAACTGTTAACTAAAATGTCCTTAAATCTTAAGACTTTTAAACAACTTTTCATGTATTACGCAGATTACTCAAGTGTTGAATTTTTCTTCTCTTCTTTATTAAAAATCTAACACTTGAAAACACATTTAGGGATATCTTGTAACCACTCTCTTCCCTCTCAGCCTAAAGTCAATTAAGGAGGCAAACAAACTATTACTTAACTTGTATATAAATGCTTGGCACACTTTCTTGACACTTTTAAAACATCATAATAAAACTAAATAATAGCTAAAGAGGAAAGAAAAGAACGAGATGATCATATCAGAAGGCAAAGAGAAGATGAAGGGGTTGTTGTTTTATAAAATACAAGAACTTTGTCACGAGTTTTATATTATAAATAAATGTTTGTTTTTTTTTTGTTTTTTTTTTGGAACCTCTCATCATTTTGATTGGTTTTGCTCTTCAACAGTCTGTTCCGTAAACATAGGTTAGGTTTTTAGTCTTGTGTAATAAAACAAAAATTGATTCATTTGGGTTTGAAGGAAAAAATACTGCGTTAGTTATTCTATAGTAGCAGATGTTTTTATAACATCAGCCATATATATGTATGTATATAACACCAACAACAATATTATTAACAACTATTACATATGTAGGGATTGCCATTGAAAATTTCATCGGATTGTTTTTTGTTTTTATTTCTTTCAATAGAAAGCAAAACATGTGGGGGGAAGCGTGCGACTACAGATCTCAAAAGTGTGGACAAATCCTAAATTTATCACACGTCACCATTCATTCACCAGTAAGTAGTTCATTGAATGAAGATAAAAAAAATATCCATTTCTAGAACCAAATGGTGTTTTTGTTTTAGTTTATCGCTGAAAAGGATTCATTGCAAATATATTCAAAATTATCGAGAAAAACCATCTGTAGCCTCTTGCTTTTTAATAGTTACTAATTTGATTAAATTCTCTTAGATTTTAAATTGAAAACACATTTAAAATGACGAACAATGCTTAAGCTTGTTACGGCTTGTTACTGGCTTTTAGCTTTTGTTCACCCTGTATTACTAGAAAGGTCGAAATTGTGCAGGATAATCAAAAGAAAAGATTTTAAAATTTAATATCTCAGATTTTAAATAGATATCGATAACGCAAATACACGAATGATACAGTATTAGGTGCCACCATCGATAATTAAATTTTGTCATTTAGAATTAATTCTTTAACATTTTGATAAAGGTTTATTTTATTCAATTTTGAGAGCGGAAGAGCTAGAAGGCACCGTGACAGAGTTCGAGGTGGTAGACCTTAGGTAGCATAATTTCCTTATTATAACATAACTGGATAAATTATAATTTAAGAGTTAAAAGCATTTCGTATAGTAGGAGTGAGACACTGCCTGTTAAACTGTGCTCTTTACAGTAATAAAGAACATGGATGAGATGCAAGTGAAAAGGTTGAAGAAGCCTTACGGAACAAAAAAAGAAAGAAATATTCCTCTGGAAGCGGATGATAAGTAGCCTTTTTGTCATATAAACATGAAGGAATGTGAAAGATGTCAAGCTAAAAATTTAGATAGCGGCATATTTGAGTAGGAATTGAATGAACAGAATATATGAATTTTAATTTCTTAAAGACGTAATATTTTTAAAGGCAATTGCAAAGGCTTAAATTGGCCGATTCAGGCTATTTTCATTTTGATATGATTTCGTCTAATAATTGATGGCTATCGGTCTAAAGTACTTTACATGTCTTTGTATCACTTTAACTGGTTACGAGGAACTTTACGTAGTTGAGACCATTTTATTGTAGAACATGTCGTGCACATATATGTGAGGAACAATTAGTTTTATTTACTTACCATTTGACTGCATGGGCGACGGCGATCGTGAAATACGACTTATATCTGCAAAATATAAGAAATCCCAAAGATGTAGTTTCAAGTTTTAGCAATTTTTACTTTCATTTTCTTAATAAATATTATAATTTTACAGCATATGCACACACGAGCAATAATACAAACATTTTCTTAAAACTACGAACAATTTTCTCTCTTTGCACTTAGAAAACAACAAAGTATTAAATTGCAATTTCCTCGTCTATGGTTATAAAAATAAAAGGATAACAAGCCCACACTAGAACAAACGTCAACGTCCTTACATAGTAAAACTGCAATGCATATGAAATGAAAGTGGTCTAGTTGGCTTGATCCTTTCGACTACTAGTTTATTCATAGAAACAAGAAGAGGAAGAAGAAAACAAACAAACATATCAACATATTGAGCAGATATATGCATGATTATTGACCACCTGGTCACAGTTGACTGACATCATCAATACACTTAAACATAAAACATTGAATAGACAGTGGGAGAGCGTGTACATCCCCATGTTGACGCATAGCACAAATGTCCATGTTGTCCATTTCTCTGTGTACGTGCCACATAGTAATTTGAATTTTCTAACTATACGGTGAATATGATAACGACGCTATGAGTTCATTTCATTTCCGACCACTCAAATTTACAATATTTCCAATTTTTATTTTATGTTTATGCACGAGCATCAATAAAAAAAGTGCTAATTTATGAGCTTGAAATTTTACTAGCTATGTTTCGCTTTTTTATTCCTTCTTTTTACTATTACTATAAGAAGTTAATATCCCTTAAAGTTTTATACTTTAATTCATAAAAATTATAAAAATGCATTACTTGTGTACTGAACGTATTGCTAGCATTTAAGCAATAATTCCCATAAAATCTTGAAAGGTGACGTATCGCAAATGTTTGCTGATGACTTTTGCTTTATTGCCAAGAGCATGAACAATATAAAATGATGAAGTAATCCTAGAATTTTTAATTTTGAGAATCATATCTGAAATATCTTATGATAACTACAGCGTAATATGCATCATTTTTCAAAAATTCATGTAATATTAAATACAGTATATGCAAAAAACGTATAAATTTGGCGAAAATGGTGGATTGTAAAATTAAATAAACATCAACCTTGTAAAATTAAGTAAAGAACAAAGAATCGTATAAATTAAAATTATTTAAAACAAGAGTTCACATACAAGAGTTTATAGAGTACACGAGAACATGAAAAAGCAAAATATAAGATGCTTAAATCGATTTGAACCTAAAGGAAAACTTGGCCGTTGTTTATGATCATGTAAATTGAGAGAGAATCACTCAAGCTATTTTAATTGAACCTCTGCTAAATAAAAAAAGGATAGATGTACTCAACTCTAAATTAAAATTATTCTGAAGTTAATATTATTTAATAATACAATAAAAAATTAAAAAACAAAAAAATATATAAAAGTACAGTAATCTGCAAAAAATAATATTTTAACATATAGAATAAAATAAAAAAAATAAGGTTGGATCTCATTTCATATAATAGTTTTTCCCAAAAATAATCTTTCATACGACAACAAAGTCTAATTTTTAGTATCTTATAATCCGAATTATTACAAATTAGTGATTTAACATAAAAATTTACAGGGCTAAATACGGACAACATTGATCTATTTCTTGTGCTCCTCTCTCGCGAACATCAAGCCTTTATATGGCAAGAAAGTAGTAATATTTTATGGGGAGATTACGTGAACGATTGTATTAGACGGATTGGTGTAGGATATTTAAGAGCCGCTTTATTGGATTTTAACTTATTTTCAGAGCGATAGTTGATTCAAATTGTATGTTGAACTTTTTTAAATCTTGCACTCGTATTTGTAGTCTAACTATATCGTGTTTAATACTTCTAACGAACGTCAGGACCATAGTCAAGTTGTAATATGTATACTGCAGATTTGTGGTACATGGACGGGACCTTTTCCCACTCATTTCCCTAACAAATTTTTTTCAGTAAAAATCCGCTCTACTAAATCTGCATAATCTATAACACATCTGACACTTCTTTATTTAAAAATCTTCGGTTTTAATTAAATTTGCTTACCAATGCTATCGAATATTTGTATTTTAATGATTATAATGATTAAATATACCGAAAGTTCAAGATCAAACTATATGCAAAGATAACTACGTGAACTTTCAACTAAAGGGTATTAATCAGTGGACTATTGCAAGTCTTTCAGAATTTGCTTAAAGTCTTGAATTCCTTTAACGATTAAAACCACAAATTTATATTTATATTTTTATGTGTACTTGTAAAAATAACTTTTGATCTTCAATGGACATTATTTTATATAATTTTTTTTTTTTTTGATTTTAAATAAGGGTAAATCGCTGTTGACCTCATGCAGAGTGAGCGTATGTGCTTTTATGCATTATAAAACCTCAAAAAGTAACAATTTTAACAAATTTTTGCAAAGAGGGTAGTATGATCTGAGGATAAATAGCACGTAATAAATCGGCTTTGACCCCACAAACAGCTATATTTGCAATAAAATTTTCAGCAAACTTTAAATGTACAATCGACAATAACAACAACAAGAAAAACAGCAGCAAAAAGGTCATCTAATTAAACAGCAAAATTTAAAATGTATATATATACACATGCATAGTTTTCTCCATTAACATTCGGGAACTTCATATATCACTATACACACAAGTACATATATGAGCATCTGTATAGATTTCTGCCCATACCCATTAGCGCATATCTTGTGTTTATAGAATTAAAACTGACCCTTCTTCTAGTAGGTGTCAATGTTTACAATATTTAATATACTTCGATACTATTTCATACGAAACTTGTATGTATATTTATGTGTTCGCTACATGTATGTGTTTGTGTGCTCGTATGCAGTACATATCACATCTCATATAACAGACGCGTGTATAACTCGTGCGTTTCTCGTCAACCCGTGTCTTTTGAATTAGAAGCAAATGCGAATGTCGACAAACCTTTAAAATTATTAGTATAGAGGGTTGATTTTCTCTCGACTATACGGTTACTTTTATTGTTTTAGTTTAATTTGTTGTTTTTTTTTTTATTATAATTTATGTGTCATTTAAACGAAATTTAGTTTTATTCCATTTATTAAATAATTTTTAGTGAAGAATGAGGCATATGCTGTCTACTTATTATTCTTTAGATCTCAAACAGCTTCAAATGTTACAAATTAGGAATCCTTGAAAATAAAAAGAAAGAAGATGTGCGATAAAATTATTAAAAATTAGTCAAAGCTTCAATTACACACTGTAATATAATTAATACTGAACGCTTAAAAGATTCACTTCACTCGTTCAAGCAATGCTCATATATTCAAACTGAAGCCTATCTCTAGTTCCAGGCCCTACTTTCATCAAATGGTTCAGACGTTTTGTTGATGAAATGGGCATCATTTAACCGGTTAAGCTACACTTACTCCCTCCTAAGCTTCAGATGTTGTTTGTTTCATTTATACCGTCTCTGAAATGATTTTCTAAACTGTCCTTTTTGATGAAAACTTTCGTCATGAATTTTAGAAAAACCACAGTAGGAAAAATTTATTTTTAGTACGGATTCTGTGGCACAAATGTATATTTTACAAGAGCAGTTTTGTAAATTGATGCATTCATGGTATTAATTGAAAATTATTTTTTCCAAATCTTTAAAGAAGGATTCAGAAGTTTCCTTTTTGCATTCTTTAACGATTTCTATTCATTTGGCTGATTTGGAACTAAAGAAATGGACACCTGTGTAGTGCCTTGCGGTAATTCACGCTTATAATAATAAGCGCATAATCGTACTTACTCTTAAGTCAACTCACATGAGTTTCTTTGGTCTCTTTGAAAACTTCATAAAGTTTAACCAACCATACTCAGTCGATTCATATAAAGTGTTTCAATAGAGTGCACTATTTGACAAATTTCACAATTTCATGGCCTGCTGGTTTGAGCTCATGATTAGGCACAATCTTGTACGAGTGAAGGTAGATGTCTTTCGTCAAAATTTCGCTGCGTAGTGCTTCATAAAATTTGAAGTTGTTGATAACGATGCCGAATTGATTTTTTTTGGTTTTCGGCGACACTCAGCAGCAATGTTCTCAAGAGACCAAGAGACCAAGTACATCGACGCAAAGGAGACTTACTTTTGGTTTTACACAATTATAACGCAATCTTCTTTTGTGTAGTGCACTGTTTTGAATATTCGAAACAATCATAGGTCACACCTGCTAAATTTCATCAAAACAAAAATTTGAAATGTTGTAGTCTTGTTGAGACACATCCTATATTCTATGTACTGACCTAATAGGAATATATCATATTTCAAATTTCAATTCATAACTAATAACCTATGAAGAAATAATCGCATTTCTTGGACGTGTGTACATGTATCAATCTTGATACTTGTTTGATCTTTAATTTTAAATAGAGCAATTCTTTTCGATGTAGCACATGCACTACACCATACAAATGTTGAACTGACACTACATTAAAGAAGACTCTGTCGAAGAATAAAGTCGAATTTTACTAAAAAGTAAGGAATTTTTCTTACTTGCTCCGGAGAATTATTGAATGAAGTATTATGCACATTTTGGACGCCAGAAATCTAGCGCCAATTGTTAGCACGCTGCTCAAAAAGGAATCTTCAAGTATTTGAAGTTCTGTTACCAGCCCAAAATAACACCTTCTAAGAATATTTATGTCAAGATTAGCTAGACGAAGGTTAAATGCTTTGCAGTTTATCAAGGAATATTCTTTCTTTAGGGATTGCATCCCGAATGACAAAATTAGCGTATAAAGATCTATAGACAAATCCGGATATGCTCGCTCATTTCAATTTGCGTACTATTTTACCCATTTAACTTGGCCAGTCGTTAATTTAAATATTTTACTTTAAAATTGTAATACCTCCGCATATGTAAACTTAATCCGAATCTATTTATTCATTATTGCTCTCGTCTCTGCATATCTTTGTAGACATATCTATGAGGTGAAAAGCATTTTAAATAAAACAAGTGAAAAAAACTTCCTCCGCCTCAAAGTACGGTTTGCTTTCGATTTGTCTTTGTCCAAAAATATAGTTTACATTTAGAATTTTATTAACGAATAACATGACTTGGTTTATATATAGATGAAAACATTTGATTACCTGAACTGTAAAGGAGATTAGCTTGATTGTTTAGCTATCCTACTTGCAGGCAAAAGGATTGCCCATAGCTAAGGCATAAAGTAATTGGATTATATCGTATCGTGGCATGGGAGCATTAAGATCGAAAATAACAGGAAGTCTCAAGAAGTTACGCTTATCTATATTCGCTGACTTACTTCTCGCATATGGAAAACTATTACTACGTCCCTTAGCCATCATTAAAATGAAAGGAACAAAAATAGCATTTAGTTCCTTCAGTGCTTTTAGACGGATAATGTAATAAAACACAATTATAGTAAGAATTCATTATTAATTTTATTTAATTTACTACCAATCGTTGTATTTAATTTGTCTGTAATAATCAGTTCATTATTAATTATCTCATTAATTTGTTAAATATTATATATCTAAACAGTAATTGAATTGTAACCCTGTACTCTCAGTGATTAAGCACTTGTTATACCCAGCACTTGACTATAGCCAGCAAACGGAAATATTTAAAACAAAATCAATGAAAACTAATACATACAATACACCTTCAATAACGTGTTTGTAAATATTTTTTTATTAAGTTAAAAGTCCAGCAATTCATAAATACATGGATAAAGAAAAAATAAATAAAAAAATGAAATCAGCTCACTGAACAAAACCTGTTCAAGTTTACAACATACCGCTCTTCTAAGAAAAAAATTATTGATAAATTTTTTAATGGTAAATAATAAATCTTTAAAAAATTGTTCCTTAAACTGATAATAATAAAAAAAATTCTTAGATAAGTGTACTAACAGCATGTAAACGGATAAAGGTAACCGGCTTAAGTAGAATATTAAAATAATGCACTTTTCACAGCAAAGATATCATTGCCATAGTAGAGAATATTTTCTTTCTTAATTTATGTATAAGGATTCTAAAGGGTAATTATTTATGGGGTCACTGATAGTAGTGCTCTAAAAAGAGGAAGTAGGAGGAGGAAGTGAATCTAAATCATCAGTTTCAATTTCCTCGAGGGACTACAGGTACGTTAAAAGTAACGTTCACAACAATGCCATCGTTGGGGGAAGATTTATATAAAAAAAAAATGGGTTGATGTACTCTAATATTGACTTTACTTTTTTTTAACGTATCGTGTCTTTAAGTGAAAGCGGTTCACCTACAGCGAGTATTGTGATCTAAGGGAGATCAAGCAGCAAGAATTAGAATACAAGCTGACCTAAAAAATAAATTTATGATGTTAGTTTGGAGTGACCCTAAAGGAGTTGTAATTTTTAAACTGCTCATTGGCAATCATTTGTTGTCAACGTCTAATAAATATGGAAAAAGGAACCTCAAGTCCTAACGAAATTTACTAGCAATTTGCAATTAATACAACTGCAAACATAATTATGTTCCGGTTAGTTTTTCGTGAAAAATGATCAGCGCAAGCCCTGTAAGCCCCAAATCGCGAAAAGCGATCGAGAGAAACGGTTATATATAAGAAATTATTTACGCCATTGTTCTGTTTTTTTTTTTTTTGTATTTTTTATCTAAAAGAGATATGAAGTTTTATGAGCAGCCAAAACAACCGTGAAATCTTTTAGTAGTAATAAGAAAAAAAAAACTTGTGCCAGCGACTCAATAAAATATTTTCTTTTAATTGATTTGTATTTGTATAAGGGAAAAGCTTACAAAACCGAAACTCCATCCTTGATGATCTTATTGCCTGAAAAATGCTTTAGATGGCGAATTAATATTGAATTTCTTTCCAATAAAAAACTTGCTTAATACATTTTCAATTTGTTGTTGAATGCGCAATTACTTCTTCTAACTATCTTTCTTATCGTTTAACTCTTTTTCGTTTTCTTTTTTCTAATAATATATTTACATTCTTTCTTATGATAGCGTTTTAAATTTGATTAATTTACGGTTATTATGAAAACTTTTTATTATAATAAATGAAATATAAGTTCAATTATAGACGATTTAAAATTTTTTGTATATTTTTGATAACGTACTCTTTTTATCAATTTCACAAAAAAAAAAATTATTTTAAAAGTAGGTCAATTTTTGAGATACATATCTACACAAATAATTTTAATTTAAATTTTTAGAGTATTTAGTAATATAAAATGATGTCAATAAAATTTTATCAACAAGTTGTACAGAGAATCAGTAAAAATTGAAATGAAAAAATGAAAAATTGAATTGAAATTTTTAGTTTGCCTCTCTTTCTGTTAAGATACCTCAAGAACCTTAACTAAATGACTAGACGTTCGCTTAGGATGTATTTCAGAAATGTTCCGCTATTGATTTTGAAATTTGATTTGAAATTCTCTGAAATAATATTCAGAGAAATGATTGCAGTAATGAGTTCAAAATCGCTATTATTTGAGACGATTCCAGCATCGTTGACACCGTCATATATTTGCTGCTAAAATGTTTCATGGTCATCAGAAATGTGCCGTAAATTTTGATGATATTAAAGAAATTTTGATGATTCTAAAGAAATGTAGAAGGCTTCATAACTATTACCCATTTCGTAACGGACTAAAATTTGACTTTGAAATGAATTCGACTGTTTTCGTTGTTACAAGTTAGAATTAGAGGTATCTATATTCTATCTAGGATTCACAGAAGTCCGATTTATTCCAGCGAACAATCACCTTAAGGCAAATGAATTTTTGATTGTACTAAGACTATGAAGACTACCGAAACTTGGCTTTTATGTGAACACAAGTTAAAAAATCAAATTTCAAAGTGAGCGTGATTCGCCCACAAATACTATTTTAAAATATTTTTGTCAACTACTTGAAAATTGCAACTAATGTATATCGAGTGGAAAACTCTTGCAGTTATTTCTAGAGTGCTGCCAATTTGTTTTCTCATAGTGGGAGTTTTATGATGAATCTACACAAACCGTGTCTTCTGTCTGAGAAAGAAATAAAAATTTCTTACTCATAAAATTTCTTATACATAAAATACTCTTAGCACATAAGAGAAGTTTGAGTCCAACTTTTGTTTTCAGAAATTTCCGATCAGTGATTTCGATTGAGAGATTTGTTTAAATATTTTTTTAAAGAACAGTAGTATGTAGTCTTTAAGAGACTTGTCCCGCAGCTTTAATAAGCTGACTTTTGTATCTAGTTTTTTCCATCTTGTCCAATCAGGGATATGCTACTAAATTTCTTACCGGTTTTACAGACGTATATGTATATATACATATATGTGAAAAAAAGTCTTCCGAAGCCTTACTACAACCGCAACATTGTACTTGTACTTGAATCTCTTTTGATGCTAGTAAGACTATTCTAAATATAAAGGTATGGAGCAAAAATGTTGAGCCCTTTAAGAGGTAGAAATGTAAATATTTTCGCTTATGGCATTTTAACAGACTAATGACTTGCCGCCGCTTTGATAGAGATGAATTTTGATGCGTTCTTCTGCAGTACAGTCGTGATAAGTCATAGTTGATTGACCAGCTCTTTTTAATTGTGCAAATCTTCTGCAAGGAAGACTTTGCATATGTGTTAAGACACCTTCTTAGTAAACTAGTAAGTTATTACAGCATGCTTATCTAAAGTAGCAAAAATACTACGCGAACTCCTTAGCTTATAATCTCTAAAAAATTTGAAGCTTTACAGATAGAGCCGATTTTCAAACTCCATAAATTACATTGAATCGAGAATATTATTACTGCGATCAACTTCGCCTCTTCAACCGACCCAAGATTTCTGGATGACTGAGCTTATATACGATGGTTTTAATAATATTTATTCCCTGGAATGCCAAATCATTTTTAAATTTATATTTTTATACGCCGACCAACTTATGTTGGTCCTCTCGGTGCGCCCAACTGTAATGATGGTTCCATACATATACGACTAGATCTGCATTTACACCATTTTGGCTTTTACAATCAGGCTGACGAACTTAACACATGCCCATCGTCAATTAATGGTCAGAAACTATAATTACTTCACTTAATATGAATGCTTTTTACAGATTATTTTGCTTTATTATGTTATTTGCTTTCATCTATAGTTCGAAAAGTGAACAAGTTGTTACTACGCAAGAAGAATAGAATTTAAAAAAATATGCTATTTCCTCTCCATTTTTTTTGTTAAAGTAATGCTACTACGCTTTTTTCCATTCTAGCAAACAAAAAAATTGAACTTCAATGAAGATGCAAACTTGCCAAATATTATTAATTTTGATTGCTCCCTGCAGTTCCAGTAAACTAAGACCAACTGAAATATATTGATGTCAAAAAAAAAAATTCATCCTTACATACAACATTTGATATTTCTATTATAAGATTAAATATTTATAAGAATAAGAAACACACCCCTCTTTTTACAAGTCATTAACTTAAAAATATTACATAAAAATTTGACTTACATCGATTTTGATTGAAATGATGCGTCGTAGTAGGCGTAGTTTTTAACATATCTCGCTTTAAGGAATTATTAGTATCCTCCGGTGCTGTATGCCAACGCAGCTCCGACATAACCATTTTTACAATTAAAATATATTAAAAGTTTCTTTTTTTTTTTATATTTGCTGTTTTATCGCACACTTTATTGAATTGAAATGTTCATTGTATTAAGAGAATAATATTTACGAAGATTTGTTTCTATTTTCTGATAATCGAACGTATTTCCGACTATTTCGAGTAATGTTTACTTGTAGCTATTGTCGTAGACTAAAACTGAATTATCACTACCGAGCTACAGATGGTCTTTCTTTCCCTCTTCCCTTTCATTTTCTTTCTAAACGATTTATTGATTGATATTTGATATCATGTATATCGAATATATTTTTCCAAACCTTAAAGGAACAAATAACTCATCACACACAGAAGTGTTAAGATTTTTACTTCAAATGTAACGTGTTTGGCTTAGGTTGCTGAACTGCGTTGCGAAATGTTTTAACATTAATGACTGAGTTAAATTTTCTTTTTCTATAAATTTTCCCTTATTTTTAGACGATTTATTGAACTTTGCTAGGGGTTCATTTAAACACGATTTTCTTTCGTATTAGAATTTTTTCTCAGTTTACGCAAAAATTATTTTCTTTTACTTCGCTTTGTTGTTGTTCTTGTTTTCTGTGCTTCTCCGTTTTGTTCAACTTTTGTGGAAGCGTTTAAACGTTTCACTTGTTAGACGTGATAAATAAAACTGAGTTCTGTTTTATAGTTTGTGTCCGTACACACAGCGACGCAAGTGACCCTCTGACAGCTGGTGTATTTGTTGTATGTATAAAAGCGTTTGCTCTCATTTTTTAGCTTGTTTTTTTTTTTTAGTTTTTTCCTATTTTAACTTTGTATGCATTTACCGTTTTTTATTTTTATTTTATATTACGATCTTACGTTGTGTGTGTTACTGTAAAATGTGCAAAAAAATTTAAGAAGAAAACAAGGCAACCACAGAAAAAATGACTACAAAACTAGCAATACAGTCAGTCATTTATATTCGCTTACAAACAAATACATCTACAATACTTTACTCTTGAAGGAAACAGGCTTGGATGAGTTTTCTATGAGATTACACGCATAAAGAGTAAGTTCCCCTATATCAAAAAAATAAGAAAAAATAAATTTTCAGCTCTTTCTATTTTATATTCTTATCAGGTTTTTTCTTTGCTTAAGGAGAAAATCGAGACCATAAAACAGAATCCACAGTTATACAACTCTTTTACTCTCTTTGTTTTAAATCCTAACTCTTCGAGCAAAACTAGTTTCATGTAATTGAATAAAACAGCTTTTTCTCTCTCTCAATCTCTTCTATTGATTTACTCTTCTCCTTTACATTTATATGCTCTTTCTCTTCTTTTTTCTTTCTCTTCGCTAATATAAAGCTAAAGTACATGTATATATATTGCGCGTTTTATATGATTTTATACTAAGGAGGCTTTGTTTTCTAAAATTTTATACATTTTAAAGTGCTTGACTCAAATGTGTGTTGTTATTGCTAGTGCTGCTACTGCTAGTTCTTTTTTGCATTGTCAACCGTTATGAGTTGCTTTTGTTGTTATTCTGACTATTTTGCCTATGTATGTGTGAGCATTTACAATCTGTATTTGCCTGTAGATTTTTTATAACTAAGAGAGGTGTGGCTTAAAATTTAAATTTTTCATTCGTTTTTTAGCTGACTTCTGCTGCAGTGTTGTTGGGATTTTTTTTACATATCTTTAGCTCTAAGGGAGCCTTCAAAATGTCTCATATTTTACATACTATGTACGTTAGAATACAGTGTTGTTGTCGTTTCACCAAGTATAGCCTTTTGTATGATTGGATCGTTTATTTTAATATTTTACAATAAATGCACATAGATATAAGTTGTAGGTGTACGATACTTGCAAGAGTGTATATTCGATGTAATGCTTTTTCATGTAAAAGCAGCGACTGTACGAGAAAAGGGAAAAGCGAAAGAAATTGTTGAGACATGATTTATGCGCAAGCTTTTATTTGAATATATTTTCAATAGCGTTCCTTTCTTTTTTGTTAATTTTCTTTTATTTTGTGTTCCTGCTATAATATTTTTGTGTGCTTGTTTCTCACATAGCTTTTGGTATATAAAAAGAGTACGTTACGCGAAATGGGAGAGAGTCATACATAAATAAATATTTATTACGGATCTAAAAACCTTGCAATTTATTGATATTGGCTGCAATAACCGAATAAGGTAAACGGCTTGTGTTTCTCCTACAATACGTTCTAAACTTGATTCAAATTTGAATTTAGGTTTTCACACATGAGAAAATAACAAAATTATGCTTACAGGAGAATTGTTCTAGAAAGCCAAAAAACATCTATTGTGAAATTACATAAAAATAAAGGGAAAAACTTACTTAATATTTTCATTATCCGAATAATTGTTTTTCTGCTATTATGTACTCTTCTTTATCATAAAGAATAAAAATGTTGATACTAACAAAAAATGCGGCGTTGTGTTGTTCCAAACATTACCACTTACAAACGTATATTGAATAATAATGAGTTTTAGATTTCTAATACCTCGCTCAAGTTGAGTTTGACTTTCTTACTTGTTTTCTCGAAATTTCTTTGTAGATGTTTATGTCTTGAAATTCTTCGACAAATTTCTAATTTTAGCTGTGATGTTTAATTTTTCTTTCTTAAAATCTTCGTTTCAGCTAAATCGGATGAAAGGAGTTATCTGTCTGTAGTTATATATGTGTGTACGTTATAGGATAGTAAGTAAGCAGCCATTGAATATTCGGCTAAATCAAATAAAGTTATAATTTAAATTTTGTTATATTCAGTACGGAGGATGCGTGATTTGTATATAGAGTAAACCTATCTTCACTTTGTCTCGCAATATCCTTGGTGAAGTCGTGACTGGTTCATAGACTTTAAAAGAAAGAATTATCGGCAAATTTCAACATTCGTTTCTTTACAGGTATAAAAGTACATGTTAGTATAATCCTAATAGGTTACAAAGAGGGAGAGAGAGACGGAGAAAGGAAACCAAAAATTTTTCTTATAATTCTAATATATATCACTTTATATATAAAAATATTTTTAATGATTTTAATTAGCATATTCCGAAATTTTCTTTTATTTAATTTTTTGATTTAATTTACCTTTTTAAGCATAACTTAACTTATATCACAAGGACGTACAATGGGAATTTCACAGTAAGAAGAAAATTATATTAACACGCTTAGAAAACTTGTTGCTGTTGTATTATTAGTAAAACCATATAATAAATAAAAAAAGGAATAAAAAAAATCGTAAAAAAGAAGTCAAAATAGAAGAAAACATTTTAACAAATCGTTGTGAACGTGAGAGTTAAAACAAAATGTGTACACATGTACTCATGGCCGCTATGAATGTTCGGTTCAGCTCAGTATAGTTTTCTCTTAATTAACATGTACATTGAATGACATGAACTAAACAAATCCTTTAAAAGTAAAAAATAATAGAAAATAAACTGGAAAATTGGAAAAAAAATTTTTACGATTTCTTGGTTTTTTTAAACTCTTTTTTTTTACTTTTTGTCCGTTTTTATGATTTTCATGGAATCGCTCATAAAAATGTTAGTATTCCTAAATAAAACGTAATGAAACGCAAATTTCGTAGAGCGTTATTTTGTATTCTAATTTTTTACGACTATCGTCAGAGGGATTAACATTAACGTTAACATTACATTACTTTTATAATTGAAGACAAAGCACATCATGAACATTTTGAGGTTAAAGAAGTTCAAAAACAATAAGCCCAGTAATAAGAAGAATAAGAAGAGAGTAGACAGTTCAAACTTTTGCTCCATAATTTATCTTTTTCAGATAAATTAATGTAAGTAGGTGTACTAGCTCAGAATGACATATAAAAATTCTAGCTCAATATTTAAAAAGGTTAGGCAGTGATCTAAAAGTTAAAATTGAAAATACTAAAGAATTCTCAAAAACTTGGAGATAAAGCGGTTTCACTTGGACACTACATTTTAACGATCGTAATGATGCTATATGGAAATAAAATTTTATTTTCAGAAATAGACATGTTCGTTTGCTTTATTATGTTGGTAACGAAACGAAAACGAAATTGCTTTCTTACCAATTAAATAAAATTTCAGTTTCTAAAAATTACATTTTTCTTAGATCCATAAATTATTGGTTTGTGACTTGGAATATTTCCAGGCACAACCTTATGTACCAAAAATTCGATCTGAGCCGATTAGAATCTTTATCTTACTTTTTATACCATTCTTGAACTACATGAGAAAAGTGTACCAAAAGTTCGAAGTCAACCGATTTGATTCGAATTTCATCTTATCATTCCTAAAAGACCTAAAAAAAATAAAAGTAAAATAAATAAATATCATTTAAAATACTTGATAACTTATGACAGTGAAGAAAGAGTTACGCCGAGAATATTTTTATGAGTTAAGTGGGAAACCATTATAAAAGCCTGACAGTCTTTTTACTATAAAAAAAGGTGATAGAATAATAATATTCGAAAAAGTTGTAAAGTGTATGTTTAAATATTAAAAAAAAATTAATTTTGGAAATTATTTAAAAAAATGCAACATAGTAACCATTGTGGCCTACTTAATTTAAGGGAGTCTATGGACCATGGGTTTCTTGCAGTAGGTTTAAATTAAAATATATACATATATATATCGTACAAGGAATTACTTAAAATCTTTATCCTTGTGTGATTGGCGGGCATTTAAACGAAGAAAAAAGGAAAAAAAGAGTTTAAATTAAGTTACCGGATATATCTGCTGCATTTTTCCGAAGAATGTTATTTTAAAATTGCTGGGAAACTTGCTTTTGCATGCTAGATAGAGACCCCAGGACAAAATATAAGCAGAAATTTCACATATAGATACAAAAATATAATTTTTCACAAAATATTAAAGAAAATTCATTTTATAGGGCGAAGAAGAATCGCTTAAAAAATCTTTACATGGCATGTCAACACATGAAAAGGAAGACACATATCTTGCAAATGTTTTTCAACTTCTGGTACGAAGTTGCTGATGTGATCTATTTTTCTTTTTGTTGGCCATGGAATGTACTAGAACTTTCGCCAAATTTCAGCCTCTTAGGGCAAGCGCGAGTGCAAAGCTTAATTTATAATAAGTGGTTTTAATATTTTTGGATCAGATGCATTACTTCAACGAAGGAAGATAATACGTCCTTTTCTCTGTCGTGGCGATAAACGTTCGAAACGCATCTTTTCCCAAAATTTCCATTGCTTTAAACACTTGACATGGCCAACAAAAATTGTTACTACGGACTAATTTACAGCAGTTTTTCGACCTAATTCATTTAAGAGTATTAGCTTAAAATATTCCGCAATTATATACAAAATATACACAAAAACTTAATAAATATAGCTCGGGTTTTTTTAATATATGCCTTAATTTATTACTTTTAATTCATCTCAATAATTTTTATTTATGTATCCATAGCAATATCTTTTGAATAGAATCTTAGACATGAATTCTTTCTTTTGATTCGTTTTTATATTCATGAAGGAAAGATAGATTTATACCTAGTTGTACTCTTCGCTTGTATAAAGGACATAAGAGATTTTGTCTGAGTTTATCATTCGCATTTCATAGAAGTCTGAAACTAGCTAAATTATTTTTATTTCATCTCACAGACCCATCATAGTGACTCTTAACATTTCTAAGGAACGAATTTTGATAAAATTATACCGACTTGAAAATTTCCAAAATAAATAAAATAGATAGTAAACTGCACGATATTCGTATTTATTTATGGCCATCCATTCAAGATAATTATGAAGGACTATGGCGGGAGGAGAGTTTGTGATTCACTTTGATTTCAGCGTCTATCATCAACATCTTTTTAAGCATCAATTGGTTGGTGTTTCCCTCCCTCTCTCAAATTCTTAGTGGACTCTCATATGCCATATTCGACAATAAGCTTGACCCACAGCCAAAACCAAAGCAAGCTGAAATAAACTAAGACAAATCCCAATTCTATTTATTTTAAAGATAAAATCATGTCGACCTGTAATTTAGTAAGAAAAACATTTTTTTCCCTTGACTGCTCTGCAAAATACCGATATTTTTACTTATTTACTTGCATTTATTTACTTGAATAATAAAAAGAATACAAATAAATTTTTTTTCTTAAATAAAATTTATTCTTTTTCTAAATTATTTTTTATTATATTTCAATATAAATTTATTTCCAGTTTAGCAATTTCTTTCACATTTCTTTCGTTTTCATTTATTAGCCAACCTTTTCTAAAACAAAAATAAAAATCAGCTATCGTTAGCATATTCGTACGTATGTTCTTCTGCTGCGGTAAAATACAAACGAAACCAAAAAGAAGATTTTACTGTTCTGCACTTGTTTAAGACGAATAAACGCGAAGTATCATCGCCTGCACACACGTGCGTGAGAATTTTTTGCAAAATAAATTGAAAGAATATCGTCACTACAATGAAAAGGGCTATCGCGCAGTCAAATGCTTAATAAGTACAGTTCTCGAAGCAACAAGGGCGGATTCAAATCTCTCTTGTTACGATAAATCATATAAAATTAATGACAATAATGATCTGATCGACCGTTAATCTGGACATGAAAGCCCAGTCCATGCTAACTGAACAATTAAAAAAAAAGAGAAAAGGTGGGATGAAGAAAATCACTTTTTTTTTTTATTGGAATAACGCTTTTTTTATGAGTGGAAGTAGATGAGGCAGCTGAGAATTATTTTGAATTAAAAAGTTGCAATTAGCTATCGTTTGACACTTTGGAATAAAATACCAAGAGCAAAAATTAGTTAAAGAAATTTTTTTGAAGACATCTAAGTGTTACTTTGAATACGAGCGAAAGCATAACTAGCCGAAAACAATCTGAGTTGAATTATTTGAATATGCGTCTCTTTTAATTAGTGCAAACATTTCAATTTCTGCACTGGCTGTACGCCGTCTATATATAAGTAGAAGGATGTGAGCAACAAGTTTAAAATTTCCAAACTTGGGAAGTGATAATTAAAAGGGAAATATCTTCATTTTTGCACACACTAGCACTGATGAAAAATTTCTGCTCAACTTATGAGCATTTATAAGTATTGCGCTTCCGGAGGAATAAAGCTTCTGAAAAGGGAGCGTATCCTTAGCAGAAAATTCTCATAGTTCATGAAAGAAAGCATTGCGTGGGAGCATGTTATGTCTTGATGTTAGAGTAGAAGCAGCGCAGAATACGGACAACGTCGTAGTACGCTTTAGCAAGCTATTGAAAATTTCGCAAGCGACCTTAGCAGCTAGCTTCATCGCAAGTTTATTAGTGAAGTTTAGAAGATTAGAATTTTTAACCACCTAAAATTGGATGTTCTTTGTCTCGAAGAAAATTTCTTTACAGCTCTCAATTCATATCATTCCTTGAAGATAACGTGAGAAAGTTCGTTAAATTTTTGTTTGAACAAAATATTTCTTTTAGTATAACTTCTTAAATATATAAGAAAAACGCATGCAAAAAAAAAAAAAAAAATAAAAATAAAAATGAAATATAAATCACTTAAACAACCACTATTTTGTTAGAAAAACAATACAAAAAATTCAAATTTAAATATACTCAGGAAAAACAACCCTCCCAAGTAAATCGAGGTTTTCACAAAAAGAATATACGTTTTTTTCTTTATTTTTTCAAGAAATTCAAAGGCATCGTTTAACCTAAAAAATATCTTAAGATGCAATTTTTTCTATTATTTCTTATTTTTTGCCATCATGCATCATCCTTTTTGTATACCTAAGAGTATAAATGTACCTTAAATTTATGACATTTTTTTTTATGCAGGACGTAATGTCGTTGCATTGTAAAACGAGGCAAAAAAGTTGATAAAAAAACAGAAGAAAGGAAATATAACTAGAATTGGACGACTCTTTTTGTACCTTATTTTTGATATTTAAACTATCCAGCTTCTTTACCATATAACTAGACTAGAATAAGAGCAAAGAAAGTGAGCGAGCAAAAAATTAGTCTATATTAGTACGAGAGACGGATTCGACCCAGATATAGGCTTTCATAAAAAACTCCTTGTGAGTATGTGATTTCCTCTTAAAAATCATTTTATTTCCTATTTTTATACCAGGGAAGTTAAGACGGATTCGACGCAGAGTCTGATACTGTTTACGCACGTGTATATATACTTTAAGATCACAAACGCATATATATTTTGAAAAGTATCTTAAGCGTATATCTGGGTTGGACTTGTTGAACGACAGTACTAGTATACCCTCATGTTTTATCTGATAGAAGAAAAAGCGAAAAAATTCAAAAAAAATCGAGGGGTGTTAAAAAAGATTGTATTTTCATTAAATACCGTAACATTTTATTGTTTAGATTTTACAAAAAAAAAAATTTCTAAAAAATAGGGAAAAAATCTAGTAATCAAAATTTTTGTTGTTGTTATTAATATACTTGAAAATTCTCTAGTGTAAAATTTAGTATTGTAGTGTGCGTTTAAAAATGAAGTAAGTTTGATCGTAATCAGTTACGCAAATGCTTAATAAATTTCAATAAAAAAGCGCGCCAAATATTTTTTGTCGAAATTTTTTCTACAAATAAACCGAAAAGTTTTGGATTCATTTTGCTGAAAATACGGAATTGCTATGCCACGCATCACTACAGATAAGACTGAAGCTCATCTTAAGTTTGGTATCTCAAGGGTGACGTAATTTATGCTCACAATGCCGAATAGCTTAAATGGCCAAAACTATTGTAATTTAGCTACTGGTTTAAACATTTCTCGGATTAAACCTGAATCGGTCAGATTTTCAGTTGGTTTAGTCGCTGCGGAAATTCATAAATAGCAGTAAATTAGTTTTAAAAAACCAAAGCGTTAAAGCCAGTTAAAGCCGGCCATTAAATATTTTAAAAAGTTGGCCCAGCCGACTTAAATTTTTCACATCAATTTAATATGCTGAAATACTGTGCTTCACCAATTTTCGTTAAGAAATTTTGAAAATTGTACTTCTTTTTTCTAAAACAGTAAGCAGTCGCCGTAGAAATGGTCCAATAAAATCCATTTTCAATAGTGTTAAAATGTGTCACTTCGTCAAATTTCGTCAAAACAGAACTGCGATCTGTAGATTGAATTCAAAAGCAATTGGTTAGACCTAAGACGGACGTAGTCAATAAAGTAAGTCCTTCTGAACAAACTTAATACACTCTGTACCACAAGTAATATAGGACTTAAGGGATCTGTTAAGATTCGCACATAAAAAATGAAAAACTTCATCTAACTTATTAGAACGCATATGGTTCTTCATAACAATATATCTCCTAACCACAAGGAATACATACAATTTTTAAGCTTCAAACTTTATCTTTTTCCCTTTATGAAGACTTAATACTTTTTCTCATCTACAAGTGAAAACTTTTGTCACAAAAATCTTAATAATGAATGAAAAGCAAAGTGTATATATATATATACAGCAAACGGAATGATTGTTCACCCACAACTTTATTCTCTAGAATTTAAGTTTGATTTATTTTTCCAAATAATTAAGCCAATAAGGCTATATTGGCAGATCTTTCTATTTATCTAATATAGAGATTTTTATCTTTGGACAAAAACAACTGTCCAGATTTTATTTAATTCTCTCTTAGCAAAACAAAAGTGTGGTTGATATCTTTGTTTGTTTAAAAACTCACCCTTCGTGTTACGATTGACGTTTATTTCATTAGTCATATGAAGTCGTAACTGGTTGCTATTATCTTCCTCCGTGTTTTTTGACATTTCATTACACATATCGAAATTTATATTTGGAGAATTTTTGTCAAAATTTGCAAATTTTGTAACAACACCCAGATCATCAACGGACCTTTCGCTATTACGTTGGCTGCTATTTTTGCTTCGGCTTATATTGGATGGCATTCGTAACGTTTGGCCATTGCAGTTATCACGGGCAGCACTCTCAGCAGATGATTTATAATATTCATCACATACTTTTAAACTTTCAACAGCATCGGTAGCAGTAAGAGCGGGCGCATTATCACTCACATTGTTACTGAAATCATTTACACGAGGAAAATTTTCTACTGTATTGGTAACAAAAGAGGGGGTACAGGTGGTAGTAGTAGCGGCATTAATGGTGGTTGTGCTGTAAAATCTTGTATTACAACTGAAAAAACTCTCACTTAAGGTTGTAGCTGCCGTAGTTGCAGCTACTGTTGTATTGAATAAACATTTCAAGTCAGGCTTTGTGAGAATTTCATGTTCCAAATTTTTATTGTCTGCTTCATTCCTTTGTATGGTTGTGGCGGCCCCTGAATTTAAACGAACTGACTTACATTTGATATTTGGCAACATTTCCATTGTAGTACTGACTTCGCGCATATCTATGTCAACCTTAGTGCTTTCTTCCGTTTCAACCATTACGGTTTTTCTTTCGTTTTCTTTTTCTATTAGCTTTGCTTTCGTTTCTTGATGCTCTAACTGCTGCGTTTGTAATTCTGTTCGTTTTGTCTCTGTTACTAACGGGCTTTCAGTTTGTATTGTTGCAACTGCAGAATTTGTAGATGACTTTTCTCTATTTCGTAAACATTCTTCCTTTGGATTTTTGAATAATTCTGGTAAAAATTCCATTGTGTTCATTGTAGCTAAACCTTGCAGTTTGGACAATTGTTTCTTCAGTTTTAATACGGCATCATCATCATAAACATCATAAGTTGTACGATCTGCAAAAAAAAGCAAAACAAAAACAATTAGAGAAAAAATGTCAAACATAACTTAAAATATATCGTTAAATTCACTTTAGAACACTTATACCCTGCACTAGTTGTGCTACAGAGTACATTAATTTTGTACGGATGTATGTAACACCCAGAGCCTTATGGTAGACGCACCTTTTATTACCATTAATTGATTCAGAAACATTTTCTGATGTTGTTCCAAGTATTCTAGTGTTGCATCTACAGGTCGAAAAAATTTTAATGAAATTTGGTATACGTACGTGCTTTGGCTCAACGGCGAACGGTATTGAAAATTACTTCTATCAGATTAATAGCCCATTTAAAAAGGGTTTTTATTTACAATTACTAATATTTGTCGCCAAAAATCGTCAGAAACTGGTATTTTATTGTATAAAATAAATGAGAAAAATTTCGATCAGATAAAAACATTTTTTGAACCATCTCACATATAATCGTTCCTATGAAAACTAAATCTTTATATGCTAATCAGTTATTTTAGATAAAAAGTAACTATACTAGATTTGGACCAAGTGGGTCTATGTTTTGAACCTTCGGATAAAAAGTAAGCTTTTAGATGACCAAGCGGACTAATTTTGAGTAACTAATTGTGAAAACTGATCCATAATAGTAAGCTGTCATAAAAATTGGCTGCAGGATAACAACAAAATGTAATTTTAAGTAGAAAAATAAGAATATATTTCACAGAAAAACTTAACTTGCTAATTTGGAACATGTCAGTTCACGTTTTAGGTCCCTTCCCTATAAGATCTAGCAACAAAAGCATGCCTTTACATCGAACAATGTGTTTTTTTTACGAAAGTATGTATGTTTTTATTGTTTTAAATTTTTACAAAATTTTGATAAAACTCTTTATTATGCATTTCCAGAAATTTTTTTTTGTAATTTTTTTTTTTTCGTAACATTTCAACTGTCTTCAATTGTTCCAAGGTGTTATAATGGATTTCAACTTTTATTTATTTGACTAAGTTTTCAAGTATCAATTACTTTCACAACATTTAGTTTCACTTTGTCGACATACACACATATGCATAATAAACCTGTATGACATCGTTTTTCTTTACTTTCGCAATACAGAATTGCTCTATAGCCATAGTTCACAGCTACTTGAAGAAAGGAGGTGTAGTTGAAATGATTTGAGTGTACTTAAAAGGTAAAAGAAAAGTACGAAAATTCAACAACATTAAGCGGGTGTCCTGAAAGTAAACGAGTAAAAAATCATAGTCGATTTTTTTGATTCCCAACATTCACGTATATACATGCACACACGTACACATGTATGTATCGCATATGTAGTTTACATTTCAAAGCATCGCGGGATTTACAAACGAAAAATTCAATTTAATATGCTACGAAAATGCCTTTAGCAAAACTAATATCAGAAAACAATACCTACTCGGATATGCGTGCTTGTTCATTCATACGGAATAATATTATTTGTAGCCAGAGAGAGAGAGAGAGAGTTTTTTTTTTGCTTGAAACCAAAACAAAATACATACGTTAAGCAAACTAAGCTACATGGAATTTTCGTCCGCACGCAAACTCTCTTCATATAAAAAAAATTTTCGTCAATTATTATATTTTCATTTTTTAACAATGGAGTTAGAGTCCTCTGTAAACGTAAACGATACTCTAGCGAAGCTCCAATCACAGTCAGAGTACTTTTTTATTTTTTTATTTTTTACACTGTCGGCTCGTAAGAAACAACCCTTTTTTAACGAAACAATATTAAAATGAAGCTTAGAAAATATTAGAATATGTAAATCCATCCCTTTTTATTACGCTTAATAAGGGGAATAAAATGTTTTTTATGTTCGTTTGCCTTTTTTAAATGAAAAATATGAAAAACCAAGGGTGGCTTTATATCTGTTTGGAAAAGGGTTGCTTTTTTCTTGATAAGGTGTGATTTTGGTGTATAAAACTTTTTCTTGTCAGAGATGAGGGACTAAAATTCCTCCGTATTATGTAAATTTTGTTTTTAAGTCTCGGTATGTAAATTTCAACCCTTTTATTTAGAAAAGAATCCAAATGTGAAAGAAATTCTGTGATTGGTGAATGAAAAGCGTAATATTTTAATATATGAAAGAAATTGAGTTGGGTTTGTTAATGAAAATGGAGTTTTTTACTATTAGGCGGAGAAAATTAGAGATTTACAAAAGAGATCTACTGTTGCAGGATGCGGAGATCTTTCTCTTAAAAACAGAACGATTAAGGCGCGTTAGATTTTAATTGCTTACAAGCAGTTTTATTGCTTTGAAGAAGAGTCATTTCCAAGCATTTCTTTGCTGAATATTCGCCACCGTCAAGCTCTGCGGAAAGTGCTGAATTCTTTTATTAATCCTTTGTAATGTCTTTATAGGTATGAAATTAAAGAGCACTGAGATGATCAGGTGCTACAAGAGAGTATGAAAAGGCAGCAACGCAAGTGATGTAGAACGATTTTAGTGATGTTTTATACTCCGACTTAATATTACAAGAACATTAAACAGTAAAGATTTACAGAATTTCGAAAGTAATTAACCGTAAAAAACCTATTTACTTGATGATCCCTGATCAACTCCGGGCCAATTTTTATAGATAGAATAGGAAGTTATTATAAAAAAAAAAGTAAGGGAAAGAAATGTTGCAAGTCAAACTGAACAATCTTCAGATCAGACAAAGCCGGGAAGTTAATTTATTTAACATTCTTACGGGCATGACGGGACTTTGCCTAGAATTTGTTTTCGTAGCCCCAGTGTTTATATTCGCCAAGTTAAGTAACTTGCTGACTCAAATTACCTGAATTACGACGTTTACGGCCATGCTTGGAAAATCGACTTCTTGATGCATTTCAAATTTCATTTTCCTCATAAACTATCTTTTTATAACATTTTTGGATAGAAAGAAGAAACAAGAAAAAAATAACAAAGTGAAATAACCCACAATGGAAACTAAAAGTCAATTTTTTGTTCTAGATTCCTGAGAAGAAAAAAAAATTCTATACAATTAAAAAATGTCTACAAAGCATTAAAATTAAATTAAAACACAATGGAAGGACCGTAAAAAAAATTATTACTTTTCTTACTTAACACCTTAGAAACCAGAAAGTAAAATTAAAACAATTACAAGGAAATCTATTTTATAGATGACAAATAAGAAGAAAGCAAAATAGTGAGAGTGAATAAAGCAACTTCGACTACCAAAAAATTAAAAAAAAAAAACAAAATCGTCTGTAAAGACAAGATATAGGGATACATAAATTTATGTCACCAAGAGTTTTTAATTAAACTGCCAACATTACTGGTTAGGCAACAATGAAGAAACCTGCAAAAATCAAATAAAAAAAAGTAGTTTGTTGCATATAAAAGACAAAACTCTTAGAAATCATTTAAAATTTTTGTTTCTCTTCACCCTCTATAAACTTAACAAAAGATTGAATTAATGCAAGATAAACGAAGTGAAAAGGAGACCGAATATATATATATGGAGATGGATATAGAGAAAACTGTATTTCTAGCCAGGTGTACGGTAAATGTCTATTATCTCGTATGTACGTAAGTAAAAATTACAGCATGTACGCAGGCAGGCAGCGTGGGAATTACATCCTGGGCTATGTACAGAGTTTTTAAAGCCTCTAGTCTACTCCAGTACTCTTACTAAGAGATATATATACAGGTGTTTATTATTAAAACAATTCTAAAGAATTTAACATTTTTTTTGCAAAATGAAAGAAAATTCAAAAATGTTGTACTGTAGAAAAGAAAGACCATAAGACATAGATTTATATGATTCTCGCCATTCGAATAAATTAAAAACAAAAAAGATTAGAAAAACGCAAGAAGTAAAAAAAAAATTGTATGCATTTTGTATCCAACATTTTTGTCTGCCGCTTATTAGCTTTAAAAAAAAAAAACATTACTTTATATGAAAATATGAGTTT
The DNA here is from genome assembly GCA_000671755.1 of Glossina brevipalpis. NCBI lineage: Eukaryota > Metazoa > Arthropoda > Insecta > Diptera > Glossinidae > Glossina > Glossina brevipalpis. The sequence goes on from KK351015.1 coordinate 1,708,950, forward strand.
GCCATGAATGGTGTCAAACCTGGAAGGTTTTCAAATTTCTTCTTCCTCTAAAGACAAATCGTGAAAATTTGTCATCATTTAGACAAAAGATTAGTTACAAAAACACAAGGTTTAGATAGAACGGTGAGTAGGTGCCTTGGAAGGCGTACGAAACATTTTTGAAGCGCATTTTGATCTGAAACCTCTGAATAGTAACTGAAAACTTAAGCTTTAGTTTGTTACTTTAATGCGGGAAATCGTAAAATGGTTGTCGGCGCAATTCATTGCAAAATGAAAGATCGAAAAAATGCTTAACACCTAAGGAAAGTCAGTAGATATAAGTTTTGCTTTTAAAATTAATGCAACATGACGCGACACGGAAAAATTACACTTTTTTCTCAGTAAATTTGATAGCAAAACCTTAGGCGTGAAAAAGACTGTAGAATCTGTTTTTCGCAGGGTTCCTCGCTACGCTGCTAAAATATATTATAAATTTTCTGGAGCAGGATCTCATCATTATTATTTATTGTAAATCTATTGCAGAAAAACGATAGAAGTTATCATTGAAAAGTTAGACGTAGCTTTCACACACTTGTGGCACAAATTTCTGCTTCACGCATGTTGATATCAGTAAAGGGTTGACAAAACTGAACAACAACTAAAGCGAAAACGTTATAGTAGAGCAAGATTGACCATTAAATACTCGTACATCACTACATTTCCTCTCTTATTATATTATAAAATCGCGAAAAAATGTAATTTATTACAACACATTTCCTTTATACCCTACAGCACATGTAGTACAGGGTATTATATATAAATTTGCGCGGGTATGTATGTGAACGTATTTTATATTCCGAAGTATTTTCTGAATCGATTTCAATCTGCTTGTTTGTCCATATGTTTCTGTGTTCCACCTATACGACGGAATTTTTAATGACTACTCACGTAGAAGTTCCTATTCGAAAGATGTCTTTATTTCTTATATTTTTCGACAAAAATCTGTAATAACTAGTATTCCGTCATGTAAAATAAATGTGAAAAATTTGGATTGGAGCGCCTACTTTTTTGAGATCCTTCCTTTTAACCGTTTCGGGAAAGTGCACGTCTTTAAAGTTCAGAATAAAAAATCGGAAAACGTTTTCTCCTGAATGCTGACTATAAGTGACTTAGATGCAAAAAATGAATCTATTTTTGCATTAAAATTTAAACGTAATATTGTTAACAAAAATTTAGTTCAACGCCTGCTGCTTGTTTACCTTTTGTGGACATGGATACAGTAGAAGATTACATACCCGAAGTTTCATTTCTCTATTTGCCTATGCAAAGGGGAGCAGAGTTAGACTAGATTGACTTAGAACCTTATGTTTGTCCAAAATAATGTCAATTTTTAATAACTTCATAAACTGAAGGATAGGCTTACCAAACCCTACAATGAAGCAAATTTAATAGATTCCGAGACATAACGTGAAGAAAATTTTACATCTACTTACAAGTATATTACAATAAGTTAACAGATTATGATTTAGAAAGTTTCCAGTAACTCTAACATAAGTTTTGCCTTCAAAATATATATTTTGGTACAAAATTTATAGGAAAATATAATGCAGCAAGTACACGAATTATGTTTCCAAATAAAAATTTCATAAGAGCATTCATTAAGATTCGTTTCATAAAATTCTACCGTTTTTCGTTTATTTTCGAAGCATTGCGTGCGTATCACGTATTTAGAATTAATTGAAAAACGCAAAATACCTCTCATATCTGTTTATGCCGCTACTGTTTTGAACTAAACATGTAAATCTTCGGCATTACCTCAAGCTGTGTGAATAGTTGGTTGCTCTAAAAAGCGTGCGTATAAAAACATCTTTTCTTTTTTTTGCTCTTCAACGGTTTGTATTATAAATTATGATTTCTTTAAAGTGTGAAAGAAAAAAATGGAGTTTTCCCTCCATGCGTAAATTCATGCAAATATTCAATAAGCCTACCGTAATAACAGGCTAAGTCTTTGTCTGTCTGCAAATAATAACAGTTCATAAACATTATACGCAGCGTTTTTAAGAGTAAAATTTTCGTCTCGGGATTTAGAAGACTAATATAACATAATTTATATATATGTTTAACTAAAGCGCAGTCTTTTCTGTATAATTTTTAATTCACGAAGGAAACATTTGATTTAGAAAATTCGCTTTACACTTATTAATGTATATTAATCATGCCCATCATGTGCTGTACCTTCTTTTAGGTATTTGTTAAGTCATAGCTCAGTTGTTGCGAAAATTAAAATTTTTTTTAAATATTTGTATATATAAGTTTTCTATAAATAAATTTTATTTGTATAAATATATAAAATTTTAAAAAATTATAGAAAGATAGAAAGCATGAACTTTTTTAATCAATTTAAATTTTTGGAGATTCTCGACTTTTCGGATTGAAATTATGCATTATATTGAAATCATTTGAATTAGAATTGGTTTAAATTTGCTGCTCGCCATCTTTGTTTTAGTATATAATGAATTGGAACCCATTTCATCTGTCGAAGAAGATGAAGCCTATGTTTTCTGCATGTTCCGATTAGAGAAAGTTTGCATATGATTTTTACAAATTATGCAAGAGCTTCGTTTATTTCGCCGGATTTATATATTTTGATATTTTTCTTATGTGAAAATATGATTTATATTTAAAATTCCCGGAACAATCATATGGACTTTCCTGCGTTATTTCTTATTCTCTAGTCAATCATGTGCAAAATTTGATTCAAAACCATCTTTTTTCGTCTGTTTTGCTGACTTAACCATTGCACCAATCCTTCTTTTTGGCAATTTTTTGGGATTGAAGAGCAGATAATAAAATGTTTACATATTTATATATTAAGGGAAATTATTTAATATATAATTATATATATCGGAACCGTTCTCGCGAGCCGTTTTCAATTTAAGGGGTTTTGCGTTCACCAGAGCTGCTGATGAAAATTTGAATCTGAACGAAAAATGAATTAATACTTAATCTACACATCTATAACTATCGGACTACGAAGGGGACTTTATAAATATTGAATTTTGTTTAGTTCGTTGAGCAGTTTTGAAGAATCAATTGTAAATAGATAAAATTTAAGCGAACTTTTCGCGAATATTACTTTTACTCTCCTACGTAAAAATCTGAGTGTTAATAAATTTTTTTTTGTTAGAACACATACAGAGAAAAGACTAGATTTCTAGCAAACACAAGTCATTTAAATAGCCTTTTGGTCCTTAGACCATAAATAAGATTAAAATTTGACAAGGAAGCATTGGTTCATGCCAGCCTTGCCTTGCTGTAAAAAATAGTTTTGCAATTGTTGTTGTTGTTGAAAGTGTAATTTCACACTTCCTCTTGTGATAATTTGATATGAATATTGACATACATACCTCACTTTTCTTCTTCCCGTTATAATCGTTTACAAGAATCTTGGCAAGTTCACATAACATGTTGTGGCTTATATTAATACTCTAGCTTAAGAAGGTTAGGTGCTAAGTATTTAAGATATTTATATACATATTTGTGATATCTTTGCAAAAATTTCTGCTACGTATTTTTCATGATTCTAACTAAATTATTTTATAATTTTATTAAAATGAAAATTTAAGAAATATTTGTATAATTTGGAGACCTTCGTCTAAGTAAGTGAGCTATTATCTATGCAGAGTTAAATTAAATTACAGATGCAATTACAGACACATATCTGCAAACATAATGGTGGATATAATGTGCCACAAAGCATATATATATATATATATATATACGCTTGCTTTTACTTACGTAGTTGTGCAAAATAATAACAACCACGAAAAAACGACTCATCCTTTTAATGATGATAAATGTGTTAAAATGTTTATTTACGTTGTAGGTATGTAGGTAGGTATAAGTAACATAAACGTTCCAGCACATTAAGTAGTTTTTCAAAATTTGTTTCTTTTTTTCATTTAATATAAAAAAAAAAATCATTATGTCATGATGAGATAACTTGTGTGTGATGCTTATTGTACTCTTTTTGTCTTTAAAACTTTGCTGCGGAAAACTAACCCCTTAAATAGCACGCTTTTTATACATACATATATATATATATTTATATTTGTATTGAATTACATCATTGCCGTTAATACCGGTATATGTATGTGAGTGCCCAAATGACGATAAGCAGATATGTTACGCATGCGCTTAGCACGTTCGCGTCATGTACGTGTAGGCAACTAAATCGATGCGAAAGGATATAAAACAGCAAAACAGTCATATAAATGTAAAAAATATGAAATAAATTCAAATTAAAAAAACAAGGTGTTCTCCATATGTGCACGAGTTAGTTTTCATTTACGCTATCATCCCTTACAAAAAAAAAAAAACAAAAGGAAATCCTTTCGTGGTTCTTTTTGACTACTGGCGGATCGTACTTCATTTTTACAATACAACGAAACTTGTTATTTTATATTGCGTGTAAAATCGCAGCATATTTTACATATCATTTCAATACTTCAATTTGATCTTTGTAGTCACCACTCTTAAATATACGGATGTAATGGTTTCATTATAACGTTTGTAAAATCCAGAAGTATATGTTGTGACAAAATCTACCTATTTTGGCTAAACCTGAGGTTCTGTATGGTGCATTTGGTTATGTGTTCTGTCGAACTTTCTTCCCTCCCTCTTTTTGTTCCTGCCTTCCTTAATTTGCCCTTTTAATATCTCCAAAAAGTTAACTTATAAACTAAGTCTTGCTTTCACTGTCTATTACCTAAATTTTAATATTGTCATCAGCAGTCAATAAATCCTTAAAGAAAAGTATAAAAATGCTAAAAAAAATGGTAAAATCTCTAAATAACCAAATACAAATTATTATAGTAAGTGTAAGTTTATAGATCTTTTTTAATCTGGTATTTAGTTAAAATACAAAATGCAAAATTTGAGTGAGAGACAGAGATAGACGATCGCTATGCATTTATCAATTCTTCTGTTTTAGTGACTACAGTTCTTATGAAGAATGTGAACATAATTCTTCTACTTATTTGTGTATAATCGCTTTTTAAATTATTAAATTTATTTTTAAATTATTAAAATATATAAAAAAAAATTATAGAGCATGATTTATCAACTCCGCTATTGTTATGAAATCATCTTCTTTTCCGAAATTTCAATGAATTTTTACAGAAATTCCAAAAAAAGGAAACCAGCTGTCTTAAGCAGACTTAGTGGTTTGTCTTACTACATTTGCAAAATACATTTTTTTTTTAAATTACGTTGATATATATGCTTTCAAAACTGCTATAAATTGTTAATTGATATAATTTTAGTTTTTTGTACTAATTTTACGGAGTACAAATTACATTTACTCAAAGAAATTGTAATATTTTGTTAAATTGTTTCTTAATGATCACCAGCAATTTTCGATAATTAGCGCATAAAGGATTTCCAAAGACAGAGGCTATCACATATCTTTAAAAATTAACTTTTATTTATAATCGCTACCTGCATGATTGTGGTAGTCAAATGGTAAATGCGGGCCATCCAGTGCCGGACCTGATCTATAGCTGCAGTGTACGATATCGTTGCTTGAGCTTGATGTCTGCTGTTGCGTAATACGGCATCCGTCGTAATGTTGCTGTACATGTAGATTGCTTTCGGCAATTCGAGACATTTGACTATAGCTTACTCTTCGACATTTCCTTCGTTATCCTCCACGCCATTTAATTTACTTGCAGTAGCGCTGATGGGTAAATTCCTAAGTGTCCAAAACAAACAGAAGATCCTGGGAAATATCTAAAAAGGTTTTAGTCCATTCCAAAGAAAGTCTCAGTGTAAAAGGCTTGCAATATCTCTTAAGAAATGCTGAGGAGAATTTCAATTGCTCCAGGGGATTACTATGAGTGAAGGACTTGCAGTCTCTCCACGCAAAATCTTCTCCGGAACGCACTAAACATAGGAGGGAAGTGCAAGGTCATTCCCAGAACAGCCTCGGTATTGAGGACTTTTACTGTTCCCACATTGATCTCCCCATAATGCTCTAAAAGCTTCCAATTGGTTCAAGTGAGTGGAGGATTTCCAGACTCTCTACTCAGGATCCTCTTCTGGACACGAAGCGCCTTAGTATAAAGGACTTGCATACTATCCACTGTGACCTCCCCCCGGGACTACCATGAAGATCTCCAATTTTTAGTTACTAATTCATTTGGTAAATTTTTAATTTTAAATAGATCGCAAATAAGTACAATTTGAAAGAAATTTGAATAATCCTGCATGCTTTACGTGAATTGCATGCTTCTCCCTTTAATCGCATTAATAGTTGGGACCACAAAATTTAATTAGTCATCTACTGAGATTGGAGCACCTCATAATACGAGTTTCCGTATGAATGCCGCTGACAAAAACTATTACCTCGCGTGTCATTAATCTGAGTCTTAGAATCATCTATCTGGGACCACGACTTTTTTCAATTTAATTATTCTCTCTCTTTCGTGTTTTTATTATATAATAGTCTATGGGACTTCGCTACAGTACGTCTTGGTAAAGCTGGCATTACTAAATCTAAGCGGCTTTAAAGACATCAATCGGAATATTATACATCATAAAATCTCTTTGTTCCAACAAATACCCTATAAAAGTTAATAGTAGGTTTTTAAACATTTGGTCTAAACATTTTTGTTTTCGATATTATTTGTGAAAAATTCTCAAGCATCTCCGCGGCCTGCCTTCAAAACGTTGAAATTTACATGCATACACATACACAGAGATATAGTTCATCTAAAACACATTTTTAACCTCAAACCTCGTCGTTATTTTCCGTTCGGAATTCTTTTTATTTGCACTTATTTCGAAAAACTTTAGAATACGTTACTTGTAAACTGAAAGGAAGCATTCATAGCATGTACGATGTTTAACTACAAATATACTTTCAATGGAACAAATATATTATTATCATCATTATTATTAGAGAAATTAATTGAGCACTAGCATCATAGACTATCGGCTCTTTTTTCGCAAACTTATATTAAATATTAAGTTTAGTAGTTTTAATAAAGTTATATATTAAATTGATGTTACGTTCGGTAGCTGATTTCAGGATTTCCATGGGATTGGTTGATCCAAATACGATTCTTCTAATAAGAGTAAGATTTATGCAATCGCAAAGAAGGTGTTCTTTTGTAAGAATTTACCCACAACTGCAGATAGAGGCAGCAGATTTCTTAAGTATCCATTGGTATGCCCAAGGCGAATCCTAGCAAATGTTCTAATCTTGACTTTGCTAATATTAGTTGGATATATTGGAGGAACAAGGTCAGGATTAACAAAAGAATAGTACTGATTATTATTTTGTTTATTAGTCTTCATTATTTTCTCTTTCACGTTTTTTGCAATATATCTTTGAAGGTCCAACTTTTCCATGATATCGTCCATAATTAGAGGTGCGGAAGCGGCAGGCTTCGCTGTTCGATCAGCATGCTCATTTCCTGATAGACCGATATGACTGGGAACCCAAAGTATTTTAATCTTATCCCCAGATGTAGCTATGGTATTTTTTAATATGTTAATGGTGCTCCATTTAGAAATTGAGGGATTTTGGATAGCTTTTAATACGGATAAGCTATCGGTGATAATAATACTTTTAAGCTTATTATTATTGGAAAAGTTGATAGCTTGAAGAATACCTCTCGCTTCAGGGAAAAAATATATACTTTCGGTAAATTTAACTATTTATTTTCTAAAAGTGAGGAGCGTACGTCGCAGTAGCGAAAATAGTGAGCATGCTGAGTGATTTTTTTAAAAATACATTAATCTAAACTGGAAATCAACTAAAGACAGATATCTTAGCAGGCACTCTTTAATAGAAGTTTAATTATTTATCTGCTATTATTACTTATATTAATAGTGATAGAAAGTTTTTTTTCTTTCGAATGTTTTCTCACAGTTCTTCTTGCTTCAATTCATCAAACAAAACATATGTTGTTGCCAACTGTTTTATTTTCTATTTCTTCTGCAAACTATTAACAAATTAGAAGAAACCTTATGCTAAAATTTGGAATATAACTAAGCGCTGTGATATAGATTTTCCGTTAATTAGAATTTAAGTGAGTCTAATTTTTAGTTTAATTTTTTTTAAAAATCGACTTTCGGTTCAAAAAAATTTCATCGTCAAAATACTTTTCTCTTTAGAGAACTACTTATATAATTTGAACAGTAAACAAACGACTCCTTCCAGATATTTGAAAGCTTTTTGTACAAGTTTGCATAAAAATGTTTTGCTGTCAAATTGACAAGCCAGAAGTTCGGCTTAGAGTCTGTAACACATATAACCGTTGTATCGCCCTTCAAGGCAACTAAATTGAATAATAAAATCAAATTGTATCAAAAAAAAAAGAATTTTACTATGTTAGCCTACGAGCTTTTCAGCTCATCTGGTAGTTTCATTCAATTTAAATAAAGCAAATTGAAAATTCTTCTTGACCAGTTCTATATATCACACATTGGTGAGCGAGATTAATTTAAAGTTGAACACATCAATTTCGAAGTCAATAGTCAGACCTCAAATAATAATCGTTTTAATAGAAATGAAAATGGAATCGAAGAAATTTAGTTATTAAACGGCGGTTGTCATGGAAAATGGGAAAACCATTTCTTTAAAGTACTGAAAGTTTGTTTTTATAATGTTTTACAAAAGTTGTGTGTGCAGAAATAAAAGTTTCGATTAAAATTGATGACAATTTCGGAATAGATCTTATCTTACTCTCAGCTAACTTTCATTATTTTGAGTCAGGGCTTTTGTTTCTTATCATTGATTTGAAGCCGACCTAACTGCTCCTTGTGCAGTCGATACAATTTATAATAAAGACGAAATAAAATTTAATCCATTTTAAAAGAACTAACTAAACGAATATAAATTTTTGTTGTTAATAAAAAAATTAGCGGAAAGTTTCATGTGGCAAACACTTTCTTCTCTAGGAAGCAAGGTGTTCCTTTTCATACCCATCACCGAAGGTGAAGCATATTTTTCATTTCATCATTTGGTTTGTAACTACAAAAACGAAACTTCGGAGACCCCACAAAGTATATATATTCTCGATCGCCATCAAGTTTAGAATGGATTTAAGCATGTCGCTCTGTGCGTCTATCCGTCTGTCTGTGTAAACACTCAACCAACCGCAAAAATGAAGATATCGTCTTCAAAGTTGGCCGAAACATTATAAGTTCTTTCACTGGCACGCCCATCTATTACAATTTAGTTTTTGCCCCTTTTTTTAAGATAAAAGTGGTGGGTACAAAAGATTCGATATAGCCTAACATAATTTTCTTACCTATTCTGTTTAGCTTTATAATTTTGGAAATTTGAAAACTGTCGCTCTTAATGGGTTTTTTTTTTAAATTTGTTTGCAGGTCGCACGTATACAAGAAGAGTAATTTGTTTAATATTTTGAAATGATGTAGAGAATGTCAAAAAGCAGCTGTTCTTCTTTAAGTAAACACATACATATCTACGAAGAAATGTAACTGACTTATGCATATTAGCATTTCAAGGGAAAAGTAAACCCCTTCTTGCTTGAACTGAGCCGAACGGAATATTTTATGTCTTTTCTTTTATTTACTTATATTATATTTTCTTTTTTGTTCATTATTTAATTATGAAAAACATAAAGAGAACTTTTATGGTGGATTCTTAGTTTTAATTATATGTGATATTTTAAAAATTGATTGCCTTTAAACATGCAACATTTTTGCATATAAACAAACACTTGTTGCTGTTGGTCTCATTGACTGACTTTTGCTCGTTTACTAGCTTGTCTGCCTTCGCACAAGCACAAGTAATGCTTTTAATGTTTTATATCTAATCTTATTTGTATAATAGCTTTGCTGTTTTGTTTTCCATTTTTCATTATTTTTTATTTCAATGTCATTGTTGTTTTGCATACCGTTGCTGCTCTATACATGTATCTTAAATATTAATTGTTGGCTTTATGTTCATTTATGCTCTTATACAGAAATAAATAAATATATACAAATATATATATATATACATGCACATAGATGTGTTATGCTTAGGCGTATTTATAAGCTTCTGCTGCTACATCATATATGCGTGTTATAAAGCTGTTGTTTTTAACTTTTTTTTCTCTTATTAATATTAGTGTTAAACAAGTTCGTTGGCTTGTTGTGTTTACGCATTTGGAAAATTTCTGTGTATTCCTTTATTTTTTTACATGTATTTCTTTTCTTTTTTTTACATTTTGTATACGCCTTCCCTAGTCTAGTTTTCTTTTTAACTTTCATAAATTTTTCTTAGAAAATAAAAAAAAAACGTTATTTTATGTTTAAATTTAAAATAATTACTTTGATTAACAATGTTTTGCATATGTTTCTCCTTTGTTGCTCTTTAGCTCATCTGGTGGTTGAGTCTTATTAAATGTAAATGCAAATATTTACATGCGTGCAGTTGCGTACGTACGTAAGGAGGCGAACAAAAAATTGTTACTTTACGCAAATTATTAGAATATAGTATCACAACAAGTAACACAATAATTTCTCAGCCGTCGTTACTCGAGCCGAGTCTGTGTAATGTATACTTGTTTCCTTTCTAAGTTACATATGTTTCATCTAAACACTTTATGTGTTCATTTTATTGAATGTATGCAAATTGATTTTACACTTTTGCATACTGTAAAACATCTTTTTTTACGTAAAACAAAACAGCTTTTTTGCATACAGCCAACGTACGATAGTAATTATATTATGAAACATGTGTAGTAGCATTTGTTCGTACATATGTTTAAAAAAAATAATTTTTAATTATCTTTATTATGAAAAGAATATGATTGATGCCCAAGTTCTAATTATTATGTTATACATAAAACGATACACATAAATTTATTTGAAAATTTAGTTAACACTCAAGTTCGTACAAACAATTAAATAAATTTGTGGTGATGTCCCGTAAACAGCCTGAGAATACATTAATATAGGGAACTGACATAAAATGTGTTTTAATATTTGTTTTTCCATTGTCTTGGAGCATTTCATCTGTATCTATTTAACTAATTGAAGGAATCTTCCTTTAAATTAATACATATATATGTATTAGTAGAAAACAAACTTGCTTCTAGTTGGATTCATAGAATATTTTATAAGATATTTTTTTGTTAGCCTGTAGAGATATCTTGAAGATATTCACCTTCTAGGTTACTTACAGTTGATATTCTTCACTTCGTACTTCTTCACAATCTATTATGCACGTTGATACAATTACCGTTAAAGATATTCATAGTCTATGTAAGCCTATGTAATCTTCGAATATAGAAATTTGATGTAAAAGTACCTTCAGGATTGGCTTAGATGGCTTCTTGTCTAGGTATTTCTTTCTATATGACGGTTTTTTGCTTTTGTCTTGACAAAGTCATTTATTGGGAAAAATTAGTAAAATATATCTTAATAAAATTATTTTCTACCATTTTCTACATCTTTTTCCAATCTTTCTCGTAACATAGCGATTCCTTGTCGGAAGAACTCATGACGTTTTGGGGCTATCCACGAATCGACCTTTTTTTCCAGTTGTTTAACTTTATGGAGCCGCGTGCCAGCCAAGCCATGCTGCATTGATGTAAGCAAGTAGTAACCAAAAGATGGTATTGCTGGTGAGTATGCCGGGTATGGCAGAACTTCTCATTCGAGCTGCAACAATGTATCCTTGACCACTTTTCCAAAATGTGGCCGAAATGGCATCTGCATTCAATTCGTTTGGAAAACGTCTTCCATTCTTTTGGGCCTTTCTAATCGTGGAAGCAGTTACTTCATCAATTGCTCTTCGGATGATCTCTGAGAGTTTGTGCTGAGTTTCCGTCGTTTTCGAAATGTTTTAGTCCTTCAGGCAGTTCAAATCAACACTTTTAAACCATCGAAACCCAAGGCAATTGGGATATGATAGAGCAGCATCACCATAAGCTTCTAAAAGTTTTTTATGGGCTTCGACAGCAGATTTCTTCAAATAATGAATGGTGAAAATGAATGTCGACAATGAATGTAGAAATTGCAATTTTGAGCGTTCCATGATTAACGGATGTATACACTGAATAATTCAATAAAACTCAATGGGAAGTGGTTGTTTTAAGCAGAGAAAGTTCAAAATTATCGAACTTCTTATTTGCACTGATATTTTCCATTACATTAACGTCTTTACTTTTAGAAGTTACTGACAAAAGCTTTTGAAAGCACCTAATATATTTTATAACTTATTTTTCTCTTCCATATCAACGATGCCTGATGACGAAGAAAAGCACGTGCGTCTAAACCAACCTACCCCTGTGTCTACTAAAAATAAATTTCGTGTTTCAAAGTATTTGTCATCGTTTGCGGATAAAAATACAAAGTTAACTTTTTTGAGAGATGAAAACTTCGTAGGAAATAATATCGGTGAAAAGATCGTAATTTTTTTGATTTTTCCAAATATTTCTGCGATATCTAAGATTTATTTTTATATAAAGTTAAACTTTTAAACTGACGTATCTCTAAATTATTATTGTTATTTTATATAATGTTTTTTTATATCAATGAAAAAGAAAAAGATATTAAAGTACAAGCAGGCAAGCATACTGCTCTGTAACCATATAATAATGACAGTAGTTACGAAAAAGTGATCTAATAAACATTTGTACGCAGTTTGCTGTCCCTAGTTTATTCTTTTTAACAGTTACCTTCACTGAAGATTGATATCATTTTACTATTCGAAGAATAAAAATCGAATAAATTAAGTACGATGCCTAAAAGAAATGTCGATGGAGACAATGAAATTGCTTATGTAATATTAAGGTAAAGTAAGCAGCAAAGATTATTTTACATTATAGCCTAATTATTTTTGTGTTTAATTTCAAGAAAATCATATGAATATACTTTCTTTATAAAACATTTCCAAAGAAGAGGTTCTCACGTTTTTACAATTAGACCGAAAAATCATTCTCGTGCAGCTTACACATTAACATATTCGAATAAATTTTGCATAAACACCCTTAAATAAAAGTGTTTTTAGTTTATGGGAAGATATATTGAAAATCACCTGCATTTAACAAATAGCAACAACCATAAGCAATTTTTTATATATAAAGACAGATATCTTATAGCAAGTGGTCCTACATAAACACACATAGAAAAAAAATTCATGAAATTTGTTTGTCATAGTAATGATTGTCAAAATTTTAGAAAATGAATATTGAGTACATACGGTTGTTGTAATATTTAAGCACAGGTACCCAACAGATTATGTATTGTTTATACAGCATCGTTACAGCAGGAGTATTCCCTAAACTGACGTTCTTTACTCAAAGCCTCATTATTTCTTTGTGTGTAAGAAAAGAAAATGTTTTTCTTATTGTCGACTTAAGCCCAAGCAGTAGATATACACTTGTCCGCTTTTCTATTTGGTTGCTATAGTTTACGTGGGAATAAAATTTTCTGAAAAATATTTTTTTTGGTCTCTTTTGAGTTTTTTTTTTTTTTTTTTGAATAAAATATTTTTATACAACTACTTCCTTTTTTATTCATAATTTCTAACAGATTTTTCATATGAACCAATAAAAGAGTGAATATGGGTTGTTTTGCTGTCTGATTGACTGCTGTAATTTCTGAAGGTAATAATAAGGTTATCAATCAGTAATAATAATAATATAAATAAACTATAGCTTTATTATACTATTGTTATTATAAAGAACATCCTCCCCTGTACTGCCCTACTTTTTCACTTTCATTGAAATTTTAAATGTAATGAAATATTACGTACGGTGTAGTTATTATATTGTTTGGCGGATATTGTTGATTGATTGGTCAATAGGAACTTTTTCTTCTTAATTATACATCGCATCTCTTTCTCTTTATTTTCAAAAAGGAAATTCTGAATATCAATAATTTTTGATTTGAATTTCAAATTTTCCCAAATTTTTACATAAAAGAATAAGTAACATGAGATCTCTCTATATTGTAGTCATGTATTTAAATATTTCTAAAAGATATTTTAATCTGCAAATAGAAAAAAATTAAGCCTTTCATATCGCAGGCATTAGTGCTTACTAGAAAATACAGATGTATTTCAAAGCAAATAAGAAAATTTGTATTGTCCTTGTAATAACATTTGATATAAACCACCAAATTGTAAATGCATTTACGGGGATATGTATCACAAAGTTGCAAGCTTTTTCTCGGAATTAAATTAAATTAGTTTCCAACAAAAAATGACAAGCGAACTGACTTCATTGATAGAGAACACCAACTAGATGTGATGCGCATTACACCCATTAGAAAAAAAGACTTTACAATATTTAAATTTCTTTTCGCATCTTCTAGCAGAAAACATTTATCTCAGCGCTAGAAAATATTTCAAAGAAAGTATTCTTGTCTTTTACAAATATAATTTTCATATTTATTGTATATTCCAAATTCTTTTGCAAATCTATTAAGTCCCAGTAGGGTGTATATAAAAACATTATATCCTTAACGTCACAATTTAATATAATTTTTACGAGTATGATCTTCACACTTTTTTGAATCTTCGCTCATAAGGAGAGAACTTTTACAATATCATATTTTTAACCTCTTCAAATAAGCGACCAGTTTTGTAAAAAGAAAAGAACATTCGAACGTTCATTCTTTTAGGTCTATAGACGTGTAGAGTAAAAATTGAAAAGAAATCATAACAAAAGTTTTTCCTCCTTATTAGAGCATTATGTTCAAATTTCTTTTATATATTTGCTATTAAAAGGTTAAGAAAGCCTGACTCGTATCAACATAAAAAATATGGCAAATTCAACATTTAAATCATCGTTTACAATGTTTTTCTTCAGTCTTGAAATTTAATGCAAAATGTTAGTAAATGCAAATTTCATGGCAATAAAACAAAAAACCCAAAGAATAAATGAAGACAGCCAGAAGCATGTTACACACGATAAATTCTTTGAAACATGCTTAAGGCTTTCTTTAAAGTGCAAAGCAATTGCTATTAAAAATGAAAATGAAACAACTGGAAGGAACTTTATATAAACTAAATTATAATTATTAACTAACGAGTAAACGCCATCTAACTTTTAGATAAATGCTTGTCTGGCTGTTCATTGTCTTGTTGATGGCACCCAGTGGAGGAACTTTGCTTTAATCACTACATGTTAATTATGTGCACATCAAATTTATAATAATTTTTTTTTAATTTCAACTCAAGTCATTAATTAGGTGCCTTCTCAGTGGTGGCAGATTTTGCGAAAATTATGAAGGATTTTATGAAATAGATTTTGTTTAGTTTTTTTTTATTTTTTATCGTTTTTTCATTTTTTTTTTTTCAAATTTGGTTTCCTTTATGCATTTTATGTAAATTCTCTTATGTAAATTAAAATTGACATTTATTCAACTGTCTACTGTTTGTTATTCACTTTTTTACAATTTACAATTTCCTTGAGATTTTCAATTTCATTCAACATTCATTTGAAATTGTAGTTACTGTTGCTTAGATTTGCTTGCCATTCACCCTTTCATTGCAAAGATTAATCTTATGAAATCTGCATATATTGTAGTTTTTATTTGCATTTTTTTAACGTGATTGGACGTAAAGCTATCTACGTGTATGTTAGTAAACAGGGGCGAAGTAATCAGCAACGGTGAAGGTATAGATAAAAAAGTTCAAAAACAAGGGGCGAAAAACTTAAATATCTTTAAAACAATTTGTTTTTTTTGTTAAACCAGGAGAAAGCTTTATCTACGTTTTCTTGTAGTACCTGGATAAGGGGCTTACTTGATTGGACAGTGAATAGTGAATATTCCTTTTAAAACCTCAATTTCTCGGGAATCAGCCTTCAATCTTAGCTCCTGATAACATTTCAACAGGGGACAGAAAACACAACAAATTTAGAAAAAACGTTTTTATTTTTCAACATAATTTCCTCTTTGTTTGATACAGGTTTTCCTGTTTATAGTGGGCAACTCAAAGTCTGTTTTTTCATTGTTCGTAAATCTGTTCCATTGAACGAAGCGCATAGAGGAAGCAATTCGAACTTAAACTTTTTGATTTTAGTTCACCTCTTTCTTTGTGAGCCCATGGAAAGTCCATTTAACTTAAGCACATTCTCTTCATTTCCAAAATATCACTCAGTCCGCGATGAACGGTACTGTCAGAAATGACTATCACGACAATTTTCAATCGACGGTCGTCCAGAATAACTTCTTGGATCTTGTTTACGATAGATAGATTATATTATTGTGATGTTTGTTTTGGTGGATCATACGGCCTCGTTGTGGTTGGACCAAATACTTTCTAATATTATAGAAGTATTGAATAGTAAAATATTGTATTACAGACAACGATGACAGCTATTTTCCACGTCTTCAAACTTTAAATTTAAACTTTTGAACCTAATGGTTTTTTCCAAGTCGGACTCCTCTGAGATGATCCCCGTATATACCCATATTCTTTGGTGGTACGTATACTTATTACTAGAAGAGTCTTGGTGGGCACCTTTTTCAATTATGCATTACAAGCATTAACGGGCCCAGGCCCATATTCGAAACCATATCATTTCATGCTTGTGTTAAACTTATATGGAAATATTTAATATTATTTAAATCCATTTTTGACGTAAATCACGTTTTATATAAATTTTATGCACACTACAATTTTATAGTAACATTGACAAAGACATAAATGAAGCGAAACGAACGAATCACAATCTTTCTTTGTTTTCTTGTATAAAAAAAAGAAGAAAAACGTACAAGCACGCACACACGTATTAAAAGCACGGAACATGAGAAATGTCCTAAAAAGTCATCCTAAAAAAAATGAGAAGGCACGGCTTGCCACAAAGCATTTGTCCTGAGAGCGATGGAAGGGCTGTGACAAAGATTTCAAAGGCCTGGGAGAGTATTCGCAAATCAAGTAAGAATATAGATTCCAAGGTATTTACCCGATATTATAACGAGCTGCCCACTAGATCGAAAACGGCACGGTGTCATATAAATCAACAGCGGACGTCCTACGAAGATTCGCTGTTGCTGAATATCGTATAAAATGTTGTACTGAAACACGGTTCCTTGGCGGTGCAATAATCGTATACACATAGCGATTGTAGTGGAGACAATGGTTACGCAGCCGAACAGGAATAGAAACGTATGCAATAGGAGTCGGGGATCATATCATACAATCATCCCCAGCTTAGATATGTCGGAGTTACGATAGACCATCGACACAGCGTTAAGGATCATGTGGAATACGCAGCGCAGAAAGTTGCGAGTATCCAGATATCTCTGACGAGAGTTATACCCAGCAGGCCTGAAGCAGCCTAGAGGAAAACAATAACCACGTTAGTGACCTTTGCTCAATATTTATGTCCCTAACGCTCTGGGGCAAATATACGCATTCATAACAGTAATCACCGTCGTCATAATCACGTTTCCTCTAACGGTCGATATTTTCGCTGAAAAGATGTGACGCATCCACGAAAGGCATTAGGACAACGGGCGCTCTCTAAATGCAATGGAAAAGAATGATAAAAAGACGACGGATGTTCATTCTTAGTCTAAATATAACACGATGGACCGAAGGACCACAAGGTAAAAGAAGGTAAATTATCTCAGGTACTTTCGATGAGCGGTTACAGTGGTTTATGTTGAGAAATTTTGAAAATTTGCAACTTTTTTTCATAAAGCTTTATATGGGAAATTATCAAAAAAATTAATTCGATTGAATTCATTTTCAATGGCGCTCGTGTTTGGGAGAAAAACACGAGTTTGGTATAAGAAGAGGTTGGTCTATTTTAAGTCCTGGATGTTACATACATCTGTACAAACTTAATATGCCGTTTACCACCAGTAGTGTGAGATATAATAAGTTTGATTTCCTAAGCATATTCGCAAAAGCTGAAATAGTGATGCAATCTCAGAATAGCGTGAACAGGATCAAATATCTATCGGAAGTAGTCTGTCCAGAGATTGCGATTAATATGCCGTCACTTCCTACGTACAGCCTTTGTAGAGCGGTTTGTTTACAAAAGTCGGATCCGCCAGTAATGCTCGAAACCTTTCATTGTAATTAAAAAGTGATCTTTCTCATCGTTCCAGATATTTCTACTTCTAGGTCGAACGTACACAAATGCTCTTTACTGTTTGCTCACTACTCTGCACACGTAGGAGTCATCCCATGAGCGGCTGGTCAAATACGAAAAAATGTGAATTCAGCTTTCTTAACAAATATTGTTTAACGAAAGTCTAAAGAATAGGTTTCGAAAATATGTAAAAAATGTTTCTTAAGCTAAGCATTAATAAAAACAGTAACAGTAAAAATCCTTAAATTGTGTATAATTTGTGGTGATGGATTTGAAATGTCATCTCTATCTATACGCAAACATTAAACTGCTTATTATTATATACAAACGGAATATGCCGCCACGATAAACAAGCGCAGAAACTAAGTTTATTTTTATTTTTTTTTTTTTTCTATAAAAATTGTTTGTTGTTATTGTTATAACTCTTTAACATTGAATATGGTTTTCACTTTTTTGTGTTTTTGTTTTTCAGTCATTGATTTGTTTGCTGCTACTGTATTCTGAACTTATTATAACACAACACACAATAACCGCTAAAGCTGAGATTGAGTTCAACGTATAGTTTATGGTATTGTCTTTTTTTTATTGGATTTTTTGTTGTTTTTATATATTCTCTCAAAGCATGATGACCATAAGAAAACAAAACGAGTCACAGGCAAGCTTACAATCAAGCCATTTATGTTTTGATATAAACGTATGGATGTTAACACAAGTGCAGCTTATTTAAAAAAATAAAAAATAGGCGGCAAAAATACAAAAGATATCACAAATATTTCAAAAAAAAAGTTCGCATATTTTGCTTTGAATTTTAAAACAAAAAGGTAAATAATAAACAAATATATTGAAAATGTATTTAATTTAAATTATAGCGTTAGCAACAAAAGACTTAAGTAACAAACTTAATGATTATTAAAAGAAAAAGTATTTGATTTGTTCAAGTTATATTTTAATTACAGGTTATGCCTTAACAACATTAACATATAATTTACATAATATTAATATATATAAAAAAATGGAGAAAAAAATTCGAAGAAAAACGCCTTTTCTCCTTTAGTTTTACAACCTTTTTACAATCCACTGATTTTACATATTTTCATTTCACACGCACCACAATTTATGTGCAAAGCAAGGAGAATGTTTAATTAAAATAAAAAAATATATTTTGCATTGCCTTACGGGGTAATTTGCATTGCTAAGAGAGAGAAAGCTATAGAAGCGAAGGGGGAAAAACTATTTTAAATGATTTTTTAACAGATGAAAGAAAAGGCATTTATTTTTTGTTTCGTATGTGAGTAATTAGCTGCGTTAATAATACCAAACAATTATATAAACAATTAAATGGTAAAAGCATTTAAACGCACACACATATATACGTGTACACGCATAACGAACAACTGCATTCAAATCGTTTGCAATGCTCAGGCATCGCATGCAAAATCGTATTTAAGCCAAAGTCTTTGCAGCGCCAACTACACTTCACAACTATAATAGAGTGGTATGCATGAATATATTTATGCATGTGCTTACGCTTGCGTAGATACATATGTTAAGTTGCAGTTTTTTGAAAGCGTACTAATTAATTGCGCACAACAGACCGAAAAATAGGCAAATGCAGCTTAATACCTTAAATCTACATATGTTTACGTGTGTGTTTACCTTTTCATACATTAATGTACGGCGTGTACGGGTTGAGTCTTTCAGTGATCTACATTCTGAATCGTTTTGTTTGACAAGCATTAGTATACACCCTACAGACGGATAGGAAAATAGTAGTTCATTACAATTTGTTTACGATTCGTTGATTATTACAAATCATAAGCCCGCAAAAAATTTGGCAGGTAAAGCTGAACTTTAGCAAATACAAATATCCTTTTATTTTCTGTTCACAAAAATTGTGATGATCTTTAAACGGAAACTTAGCATAAATAGTAACCGTCGCTATTTAAACTCGGTTTTCTGAGTATAATATTGATCTACAAACACGTTTTTGACCAAATCCTTTACAACTGTTATCTTTAAATGCTTTGATCATAATATAAAAATATTGAAAATTTAAAATACGTAGAAACGAATGTAAATTGAAAACATTTCATCCTGTAAACAAAACCAGTAATAGAATATGCTGAGTACTCTGCACCAATTACGACATAGCAATCCTAGTGCTGACAGGTGCTATTTTATAGCCTTGTATTTAAGTGACTCTCGTGTCAACATGAAAAATCGCAATCGACATTTTAGTCGCTTTTTTCCATACACATTGGATGCTGAAGACAATATGGTGCGGTCAATGCTTCTGTATATTCAAAATAGTGAATTATCCTTTTCTTAAAAATCCCCTCGATATGTCTATTAAATAAAATTGCTTGGAGTGCCAAATTCGAATTGTAACAGACAAAAAAAAAAATTATACAAAAATTTATTTTTTAATTAACTTTGTATTATAATGATCTAAAAGGTAGGAAAAGTGGATTTGGCAAGAGCTACTTTTATGTAATTATATATATACAGGGTCGTTTAGAAAAATCGAATTTCCTGCAAATTGAAACCTTAAGCTGCCCAGGTTCTTGTGTGTAATCACATCAAAGTGGCTTTTGCAAAAATTAATTTTGCAGTTTTTTCTTTATTAAAATTCTATTAAAATAAAAGCTTATTTAAGAAAAAAAAAACTGTATAATCTGTTTTCAGTTTCATCAAGTTGGAAGCGTCGGCTCCGAAAAACATGTTTAGGCTCACTATAAAAAGGTAGTAGATAATGCGTCGAACCAATTTTTCGAGTTTAGAGACAATCTATGGTTACTAAATATTTCGGATTAGATGTCTGTGGAAGCAATTTCAACTTTAACTCATTGATTTTGCTTGGATTTGTTATCATAACAAAATATGTCTTCCACTAAATGCATTTGCTTCTCCATCATTTCGTCATTTAACCGCTACAAAAAGATCGCGTAATAGTCGCATGTTTATTATGTTTTTTGAAGATCATTAACGAACGCACAGCCTCCAAATAACTAGGTTCGTAATCTTGCCAATAGATTTTTGTTTTGTTTATATATTTAATTCCATCCAATGACCACTGCAGATAGGAAGATTGAAGAACGCCGACTCGCGGTAGTGTATCATACAATTTGTAGGTAGTTGTAGGCTAAGGTGAAAACGCAGAGAAAAGACCTGTAAAAGGCTTAGTTGTTCTCCTTCTAGCGAAGGAGAACGAGCTGTCATCCGAGATTGAGTAAATAAGGTTTTCTGTCATGCATAGAAAGGAGATTGAAGAACGTCAGGAAGAGGGAAGGGGCAAGAAATTTTTTGTATCACTGCATTTAAGTGGTATTTGCTTAAAGTAAATCCGTCAATTAACATCCCTTATCGTACGACTAATTAGAAAACTCGATATAAACCGCATAAAATGCAATCCATTTGGAGACTAGGGCATCATGTCAAATGCCAATGAGATACCCAGTGTAATGACTTTAGTTTCGCCGAAGTGATAAATAGTTCGGTTTCATTTTCCAGTAATGTCACCAGTGGACCAACATTAGCGAAAGTCATATTGGCTACCGGTAGTTAGACCGTTGGCTTCTAGATATTTTATCATCTTATCAAGTGATAATTAACTAAGATTTCCAAGGTTTTGGCTACGACGGAACATATTGCAATTGGGTGATAATTGGCAGGATTAGTTAGCTCATCTATGTTGTAGAAAAATCTGTCACCGTATATCACTTGTTAAATGAATGTGGTAGGGAACCTAGATCTCTAAGAGATAAAAGAAAAATCAAGAGCCGCATATGATTTATCCGGTCGTGCACTGACATCACTTTCACATATATGTCGTTTAAACAAAAAAACTGTCTACGGATTGATACCGGCAAACATTGTGGTCAATCGGCCAATAAATCAAATTTTTTAAATTTTTGGCATAGAAGTTGGTAAACAGGTTTGCAAGATTAGCTACATTCGTGGTCGAATATTCTCGAAACGAATGGTCGCCTGTTTTACCGGAATTCATTATTGATTTGCTTGTTAAAAAGGGTGATTAACCGTTGTGATGATAAATGAGGTGAACTTTCATACGTGGATGGATTGATAAGTGATTTTTTAAGCACTTGAAATGACGAAATGATGTAACTTCCTTCATATACTTAGCATGCAATTACTGCTTTTTGTTTATCCGTTTTTTGGGACTAAAACAGACATTTGACCCATACTTAATCTATTATTGAAACGTACGTAAAAGTGTTTTGCATTACGAAAAATATTTTTAATCAATCAACGAAAAAGTGCTATTCACATTAAGGAGGAAGAAACTCAAGCAGATCTAAAATCATTTATTATAGAGCTAAATTTCTGCTAAAAAAATCTAGAAAAGGTAATGCAGTGCGAGAAAGCGCATTACAGTTGAAGGAAAACTTAAGAATTGTTTGCCCATAAATGTGACAAATAGTTTAAAGCTTCTTGCCAAAAGTCTGGATCGGCGGAGGGAAAGTAAAAAATACCATATCATGATCACGATAAGTTGCTCTTATTATATTTTCCCTAACAGTAAAGCGGCAGTAGTAAGCTGCGGTACTTTTAATAGAGAACTAGAAGTGTGAAGTGAAATCAATCAAATTTGTTTTAATTTTTTCACCGTGTATTAATTAAATGAAAGCAAGAGCGTAAACATACAAGATTGATATGCATTAGGGAAGGCGTGGTTATTCCTTTGGTTGCCTTTAAAGAAGAGCGTTCGAAGCTTAGAACTTAGCAATCTTGCGTTTCTTTCGGTAAGAAGGAACGGAAAAACGAGCCGATATTATTAAAACGATACATATTCTGATGCCGACCAAGAGTATGTGCTCTATAGAGGCTCTTTTGCTTTTCGAAAACGGAGTAACAAACAATGCTAGTAAACTATCATGCTTCGTTTGTGCTTACAATATGTAACGAAGCAAGAAAGTCGTTTGCCAGCTCTGTCATGTAACTCTTCGTTTATATTTGCGTTACGGAGTTTTTTCTTCGTCGATGATCTGCACACAAATTTTACATATAACTGTGAAATGTGTTATTATTATTATTGTTATTTGAATTAAGTTTGTCAGTGATAAATAAATACCGTAAATATGAGACATTAGTATATACAAAAGCACTCATAAATATAATATATTTAGGTTAATACTAAGTAAAGGCATGCATTCGAACAAAAACACACGCACTACTTAAGCACAGTTCTCTTTAAAGTCATCATCATACTTATCATATAGATCATCATACAATGGAAGTATAGTAGACATAAAATTAACCCGTTAAGACCGAAATATGTATCCGTGCATATATATACTGAGTATATGCATGATATGCTTTTCTTTGGAACTGCGAATGAGTAATTAGTTAAGCTAAAAAATGACAATAAAGACATCATCGGTATATATATATGTGTAACTAAAACATATCTAAACAGTAATTTTATATTTGCTAATTACACAGCAATAATACGTTTTTCAGTAAATGTATAGAAAATCGAAAGAAATAAGAAGAGAATGAAAGAAAAAGAGATAAAAAAACATTTAAAAAATTTTCGCTTTACAGTGTGTCTCAAACCCTATTTACTTTTTAACTTAATTCAACTTATAGTTCAGTGTGCTATAGCAAACCGTATAACAATACAAACAATATACTAAAGCAAAATGCATCAGGTGTTGATACATATATATGTATTGGATATTTTGATGCAGAGAGGAGGGAGAATACGACAGTAAGAAGCGTTATTTCCTGGCAGAAATAATCTACAAATCGCAAACCTGTACTTAAGCTCTTTAGTTTATCGTTTCTACTCTTGAAAAGGTCGATTTCAACAAATTATGGCCCAAATTCTGGTCATTCTTCACATTTGTGTTAATTAAGTTTCCGTGTCAGTCATCCAATCAGTCATCTTTACAAAGCGTATAAATAAAATAATCAGAAAGCTGAAAAATCATTATCGTTTCTTTATTTAGCTTCTTGGTCCAGGGTTTGGGATAAATATATTTTTTTGCTATCGAAAAGCTACAGAAAGGCATTCCATTGATCGAAATAAAATTTATTTTACAATATTATAACTAAATGTTTTACGATATATCCCTAGAAACGCTATCATCAGATTTAAAGCGTTCTACGATAAAGCAAATATGTGGAAGACAAGTAAAAGATACACATTGGGTTCTCTTAGTTAAAGTTATGAAAGATGGAACTACAATTGGAACTTGCCAAAAGGGCTTTGGCTTACATTTGCTATAGCCATAGCTTTCCTTCTGATATCAGCTAAAAATAAGAAGATTAATTCCTAAAATTTTAATTTAATCTACAGAATAAATTCATGTTATAAGAGCAGCTATCCTCCAACCCATTTAGAACATCGGGGTACAATTATGGGAAACGGTCCACAATTCTAATATTGGAATAAATCAAAAATATCAATCTACCGCTTTCCCGTCTAATTGTTAATGCCACGTGGTTCATTTGCTACAAGACTATTCATGACGATCTGGAGGTTCCATATGTTTAAAATCAAATTCAACAACTTCTTCAAAATTTCTTCGGAACAAGTAATTATAATAAATAATGAAAGAGAAAATTATTTAGCAATTTACTAAGCACCTCCTACGTCTCTTCAAATGCTTACTTCTACATTCCTTCGTCTAGTCAAGCATGGAGCATAACGGGCCTGGCTCTTGAACAGTGGTTTTACATCTTAATTCATCTTGACCTAATCTAATTGTTTCTTTTATCTTTACACTAGTTAATGATGGCAAAAAAAAAATTAGTTAAAGTATCCTACACCACTTGTGCTAATAGTATATTAACGATCCGACCTAAAACGTGCTCATTTCAAACAAACCGAACCGATTTCAAATAATTCTCTGAAGCAATTTGAATCCGTTGTTTCTTCACCGTTGTTAGTTCACTATTTTTGAGATACTTTGATGATATTTGATACACTGAAATATTTTGAGGCAAGCACAGTGTTAATTCAACATAATTCAACATTGTAGGCACGCCCTATTTCGAACGCTTTTACGACAAATAAGCGTTTACATGGCAAAAAGATTTAGTTTGAAATATGTGGTTGTGACGTATAAGTTTATGATACAAATGTGGACTGCATAAGTCTATGAGCTTTCTCAGGAAAGCTTGTATATGGCAACAAGATCTAATATTGTATTTACTACTGCGTGAAGAAGATGTCTAAGAATTGCGTTGAGCTAAGTGGTGTAGGAAACTTAGACGACGATCTTGTTTCTATAAAAGTAGCTCAGGAACAAAGACTTCCCTTCAAAGTTCATTTATTCTCGAAGTTCTGTGATTTATATAATATTCTCAATAAAAAGATAGAAATGGCATCATCACAGTTAATGCGGACTAGGTGTTCAAAGTATTCTCTTATTGGCTGCAAGAAGTGTGGAAAGTAAAGCTTTTCTGCAGTTGAACAGACTCTCTTCAATTAAAGTTTCTTAAGATTGTTTCTAGCACAGTTAACAGAGCTCAGATTCAGCGAAGCTATCGATTTGATCAATTTCTGAGCGACTTTTTGTATTATAAAACATAATTTTGACTCTGTGACTGAACTATTTAAGCACAGTTTAAAATGGAAAATTAATTTAGGCTAGAGCTGGAAATCTGACCTAAATTAAGTTTTCGTTTTATTTCCTTTTCAGTAACTTGGCAATAATAGCAACCGATCGAGCATGTATTAGAAGGATATTGAGTCCCTAAAAAGTAAAAACCTTTTTATTCAATTCTCTCATTTCATTTAATCTTAAATATATTAGTAATTACTATAACTATAACTATAAAGTCAATGTCTATTAAGCAACTTCACACAGTTTGAAGGTACGCTATGGTCAACTTTTCTTTTTATTTCGTATCCGAATTTCGACAAAAGTTAATGAAATCTTTCACTTTTTCTATTTGAATATCACATATTACTTTTTAATTCAGTTATCTCTGAAAATAAATATGATATGATCCGGCGTACTTGATGTTTGGTTAGTCGGTGTGGTATTCTTTCTTTATGCATATCACAAAATCGATTTAGTTTTCGGTCAATATGTTAATTTATTTATCTCAGCAGGAGTATAAGGTACGCAGATTTTTATTCTGGCACCACATGCATAAATTGCTTTTTTCAACATATTCCAACACAATATTAAAGTTATCTCCTTATACGCAAACTCTTTTTGCATTCATTTATACAGAATTTGCATACGCGAATACAAAATCGTAATTTATGACTACATTAAGTTTATGCACATATGTTAACGTTATAGTGTTGAACTTAAATTAAAACATCAACAATGTTTTAAATATATTCGTGGGATCATATGTGAGGTATTGAAAGAACGATTTATTATTATTGCAATGAAGAAAACCAATTAGATTTTGAACAAAAGGAGCTGTTTGCAACTCCATCTGGTTGTAAATAGTAAAAATATAATGTTAGAAATGTACCATCAGAAAATCCAATTAGAGAAAACTGTTTCATGGATAATATTCTTTCAATTTTCTTTCTTCAATTTTTTGTTATTTTGCTAATACAACAAAATGTTTTGTATTTTTTTTTTTAAATGAACGATCATTAAGGGAACGTTAACTATAGGTGCGAACATAATAATGTTCAGAAAGAATGCAAGTAGGGCCGGTGGGAAAAGGGGAGTAAAGTTTGTATAAACTGAATAGGGTTTGTTTATAACAATGGTATTTTAATGATTTCTAATTACTTCCAAATATTATATTATGAAAGTAGGAATTGAGTAAATTCAATGTTTACATAAGCATTAGCTCTTTGCACATATTTTAATTTGCCCAATCTTGTTGATTTCAGTGTTGCATCTACATCGCTATTTCGAGTTCAAGCTTTTGAATTTATTTGAATTTCATTGGATGTTTACGAACATACGAACTTTGCTCGATAAATAAGAAGTGAGTGTTAAAAGTGAGTACAGCCAATAAACAATTTATTATACAGTAATCGAAATTGTCACTTCTATAAAACGTTATTTATTCTTTCCGAATCAGGAAGCGACCACTGGCTTCAAAGTAATTCAAGTGCAAAAGACTTTTGTTGACGATGTTTTATCTTGAAATAGTCTCAGTGTTGAGTACTATTTTATTTCGGGAATAAGTTTGATCTATACGAGCTCCGCTATAGAGCATGTTTGTCGTTTCTCTTTCTAGCCGTCACAAATAATAGAAAAAACGCACCGCGAAAATGTTTGGAATTCATTCTGTATTTTGGCCAGAACGATTATTTTAACTCTAAAAAAGGATATCGAACATCATTAAGCAGGGCAAATACATCATCATAAATACTGAACTTTAAGAGAAAAACGTCACTTATCAACACTAGGATTAACAAAATCGCAGAATGAAAGAAGATATCCAACTCTCTGCTTTAGAAAACTAAAGAAACAATAACGATTGATAGTAAGAAGAAGAAGATCTATTTAATAAAAGTGTAAAGGCAAGAACAACGTACGGGTGTTTGTAAAGTTACTATCGTTTACCAATACAAATTTACACTTAGGGAAACACTAAATATATGTGCATTGATTTATACATATTTATATAGAAATAATTTTCGGGGAGATTGTGAATGTTAGCACTGGTTAAGATTATTTGTATACACATTTTTACACACTTTTCTGGATTCTTAGACATTGTGAGAGTTTATATAAAAGAAAAAAAAACGTGAAAAAATCTCATTAGCAGTGGAAGAGTAAATTCTCTAGAAAATAATTAACTCGCCCCTTGATGGGTTTGATATCAATATTAATATTTAATATGAAAGGGTTGCAACTTAAGTCTTTTGTTTCCTTTGATTTCTTGCATCTTAATGACTTTATTTGTACTTATAAAGCAATCCTTACCCAATCTTCTTTGATTGTATTTTTTTTCTTTTTTTTTTTCATTCGAATGAGTTTAATAAACAAAACACTTATACATACGCTTCCAGGCAAGCTGGTATACAAGTCATATAATTATTTTACACCTCATAACATTATATCATCTGAGATAGCTGTTGTTGTTGTTGTTATTATTATTAATATTATTGTTTTTGTTCTTGTTGTTTGTGCTATGTTCGAGTGTGTAGGTATTATGCCGCTCTTTGTGTAATGTACATATTTTTTCTATTATTCAACACTAATTACCCAGTCAACAGAAAAGCTGCACGTTTATTGTTTGGTTATGTTAAAGGTATTTTTATATATACGTATGTGTGTACAAATTGTTTAAACAAAATTGGCTACCACTTGTCTGGCTTTTATTGTTATTATTATTATTATTATTAGTTTAAGCCAGTGGCTCCAATGCCACAAAAGACATTGACGTTATAACACAATAATAGTTTATGCTTTTGTGTAAAAACAAAAAAAAAGTTGTAAAAGAGTTACAATAACCTGCCGATGGTGCGTCTACATATTATATTATCTCTTATGTACTCTAATTGACTTATTTTTTTTTTTTTACTAACTTTCAGACACGAATTTTTGCATGATTCATAATATGGCTAATATAGCTTTTTTTCGCTAAAATGTTTACAAGTGAATTTGTGTGCCATTGATGCGTTAGTCAAAGGGTTAAATAATTAATATAAATCGTATGTTCATAATTGTATGATTTATCTAAGCATATATATATATTTATATGTATAAGCTTTAGAAGAGGAGATTAAATGTATTTAATTTGTATTTGTGTTAAATTCTTCTTTGCTGTCTAAGCCTGGGAAATTTACTTTGTTGACCATCACATGAAAATTATCTTAAAACATATTTTTCTACCTTTTTTTTTTGCTTTAATGCAATATTTTATTATTCATCATCAGGAACAATTTATCTCAAGTTCCCACCCGCTCATAATTAGCATCTCTCTCTACGCTGTAAAGGTTTGCATGCGAAATGTATGAGCCAAAGAAATTCAAATTTAACATGAAAACCAAACAACCAACCAACCAAACGAACAGTCAGCCTCTCAGTCATTCATTCATGCGCAGCCTTAACATAAAACAGCAGCAGTTCACTGCGATGAAAACGAATCGCTAAAGGTAGACAATCGGTAAAAGCAGCAGCAGCAACAACCATAATGTTACCCATAGCCACAAAAAGAAACACAGATTTTGAAAACTAATTTCAGATATGCATCTTAAGACTATTTTTTTTTTGTATT
The DNA here is from genome assembly GCA_000671755.1 of Glossina brevipalpis. NCBI lineage: Eukaryota > Metazoa > Arthropoda > Insecta > Diptera > Glossinidae > Glossina > Glossina brevipalpis. The sequence goes on from KK351015.1 coordinate 1,738,187, forward strand.
TTTTTCTTGCTTTTCGAATTCTTTTTTCTATACTTCTTCAACATCAGAGGGATCACGCCTTCGCTACAAGTGCACGTACTTTTTTCTTGCAAACAGTATTAAGGAAAGTTGTGTATTGTTGTTGTTGCTATCATTATTATTGTGGTTGCTGCTAGCAAGCAATATACAGCAGCAGAAGTCAACTTGATGGTATATGAATATAAGCTTCTGTTACAAACTAAAAAAGCAGAGCAGTCAAAAAATTCCAAAAAAAAAAAAATAAAAAATAAGAAAAGAAAACTGAATTAAATCCAATCATTTGCAAGAGCAACATGTGTATAGAAAGACGGATGGCTCAGACAATATCAAAAAAAAAAAAAAAACGAAAACATAAGCAGCAATATCTCGTATGTATGCATGTACATAGCTTAACTCTAAATATGTTTGCTTGTAAGCCTATACTGATGATTTAAAAACAAAAAGAAAAACAAAGTTAAAATGCAAAGAAGGGGTCCGTCCTCCTTAGCAATGGCAGCACACGGATTTTAAAACTAAAACAAAAATAACAACAGTGTGCACACACTACTCGCGTACACTCGCTTAAAAATAATATTCGTCATAATCTTAATGATAGGCTTTCAAAGCGTAAAAGAAACGAGTGCGCCACGGAGCATCATACATAACAATTTCATTGTTGATGGTACAAACGCAACAATAACAACAATGAAATAATAATAATGACTTTTCGTCCCTCTCAATATCATCATATCAATGGATATGTACAGCAGCATTCTATCTCCTTAAAAAATGTATATATAAAAAAGAAGAAGAAGAAAAAGGAAAAAACAAAGGCAACTTGCACGATCCATGCAAATTAAATGCAAACGTACGTCCTCTAGTCGCGCGTACCACAAATCACTTAAAAATCAAGAAACAAAATAAAAGTTAAACTCGCGCACATACATACAAAAGCATATACATACACACAAGTGCTAGAGCAGAGTAAATTTCCCATGATTTCCAACTTCTTGAAGAGCAAAAGGTTGCCTTTTCGATGCTGTTGTTGTATTTATTGTTATTGTTCTTGTTCTTGACTAATTTTCTCATTCATTCATTCATTCATGCATTTCATGTATTCTTACTCTCAGTCTTAGTATCTTTCTGCAAAAGTAATGTCTTCCGCTTTTTTAAGTCACACTGTTGCACTGTTGCTGGTTGTAGGCATCCTTCTCCAGCCATTGACAGAGTGTCATAAATCCTTTATATTAATAATATGCACCTTGCATAGTAGAATCGCTTGGTTTTTCTTATATGCTTTTAAAATTTAAAATCTAAGAGTATTTGTAACGAAGAATAATATTTTCTTTTATTTAGATTTCCACATCGGCGTTGTAAATACATGGAAATTTACTTTTATAATAAAGTTTATCATTTAGAAAAAGGAAATTAAGTGAATAAAAATCCAGATAAAAATGAAAAAAATAAGTCAAAATTTAAATACAATAATATATAATAATAAATTAGATGTTAGATATGATGAGATCAATAAGTTTGTTCTGACGAAAATTCTAAACTCTTGACAAATAATCCAAAATTTTCGAGAGGTAATAATAACTTCGTGTGATTTTTATTAATAATTATTGAGTTGTCATCGTTTTCATTATTGAAAATTTTTAATCATTTCAATCAGATAATTATGATGACTACAACAGCAAATATATCTTACACCACTAGTGTAAGGCATATTTTAAGTTTATTTTAAGTCTCTGTACCGCATACAACTCGTGCCAGGGGAGACTTTAAATAATGTGTGGTATGTAGCTTATGTCTGTCCATGTATTTTGAGATCAACCCGTCGTAATAGTTTACTAAATAAAGACGAAGCATTTTCAATATGAATTCGTTACTGATATTCTTACGATCATTCATCAAATGCCACAACTATTTCGAAAAAGTTGTTATATGAAAATATTTGATTTTTAAAATTTCTCAACAAAATTGGTGAAAACAATAATTTGGCATCCTGAAAGAATGTGTGAAAATTTTGGTAGAATAGAAGCACTTTTGGGTTGGCAACTAAATAATTACCGATTTCTTCAAAAAAATAATAGGTTTTTTTTTACTTGGAATGCAACTTCATCTATAATGTGTTTTCCATTTTGTTCGATGACCTTTTGCTATCTCTCTGACAACTTGCAAATTCCATGCTCGCAAAAAGTCTGATCCTTTTCGGCCACAAACTTAGTTAAGTGAGATTTTACAGCGTCCTCATCATTGAAACTTCTACCACAAAAAGAGTTAGCCAGGTATCGAAATAATAATATATGGTAGGTGTACCATCAATTCCCAACCAAGATCCTTCAATTTTCGCCGAGTGGCCAAAGAAGTGAGCGGCCTAGCATTGTCGCGGTAGAAAATGGCACCTTTACGATTGACCAATTCTGGTCGCTTTTCCTTGACCGCTGCATTCAGTTTGTCCAATTGCCGACGGTAAACCTCCGAATTAATGGTTTGGCTCCTTGGAAGCAACTCAAAATACATCGGATCTTTCCAATCCCACCAAATTGACAGCAAAAGTCTTCTTTTGTTGGATATGTGTCTTTGAATTGGTTTGCCATCACTCATTAGGCTTGCACCACGATCGTTTTCGATTGAGAGTGTTGTGCACAATCAACGTTTCGTCTCCAATGATGATTCGTTTTAAAAACGGATCCAATTCATTGCGTTTAAACGATAATTCGCAAGCGCTAATGCGCTTTGTCAGATGAATTTCTTTTAAATCGTGCGGAACCCAAATGTCCAACTTCTTAACGAGACCGACACGTTTTAAATGCTTCTCAAAAGCTGTATGTGAAACATTTAACTCCTCTGCAATCTCCCGTGTAGTTACGTGATGATCCGCTTCGATGATGGTTTTCATTTCATCTTCATTAAGTTCAACTGTTCGAACTGAACGTTGGTCATCTTTAAAAGAAAAATGTCTAGAACGGAATTTTTCAAACCAATTTCAGCGTTGTCTTTCTTCAAGGGCTTACACTACGTTCTTTCCTTTACCAAAATAATAAAGCAAAATATGGCAGAAATGTTCGCGCTTGCACTCCATATTGATGTTGAGGTAAAAAGAAACTTTAAAAAAATATCTACGTAATGAACTTGTACAGCTAGATAAGGATGGCAGCTGACATATATAAGTAGAAGAAGATCACATAACATTTATGGATATCATAAAAATGGGAGAGAGCGACATCTATAAGTGAAATCGGCAGTTACTTAGTTGCCAACCCATTATAATCATTCTTAGTAAAAATAATCTATGCTTTGGCAGTTTTTGCCGCCCAATAGAAGATTTTTATGGATTGACTGACTGTTCATTCATCATTCAAACAACCATCAGTACTACGCAATCTGATTAGTGAAACAATAAAGTAGTGAAACTTTCTATATAAGACTTCAAATACATGTTCAATAAAGAGCGAAAACTATTCTATGTGGAACTATAAGACTTCTGTGTAACCTATTCTGAATTTGTATATAAGGCGTACAGAGTTTTTGTCGAGCTCTTTACCTGAGCTATATATGTAGAAGGTTATAAGCAGACCACTATTTTCAACAATTCAAAGGTAATAACATTTGTTTACGCTGCACAATTGCAAGAGCAAACCTAAAATTTGATTGTGCCCAGCTAATCACAAGGAACGACGTTCACAAGACTAATATCGTGTGATGTAAGACGAATTTTGTTAATTAGTTATCCTTAAGCAAACACACCGGTTTGTTGGTATTATTTCAGATTTTTATGTTAATTAAATGCAAACCTTGGTTAAGCGTAGAGGTTCCGGCCGATCTGCATTATAAACTTTGAGATAAATGCTGATCTCACCATAGCATGCTAAGTTTATAAATTATTTATCGAAAGAATAAAAGTATTGAAATTTAACAAGTAAAAAAGTTGTATTCGGCTGTGCCGAATCTTGTATACCCTCCATCTTTATCTTAAAAAAGGGGGAAAAACTAATTTGCAATAGGTGGGCGTAGCTATGAAAGAACTCCCAATGTTTCTACCAAATTCCATGCCGACATCTTCATTTTTGCGGCCAGGAGAGTGTTTACCACAGACATTGCACAGACGGACAGACGGACATGCTTAAATCGATTCTAAATTTGATGCTGATCAAGAATATATATACTTTGTGGTGTCTCCGAAGTGTCCGTTTGCTAGTTACAAACCAAACGACGAAATGAATGAACGAATGAATGTTCTTCCTCCTCGATGGTGAGTATAAAAAGAATATTTTGGTCTTGTCATTATCATTTTAAACATTTTTTTAAGAAAATTACTTTTTTTCATTATATATTATTTTATCAAATAATATCGTTGTTATTGCTAAAACTATAATTTCAATAATTTTTTCTCTTCCTTGGAAAAAAAAACTCGACAATCGCACGAAGTTCGCATCACCTGGAATACGAGACATACAGATAACAAACTAAAATCAACTCACAATAAATTAAAGATATTAAAACTGAGACGTGATATTTCATTTTCGACAACACGCAAATTTGCCTATGATTATTGCAGTGTATATGTACGTAAGCAGAAAGTAAATGGTCTCAGTCTTCTTCACAGCTTTGCGTCGTATCCGTACAATTTTGTCATTATTTGTGAGTAACAGCGAAGGCAAATTAACAGATGTTGAAATAAAATATACAACGAAAACTGCACTAAAAAATTATATTCATAAATTTTCCTACATGGCAGGACATCTACAGGAACCAAGAAATTACAGATAACCGGCATTCAAATCAGCATAAGGTGTCCATTGGAGGTTATGAATAAAATGAAATCGAAAGAAACAAAATATGAATGATTGGGTTTACGTAAACATATATCCATTTTATGTATATATATATATATATATATGTATGTATGTATGTTATGTGTATATATATACGTATGTTTGCTGATGTTAAAGACGACCACTATTAATGTTTACGAGCGGTATTGACTTATGTTTTGACGAAGCGCAATAGGGTTTAAAGCGTGAAAACCTATCATTAGTATTTCCGCTTTTTATTATAAAAGTGTATTGCTTGCTACGCTCTCCTTACCCATAATTTCAAACCATAATTTTTATATATCAAACCGAAAAAAGCAAAACTACAACATCATTCCTTGAAAAAAAAAAAAAAAAAAAAAAAACAAAGACAAGTAAATAAAAAATACGAAAGAAAAATATTAAAGGACTTTGTGAGAGATGATCATACTTAAATATAATTTGAGATGAAAACCAATTTTTTTTCTTTATCATCTTTTTCTCGGTTCCACAGAAGGCAAACATTCAAATTGGCTTGAAACAAAAAGAAAAAGTATCCATACCCAAGAAAAATGCTTGTCATCCCCTGGATTGTACCGTGCCGTGAATCTTTAGCTTTACATAAAGATTATAATGATGTTTTTATATTTCGAAAATTATTAAAACTCAAAGTAACTATAACGTGCATATAGACAACATTCATTCATTCATTCATCCATACATTCCCGTTGAGGGTAAGCGAATATACCCACAAACTCGCATATAAATAAATTACCACCGATTTTCTCAAAGTTTTAAATTGTTCATAAAAAGAAGAAGAAGAATGAAAACAATAAAGAACATGAAAAAACCAGAACGGAATACAAGTCAAAATATGATCTAAATTAGCACAAAGGCGCCTAAAAATCTTTTATGATGAATTGAATATTTAGCAAATACAGCCGAAAGTAAATGTTTGTAAAAATATATTAAAAATATACAATGAAAAAATATTAAGAATAGAGTTGGTTCCAAATATTAGTGTATACGAGCATAAATTGACTGATTAATCTCAATCGAATGTAGATTTTATATTTCTTGTGGATCTCATTTTAAATTTTTTTTTATATAGAAACAAAAAACTAAGTATTAAACGGGTCCTTCCTGAGAGTCCCTATTGCCATCATAAATTGTATTTAAGGATAATCTAAAGCCCAAAGGACTTTTAGATTAAAGTCAACAAAACTTTTAAATGAATCTAAAATGGTTTATATTTATACTTGTATTTATATTTTTATGTCTATTTTTATTTTTATATTTCCATTTTATTTATATTTATTTTTACATTTTATTCATATTTATATTTATAATTATATTTATGTTTATATTTATATTTATGTTTATGTTTATATATATATTTATATTTATACAAATATTTATATTTATATTCGTGTTCATATTTATATTTACATTTATTACAGGTATCTTTTTTTTGGGTCTCGTAAAACTTAAAGAAAATTAATTGACTTTTGCATATAGGCAAATTAGTGTGAAATCTTCATATGAGGATTAATTTTCAACGGAAGACAATTAAATAAAAGAAGAAAAAAAAAAAAGAAACATAACGAAACAAGCTATTTTTCTAAAAACTCATAACCGTTAAGTGTAGCGGTCTAAACTTCTCTTTACCTTGTTTATATTGCCCTGCTGTTGTTATGGTTATTATTATTTCAAGGTGGTTTACGCCAAATTTCTGATTTCCTTAACTTTATTGTATTTCAGTTTAAAATTCCGCCTCCCTGTCTGTAGATTGACTGGTAGCTTTCGGTAAATTTTATACATAAATCAAATGATTGTAGACATATTTCTCATGCTTCTTCAGATTCTAGAGAGAAATTTTGCATTGTATTGTGATTTCGAAATTATTTGTTTACGTTAGAATTAATGGCATCGGAGGTTTCTTTGATGTCGCCTAAAATAAAACGGTGGCTTACTCTTATCTTGAATCATTTGTTTTCTTGGTATTTATTTCACTTTACTTTATTAATTTCAAAGATAAAGCAAAATGTTGTTTTTTTGCACTTATAAACTGAAATGCATGCCTACACACTAAGTATTTGTTCAAATGGATAACAGTGACTTTACAGCTGAATATGTGTTCATTAGACTCCAAATAATTATCTTTGATATTGTGACTTTGAGACATCTACTAACAAAACAAACTCATATGACTAAGTCGGCTTAGAATATACGTAAGTCATCGCAAACAGAGTGACAAAGTTAGTTTGCTTTTTCTCCCAACGAGGAGTGTAATCTTGTTTTTTTTCTATGCCACATAAACCATATTAATGCAGAGATATACAATTTTAATTATAATATTTATCACATAGAAGTTGTATATTTATGTTCAGTTTTTTAAACGTGTTTCAAAATATTTTTTTTTTAAATAGAGAAAAATTTACTTTTAACAATTTCATGATCCATTCATTAAGAATAGATAATAATAAAAAAAAAGTTTAGCACGCGATTCTTGAAATTTTTCTTTATTAGAGATGGGTTGGAGGAGTACATCAAATGTTTCCTTAGATTTGTTACAGTCTATTAGATTAGTTTTAGCTTTCTGAACATACAAACACTTAGAACTTGAAAGAGAGTAGCGTCTCTTACAATTCTAATAACTTTATGTAGATCTGTTATGAAAATATGCAAGCTTCACTAAAAATTCCATTCACTCTTCATGAATAAAGGTAGCATAAAATAGATTCCGAGCCATTTCCTATGAAAACTAGATTAAAAGCTAGATAAATTCAACTTTCAGTTAACATCTAAACTATTTCACGACATTCAGTTATATTTTGAAAATTCAATTTTACCGGTCTTCTAATGATCTAATAAGCTGCAGAGAATATAAACTAAAATAGCCGATAACAACAACAATCAAATGGTTATGAGACATGGGAGATTGTGAAAAAAAACATACGAAACAAGTAAAAAATATCGATCACAATAATTTAACTAACAGTTAGTAAACTACGCGTTACTGAGAAGGAAATGATTTAACCCCTAGTTAAGAATGCCTATTAAAAAATCTATTTGTTAGCAAACTTTCAGTTTAGGTTAACGTATTGAAAAAGGTCCTTGGTGTTTAGACAAAAAATGATCTTGATATATTTCTCTGATCCGTCACTTATAACTCTACAATCTTTTATCATAGAATTTTAAAAAAAAGTGTGAAGTAAATTTAAAATATTTAGAATATTCTCGACCTATCTTGCAATAAGTGCGTCCAAACTTCAAAACAGCTCTTATGCACAGAGTGTACATAGCCGTCAAATAAAACATGAGCCGTAGAAATTGAAGGGAAAATTGAAATAAATTGATTGACTTCTTACAAGTTTCTTAAGCTTCATCTTAAGGCCAGTGGAGTTTCATAAGTTTTGTTCGTAGCACCTAGAAATTCATATCCGAACCTTAGAAAGTATATAAAATGTTCTCTATCGCTGCAAAAAACGGGAAGACTTTTTCCATATCGGCTTGCTTATGTCTCTATTGAAATTTCGATCGAGATTAGAATGTTGAAAGCATTAGAGGAAATCAAACTGATACATTAGCAAATTGCCAATTGATCGTGTACAGGGTTGTTAGTGTTCGAAAAAGCCAACATAACTGGGGACCCATACGGGAACATTTTCTATTCATCGCTTACTGAGAACTTTTGCTACACTAATTTGGCAAAGTTAAGAATGGATGCAGTTCAGTTTTCTTTTTTATTTATCTACAACTTATTCCCTCGAATTCCATGCTTATGAAAAGAACGCCTCTGTGATTGAAATTGTTTGGTTGCGGAGTTTGTGCATGTAATAACATCATTATAAAGATGATTGTTGTTTATTTTTCCAGTAAATTTGATATATAACAAAGTATTTAAATTTGTTTTTTTTTTCTTTTAAATGGAAGAACGTGTTTATTATTTCAGAAAATGCAAATACTTGCATGAGATTAAATTTTCTTCAAACATGCAAAATGCATAGCACTTACACAAACTAATAGCATACAAACAGTAAAATCGTTTTTATTTTCAGAGAAAAAGCGATAGATCAGAAGAAAATTTCGGAGAGAAGTTTTTTTTTCTTCCTTCTTATCCCAATAGTTTAAACCAAGATTCGTTATAACTTTTCTTTAACTTTATTTATTTTATAGAAAAGAGGAATTTAACTTAGCTTCAAATATTCACTTATGGCTTTCGATTATTGTTAATTTACCTTAAAAACATAAAAGAAAAATATTATTTATTATCTTATAATTATTTTTATTTGAATAAAAAAGTTTTAAATTTTCTCATAAAATTTTACTAATGAAATAATGAACAAAAAAATAAAAGATTCAATTATGGTTAAATAATTTATTTAAATGAATATATGTTTAAGCGAGTAACTGTGAAAATTGCGAAGCTTTTCGATCCCGCCCAGCAACTGTTGCTTTCTCATTAGATTTTTTTGTTAACACAACTCGAAGATTGCAGTATCGCAGTATTATAATCTTAAACGCTGTTATTATTGTTTTTGTCGCCAGCGAAATATGTACATAAGCATGCTTAAATGCCGGCTACACCAAAAATGTGTTTTTTCATATATAAAAACCACGACGAGTTGCAAACAGTAAACAGCGTAAAGCGCATAACAGGTCTTATGCATTTCAATAAATTCCTTTGGTGTCTGTCTGCACATATATAAGATGATGCGTGTTTGGATACGTGTGTGTGTATATGGTGCGTTTGGTGTCGCTATTGATGATGAAAAGGTGTTAAATTTGCAGTTAGTCTTATTGATGGTAAAGTATATAATTAATATTGGCAATGGCCTTGAACAGGTTTTTCGCTCAAAAAATATGTACAGAGATTCTATTAAAATTTTCGATTTTCATTGTGTACTACATTATCAGGCAGCAAATCAAATACTGGCTGCAAGCTTAGCTATTGTTTTCAAAATAGCCAAAAACGGGCCAACCTATATAAACGCAAGGAAAAGGAAGAAGTAACACTGAAACTTGTAAGTTCAAGCCAGCGGATCGTCCGATCTGTTGATTATTACGCTGGCCATTTGTTTTAGGTTCTTTAATAGCTTTAAATTAAAACTTTCCTTTATTGTGAAAGTATTTATGATCATATCTTGCGCACTTTTTAGGAAGTCTTTTTAAATATTTGTGGTAAATATTTATTATGAAAAATAAATTAAATAAGAGCCAAGTATCAATCTTTTACCCTTTATTTTGCGACCAAGAGGGTTCAAATAACAGACTTTACAAGTAATGTAACCTTTCTGCAGGGAAACATATGATATTTTTTGGAGATGCATAGAAAAAATAAAAATGAAAAATATAAGATCGCTCGGTATTATTTCTTTTCTGCAGCACTTTTCCTTTAGATGAAAAATAAGGCGTATTGACTTACTGCAATTGCAACGATCGTTTCCTCTGAACGTCTGATCTATCAGAGACTTACTTGAATCCCTAGGTCTAGATACTGCCCGAAACTGGTGTAGCTAAAGTAGATATAGTCTAAGCCTTTTATTCAGCCATCTTCTTGCTTTTTGAAGTATGAAGAATATAAAATGGTGTCAACTGAACTTCTCTAGGTACATTTTAAGAAATTATTTATAGACCACCTACAAAAAATTTTCAAAATCATTGAAGAAAGAGTATATAGTTAATTTATAATTTTTGATGCTTCCAATGCGTTACGAATGAAATAATAAAAGTAGAACTCATTCTTTGAGTTTAAGCAAAATTATTAGAAAGTTCTACGGATAGATAGTGAAAGAAAGGTAAAAGGGGTACGAAATTGTAGGAATGCTTTTGGCACACATACCAAAACACTTTATGGTGTTGAAATCCACTTATAGTTAATTACTAACAATTAACGTTTAATGTTTACAGCACATTAACCACATGGCATACATACTAGATAGTCTTGCTTAGATTCTCTATTGCAATCATCATGATTTAAATAAATCATGAAATGAAATTTTTTATTTTGTAAATACTCAACAATTTAAAGTTCAATTATATTCTCTTGAGAACTCTTTAACAACTTTCTGCTAAATTAAACACCAGAAAGTTAAACAACAAGTGCAACGCAGCAACAGCAACAACGCCAATAACAAAAATAAAAATGAAAATAAAAAAAGACATAGTGTAATAAAAATCCGTGAAGAGATTTGAAATCATTAAAAACTCGTTGTGTACACAGAAAACAATTGACGAAGTTTATACGGCTGGTGACCACACTAAGCCTTACGAAACGGCCGGCCAATCAAGCAACCAACGAACGAACCATCTACACGCGTTAGTAACAATTCATTCTGTTTATTGCTTGATCCCTATGGTTTCTTTGGTCATAACTCGTGCTGAATACCACTATAGAATTTACTTTTATTTCCGTTTTCTTCCTTCATTGATTCTAAGGTGATGATGTCAGAAAACAACAACATCAAGCAGCAGTAGCCAGTCATGCATTGTGTCTTTCTTTCGATGTTATGCAAATTAGTTTTTAATAACTCTTTTACATTTTATTTCTCCGTCTATTGGCCTTAATCCATCTGGACCCTGATTACAATCTTTCTCTGTGTGTTTCTCACTCTCATCTCAAACTAAACTGCTGCACATTTGTAACCATTGTTATGCTTCTTTTTTCTGAACCGAGTGATTATAAGCGGCACTTTGTTTTGTATTTTGACGATGGTCTGACACTTAACCAGCCTTTATATATATATATGTATATATATTTGTATGTGTGCTTGCGTTTTGTATAAGTACTTGCAATCGGTCATTTGTAGTCAAACATTTCTACAATTTTTCAACACTGTTTCGTTTATTTAGACTCGTTGCCGTTGCCTGTATTCTGTCCTTTATGATTTTATTATTATTAAAAATGATAAATGAAGATGAACATTCTTTCTTGTGACTCTTGCACATGTGTACGTTTACCACCACCATCGCCATCACCGTCGTCATCACTATTACCACCATCATCAACTTCAGCTTCAGCTCACCAGAAAATAGCAGTTACTTTTTCTCTTTTATCTGACCATTATTGCTAAAGTTTTTTTTTCTTGCGCAGTAGCAATTATAAGTTTTGAAAAGTTTATTTTTTGCAAATTTTTCTTGCGACTTTTTTAAATAAAAGACTTTTCAATAGGTTTTCTGACAATTACATATTTAGGTGGTATGACCTTAACTATGACAAAAGGGAGATTGAAAATATAAAACAAATGCAGTATTTAACAAAGATAACTCTCTTATATTTTGTTGTGTCCATTAGAATATCTTTTTAGATTATAACTCTCTTTCAGCAATCACAAAGGCAATGCTGAAAATCTCGAAACATTTTTTTATCGAATTTTTATTTATAAGATAAGCAATAAAGCAGATACTAACTAGCCGAAAGACATAGAGAAACGAGTGTAACTAGAAACGAATGATAAGAAGAAAGACAGAGGCAGTCATTCTTGAAGACAGAGATAGGGAGACGTAAAAAATCTGTAGGCAAACGACTAGAAATCACGCAGAGGCAGACGTGAAAAGGTAATAGAAGCTAAGGTCGTGTAAAAATATAAAAAGATCGCAAGATCGGCTAAGAAGAGCAGCTGGAGAGATGAATATGTGGAAAGAGACACGAATGGGAAAACATATCGATCAATGACTTAAAAGCTGAACAAATGAACGATTACCAGAAAGCGGCAAAGAGTGGCGATCGATAAAGAGAAGAACGCACGACAAAACGGATAGGTGCAAGCAAGAGCAAACAAGGAAGAACATAGGTAGACGCAATTCGCCAAATAGACCAAGAGAAAGACGTACGAATTCAAAAATACTCGAAACGGGAGGAAGAAGACATGGACAAAATGGACGGACGGAAACACGAACGAATAGAAATCGTAACAGTTAGACAATGTCCCGAATTAACGTCAGTCGATGTTTCGGCGAAAAGAGAAAGTACGGTGATAGTAAGAGGAAAAACGGCAAAGTTTGATTGATTGCAAATCAGGACCTTTGCTAATTTCATCCGATTCTCCACAAAGCCGTGTACCACCTTTGCAGGAAATCAAACCAAATCGAGTTCCAGCAACAAAACTATTAGTTGCTCAAACCAAACGGCACACGAGCATTGATCGGAGAGTAGATACGAGCAGTCAGTTTTCACGAGACCAAGGGACGAAAGTCAGAAAATATGGCAGGACGCCAAAGTCCCACAACTCCACAGATTAAGAGGTCAGTAAAAGTAAAAACGTCATCTGGCGCTTGACGAAAGGTGAAAAGACGGATAACTGCTAAATTAAGCAGACTAGCATAGGAGCGGAACAACGGAACAGAAGGCAGCTTGTGAAAGGAGAAGACGTAGGAACTAGAACTTGCTACGATATAATATTTAACAGCATATAGATGCACGTATATTGCAAAATTTTTGGAAACTTCTAATGAAGGAAAACACTTATCTTCATTTATTTTGCTTTTCAACACTTAAACCTTCTTTTCACCAGGCAATCGTAAAAATCAAATCTTCTAAAGGAGTAGGATTTTTTAATACCATTCGTCGTAGCAAGTTTGGCGCAAAAAATATATAAAAAACACATATGGATCAAAAGTTTCCAATAGCGCCATATAATTATTGAAGCTAAACTTGAGAGGTAATAACAAAAATAATAATTACGTAATTGACCAGCAAGTTAGTAAAAGTAAAGCCGTAAAGTAATCTGCGTTTTAAGTCTAATAATCTTAATTTTTTTTTCAGTTCCTTGGAATACTAAAATTTGTAGAATTAATTTTAATAACAGAATTTGAAATTAATGCTGAGATATTTGCAAAATAAATATAAAAAAAAAAAAAAAAACAAGATTGGAAAAAATTCCCACAATACAGTTTTCAGCTTAGTGGAGTCGTAAGAGAACACCCCAGGGCAACGCCTTCACAAAAGCTTGGGAGATAAGTTGTTATAAATGAAAATGAAAATAACATAAGATAATAATGATGATGATATGACCATATCATCATTATCATCGCCAGCATCATAATCACCATTACGGTAATGAAAAAGAGGTTTGAGTAAGCACAGAGAGCATCATCAACCAAATGAATGATTTTTTCTAAACTTGTTGCATTTATATAGAGTTTTAAACTCATCATCATAGTGGCAAGCAGTCAAACATGCAGACAGGCAACCAAGTAAGATACTGTTAATCTTAAGCAACTCTTTTGTTCATGTTGTTCAAAAAGGCTGCCAATACAGGGAGCTCCGCCCTGCAGGCATTTCAAATCATGCTAAGGATACTATGGCCAAATTATACGTATAATATATATATGATCTATATATATTTTTATATGTATATATTATTTTTCTTTTATTATGCATTTTTAATAAATTAACATAAAGAGTTTTTTCCCTAAGCTTTTTTCTACGTGCCTGAACGAAGGAATAACAAACATGAAAAATGAAATTCTGAAGAAATTTATCACATTTGCGCTCGTATTTGATTTAAACACTTCTCATGGTTTTGTCATAAACTTTCTGCATGCATAAATGGATACATACATAAATATATATACTTCTGGTGATGCCGCAAACCACCGACTATCAATTAAATGGTAGTAAAATTTTTAATTAATACCTTTCATTTCCAAACTCAATTCGCCTCTGTTTTCTTCTTGGACATCATGATTTAAAATGAATATGTGAATGCCTTTCTATATATATACATATATTTATATTTCTATATATATATATACATATATATATATTTCTATTTGAAGTTGAAGGTGATTGATCAAAAGTCCTTCATTTCTTAGAATTAACCTCAGGTTATCACGTTAGACGGAAGTTAAAAGGAAAACACAAATTGCAAGCAGCGAATCCGTAGAATGGAAACGAAAAGAACACGTATAAAAGTTATACTCACTTAAGAACGAATTTGATATACCCTTCAATCAACTTCAAAATGTTTTTAATATAAATTTCATCAATTACCTTTTGTTTTATCAGCAGAAATTCGCTCACGGCATAGGTATAGTACAATTAATTTTAAAATATGTTGCATTCACTACAAGAGTAATGAGCAAATGATTAAATTGATTTGTTAATTGTTCACATCAATTTACCATCGATTTTGCTAATTCCAATATTTTTTTCTATTTCTTACAATTTCAATTAAGTTCTGCTGAGTTCAGTCGAATTCTGTATGCATATGAAATGAAGAAATAAGTAGCAAATCGAAATGGTGTGCGCCCAAGATTCTTCAAAGTATGGTTGTTCTTAGATAAATTTGTAAATAAATAAATCTTTACGTTTTTCTTCAAGTAAATTATAAAATAAATAATTTCATACACCCCGGGCACATCGACTTTTCAACTGATAAGAATTCGTTTTACACAACTTTTACCTTAACATCTTGGAGGATATTGCCTACGATAAAGACCTATATTCCAGCCTGATTTCAGAATCAACTTTAATCTAGTTGCCGGATGTTACAGGTAATAAATATTTGCCTGGAATATAAAATCGTTCCACCTGTTTTTTTTATTTGACAGGGACTTCCAAAAGGTGGTGAATTTTCGCTAAAATCATTGTCCTCTTCAGCGTCCTAATTGCTGGACGTTGATATCGTCCCATATCTGTATCAATTGAGCTTTAGTCAACACTTCCAAGTAACCTGCCGTTTTTTCTGATGACGATATTATTATTAATTATTATTATTATTTATTGAAAACACCTAAATTGGTTACGAACATTGTATTCCAACTAATTCTAACGCGTAAAACAGAAAACAGTTAAAAGCAAATAAGAAAGCACTTACATCGCATTATTATTATCCGAAAAAAACTTCGAATCTCTTAATAACCAGTTACACGCTTGCGATAACTTAAACGATTTGCAATGTTGAATTCCATATTGAAATCTAACTGGAAGAAAAATAAAGGTAACAGTAACAATAGCGAGGAGTAGCCAGGCATTTGATATGAACATTGTTTTTTATGCCCTTAGAATTGATGAATGAATTGAATGATCATATAGATCATAAAACTCGTTGAAAGATCGACACGCAGTGCGAAGTAGGTGGTTCGCCACGTAGTTGGTACGAGTTTCAGGCAGCTTTATAAGCCAATAATTACGGATTGCTCTTACCGGAATATGAAGATTTAACTCAGTCCATAAAAACGACGAATAATAATAATTTAATAAGAAACGAGACTTTCAACCAGGTACGACTACATGTCAGCATTAGAAGATGTAATAGCTTAAGAAGCTTCTCCTAAGGTGCACATAGAGCAGTCGGCTTACATCCCAACCCACGTAAGCAAATTTTAAAAAACTTTTTACACTGACTCGGTTTGATCTACCTAACATCTGTAGATCAGGACCCATACCGCAATTGAATCCTGCCAAATAGGCGTAATCATTGAAGTAAATAAAATTTTACTAACATAAGGGTCTTTAAAATTAAATCACCAACGCTTAATAAACCCCAGTAGAGCTATCGTTTTCTTAAAGCTGTTTTGGGACTGCAAATTAGAGTTAAATTTTGGATCGAATATAATCTTATAAAGTTCAAAACACAACTCATGAATGTTCAACAATGAATGTCGATACAGAAAAATTTCTAAGTTCTTGTCAATACAGAAAAAGTTTTATACGTCTTAAAAAGCAGCGCGGAACCAGGGAAGATTATGGTTCTCACAAAATCTAAAGATAGATCGGTAGATAACCGTAATATTTTAAACTTTTAGTCCCAATCATTGCCTCGAAAAACCCTTAGGTTAAGGCCTAGTGTATTCTACCGGACCAATGGAATGTTAGTCACTGAAAGGATTGATGAAGTGACAAGAGAGATTGAATAGAAAGTTACGTATAGATTCGAAGTTCCCTTTCGAATCCTTCTGATTCGCAATAACCAGAAGTATGAAACCAAAGGCCATTTAAGTGGTGGTTTAAAATTTTTAGTAGAAGCCTTTTTGTTCCTTTTGACTGCTTGAATGTCTCATTACTAACCATTTTTAATACCCAAATGACTCGGTTGACGTCTGTTCATTACAAGATATTCGAACAATTCTGGGAAGAGCAGACAGCTTAAGAAATCCTCCATAGTTTTTAACGTTATTTCTGGTACCATTTTTATGAAGAGGAATTAAATAGGATTCTTTCCAAAACTTAGGAACGTATGCTTTTCTAAGATAAAGGTCAAATATTACTGTTAAGGGAATATGAAGGATATTAGCACAAACCCGTAAGATGCAAACCGCTAACGCATCCGGACCAAACCAACAATTTGTTTTTAAAGTGGCCAAAGCATTGACTTATATATCAGTAAAAGTAACATTCGGAACACTATCAAACGATTTCAGATAGTATGGGTAACGGAGTAAGATGTAAGAAACGTAGTCTTTGTTTTTTTATTTATATAGTATAGATAACGGCATGGATAACAGAAGTAAAGGTTTTTATTTCTGATTCCCATGACAATAATATTTAGAAAATGTTCTTAGTGAAATACATTTAATTACTAAAAATCAAACAACAACCTCATAATATTTTAGTTAATAGCATTAGAAATGTAACGAATGCATTAAATGCATCAATTTTTTATTGATCAACCAACAGGGATATACATGATGCTTAAGTTAAACGAAAAATTCGTATTAATTATTACTTGTTTTGTGTTTTAAAAATGTCGTAGAGAGCATTGAAGAATTTGAAAATTTAGAAAAAATATGAAATCATTTGTAACATACCTTGCAATCGATTGAGGTTAAATTGCATGGCATCTTCAGCAACAGCAGGTGCTAAATCTATCATTTTAGCATTACTTGCATTTGATTTCATATCGACCAAATTATTTGAAATTATTGTGCTTGGCAAACTGGTAGATGTTTGAATACGATTAAGTTCGTTTGTCGGTATGTTTGTTGTATTTCTAATTTGGCTGGCGTGCGTTGTTTCATTATGTTGATGATCTAACGAAATAACGTTGCTGGCTTCAGTGTTTGCACTGCTAACATTATTTAAACTGCTAACGAAATCACTCAAAAAAGATGCAGATGATGACGTGATAGGTGAAGAAACTTTGCATGTTTGATTACTACTTGAACTGGAAGATGGAATAAAATTCATATTAGCCGTTGTTTTCGACGCCAACGTTCCGATCTCTTTTTGTGATACTTCCGTTTGAGGCAAGCGACATGTTGTTGATTTTTCTATATTCAAACCTGCATTACTAACCGGATACGTATCCTTTGTATTGATATGAATAGCATTAGTATTGGCGTTTGCCATGAATGATCGTAACATTTTATTGTTATCAAAATAATGTTGCGGCAACATGCTGCCGTAGAATTCATTATAAAGTTGTTGAAATTGTTGTTGTTGTTGCTGCTGCTGTTGTTGCGCTGTAACACCTGCTAATAAATGTTGCAAATTATTACCCTGAAATAAATGCGTTGCGGCTAACGGTAAATGCGTTGCCGCTGCTGTTGATGCACTACTGGGCATATTCAGACCAAACATATTATTCAAATGTTGCAGCGGCGATGTCACAGCAGCAGCGGCATTGTGTTGCATCATATGTTGATTTAACATCAATTGTTGCTGCTGTTGATATTGCTCATGCAAACTTTTTGTCTCTGTTGTATCCAGCTCTGTAGTTAGTTTGTGCTTACTGGCAGAGGGTTTATTCATTGTAATACCTTTTAAATAATATCGATGATATTCGTTATGATGTAAATTATGACTACTTGTTATTCTATAACGTAGATAATGATGGTAATTGTTATGTTCCAGTAACATACCGTATTTTATACAATTAGAACCAATTAATTTTATATTTATCGGATGTGATATTATAAACAATATAAGCATAATCGTTTGATATAAAATTTAGATTTCACTAGATTAAAAAACATGAAAGTTTTTCAACGTATCGGATAAACTGCAAAGAAAAAAGTGTAGAAAGAAATAATTATATAAAATGTATATGAAAAATAAATAAATAAATAAAATTAAAATTTATGAGATTTTAGTTTCAAAGAAAATCGTCGATCTGTACGGCCATCCAAGGTCGATAATGACATATTTAACCATTAGAGCAATTCCCCAGAGAATCCGCAACCGCCATTCGACTGCTAAATAGTAAATAGTAAATAGTACATCAAATATCTTGCATTGAAATGCAATTTACATTACACATACGGTTGCGAATAGTTTCGAACTTCTTTTTTTACTTTAACTAAAACATCATCTCTAAAGATTTTAAAAGAAATTTATATAATTTTAAATTTCAGACGATAAAGACTTTATCATAGGAATGACGCAAAAGAACTGTTCTTTAACACAAAATAACAAATTATATAAAAAAATTTTTTTTTTAAAATAATCTTTTGTTTAATTCTCATTTCTGTGGTTGCTTCACTATGAAAGGGGAACCTACCAGTTAACTTTGTATGGTTCATTCCTTCCGTTTGTAAATCTTCTAATTATCTTACTCTCTACGCAAGCTTGATTGATTTTATGTGTCTTAGGTCACACAATGTTCTCCGTAGTGCACCTGCATCTTGAATACCTTAAAGTACTTTAAGAGTGCTGATTAGTTTTGCGAACGCTACATATCGCCTTCATTTAAAAAGCAGTTATACGAAAAATATTCCTTGTAACGGCCGCCATTTTGAATTTTTTTCAATATTGATTTTTTGAACATTGCGTTGTCGTGTCAGGTAGAAGTGCGTACAAAAGTTCGGAATGATCGGATATTCGCATGTGACCGAAATATCGACCGACAGGTTCCCACTTGATGTGTGTGTGATGTGACTTCCCACCTGTGTCGTCATCGTAGTTAAAAGTGTGTCCAACACATCCGCAAGAGTAGACATTCGGTAGCGCCCAAAATTACGAATCAAAAAAATTCCGCAATGCGCACAGGAAAGCAATTTAAATAAAAGCTTGCTATAACTGAGTTTTTCCAACGTATGATAAAACAAGTAAGTAAACTATGTTCGGTTGTGCGTAATCTTTGGCATTTTAAAAAAAGTTCGAAAAAAGCTAAATTTCCATATTCTATACAGTTGATTAGACATGACAGATTTCCATTTCCATTTTTATGGAAATCAAAAGTAAAGGTAATGATCATCATGATTATCTTTTCATCTCAGCTTATCACTCGCATTGGCTTGATTACATTGATCTTTCCTTATTAAAAGCATTAAATATCCTGCTTCTAGTTCTCTTTTATTTGTAATATTATCATAATCATATTTCATGCAGGTTGTAAACGTAAATGAATCTTCGTTTGGTTTAAAAAACAAACAATTGTATATGTTACGAAATACTCTTCTATACGTTTTCCTACTGACATATTCAGTAAAATTATTTTAGGAAATTAATTTACGAGGAGATTATATATGTTCTAGATAGACAAACTATTATCCAGGTACAATTTCTTTAAGGACTTGCCACCACGCCACGAATTTTATTAATTTCGCGAAAAAATGTGCGTCAATGGTATATTGCACACAACAATCTTCAACTCGTCGGGTAAATAAGATATACCGGATCAAAATATTTGAAAAGATAATATTCACCTGGAATTTCAAGGGAATCATCTTTTTTTTTAACTTCTACCGAACAATATCGCAATGAATTCTGTGAAGCCTACCGTCGCGAGCTGTACAAATTAAATGATTTACGTCAACAGAAGAAGCCAGAATTGATCAATAAAAAATATACAACATTTGATCCACACTAGTTTGGTAACGAGCAAAAACTTTTTACAAGTATCTACTATATTGTCCCGGTCCGACATGCTGCTGCCAGAAAGGTGATAAAAGATATTGGACCAAAATGTAGAATATATAATTCAATAAAATATTCATCCCCTCTAAGAATATCGTCCGTCACTTTGTTCAAAAAAAAAGAGAAGAAAAAAAAACAAAAAGAAAACAACAAAATGACTTTCCGATCTACTCATTATTTGTTGTGTGAACTAAACGTCGCCAGGAAAGACTTTCCAAAATTTTCGTATAATTTCAGTAAATTTTAAAATTTGTTTCTCTAAAGTTAATTTTATTTTAAACTTATTTTGCATGACTTTGTTTTTGTAAAATTTTCTTAGAAAACAATATAATATTTAACGCTTAAGTGTACCCAAAAAAAAGTCTTACTTTACAATGCTTGATTACGTTATCTCCTTCACAAATTATTTTGTTTACACAAATACATGAAATGTCAATAACAACGGCAGAACGGTGCTTGTTTTCCATAAATTTTCATATTGAAAACTACGAATAAATCATGAAACTAAAAAATAATAATCCGATATATTGATATACAAATATCCACAGGTATGCAATATACAAGTGTATATATATAGGGACATAGTTGTGCGTACGTTAGTGCATATTGTTGATATCATAATTTTATGTAAATATAGATAATTTATATAAATAAAGTTATTTAAAGCGTTTAATAAACAATGCATTATGTGCAAGTGCATGCCAGCTCTTGAATGCGAAAGTCTTTACAAAAACACATTCTATTTCTTAAGAATCGTTAATAAACAAATAAATTGTTACCTCCGCGTTAATTGTGTTAATATATATATATATATATGTATATATATATTGTGCATGTAATCAATTTTATAACAACAAAATTGAGGGCAAATAATATGTTATTCAATTACTACAAATTGTTGAAATAAATGTATATGTACAACATTAATATTAACATGACCTTCAGTTACTCTGCTTGCTTTGTTAGATTCCGGTGCTTAGTGAGTGCCGCAAGTAGCACATACCTGTCTGAAATAGTTTGTCTTTATTGTGTACACTTCTAATCAATTGATTTTATTTAAATTTATAAACTTAAGCATTAAGATTCAACCGTAAACCGGTAGCAGGTGAATTGCACATTGTTTATTACGACCAAAAAGTTTCGATTTTTATATTTTTGCAAATTTATATAAAAGCAAAAAGTTGATTTTATTAAAAATCTATAAAAAATTAAGACACATGTTGATTATATCACATGTTAATGTAGGCAAATTGTGCAATAGTGGGTTCAACAGGCAGGTGGAATGACCCGCAAACATGGTTGGATCGATAGCCACATGCAAGTAGCATGAAAGTAAGAGATAAATCACACTCTATACATAAACGGTGATCCTAATCGCGTTTTCAACTGAAGCGAACTGCTGTTGATAAGGGTGAGAGATATGAGCTATTTGCGGTGATCAAAAATATATAGGTACTTTATGGTCTGATCGATTCATATCTAGGAAATAGGGTTTACTTTTGGTGAAAATGTGAAAGTGGACCAAAATTATGAATATTTCGTACTTTGGGTACGACGATAAAAAGCAAAAATTTAGAACTAGGTTTCTAAATTACACAAATGAACAAGCGATCAGGGCTTTACTAAATGAACTATTTGCTGATTGGTACTAACTATGTGGTATGCATAGTCGAGAGTTCACAAATCTAGTATACATCGCAGTATTCAATAGGCCCAGGTGTCATTTGATTCCTTACAGTTTTAAGGAATCTTGCTAAAGATTGGTAATTTTGAAAGAACAATTAATATCACAAGTTCGAGATGTTTCTTCTCTTTAAAATATCTCTTTGTATATAATAAGTCACCTTTCAACTTTAGAAATGAAAAAAAATTGAAGTATTAATGATTTCGTTAATTATAAATCTGATATGCAAATCACATTTCCGTACGGGGCGGAATGCTTTCCATTTTCATTGCAAGGAGATTAATATCAATTTTGTTATCCCGTTTTCAAGAATCGAATCTACACCTTATCCCTGTAAGTGTTGTAAAATCAGTATGTTAGTGGTATGGATACGGCCTTGATGCTCTGTAGACACGTTTTTAATCACTGTTATCTCTTTCTCGCATTTTTGAATTAAATTATGATACCTTGAAAATGCTAATTAACACCAAAGGTCTATTCCAATGTATAAGTAATAAAAAAAAATTTTGTTATCCTTGAGACAACCTATTTTTATAGAAAATTTATTTGAATTGTATACTATTATAAACTCGTTTTTTTTAACCGAGAGCAGAAAGTACTGGGAGAATTATTAAATTTTCTTAAAATGTTATACGTAGTTAATTTAAATATCATAAAAGAGGTAACATTAGCTGGCTCTATATATTTCACTATATGATCGGCATTTGGATAAATGACATGAATAAATCAATTTTTACCTCTTGAAAGCATTTTACTTTCGAGTGATTTTACTTTAAGTATTTAATTAAACAGTGATAATTAATTCTTTCTACCCCACTCGCATTTTACACGTTAACGAGGGGCTTATTTAGACATAAAAATTCTAAAACTCATTTCGCGGCATCAAAATCATACAAATGTTTAGGTTCGGATTAAATCTCTACATATCTTTTTAGAGCTTGCATAGAAAGCTCTTATTAATATTCATGTAACAATAGTGTTTTCGTTGAACTCATATTTCTATAACATTAAGAAAGCAGATGTAATCCGGAGCGAATGAGGCTTATATAGAGATTCTAGTCGCATTTATTTATCGATCTTTTTTGTTTTGAAAAATAGTCTGAAGAAAACTTTGCATTAATCCGGGATTTTCAAAAGAAAGGCATAACATTTGCTTCATAGACACCACAGCAACCAACCGAGTGGAATTTAATTTCTCAGTTAATAAAAATTCCCGTAGTCCATCGGCGAGCTCGGATCCTAAACGATCGTTTAACAATTAATTGCGTTTTAAATGCAAATTATTTAAAACTTCATGCAATTTTTCTGATTAGTTGCAAACGATAACAATTCGCCGCTGTTTTATTATTTCGATTTCTAAATAGATTGCGAAATTGTTGTGAATCATTGCGCCATTCTCGTACAATAGTAAATGTAAATTATTGCATAAATCATTAAACTACGATTTGTTGTTAAAAGTTACGGCTTGTGGCAATAAATTATAAAACAATTCAGTGATAATAACGAAAATGTTTTATATATTTCGGAGCTATCGAGAAAGTTGATATATTAATGTTTTCAAACGATTTGTAATATGCATTAGTGCCTGTGGTTACGCTTTTAAAAGCTTTTTGAATAAAATCATAATTTTTGCTAATCGATAGTCTTAGAAAAATTGCACTGTTTACATTTCTAGCCTTGATAGCATTAATTTACACTGAAAAATTCCAAATTTCTGAATGTAGCTTCTTCACAGTTTCTTGAAAATTGTGTCCCACGGAAAAAGTGATTTGTTCCGATTTTCGACATGGCAACATATCAAGACAACAGTGTAATCGATCAACTTATTTTCATTTTTGGCGATGACGACCCATCCTCTGCGAAATGCTCCTTTAACGAAACTAAGCGTAACCGTTCTTCGCTGATCGACGAAACGCATGAAGGTCGTCTAAAACTGTGTGTCAAAATAGGTTGATGCTGTGCGAGAACTGATCACATACAAGGTATGGAATACTATGAGATTGCGTAATCTTCACTGACGCACATAAAACATTGTATTATCATGCACTGGTGTTATCGTTGGATCGCACATAAATTGACAACTTTTCAAAAAGACGTTTGCGTCGACAGCTACAAACAAATCCTTAAAAAATACTATGGCGGTGTTCCAAACGACATATATTAGACATAAATGTATCCTAACTAATGATAGATAGATAAACTGTAAATTAAACAGCAATACGGCTGTTTCAAATGTACTAAAGTTGCGCTCGCTCGAAGCACTTCGAAAAAAATGTTCGCATTGTTCTCAGGAAAACTGGTCATGCTGCAGCAGTATTTTAGAACAAGGTTACACAACCGTTTGCTTGATGGAACTCTTTGGCGAAGTAAAGAAATCAAACAAGCGTTGCCTCAAGTATCCGAGGTGTCTGAGCCCTCAGACTTTTTGTCTAACAACCGATTGTTTAAACATCCAAAAACTTATTGGCGTCCAATGACTTCCTTTTGTTCCCAAACGTCAAAAATAAATTACGTGGACAACGCTTTTTGTCTTCAGAATAAACTGTCGCTGCGTTCAAAAACCATGCCTTGAAGGTACCTCAATAGTAACGTTAAAAATGCCACGACAAGCAGTTCGAAGGTAAGCAACAACAAGTAGATCATAAAGGAGAATATTTTGAAAAACAAAAATTCAACTACTGGTTTTCCCTCATTATACTTGAACTACCTCCGGTTTGCAATAGTTGAGGATGCGAACGCTCATCCTAAAATATAAAGGTTCATGTTCGAAATTAAATGCTACGCAAACTTTTTTGATGTTTCAAGTTTTCGAAGACACTGGAGGTATTAACTCTGCTAGCTTGGCCTACTTAGAAAATTATTAACAAGTATTTTAATCGCTTCGGAGCAATATGTGACAATAAGTTGACGTCAAACATTTGAAAAATAATCTAAAAAGTATCAAAGCGTTCTCATACACACGAACGAATATTTTTCATTTGTGATTATATTTTCCGTAAGAAAAAACGCTAAACTCTCTTTTAATTTATTATTTACCTTGTTTTAGACGTTACAATAAGCATAATGTAAAGTTTTTTTATTTTCTTCAGACCGGTTTACATGATTTATGAATTAGTTGGACAAGATTTTCTATTTTATAGTTTGCTGTCTCGCTTCGCACATTTCCATTTTACTCGATTTTTCGAAAAACATATTCACTCTGTATGCGTCTTCAGTGTTAAATATTGTCCGTCTGTAATGTACGTCTTTAATACAATGCACCATCACACCATCTACAGTGTAAAGTTTAAAATTTAATAAAAATCAATAATTTTGGACTGTATAAAACTGAAAAATTTACAATCGATCTAATTTTGTCTGACTGTCCGTCTGTTCTTCCGTCTGTGTGATGTTTGCAATAAATATTCTCTTGTCCGCAAAAATGGAGATATCGGCTTCTAATTTAGAAAAAAACATTGAAACGTTGCACGCATGCGCGTGTTATTGAAAATGCTCCTTATTGGTCAAATGACACAACAACAGTACGACATGAATATTGGTAAATGTTTTCTGGGTTTTTACGTTGATTATCCATAAACTGCATCAAATACTTGATAAAAATTTCAACGCGTTTTCTACGGCGAAAAGGATTGATTGAGATTTTTGACATTTCTTTTATAACCATACTAAAAAAAAATGGCTGAGTAGAAATATTTTTATTTTTCTAAATATTACTGCTTAAGAATAAATGTTCGGAAATTTTCTCGGTTTCCTCTTTCTTTTATTTTAACCTACCTATACAAATTAAAGCAATTTGGAAATGAAATGCTTTTTTTTATTAAATGCTATTCAATTATAGTTTATTTCTGGTTCCAAAAATGTCAAAATAGTGTGGGAAAGGTTAGGCAAGAATTTCCTCAAGACATCGTGACGTTTTGTTTATCTATATGGTACAAACAAAGAAAAAATTTATTTATTTTACATTAGAACCTATTCTACTACATATATTACAAATACAAAGGATTACAATTTTGAAACCTATTTTAAGATATCATGTCACATTTTCACGTACGAATTGTTTATCGACGGAGCATAAAAGTCGTAGAGTTCATAAGATCCCGAAATATCCGTAAGACTTGTATACTTGTGAACAGCACAGGGTCTTGGGTCGAGTTTATTCAATCCATGTTTGGCTATATACCTATTAATTACTAAATTAATCGAATTAAAAAAAATATGATAAAAAAGTTAACCTTTTCAGTGATTTCGTATAAAAAAAATTTAAAATTTACTCAACTAGATATATTAGCTAGAAATATATTTTAAATCTTGGTTTTTTATAGGCATAAAAATTTGAATTAAGTGAGTGTTTCCTTATGTTAAAACAAAATGGGACAATATATACTTATTTATCGTTTGAAATACAATCTGCTTAAGCGTTTTCGAAAGAATTGCTATAAAAAACAATGAAGCGTTCTCTTTTTCTCAAATTCATGTTTTGTCATCAAGAACTTTTTTTCGTGGTAAAGAATATGAACTCGAAGTGGAATTATACCTACACCAGGCTTGTAATGAAATTATGGATCATGTAATCATGAAAATATCAATAGATGGTCTACGTAAAAGCAATTCATGCAAACATTCTTTTCTGGGTCATATTCTCCATAAAATTAAAGAAAATATTTACAACAAGATTTTGTGCACCATGCGCGCGCGATAACAGTGTCTTTGAAGTGAAAAAAATGTTACTTCCATTTGCACTTACGCTTATCATTGTTATTAGCATAACAATTGCAGCGCGTTTTATGTACATCTATCCAGTTCATATGTAAACAATTATGATATATGAACAGTGTGAGCAAAAGCATTGCGGAACAATCTTACGCCGCTCAGCATTACAGAAAGAAAATTAAAATCCATATCATCGGCCATTTCTGTAGTCAATTCTAAATCTTTTTGTTCACGTTCGCGATGTTGTTTTGCACTTTCAAGACCTTTTCCATATGACATTAGGGGATAACGCATTGCTTTGCGTTCATCAAGCATATATCGGTTCAGAGATTTCCTCTTTAATGGGGCATATGTTGAGTAGCTTTGCGATTCACACAAATTAGAATACTTCAGTTAAGTCATGACATTTATAACAGGTACATATAGTCGTAGTACAATAAAAATGAGTCTCATCAGTAGGCTTGTAAGTTTGAATAAGTTTTTTGGTTATTAAATGTTTTCTATTTAAGAAACCTTACTATGTTATATGCAAACATACGGCAGACAGTGAGAGAAACTGAAAAACCTAAGTGCCTATCCGCGAATTTTTTAAACACTAAAACAAGCAAATGGGGACTGGCAAATGGGCAAGTGACTTTAGTAAGAGAATTTAATGAAAGAGAATTTATTGAAAGCTTGGTTGCAGGCTGCCCAGACTAATGAAGAAGTTCAGGAGTTGTCGAACCACCCTGCCTAACAAGCTATTATGATATTTTTTGTTTATAAAACTATTTTTGAATTTTTCTTCTCTTTTTGTGCTGTTAAGGGCGTATTTGTGTACGGATGATATCCAATTTGTAAATTTTTTCTGCTAAAATAAAGTAAACATGTTTGTGTCATCGAATTTTGTGATCAACTAGGGATGGCTGATAGCCCAATCATCGTACTTCGATTAAAAAAAAAAAGAAAAAATAAATTAATGTTTTCGGATGTATTTTTCCAGGTGTTGTAAATGAAATGATAAATGTAGTATTATGCCCTTAACGGTAGCTGATACATCCTCTAGAAATTTTTAAAAAAAGTTGCAATTTTTATACATTTGTTTGTTGGTGCCAGGCATTCAAAGTGCGTTTTAAACCTAAATATAACCGTTTCACTTGTTGTTAACTTTTTGAATGTATACATGAATGCGTACAAACGTTACATATATTATTTGCATTTGTTATCTGCTAACCGATCGACCGTCGATCAAGAGCTTTATATTACAAAGACAACAATAATTCTTTTGATAAACATTTTTTTCACATTTTTTCGTTTTTAAGGCGTTAAATAAATAAATGCAACAAATAAGAAAAATTATACATGAGTTTGCATGTATATGTACGATTATAATATTATTACGGGGAAATATTTATGGAAATATTTATGGAAATGAACATATATTACAATAGTAAACGAGCACCTTACGTGCAATCGTATCATCATAATCATATCAGCAGTTTTCTTTTCGCCGTTGTTTATACAACAATTGTTGATTTTCATAACTTAAGTAACTAAAACCATTTTTACATAAATGTAATTACGTACAATGTATGCAGAAGAGCGATCGATTGATTGCTTTAGTGTACATTAGGCTTATTGCACTCATTGTATCAAGGTATGTGCCATACGTCATATCTAGAGGAAGATAGTTGAAAGATAAGCGAATCAATATTGATTTAATGGCCTTTTATTTTAAGTGAGTGAAAATCAACATTCTTGTGATAGAATTGCGTCTGTATGTCCCTTGTTTGGATTGGTTTTTAATCGGTTATCTCGGTCATCATGCATTAAAGTCTACTTAATGAGGCTCATGCTTGATCATTTTAAAATCCTTCTGCCTATTACACCCGCTACAGATTTATCATACTATTAAAATATACAACTGAAACCTTACGAAATGCACATATTCTTGACATCTTAAGAGGCAAAAACGGCAAAACTCGTTTAGTCATGTCCACCTTTTTACTTGAAAATGTATAAAAACTGATCGTGTTTTTTTCTGAATTTTTTAATGCTTTAATGAAGAAAGTGTGCAGGTTAAAGACCAAGATAAAGATTAGATAAATTGGTCCAAAGCTTCGGACTCAATTATTACCCAAGTAAGAGAGTTCCCCGATATCCATCGATTCTGTCCAATACTAGACTTATAAACATTTTGTTAAATCCGCTTGATTTGTGACCAGCGAGTACGAGTAAGCTTCAGCTTGGTATCTTTCGCTTTAAAAAATCACAAGAGATCGAAGATAAATCAATAGACGGGTTATATCGAAGTAGAGCCTTAATTTGATTAAGGATATAGTATATATGGGACTTGCATTGCTTATTTTTGGATATAACAAACTTAAATGCCTGTCTAATATACTCCTATATTTCGCAAACATGTTGAAATTAAGTTCTTTTGTCTAACATGATTCAAGCAAATATTTAAGATAAATATATGCGTAAGCATAAATTGTTAGTCCGCGTGAAAAGAGAAATGAATGTCATTATGCGTACCGTTGCCTCGGATTGACTGACTAGGAGAGAGAGTGCGTTAGTCTTCTTAAAAAAGAATTAGAAAACTTATATTTTCCCGTTTTTGCTAAATTATGAACAGGAAGTTCACAGCTTTAAAGTTGGTCCTTAATAAAATTTCCTAATGAAATTTAAAGTTTCCAAAAAAAAGAAAACTATATATTCATACGCCGAAGTATATTAACATTGTTTCTACCCCGTGTTATTACATATAAGTTGCTATCAAGATGTATAGAAATATAAAATACGAAATATGGGACATGTCGCATAAAGTATACATTCAATATATTGATTGAATCGGTCTTCCCTCAGAATATCCGCAATTGTGCACAATATAAAAAATAATATGAATAAAACTTCTATTATGTGTTGTAATCATTTCTTTTATGGAAGCGACAGTTCTTTTCACAAGAAATTAATTTATTCTTAGTACTCATTACCAGTCAAACGAATGTCTTACTGTATGTATAACATTCACCTGATATTGTGTTTCGTTTGAATTATAAAACTTACATATAAATAAAATAATAGTGAATAATTGTAAATAATTTGTAAACCGAACCGAAGGTATCACTGGCAATTGTGCTAATCAGTCAAGAAAAAAAAAAGAAAATTAAATTGCAAAGCGCGTTTATTGTTAAAATTTATCTAATTTTTTTGAACACGGTGTTGTATAGCCCAAGTAATAATATGTGTGATATAATAATGGATGCTAAATGTCTGTTTCAGTACTACCTATGAATGACTATTGAGAAATTGAATTTCAGTCGAACACAAGGACGTTTGAAGCTTTTATTTAGCTTTCTTTTCAAATGGAGCCTAATGAGAAGGAAGGTAATATTTCTATCCTCCTCTAAATAAATAAATATTCGTTTACAATCATGATGACGAGGCAAACTGTTTGCCAGTATGCCTCGGTTCGAAAGAGACAACAATTAAAAATCGAAATAGTTATAGTTGCGTTTCACTGAAGTATTGAAAAAACTATGTTACCAACTATTTTCGTGGTATCTGAAGCGAGTTAAATACATAAAAAGTGATGCACAAAAAGAAATCTGAAAAATGTAGCTCATAAAATATATAATAGTTTCATTAGCTTTATCATTGATTACACAAGAGTTCTTCAATGATATTCATGCTTACATGAATGCTTTGTGTTTGTTTAATACATTTCCGTTAAAGTCAAACTAAAACGAATTTCCTAACAATTTTGCATTTAACGAAACATTATCATACAGCAAGCATATGGCTTGCAAAAGATTCTCTTTGCTCTCTGCAAACACATCATAGACCAATTTAAAATGATTTTCATGTCTGATAAGCAAATTTCTATAGCAAAGTAAGCAAACAAACACTCATTATATAGTCATATGAGTGGATTTTATTGTTCCTTTCTCGTTACCTCTCTCTCTCTCTCTCTCTCTCTCTCTCTGAAATTGATATTGTTTTGTTTAATTTGGTTTTCGTTTTCTTTTTTTATTTTATGAAATTATTTAAATTGATAATAATTAGAAGCGACAAAAAAAAGAATGGAATAGTTTTGGTCGAATAATTGAATGCTTATCGTTTTTCAATTCGTGTAATTTTATTTTAATTGATAAATAAAAATTGTTTGTAAACTAGAAAAGACAAAAATTAGGAGATCTACACATGTAAGACTTTGCGGTTAATAACGTAGTTAATGTTATTTAAGTATAGACTTCAATGTTTACTACTTCAAATGAATATAAAACAAATAACTTTTATCAAGCATTTAAAGTCGTAGTTAAAAAATATAATACGGCCGATATAAACGAATATAAGTAAAGACTTTCAGTTACTGATCTTTTTATTCTTTTTAAGATCGAATGGATTATAAATAATTTATAATTACAGTCTTTATCCCTCTCCGTACAAATCGATTTTTTAACGCAAGAACTTTATTGATCAACTCAAAACTTTATATAAATTAACTTTATGACTTATTTGGGATCACATTTATGTTGACAAATTTTATATATGTTCTAGTGAATAGCTGCATAACTTTTATTTTCTTATCCATTTAACCTGGTTTCGCTAAATAAAAATATACGTTATAATGGCAATAATTATAACGGACATCTATCTTTATTATTTAAATAATCTTCGGCACGTAAGCTCTAATAATTATTACAATTATGAAAAAATAAAATTCTTTGAAGAAACATTTTTTATTTTTCTTGAATTTGCTTTCAATTGTTTTTCAGAAACTAATACGAAGGCTTCGGAGTCATCAAATATCGTATTTACAAGAATGCACATTAAAATTCCAGTGATTGATTAGAGTGCAATGTATCGAACTAATATCAAAAGCATTTAAACTTGAACTTTATACTGATTTCTTATTTTTAATTTTACAACCATCTGAGTGCCCATAACTGTCTGCTATTTTGTCTACTTATCTTCACACCTGCTTTTTTTTTTGCATTACGCCCGAAATTTTGATAGAAGTCTTGAAGGAACAATAAAAAATTTTAATTATTAAATAACAAACAACAAGAAATAATTATTAAATGCAAACAATAAAATATCAGGTGATATGTTATGTTTCCGGAGCGTTTTGGTGAATTTTTGGGGCTCCTTTTTGTAGACTGCTCTTTTCATATGATTCCAAACTGTCAAATGGTTTATGTTGACTTAGTGCCTCCGCTATTTCCATTGCAAAATTTCATCGATTTTTCAGTGATTGGGCGACCAGAACGAGATGCATCTTTCCTGAAACGGAATCGAGCAAACCATTCTCGAGCCCTTCCTTCACTTACAGCATTCTCACCGTAAACTTCACAAATTTTTTTTTTACCGATTTTTTCCTTTTTTGTGATAAAAAAGCATAAGTATTTTTTTTAGATATTTCACTCATTTTCAAATCAACATAACTTTTTACACCAGCAAATCCACAGTTGTTGCTTCGTTCTTAACAACCGCCTCTAGCAAGTTAGTACACTTGGGTTCAAAACTCATTGCGGTAGAGTTTTTCGTAACCAATAGTAAAATAATAAATAAATATATAAGGTACATATAAATTGCCTATGAAGGTGGGGTTCATCATGTAACGTTTTTAATATCGGTTTTCAGGCTATTTCGCATAGAAACTAATACTATAGCGGTATGTAAGCAAATTTGACTGACGATAGTCGCTTTTTGCTCTCTCTTATTACGTCAAATTTGAGCAAATTTGCACTAGTATTGAGTATAAGCCAAGAAAATTTACTACTACAACCTCTTCCAAAGTTGTATTTATAAGAAAAGACAATTGTGAAGGGAAACATAAACAAACCTAAATATATTGTTCAACCTTTGCGATTAAAATTTGTGCATTTTGTTATGCGTAATATGTGTTTCAATATATTTATATACAAGAAATACAATATATTTATATCTATGGGATTATAATTAAATGTCTAGAATTTGAACATTTTAGATGAATGGTAAACCTATCAGGTCAGATGGTTGAATACATGAGGAGAATTAGAATTGGCACCACAATAAAAAGGTCAAACCAATCCCTCACGCTGCCAGGTATTATAGAATAAAAGTTATCGGTCTCAATAAGCTCGTTAGGGAAATATAAGAAAAATAGCCAGCAAAAAAAGAAAACACATCTTTTGTTAGAAATGAACAAGATTTTCTTAGAAGAAAGATCACAAATTCACAAAAAATGCGAAATAATAATTATCCTAATAAAGGTTACTTATACCGTTACTAGTGGTACCTAAAAATGATAATCGGAACGGTGTACTAAATGTTGCTGAAGAAGTAAACACAAGAAGCATTACACAAATGAACGAATGCCGCGTAAGTGAAAACGGTATGGAAAAAAAGACTCAACGATCCAGAATGAAATTTAAAATTGCAATCGTACTCAAAGCCAATGCCAAAGTTAAAATCTGACTTTGAGAGAACAATCTACTTTTACATTATCTATATAGAGAGGAGATTGCTTAAAGCATCCTTGTTCTTTGTTACACGTCCTTAATAATATTATTCGCATGACAATGTACGGCGGTCAATTCGGGGAAGTCAAGGATGTGTACATATTGTGTGTACAAGGCAAGAGCCCTGAGCACATCATCTATATATAATTTTAACAGGCGAAGGGAAAGTCTTCCCACCATTAGCTTCACACGGTCTATTATTCAGAAGATTGCGTTTGTAATCATCTTCGATATACACGGAGTGGAGACCGGGTTTGCTCCATCCGATGAAACCTTTGCAAAAAACGGGTACGCCGTGTGATGCACTTTCATAAAACCATATTGTTGGAAATTTTATCTTTCATGACTTTCTAATATTTTCTAATACTACCTTAGTTAACGATGACAATAAACGGGGAACAGTATAGACCTTTATGGGGCACATTTATTGCGCTAACTTTAGCTTTTTTCCATAAATCGTGGGCATAGCCTACTTGACGCAAAAGCCGGATTTATTTTACCATAAATCGTTTACATCTTTCGCTAATAAGCTCCTGTAAAGGATACTGAAGGCCTAGATAATATTTCTGAAGAAAGGTACTCGTGAACCCCATCACGATAGTCGAAGAAATTAACATGAGGTTAACATACTTTGTTACTGTTTTCCAAGTTCACCTTCAACAAGATATTCGCTTAATTTTTGTTTTATTTTAACTTTGTTTCTGTGTTCATAAATCCATATCTCGTCGTCAGTAGCTTCTTTTCATGCCCTTGAACATGAATTTGTTTCTCAAAATTATTGAAATGTTCTAAAACAACACGGGAACACCAACGATACTGATTGAATTTTCTCAATTGATATTTCAACTAAAGATTGATAGAAATTTCTGATATTTAATCGACAATTGCTGAGCACAAGATGCTTGATTACACTAATGTTTGGTTCAGTGACTGAGGTTGATGGTTGACAATTTTTCGACAACTTCCCTACCATTCTTAAAGTGCTAAAACCTTTGTTTGTGCCATTTTTCACAACCTTAATACTTTTTAATACATCGTCAAAAGCAATTTCATTCTTTGAACAGAAGTAGAATTCAAAAATTTAGCGCCAACAATTCAAAAGAATTACAAATATCGCTCTGATTTATAAACTAAATTTAGAAACTGGCAGCTGTTAGACACAGCTATAGCAATCTAACAAAAAAATTTATAATGATATTCGAAGAGAGTGGGCGTATTTTTAAAATGAAAAGTCTTCTTACTTTTTTAAGCATTACTTAATAGAAATATTATTTCTTGTCATCCTACAAAACAGCTTAGGGTATTTAATTATTTGGGAAATCCAACTGGTTAATATTTTGCTAATTCCTCCGACAAAATAAAGAAATTGATTAATTGTGACTGGGAAGGTACCCACATTTAATAGGCAACTGAAATATAATTTGTTTTGCCTAAGTCGAAAGTGATTAATTTACAAAATGTTTTGTTATGGAAAATTAAAGTGAAATATTTTCTTGGATAGTGAACTTAGATGAAAACGATGTAATTGGCAAGAAAGAGTTTTATAAATTATAAACTACATTTTTTCGAAAGAAATTTCCGCAAAAAAAGGCGTTCTTAGCAACTTCAATATAATAAGCCGGTTCATATAACTTTGTTAAACACCTTTAAAGTAAAATTTTTTTTGGTTTAGCCGAATATAGAATGTAAATGCGTACCAATTTTTTAGGTGCGCTTGTAGACCCCTAAATACATATCAAAATGTTGAATACCGAAAACCCAAGATTTAAATCCTATCTTCGGGCAAAGTAAATATTAAATATTTTATACTTACGAATAAACTTTCGTTTTATTTAAAGTATCTGAAACTGTTTTTAGCGCAACTTAAGGTATTTATTAATCTTCTTCTAAGGACTGTTGACAGAGTTGAGAGCTTTAACTGGATAGCGATATCTATATAAATGCTAATTTTTTGCTGTTCATATCTTTCAGTATTATTTCTAATAATATTTAAAATTTCGTTTTTAAGCAAATTGGAATTTTTGCTACTCCAGAAGACATGAGAATCATCTTTTTCTTTAGTTGACTTTACAACTTATAAAAGCAAAAATTTGATGAGCATTATCGATAAACCATCAACTAAGCTGTATCTGGTATTATATCTGGTTGTAATTGGCTGGTATCTTTTTATAAATTACTACGTACTCAAAAGGGCTTAATAGATTCAGCACATAAGCTAGTTCTGCTTACTTTAACACTTTCGAAATACTAATTGATTTCTTAAGTTTGATAAGTCGCTAAGTATTATGGCTTTAAAAGCTTTCTAAAAAACTTCTTACCTTATAATGACAGCTCGCGATCGTTAGTTAATCCGATGTTATAATCAATAAGTGCATCATTGCTTTGTTGCGAAAATTATGAACTAAGCTTTTACGATTACAGGAAAAAGATTTTTTGGTTTTCTCAGTATTTTTGGAAATATTCTTTCTATATATATACATATACATATATATATATATATATATATACATGTACATATATATTTATATATATATGCATATATATATATGCGTGTGTATGCATATAGATATACACATGTATATATTTAAAAATTAAACACTTTTCACTCAATTTTTGTTAAAGATTTTTTTTTTAATTTTCATTTAATAAATTTAGTTTACGCGTCGGCTTTGCACAATTTTATTTTGAGTTCAGTTTTATTTTCGTCGGAAATCTGTGCTTTCTGATAAAAACAGCGAAAACGTATTAAAAAACGTCACGCACGCGCACTTGAGTTACAGCAACTACCACTTTAGTTCGTTGCAAATATTACAACAGAGTACAACAGATGAGCAAATAAACGCGAGTAAACCATAAAACAGGTCAGAGTAAAAGAAAGAAAAAAAAAAGAAAGAAGAGTATTGCTGGTAGCTGGGAGCGTTGTTTGATGTAAATAACATGCAACAAAAAAGCATTAAAAAGGTCCAAAAAATATTAAAATAAAACCAAAAGTATTCACTGCGTCCAGTACTTTAGTGAAGATCTCTACCACGACTCTCCAAGCGGACCGAAAAGAGTACATATATATAAAAAAAAGAGATCAGAAAGCGTTCGTCGATAGTTGATATCAAATCGGTATTAGTAGTAGTTATTGGTGTTAACACATGCACTCCGTTACATTAAGTCGTTTGTTGCCAGTAACGAAAAGCACAAAAACTTTAAAGCACGCCACGCTAGCTCTACCGGTAACGACAGGTATTGTAAATTAGTAAACTTATGAAACTCGCGAATTATTAACGAGCAATATGGAATCGTATCAGAATGCAACTAAGATGCGGACGTTAGCATATTCGGTTAAAAATTAAGACTAATGGTTTGCCGCCGTGCAAAAATAATCTACTAAAAGCTTTCAAATGAAATTCGCGTGATCCGTATTTGATTGACTCGTTTTAAGTTCAATCAACAAATGCAAAACCTTGTTTTAGTCAACTATTGACAATGCAATAAATTTGTTTCTGCAATATCATTATCATTGTTGTTGCTGTTGTTGAACGAAAAACAATGGCAAAAATGTAGTGATAGTGTGTGTCTAGAAATAAGCACACATATACAAACTAAAACAATTCGTATTGGCTTCTTGCCTCTTTTTCTCTCTTTTTTATTTCTTTCTCTGAGAAATAAATATAAAATTGTGTTCCACAACTACTCGATCAATTATCGTGTAGATCGTATAGTATTGTGGAGTATGGTGGAGCTTCTTTTGACAATTCTCTGACTTCATTTCAAAAATAGTCTCTTGTAACTTTTCTCTTTTCTTTAATATAACTACGAAGAGCTTTTTTCATTTATTACTGTAGTTGTTGTTTTGGTTTGTTCGTTTCTTTTTGATTTTATATTTCGTTATTTATGGGGGTGTAGCTGTTTGTTTTGCTTTTAAGCGCAACTCCAAAATTTAACAATCACCGCGAACTGGTTTTTTTTTCTTCTTTTAAACTCTGAAAATTTGTTGTTATTTAAATTTATTTGATTTTTATATTATATCGTAACTGAACGAATATTTTATCTCGCTCTCTTATACCTTTGCGCATGGGATCCTATATTTTGTTTCCCTTTCTTTTTGCTTGCATCAAAACAAATACACAGAAGAAATCTTGATCATTTGCTTACAATTGTGGATAGTGTGTGTGTGTGTGTGTGTGTACGTATATATGATTAGCTGGAAAATCTATTATAATTCAACGTTGTTTTTACAATATAATGGTATTTCATTTCTTTTTATGGGTGGAGTCTAAGGCTGCATGTTAGGAGATAGTGTGATTTTTATTACATTTATTTAAAATAGCTGAGTTAAACTTCTTGTGCATTAAATTTTGTTAAATCTAATATTTTTTAATCGTTTTAATTATTGATGACAACATTTCCTCTATCATCTAGCTCGTATCGGTCGACACCGATATCGGTCGAATGTGTGTAAAATCGGCCCCAATTATAGGTCGTTAGCCAAAGGGTGACCCAAAGTGACTCTTTCTCCCAAAAGGGGATGCAAATATTTGTCATAATCCTGCAAATGTTATATCTAGAAGTAAGTGGTCATAACATTTCTCGCTTTAGCCCTATTATCCGATGGCTAAGATACATTTCGTATGTAATAAACATAGTTCAAATACGAGCTTGTTGTACTGTTTACTTGTGCCCAGTAATGTAGA
The DNA here is from genome assembly GCA_000671755.1 of Glossina brevipalpis. NCBI lineage: Eukaryota > Metazoa > Arthropoda > Insecta > Diptera > Glossinidae > Glossina > Glossina brevipalpis. The sequence continues at coordinate 1,776,352 of KK351015.1, forward strand.
AATTTATATTATACATTAGATTATATTGTTCTGCTGAGTCAAGCGAAGTTAATACTAGAACATTTTGACGCAAAAATATAGGATATTTGAAATTTAGTACAAATATATTTTTCGATCGACCAAAGAAATTATTCCAGGAAACTAGCATGAGCTACCGATAAACTCGACTATAATGGGCAAGAAACTAAAGCGCTTCGAAAAGTTGGGAATTGGTAAAATATATACTTAATATATTATATAATATAATAAATAAATAAATGCTCGTCATTATGGTCCAGATTGTTAAGGGTAAATAATTATTTGTTAAATATTTTCCAGTGAAGAAAGAGAAAATTTTCAGTAATAAATTCAATGGGAAAGTGCGATGCTATACATGATTTTATAAAATGATGTTCTGGAGTTTTACATTGAAAATCAATATAGATACAGATAATCGCCAGAACCGTCTATACAAGTTGAATCGGAACAAATGCTATTTTTCAGCCTTAAATTTTTCAAATTGACATATTTTAGTAGAAATATGCTAAAATAACGGCTATCCTGGGAAATTGAATAAGTAGAAAAAAATCAAGCATAAATATTAGGTTAGTTTATTAATCGTTATAATAATAGAACAATCGTTACTATAATAATTGAAATTTTAAGTGCCAATAAGACAACCATCTTAATAGCAAGTGGTAACGAATTCCACAACTTTACCGCATTAATAAAGAGTAGTCTTGATGATGACCGATACTTATGGTCAGGTATTATATAATCTTTTTGTACAACTGAGAGACATGAAAAATTTCTGGTATACTGTATGCTTTATAAGCTTTTTTTAAAAGCCAAAAATTTAAATTTTCAATCTTGGAAATTATGGTATTAACGACGAGCGAGGAACATGATTAAATGGATTCGTTATTCAAATGTCGTTTTGAAAGATTTAGACGCAAAGATCGAAAATTATTTTTCTGGTATGTATTCAGAGGTAGAGTTTCCTCGGAATTGTAAGAACATCATGGACAGATTTCTGCGAAATGGACCCAAAGGCAATGAACTCCAAATTCTTTTGAAAGAAACTATTATTTTTAAATGAGTCTCATTCAGATAAAGACACAGTTCTATAACGTGATCATCATGCAAGCATAACAAGTAATTGCAAAGTTATTGAAAATATAGAAATTTCTCCAAATTCCGGTTTACTTGGAAAAACTTCTATGATGCAGCAGTTATAAAGTGTACGGATTCATAATTATTTTAACTGCAGTGCTTTTATTGTTATGTTTCAATTACATAATAGTGCGGTTACTCTCCCAGTGCTCACAATATTTCTTACTTTTCCGCTTTAATCAGTTAGTTCTTGTAATAAAAAAGAGAGAGAATGTGTATGTCTTTGAGATTTCTTTGCGGGAGAGTGGCGCAATGAAGAAAATGTCATTACCGGATAAAATATTTCTTATAACGGTTTGCGAGTGTTCGCCTTTATTAGTGTTTCTATATGAAAAAGGTACTTTTCTATTCAAATTAATAGCGATAATTTTCATAGAAAACGTCGATAAAGAATTATCAGAAGTGAATAGTTTTCACAAACAATTTTCCATAATTATTTTAATAATATTTTTTTTAAAAGATTTTTCTTCTTTTATGGTACTGTAGGGAATTTATGTGCTCTTTGTAGAGTTTAAAAATTTCCTATTCTAATAAAATATTGGTTTTGTAAAATGACGTATCTGGCTTAGGATTAGACTCACAATGATTTCGCTGAAAATATTATAATAATATAAAACTACACAGAACAATATTTAAGCCCTGAAAGACATACGTATTTTGTATCTAGTCGCACGATCGACTGTCATTTACCATAATCTTGGTTACTGCTATTGCCGGCATTTCTTATGAACCAGGCTTAGAGTGTTGGAAGGAGAAAAAAAATATGTGTTTGTTGACAGATAATAAGCACCAGCTGGGATTAACAGTAGTATTTGTATAAGTAATACTTACGTACTTGCCAATCTTACTGCTATTGACATAATTCTTTTGCCCAAAGTTATAAATGAGATAATTTAAAAATGACAACAACAATAACCACAACAATAATTTCAATTGAAACACTTGAGGCTTAACTTTTGATTTTGCGTTTGCAAAAGTTTCTTTTTTTGAATTGCCGCTTGCTAAGACCAAGTAAAAATCGCGGTTATGGCCATGTATAAGTATCGGGAAAAATCTCTGGAAATGACTGTCAATACCTATAAATGTACTAACAGATAATTGACCATACCGTCCTACTCCAGGCACAGTAATCAATTATATGATTTTATAGAATTTTGCCTTGCACAACAATTGAAATTTTTTTTTGTTTTATTATAATCTTAATGTCAAAGTGTTGTTGTTTTCTTCTACAATGGATACACAACTCATTTTGAATATTTATATGGATATGGTAGCAACTACTCAAACTGCGCATGCATACCAAACTGTCCACTGCAGGGTTATTAGCCTGTCTATGCCTCACATGTTAAGGTATGTTAAGTACGCTTAAGCCATAGTATATGAAATTTGAATGCGTTAACCGCGGCCACACTCACTCAGTTTGCACAAGCGGCATAGCACCAAAAACAAACACAATACCATTAAGGTTGACTCTTAATCGAAGTTCGTTGTTTGCAGTGTGTGCGCAAGCGAGTTTATTTAAATTGTTTTTGCGGCATTGGCATCTTAGCAATTTCCATTCAAATAGCAAATGCTCATATGACCGACGGTTGGTTTGTCGTTTTGTCTTTTTTTAGACATGTGCATTCCGTATGTATATACAATAATTACAATGTGATTTGTCAATTCTTGATGTTTATTATGTAACAAGAGTAAAAAAAAAAATGATTTCATATAATTGAACAAAAAGACAATGTCGCGATTGAAAATAAATATTTAATTGTATAACAAATATCCAAAAAGGAAAAAATAATAATTATTACGCATATCTTACGAATGAGAAATGTCATGTCAACGTTAAAAAGAATTCGAGTGAAGCAAAAATATTAGTATTTTTTCTAGGCGAGTTGGCTCGTGGTGTTCAGGGCATCGATTGCATAAACTGATAGTCATTTCACGATATTGTATTGACGTTAGCTTTCAATTATGTCGTTAAGTCGGTACTTTTCATAAATTGAGAAAAGCGGCGAGAGCGATGGAGAGACTCTTACATAAATACAATGTAAGTGAATATATCGTCAAAGACCCTAGTCATTTAAAAGAAGTGGAACCATCTTATAAGGGGTGTCGTATGCTTTATTTATTAAGTAAAATTTGCATCATTATCCTATAACCACAAGTAAAGTAAATACACTTTTATTTATTTACTTCGCAAACTATGAGATTCCCGATCGTAAAACACAATCGTTGGATGATCTTTGGTAAGTTGAAGAAATAGCCCACCAAAAATTTGGGTAGATGAGAGTGATTCTCAAATCAAATATAAATTAGAATCCTTCTTGCTACTGAGCTGGTTTGAGCATCTAGCATCTCTAGTAGGAAAGCATAGTAGCGAACTCGCATGACGACATTTTCGAATTCTATTCGTCACGCCAATCGAACATAAATTTCGTAAAGTTAAGTTTAAATCATCAGTTTAATCATCCTATCGACTCGCGCTGATTTCGAGCTTGTATTTTTATTCTAATGCTATAATACGAGCAACTACGGCTGTTCTTATTCCTTATTCGTTACAGCTTCGAATTTATATTTTCTCCATAATGGCGTTTAATTTTTTAATTCTTCCTTTGGAGGCGTTTAAAACACCTGGCGACCGTAGAAGCAAAAGCGCTTATGAATAAAACATTAGAAAAAAAGACGAAAAAATTTTATATTAGATCTAACACATCATACTAAAGTGGAGTGTAATACGATACGATAGCACAGCTTACTCAAATGGATATTCTAATGCATTACGAAATACTAATTGATCTGATATGCTTGATGTGTACTGCAACGATATTTGCTGCAACTTTAATAGGTTATTGAGAAGAGGTATTTCTACAGTATTGAAAGCATAGTCTTATGTAAATCCTTGTGATTTTGAAATTTGATTTGAGTACAGGCACTGTCTTTAATTTTTTTGTTAATTTTACCCGCTTAGCATATATCTCGCCGTGCAACCATTTATATTTGATCTTAACTTTCTTTCTAAATGTCCAGTACGAAATAATAAGTATATCATTTTTATATATTTCATGATAAATAACAAAAACTTTTTACGCCTTTTTTTGCTCCTACCTTTTTTTCTAGAGAATGCAAATTACTTTTTAAACAGAGTGAAGTATTTTTTTTATATGGTGTCAGTAAAACAAGAAACCGTAGAGAATTTCTTCATTGCGTTTGTAATAAAAGCAACTCAAGGTAAAAAGACTGTTTGTGTTTTAGTGCACTCTTAAACACCCTACCTTAAAAATATCTTTTACCTGAAACTCCATTCTTGTTCCTTGTTCTGTTCGTCAAAACGTTGAAAGTTTACTTTTAAAGGTACATCAACTGGCCTAGAATTGTACGTGAACCGTATTCTCTTGTGCGTAGTTTAATGACTGGTAAATGAAGCCACTAACCTAATATATTTTCTGTAGTCTTAGAAGAAGAAAAAAATGTTTTAGGAATAAAATTAAAACAAGATTTACAGTGTGTCTTCCACTCGTGTACACATGTGATATGTGCTTACGAGATGATAATACATAATTAATATTAATTAAGCCCTGAAGCAATTGTTGTTTATAATTTTTATGGAAATGAAAGAAAACCTGCAAACCCATAGTATTAGCAGAAGTGCACTTGAATAGTTAGAATAGTTGGTAGGTGTTTTAAGTAAGAACGCTATGAATGTTAGCAAGTTCCCCAGGTATAGTTGAATTTTTTTTTTAACATTTAGGAAAAAAAACATTTATTTTTGTATTATTATGAATTGCTGATTTCTTCATAATTGGAGTATTTTATCTAGAGCAATAGAATCTTGATATTAAATAAACATCAAAAGTGTTTCGTCAAAAGGGCTTCGATTGATCATCATCAACTTATTACTTAAGCTTTTGTTTGTATTAATGATATTTGTTATCATCAAGTAGTGGTCTGAATCAGTTAATTCAACTAATGTTTAATTCTGATTTATAGTTTTTTCGCATTAAATTTCATTATAATTTCAGTCTAACCAGAATATCATTAAGTAAGCACTTAATGGTGCTGCTCAATACTGCACACTATCATCATCGTGTTCGATGATCACATAATAAAGCATGTTTAATTATGATTTTTTTATGCCTTTGTTTCTTAACTGCATATATATAGTCAACTGATAATTCAGAAGATTTTAAGTAAGACATCGCAGAAAAAGAAATGAAAAATGTATGCACGGAACGTTAACCATCCAAAACGGCCGCCTATGAAGGTCTGCAAAAGAAGTATAAAAAAGAAACGAGTTCTTAATAAGCGCTTCTTTTCTAAAATTATTGTAATGTTTACTTAAATTAGCCCAAATAACAAAACAGTGAAAAATATATTAACAAAAATTTAAAAATTTTTAAATTATTTTTGTAGGCCCAACCAGCGGATGGAATGATCTGTTAATCATTTCATTTGTAACATTAAACCACACCCATGCAGTTGTCTTTGCAGATTTTACATGGGCACCTGTATAAGATTGTTTAATCCTGGTGGACTCCATCATTGGAGATCTACTGCTCTTCCGAACACCGAGATCTGTCATATAATGCCATTTTGGTCAAGCCAAGGCATACGTGCAACTTTTGGCTTTCTATGGATTAAGAACCTGGCTGGAAAGCAAATTCTTAGCCAGATATTTTCATACTCATACACCAAGAAACCTTCTGAAGTAGCCAGTTCTAAATTTCAGGTCCATAAATAAATTACAAAGAGCTACCTGGTACTCGTGGCACAGATTATCATGACATAACACAACGCTTCTGTAGTCGGGTCACTTCCATAGTAATGCGATTACAGAGAAAAGCGAACGCTTCCTATAGATTCCCTCGGCTTCTGCAATCTTGTCGGTGGGAAATTGCAATTAATACATTCGAACTTTAGCCTTAATGGAATGGAATGGTATTATCATCAACATAGCAGTTCTTTGACTCAATGCCGATTGATTAAGCGAATATATAATTCATTTTTTTCTTAATACGAAATATTTAACTATTGAAATAAATTTGTGGCTAAATTAAAATACTTCCACGTATTGCGATTGACGTGTGCCCGCAGACATAGTGAATGCTCTACAAAGACATACACTTTCCACTTTGCGGACAAACGTTGTTCCTCTTTCCATATTTTTTCGTCATGATTTTGGTGGCATTTATAAACGTGTAGAGAACATTCCCCGAATGACTAATCATGAAACAGAAGTCATGCCATGTGTTCACTAGTAACGAAATGCAACGAAATCAAGCCATTCCGTCTCCTGCTTTCACTCTGTGCTGCGTTGACAATAAACGGCCAAGTTTTGAATTCACTGCCTACCGTCTCTCTCTCCTTATTTTGATACCAACAACCAATTTAAAAAAATGTGTATTCTTAAAGAGGTCTTATTTGTAAGGCGAACTGTCATCATAATATCTGAAATAAATACGTCGAACGAATCCATATTAAACAAAGCAGTTCAGAAGGTATCCAAGTCTCAGACACTATTTCACTCTATATACAAATTTTGCAACTTCATTAAAAGGTAAATAATAAAGTTTGCTTTTTCATAATTCGGATATGATAGGTAGGTGGCGGATATATGTCGCCAAACTAATTTGGTAATTAATGTATGCAGAGCTCAAAAGTTTTTCAATTTTACCGGTAGACTAGATTTTTGAAATAATATTAATAATATAGTTGTTAAAAATGTTTTTGTTTATTCTCAAGGTATAAATTATGTTATTTTCTATCGTCTTAATATCACACAAAACAATTGTTAGCGCATTGTAATCATAATTATCATGTCATAAATTATATTTCTCAGCTTGATAAAAACATATTATGATAATGATGATTGCTTTTCTAGGTAGATACGCGATTTTCCATTTTGTTTATTGCATTAAGCTTCTTTTCTAATATTTGCCGGCCATTTACCGTTTTTGAGTCTAGACAATTTTATGTGCTTCAGCTAATAAAAAAAAAGTGATTTATGGATAACACTTTTATTCTGAACTTTTCACAATGTGTAGTAACTTATGTATATTTTAAATAAATTATAATAAACAAAAAGTTAAGTACGTATATAAGACAGTGGCAAGAGAGAAGAAGAGAAAGAAAGGAAAACTAAGAATTTATACTTTTATATTTATTAATTAAGAACGGAATTGTAGATAGCTGACATCGATACATTTATTATTGCTCCGGTCCATAAGCTACATTGAATATTTGCGTGCACCATCATTTCGATAAGAGTGCGATAGGCCCTCTCTACACCTCTGTTTTGTTTTGGTATATGTGATACCGCGAAATGTCGGGTGATACTCTCGTCCTCAAGATATGAATTAAAACTCGCATCCACGTGCTCACTTCGAACGATGTCCGAACGAAGAGTCCTTATCTTACGGCTTGTTTGCCGCTCGACTTGCTCATTAAAAATTTTGAATTGTTCAAATACTTCAATACTTGATCATGTGAAGTAAACAAAGATTCTTCTTGCTTATGAAATATTTTGCTCCTCCAAAAGAGCACGCTCTACAAAGACCGCGCACTTCAAGCAATGGGCAAGCTTCAATAACTGCTTCGACTTTGTCTGAGACTCGTTCAGAAACGATTATGCAGATCGTGCATGTTTTAAAATTTTTCTCACCGCTTCCATTGTTTTGCATGCCGTTAACCATACACCTGCTGGACAAATCATGTAGATCCCTGGTATTAAGATGACCATATCTATTGCGGCAAACCAAGAAAACATGTTTCATAACAAACGTCCTTTCTTTGGCACCATTTTCGAACACAAAAATTTTATGTCACCATTTGGTCTCCTTATTGTTGCTCTCTTCTCATTGAATTCAACAGTCAAATCCCTATCGACCACCTTACAAGCAAAACTAAAATTAGCCTGACACTCAGGAGAGTAAAATACGTTTTCAAGTTTAATTTCACAATCGTTGTCGTATATCATTACATCATCTTTCCTACTGCACTGATATTCTTGTCACCAACCAATGCTTTTTTCTCATGACGTTTGTAGAAATTGATAAACATATCGCGATTGTTGCACATATGCTATCGCCTCTACTGACGTCAACATTGTATAGCCTATGTTTTCATGTTCTTTCTCCCACATTTGTGCACAAAATGTCCCGCTATTTCTCAAATGAAACATTTGACCTTGAAATTTTTCTTATTAGGTTATCTGCTATCATTTTTGAAGTTTTGTATCTATTGCTTTATTGATGGTTCTTTTTCTACCTTCTCTTTCCTTTTCTTTCCTTCCTCAAGTATAAAGAAGTAGTCAAAGCGTCCTGGACTTCTATAGCAATTACAAAATTGTCGTATTCCTTTGGAAGGCTCGACGTCAGCATTGTAGTCAGTAGCTGTTCTTGTTGCTCAATGTATCTGTTTCATTGAATTTCTCATATACTTCTTACAATTCATTTAGATGTCGGACAAGACAAGCGTTTTCTGGTATTTTCCGATTAATTAATCTCTTGTAGAGAGAAACCTCCTGTATTGGACAGTTAGAGATAAAAACTTCTTTCAGTTTTTCCAGGTTTCATGTGAAGTTTTACAATGTAAACGAATATAATCCAAATTTGTTGGTTTTACACATAAATCGAATTACCAATTGGTGATTGTGACTGTATCATCCCCGTTTTCCGTTATCCCATTAGCAATTTGCCAGAATCCATTGTTTATCAGAACATTCCGCATATTCACTTACCAAATGTCATAATTATTTTCACCCAACTTCTCTATTTGGAAAGCCAGAGCACTCATTTTTCCCATCTCTCAAGTAATCACAAATTTTCTGGGCCCATAACCTGATTTGCTTTTAAATTAAATAACACCTTGACGTCGCGCTTCTTCCCTACCGGGCTACGTAGTAAATTTCCACGAATGATATGAAGTTTGAAATCGGGTCATTATTATGAAGATTAAGTGCCTTTCATATTGAAGAAAGAGACATGCTGCTGAACTTAATTTTGGTAACTTTAATAAACACAAAGAAAGACCGACAAGTAAATGAGTAAGGAAACGGAAGGATTAAAAATAATCAAGAAACAAGTAAAAATTTAATATTTTATACAAACAAAAAAACTTGTTTGTGTATTCTTATCCTTCATTGCAAACGTTTATTCTGCCGTGCACGCCAACCGCACATTTATTTGCTATGGATGAGTGTGTTTAGATAAGCGAGGAAAGAATAGCTTAAAAACAATTGCCTACATGGAGTACACATGTAACTAGTTATTTGCACCAGTTATGTTAATAAACAAGTGATACTAGTACGCACTTAAATTATTTGAATAATTATGAATTGTATGCATGAGAACAACAAGTGTATTTTGCTCACTTTGCTTCGTATTAACATCAGTCAAATGACCACTTTTGCATGAGCTATCAACTATCGACGAATGGGTTGAACTGTTAAGTGATATATATGTAAATTCTCGGGTTTTTTTTTATTATTATTGTTTTTTTCTTTTGCTTGACTGTTTTATACAACCTTTTCAATGTTTTTCTGTAAAGGTGTAGCATTTTTATAACCTTTAAACACGAATCTTTAATAATATGTAATTCAATTCTCTACGCCGATAAAACTAGTTATTAATTGCATCGACACGTTTTAATACAAAAAGAATTTAAATAATATTTGCTTAAGTAATTGGCAGCTAATCAGTCAAAGGTGAAGGTTATAATCAATAAATATTTCATGCATTTAAAATTTCAAAGTTTTTCTTTTGCGTTATTTTCTTGTTAATGAGAACATGACGAATAACTTGAAATGATATAATTTATCAAAACGTTGTAATAACTCAACTTATTTAGCGTACTTTTGAGTAAAAAAATTTACAATATAATTATTGTAGTTTCTATTCCCTAATAGCGTATATCCGTAAGCGATCGATCGTTAAATACATTGAAAAAAGTTTCTCTTTATTCGTGTCATTTATTCAGTGAAAAAGTTAAGTTAAAAAATGATACAAAACACACTCTTACATAGAATTCTAAAAATTTGCATTAATATTGGAAAATTGTTTGCAAAAAAAAATAATTTAATATTTCAAAGTCGGAAAAAAATTGCCGGTTATAAGTGAAAATATCTTTTCGATAAATTAACTGTTCACTGAGAATACGTGATGACGCGGTGTGTAACGTAATGAAAAATGAATATTTTTGAGAAAAGGCTTGAAGAATGTTCTATTTCAAGTAATTTGTAAGGATTTTGAGAGGAATAATAAATTGTTCCATATTTTGGAACAAAAAATGAAAAACAAAAACTTTCTTGTTAACTTGAAAATATAAAAATTTACTTTCGTTTTGAGTTGTCTTTACTTTTCGAATCTGTGAGGAAAAAGATGCTGTCTAACTTATAGTCAAATTGTATTATGTATGGATCGTATGATACATCACTAGCTAGTGATATGAAATCAAAAAAAAATTAATGACTTTTTTATTATATCGTTGGTTATGGTGATCTCAAGACATGGTTAATCCAAACATAACAACCCATTTTAATTCTTAGTGTTTCTATACACCGGGATCCTTATGTCTCTTTTAATGAAGCTGCAATTATTTTTTAAGTCTTGTCTACGTAACCGCCAATTAGGTGCCATAGGTGATCTAATCTGAAATGAAAAGAAAAACTTGCTTTTATAAGATATTGTAAAGAAAAGCTGGGACTACGATGAAGAAGAACTTTATCAATCTTCTAAAAGGAGCAAATTAATTACACGCAAAAATTGGTCAAAATAAAACTTAAAATTTACACGTAATACATTGCTTATCGGTTGAAATGGATAACGAAAGAAAACGTGAGGCTGTGCAAGCAATGAATAGTAATAATATTCCACTTTTGCGACGGTCTCAAGTGCAAAACCAAACTCATAATTTAAGATTTAAGAACAAGGTATAAATAGACACATGTATTGACAGCAGCAGCATGAAGACCGTATTTCCTTGGATAGAAGAAATTTCGATTTGTTAGGCAAGCTTTGAAGTCAGAAAATAATAGAAGAATTAATTATGTAACGCGAACAAATAAAAGCTGCCACACAAATATTAGCAGATACAATTCTAGCGAAATCGGGGAACAATAGAAATTGAAAATTTTTTAAAGAATCTTAAAGAAAAGTGGTAGACGGCAAAACTACGAGCACAATCGCAAAAGAAGTGCTAATTTACATCCAGAGTATATCAAAATTCGCTAATGCTACGATTAACATATCAGGATCAGAAAAAAAGTGTTCAGTGTTTTCGAATTGTCATATGATTCAGTAGAAGATTTTGTTTAAGAAAAGGACCTAATGCAGAGCTTTGTGGTAATTTTTAATCTTTCTGGAAAGTTCGCTTTATTTGTCGTCATTTTTATGCTAAAAGATACGGGGTGATCTGAATGCGTCAATTGCTGGCCATCTGGCTTCAGGAAAGTGACTTTCTTAGCGCGTAAAAATTGTGCGTGTTTGAAATTATTGGTGAATATTTAAAAAAAAACAATATTGAAATTTGCTTCTAGTCATTAGTTTTACAATTTACAACCACTTAAAAATTGCACCTAAGAAAAAGTTCGTAACTTTCTTCATCAAAATTCAAATATTTTATTTGTTATACTGTAAATCATTTTTCTCATGATGCACGATGCCATTCCAATCCCACCAATCCTCACCTTACTTGGCGTCAATGCAGTGTCTGCACCATTTTCGCAGCTTCAACCCTCTAGGATCTGGAGCTTTCTCGGACATTGTTGTCGTGTGTGTCACGTTTTGTCCCTTATCAAAGTAGTTTAAAAAGCAAAGATTCGATCCATTATGTTTTGCACTGTTTACTATGTCCCTTGTTTAATAAGCTTAAGGGTTGTTCGGGTAGTGTAAAACATGAAAAGGGTTACAAAAAAAAAAAAAACAAAAACCGGGAATACGAGAATTAACAAATGCGCGATGCAAACTCATCAATTGCTGAATGTACAATACTATGTTCTCTTAAAAATTACATGCTGAAATCTAGAAACTTATAGACAAAAACAAAGCAATAGACAAACACAAGTGCATGTATGTGCCGGCTCTCTCTGCAAGCAGAGAAAACACAATATCAGTGCTCAGTGAACAAATTATAACCAATCGTTCAACCGTTGTAGTTTTAACATCTCCAACTTTGATTTTATCGTCTTGCCCATAAGCTGAATTAGGGCTCAGGCTAGCCCACTAGTTTCTTACTTGTAGTTCGTTGATGTAATCATGCCACCGTTTCTTCTAAAAGCGTTTTATAGGGTTGATTTGAGCTCAATATTCTAAATTATTTATAAACTTTTACGACACATTACGTTCAGGAAAATAAGGCAATACATTGCCAGTTGTAAAATGACGGGGGCTAGATGCTTCAAAGTCGCTAGGGTCTCATGAGAGTGGTGGCATTTTCCTTAAATTTGGAATCGACACGATTTCAATTACAGTTATGGCAAATTCTTCACATGTTAGGCGAACATTAGCAAGAGTCCGATTAAGATAAGCCTTGGCTGATCTGACGGCGGCCATCAAAGTGGGAGGGCCTGTGGAGAATAAAGGAAAAATGAATAAATTCATAGGAATAAAAATTGACAATATCATTTTCTTTCTGGCCATTAAATAGAAACGCGTAAATTCCTTCAGCTTCGAATTTGCTCCTCCAAAATTGGGCATATGGGTAATCGAAATTCAAATTTTTTTTGTCACGACGAAACTTTTCATAATTTAAATACCATGTATCTAACTTAAAACATCCTCTTTTTAATATTTCGGTTACCTTATGCTTGAGATCAGCCAATTCTTCTATGGTATCAGTGGCCCCCAGGAAATCGTTTACATAAAACGAAGATTTAGTCTTTCTAGCGTTAATTCCGAATTCGTTAACATACTCATCAGCCAAATAATACAGATAACGTACACCGAGAAATAATGCTGACGACGCCCGATGAGAGACGGTATTTAGTAGATAGGTTCAAATTTCCTTTTGATCGAAATATATCCACAAAACATATTAGTATACTTACAGTCTTGTCGGCCAACAAACTCTTAATCAAACCGAAAATTATAAATTTAAATAATCGACAAAGTTTATAGGAATGATAAATTTAGATGTTCGACCACGATGCCGATTTTCACAACAATAAATTTAAAGAACTAGATGGTAATGCATTGAATGTAAATTTTTCAATAAGATTCGCGAACAACGAGAAATGTAGATGATTTCAAGATGATGTATTCAATGCCACTCTTCGAATTTCATACAACGACAAGTTTGGATAATTATACGATGACTTATTTTATGCAAGAGTTTCGAGAAAACTTACTCAACGAGGATGTTAAGCAATTGCAAAATAGCGCATTTGGTGCAATGTCTCGACAAGTGCACAAACGGCTAAAAATATAAACGAATTCAAGATGGTGTAATAATAATGTATGTAATGGATGTCAAATTTCGAGAAATTTTATGCAAAGACAAAATTAGATAATTGCACAATCGCGTATTTAATTCAAAGCTTTCGAAAAACTTCTTATGACCACAAAATTAAACTACCGCAAAATAGCATTTAATGCAATGTTTCAAGAAACCTCACATACGACGAAACGTTGATTGCAAGACAACGAATTTGATGAGTCGAAAAACTATTATCGAACAAAGTTATGTAATCGCCTGGTAAACGGCGAAGAAAAATTTGTCAAATGTTTACAAACTACGACAACATTTTTTTATTTTATTTATATATTTTTTTCTTCATTTTTACACTTCCCTATCATGGTTGCCAGTATGTTAAGTCACTTGCTTAAAGACTAAGGACACAGTTTAGTAAGTAGTGAATTATGATACTAGTAATATATTGTTTATTGTTCGGATCGAACTGATATTGTAAAATATAGAATTTTAGGTCATTTTCAAAGCGCGATCATTTTGACGGCATTATCAAATAATAAAGTGTTTATTTTTTCTGCGGATTATACATTTCATACCTCTCACATATTTCTAGTGCGGTTTAATAGAGTCAGTGCTACCAAAGTAACGGAACTTTCTTTGGTAAAAAAACCAGGATTTTTTCTTTGACCTATTGCTATGGAAGTCGGCTATGATAAAGCTTTCTTAGTTATAATTGCGTGCTTTAAATTAGATGAACATTTTTGTCCACATTTTTTTGGAGAGGTCTTAGAGCTAAAGCAATATATTTTCTTTCTTTAGATGACATTATTTCTTAAACGTTTCTTGGTAGTTTGGTACGCATAGTCTATGCTGGTTTACGAGTATTAATCAATTAGAAATAACAAGACGTAGCGAAACGTCTTAAGAGTAGGTAAGGCGATAGCACAATAATAATTTTTGATTTTTTTGTAACATCCGCTTTCGTTTCACTGTTAATTTTTTTGTTAAGTTTACAATATGCGTTACAATGTCACAAGAATGTTTAAAAATAACACTTACTTTGATGTTAACAACAATGTTTACGCACAGCATCGAAAGGGCCACATATCAAAAGCCTTTAATTGATCTAACAGTATTAGAAAGCCCACTCTATTCTTGTTATTCCTCGACCGCGCTTAGTAAAGTAGTGACAAAACTGTGTAACTGGGTGTAGTTGGATTCGCTGAAGGTAAACAATAGGTTTTCGTTTATATAGCGGCAATTTGTCAATTCGAAATTCAAATGCTTTCGACATGTATGGAAGAAATCCAATAGAATGCTGAACTACTGAATGCTGGAACTACTCAGGAAATATAGATGCGCTTAGAAATGTGTTAAATTTTACAACGAATAATCAGTTAGTTTAGATAGGCAGCTTAACAGCACCGGTTCGGTTTCGAAAGTGGCAAAATCTATTCAGCGCTCGTGTTTGCGCTGTACAAGCAGCATTCTCTGTTTATTATTATGGAAAATTTACTAAATAGCAAAAAAGTTTTCTTTTTTTTTTTAATGTAATGAAATAATTGAATATTTTTTCATAAAAGATAGACTGAAAATTACGTCTTCTCACGTAAAGTAAGAACAAAAATAGAAAACCCTTCGAGGAATAGTTAGCACCTACTCTTAAAGAATTCTTACATAGATAATTTTCAAAGCTTAGTTTGTACACTAAAACCCAAGTTTTAATTAATGACCCTTTTTTTCTACCATTCAATTATAAATGTTTACTATAACTTTGTTGTATAATAAAACGATTTGTCATCATAAAACTATAACATGATGAAGAACTTCATATGCATTTTAAGTGTTGCTGCATTGCTATGTATTTATGCATAAGCGTATTATGCATAACGTTGTAAATATTTAAAATCTTTTTTAAAAGGCCGTTTAAATTTATTATACTTAGGAGATTTTTCAAATGTTTTTAAACCTTAGAAACATGCATCAGAAACCGATTTATGAGTATAAGACCATCATAAGAGTGAACAATCAATGTAATGTCGTGACTTCTTTTTCATGCACTTTTTCTATAATCATTCTTTCAAGACGAAAAGTTCTTCACAGTAGAAGTTACCAAACGACAAAAGATTTTACGCACAACCTTTACGCCTCAACATATTATTTTATTTGCCACAAAATTATCGAACTTTCCCATTATATACATTTGGTTTAAGTATTATATTTACTATCATTTCATGTTCCACCTGATATGTGGTGTGATCCTTAAAACAAAAGTGCTATCTTCTAGCATGCATGACCTCCAATATGTGTATTGTGTGATAAAATTTGCAACGTTGATCTAATAGGAATTGCTAGCGTTACTGGTACACTTTTTTCATTTTTTATGCATTTTTTTGAGTCGCAAATGATATGCGTAGAGAGGCGAAGATTTTTGTATTTAAATTGTTCAACACTTCCGTAACTTAAGCAAAAATTTAAAGCAATTCTCGATGATTCTTCTCATCCCTCTACAGCATATTTCGCAGTATTTGATATGATTAGCATACACGAATAGTGCGGGCATTTTCCTTTCCTGTGGAGGGTAGTTATGCTCTCTTTCTTCTCGAAACCAGTCAAGTGGAGATATAACTCTTGTTTGATAAGCTTTCAACTTTTTCCCGCTTTAACGAAACAAAAGTCGTTTGTCAGTAAGACTCCGCCTTAAAATGTTATTTTACGTTTCGTATTGCTACTAACAAATAAAATGCAAGGCAATCAGAATAACAAATAATAGCATCAACAACAACAACTACAATAAATAACACAACATCGGCAAGCGGTGGCAGCGAGATCAACATGCTGTAAAGTTTTAGCTCTTTTTTTATGATTTCTCATACACCCAAGCAACAGACATGTTAATAAACCTACCACATAAAGATCTTGTTGTATTCACGTATACTCGCGCCAAACACAAATATATGCTTGCAATCAAAAAAACACATGTTTCTCTCTCTATCGTTTGTGTGTTATACGTGTTCATGTTTTACACATTCATTCCGATACATATCTGCATATGATTAAAAACAAGTATTCATTCACCTTCTCTCCTGTGCATGGTATAGTAGCATGTGCAAAAGCATGATGACTGTACTCACTCTAAAATAATAACGCAACAGCATCATACATACGTACATGAATATATGGATAGATAGTTATTAAAATGTCAGTCTGTGCATTCATAAAAACAGATTTGTGAAAATCATGCAAATGGTGAAGAAAACTTATAATGGCTGGCGCTCTCTCTCTCTCTCTTTCTCTGTCTTTCTTTGCGGCATTTTTCTGCTTGTTATTCTATTAAATATTTATAAGATTTATATTGGAAAGCTTTACGGAAATTCCTATTCGTTAGTGTGCTTCAGTAACTAAAATTTGCTTACTTAAGTGGTTAATAGACCGCTAAAGAAATCTAGCAAATCTAGCAATTATTGGGTTTTACGATAAAGATATCAGCAGCATTATAAAGAATATACGAAAAGAGTATAAAATTTTGATTACCCGAATTCTCAGCAGTTTCTGAATAATAGTAATTTTATGCACTAAGATGAGATTATTTTCGACGTATATTGACGAAATGCCGCCCACATGTCGGTCCTTAAGTAAAGGTATGATTTGTTATGCATTTGCATACGTTTATATATATATATACATTTACATTACATTTACAGTACATTTTCTTGCTCAGAGACAGAGCTCGTGTCGATTTAATAATGTCCGTCCGCTTGTATTTAATTTATTGAAATCGAAGATTAACACCTGCCATGTGCACTTCTTAATATTTAGCGATCTCATTTGAAAATATACCCCCACATAATCATGCCTTTCATAGAAGACATGCTTTTTAAACTCGGTGCATATATGTGCTATAGTGAAAAAATAGACGTCATCTGCCTACAATATATATCCACACATTTAATAAAATATTTTTCTAATATGGAATTAAAAAAGAAATATGCGACAAACATTAATTAAATAAACTAAATCCTTGTCCGAAAATATGGTTTGCATTCTATTATTTTTTTCTTGTGTGAAAATATGATAAACAAAAAAAGGTTTTGAGATTAATTAGAATGCAAGGGTGAAGTGTAACAAGGAAATGATTGACTTTATAGCTTCTTTAAAGGGCGACTGATTTTACAATAGCTTTAATTCAATTTTTAGTTTTTCTAAAATGCCAAAAAAGTTTAAAATACATCGTTAGGTTCACTATCAGCTGCTTTGAGAGACTTCTTTGTTTCTGCGATTCAACACAATGTTGATCAATAATATGTCAGAAAATCTTTCGTATATAGTAAAACGCCGCTTTGAACTACAAAACTTCCGCAATAAGAGAAACTATCATAAAACCATATGTTTATCAGTTAATTTTGGAAATCTCTTTCTCAGAAATGGAATTGGAAGAGACTCAAAATAAGGATAGATTTCGATAATTCCATATTTTCCCTGAAACGTAAATCATATTTTCTTTCGGCGAAAATAAAATCATTAGCAAATCTAAGCATACACACTACCCGCTGCATATTTGACTATAACACCAAGTTTTCTATGAACGCATTTCTATTAGTCAGTGCACAAAGCTATTCGTTAATGAAATTCAAGCAACAATCATCGATGTGGTTAAAATCTACACAAGTAGACCTTTTATCACTAAAACATGTTTACTTAGGAAACTTTTAAATTAGCTTCGATCGGTCTTTAAACAAAATATAATTATGTAGAAAATTTCGAAGAAGGCAATCTGTCACGTTAACTTTACTTTTAGTTATTATTATATTAGAAATACAGTTTGTTTATCTTTCGATATGAAAATAATAACGGAGAAAATGTAGCAACTAAAAATTTTTAAAACCTTACAACCCTTAGATTTATTTCAAATGCTTTTAGAAGAATCTAAGACAAAGCGCAAAAACTCACTCCTTGATCCTTAACCTTTCATTTCCTACTTAACTTTCTCAATAAGTTATTATTAAAATGAACCGTTTACGTTTACATGCGCTTTGGCGGTACATAAGACCAAAAATGGTCTAACAAAGGCATGAAATGACATAACAGAAAATCCTCTATCAATAGTAAGAGCAATGACAACAATAATAGCAAACATTTAAGTGTAACTCTAACCAGTTCATTTCGTCAATAAAAGGAAAACGGTGGCAGGCGGCAAATGAGAAGCTTAGAATATAACATGTTTAGAGACAGTCAGCCAGACAGCAAAGCGGACAGTCCATAAAATAAAGCGCAGGACAAAAAAATCAGTAAATTTAATAAGGTCCCGACTTAAATGGCAAACAGACTATTGCGAAAAAGAGAGTGAGAAAAAACAAAGAAAACTTAAAAGCCATTTAAAACACAGAACTGTTAGATGGCATTATGTTATAATGACGCATCTTCAGACACGGTAAACAATTCTTAAGTGGGTGCAATGGGAGCAAATTGTGCTGTCAAAAGCAACACGTACATGTACAAAAACAGATCGGAAGACAATAACCACTCCAACGTTTAAAAACAAAACAAAAAGAAAAAAAGATATTTTAAATAAAAACTAGAATTAGTCGCTCGTCTACGGGTTTTCATATCAGCAAATCAATGAAAACATAAAGCAGCTTCGCTTGAATGCTTTGCTTTTGTCAGCATATTTTCACGTTAATAACCACCATAATTATCATAAAAGTAAACATGATTATATTCTTTACACCGCAATGTGATCATTACTACCATTAACTATAGTCGGGAGAAAACTTTTAAATAATAATAACAGCAAGAATTAAGATGCGAGGACTTTTACAACAGTGTTGCTGTTGATGAGCATTTTATAACCATATAAAATGTTCTAAAAGTCTACACATATTGTGAGAAGTTAAGTGCAGCAACTAGTTATTGTTGCGTTGCTGTGTTTAAAAACCGCCTTCTTTCAACGGCCCAACACTTAAGGCGAAACGTTGCTTGCTTCTTTGGCATAACAAGCAAACCGTACACGCCAGTGATTCAAATGATGATCGTAAAGATGATGAGACATATTCTTAACTGTAATAAAACATTTGTGCTTCTTTAAGTACCATTTTTTTTTTTAATTTTTGTCGGTCCATTTCTTTGTATGAAGATTAAACACTTTTTTAAAAAAAAATTTTCAAAATTTATTAAATGTATAATAATTATTTATTCATTTGCATTAAATACATAGATATTGATAAAAAAAATTGTTATTGAACAAACTGTCCCTTCGTTACTATCACTTTATAGCGATGAGCGAAAAAAATTTTGAAAATCCAATCTTGATTACAAGAGAGAATCTTATCTTATGTAAGACCTGGCAAATTTGGATCGCTTTTAGATTTTAATTTAAAGTTTGGATAAAGAAGGTTTTCGTTTGCCGAAAATTGTTAACTCATAAGAAATATGAACTTATCTTCAGATTTGTGTGTTTTGTATTCTTGTAGTTTTTATTTCTCCTAAATCGAAGTTTAGATCGCTAAAAAAAAGAAAGGAAAAGAGTTCGTTAAATAACTTTTAAAATCATTATAACGTAGAAAAATTAAACTATCGTACAAAATGTACAATACCCGTCTTAACACAAATCATGTGTTTTACGACGAAAACAGAAAATATAAAATAAGTCGTTCTTTAATATCATTCGAGGTAAGAATAAAATATTTATTTTCAATTGAAAATTTTTATTTGTTTATTTATTCAATCATGATTTCCACAACCTTTACTGATTGTTTACTCCGTTTATTTACTCATTGAAAAACACAGTAATTACTTAATTTTCGGGTTATCTTTGTCTATTTTATGCGATTGTCAATGAGCGAAGAGAATGCAGTTTTGCCTTACACGTTTTCAATACGCTGTCAGGCACACACTTATGAATTATTGCTCTTCCAGATGTTCAATATTCTTCTACGAGCATCTTACCAGAAGCGCCCGAGCTGATGAGCAGATGACGGCGATTACTATAATAGTAAACATCAACTAGCAGCAAAATCGAGCTCGTGTCGGTTTACAGTCTGCGAAACCGAGCAAATTCGAAAACGTTTTTCTCTTTTATGTTAACGGTTTTCGTTATCGTAATAGTAATGTTGAACATTATTTTGCCGAACCTTTTACACCCACCACATTTATGTTAAAAAAGAGGAAAAACCTAAATTTTAACAGGTAGGGTGACAAATTTTTCCTATTTTTATGAAGTACCGTGACATTTTTGATTTTCCAGTATATGAGCATTGAGCAAAATAGTCAGAAAACAGATGTTTCTTCAGTTTATTTCATAATGTAGGCGTGGCCATGTGGACCATTTTCAATAGCAGCGTACGTAAAAGAACTTCCAATTTAAGCCGATATCTTGATTTTTGCGACCAAGAGGATGTTTACCACAAACGTTACAAAGACGAATAGCCGGATATGATTAAATTGACTGTAAATTTGATGCCGATCAAGGATATATATACTTTCTGAGGTCTTTGAAGCTTCTTTTTGGATGTTACAAATAACTTGACATGCTTTTATGATGGGTATGAAAACAGCAGTATAATGAGTATAAAGAGAGCATACATCTAGCGCGAAGACACACGAGCAACTGGTGTAGATTGTTAGTCGGGATCCCTGAATCGATGCGAATCAGCGTTGGAGTTTGGCAACCCATAGAGTGGAAATATTGAGTTTGATTTGCGAAATGTACGAAGCTCTAAATATTGAAAGAGGACCCGATGTATGTAAAGCGCAAGTATTTAGAAGAGTTAATTTGATAGTATTTGAGATTAGAGATATCATTTAGATTTTTGCAAAGGACTCTAAACGGGTTGAAGAACTTATGGTTATATCTACATTCACTTAGTTTTAAAGAAAATGGAGGAACGGTTAAGAACATTGAAATTCATCTAATCTAATAAGATCGACGAGTCAATAATACCATTTATTAGCTTAATTAAGAAGGAAACACTAAGAATAAATGTACGTTTCTCTAGTGATGGGAGGGATATTAGCGGGTCCCAATCCAAACTCCTAAGAGCAAGAATTGCTTTTGAACGGATTCTAATGGATCAACATAACACAGGTAGAAAGTTTACCACACAATGGAGGCATATTCAAGTATTGGTCTCACCAATCTATGTCGATCTATTATTTTCTTTTTTTTTTTTGTGCAGAAACAAAGAAATGTTTTACAAAAACAAAACCGACTCTTAATTTAGAATCCTTTAATCTCTACTATAACATCCTAATCTTTTGTTATAACATCCACGCAGATTGGTTAATAATCACTGATGAAACCATTCTACTAACAAATCGCAGCTCTAGCGAGACGACAACAGATTTTAGTTTCCATCGTTGCAAAACTATTTATCTAGACTTGGAAATTATTTCTGCATTTAAAATGTTAGCCTTATGATGACGGTATTAGTTTAACTTATCGAAAGTCCGCCCTGTGTTTTACTAGATAATCTCATATTAAAGTTGCTGAGAAGAATGAAAATTGAACAAGTTATGGCGCATCCCATTTTGAAAAAAGCGTTTCGAGAAAAACGCGTTTAAAGTTGTCTGAATATGTTGTATATATGTCATTCAGTTATAATAAAATTGCAGGACAGCAGAAATGCCATTCCTCATTCTCTTCCTTAAACGTTTGAGGCTCGAAAACATCTGTCTTGCTGCATCCATCAAAGACAGAATCGCACGATTTACGCTATATGTGAAGTGAAATGACGAAAACAATGACGAGAAAAAATGCATATTTCTACGGGAAAACCCTTCCTTGCTAAAATCATTGCCAATTTTCGAATCGCTCGCAGTCTAGTATCTAGCAATAATTCTCCATTTCCGTCCATCTGATTGGAAATGTTTCAGAATGGACATAAATCGTCTCATCTGTTAACGGATTAGAGAAGTTAGAATCAGTCTTTTTGGGGCCATTTGGTGAATTTCAATGAAAAGATTTTTTGTATTTAATGAATTTTTTTCTATATATTCTATAAGGTAAAAAAAAGTTATTTTTTTTAGAAACCTGTAGTGATTTTCTTCCGTAAAAAATATTTAACGCAAGCTTACAATTCTATATTCTGTGTTCGTACTTCTTTTTGATACTTAGAATGATAATACTGATCTTATTTTTGGTGCACACTGCCTATTAATTGTATAAAATTATCCAAAATCTAAAATTATTTCTACCACGAATATTTGCGTATGATTAAGGAAGGACTTAGAATGATGTGATGAGACTTTTTTCTGGTTAAGCAAACTGTATTCTAATATCTGATTGGATAGCAAATTTTCGTAATGAAAGAAAACTGGTGAAAACGCTGTACCTTCTATGACAATGGCTTTTGATAAACTTTTTGCTAGTAAAACAGAACAATTCTTTCTGCTGAATATTTGATTAGTGACACGAAACAATGGTAAGAGAGAAAAAAGCAATATTTTGGAAAATTTCAGTCTTCCAATTTATCTTAGAATTTTCAGAAAACGATATCTCGTTTTATGAGTCTTAAAGATTACATCCTTTTTCCCTTTGTTCCATTTATTCGTCCCACTTCTAAGGCATCGTCAAAGATGGACTTCATATCCACATAATTGTAAAAAAAAAAATTTATTTTGCCATCAACTTTATAGATAACATTAATTAATATGTGAACAACTTCTACAGATTGTATATTTCCCACATGAATATAGGAAAAACATATAAAGGAATAAAGAAATCTCGGAAAATTCCCCTGATATGTAAACTAATAACAAGTGATTTACTTTTCTATGTGAAAAATTCTCAATAAAATTTTCCATACCTTTAAAGGATTTTTATGTGTTGTCATATGGACAGAAGCAAAAGAAAGAGAGAAAAATTGAAAAGAAAAAAGTATGAGAAATGTTTTTACATATTTTCATTTGCAATGATGAATGGGTTTTCAAGTGTATTGAAATGGCATCAATTGTTTAATCGGGTAATAGGAAAAAAGGCCACGCAACACATATACAAGCGTAATAAAAACGCACCTAAAAAATTATAAATTCTGTATTGAACATTTTTTGTACTTCTTTTTGTGTATTTGTTTTAATCGCTCTCACTACAGTATATAAAACGTAACATATCAACGCAACCGTGGGAAAATGATGGATTTAATGGCGTTTACAATAGCTTTAAAAGGAGAAAAGCCATCATAGTGTAGTTTTGTTGCTTTTTTTTTACGAATTGTACTTACGCATGTTCGTGTATGTAAGTATATATGTGAATGCTGTGCATACGCATAACAGACAAGGTACGCACACATAACACACATCATAATGTGTCTAAAATGTTACAAGTTACATGACAACGTACACAATTACTCTATAGCTTTTTTTTATTATTAATATTATTATCAACGCATTAGAAAACGAATGCGAACATAGAAAACATCTTTGCACTTGTATTAGTAGAATAAGTGATTAAAAAATAACTAAGTTTGTAAGTAAATGTATATTCAATTATGCGTGCTTACCCACAGTGCTATTTACTTAATCGAGCTTAACATACATTCTGATCTAAAAAAAATTAAAAGGAAGAAGGATGACACGAAACAAATGTAGACAAAATGAAAGCCTGACGAAGTAAGATATGCTTACGATGCTTCCCAACCACTGCTTAAATTTCTGGCCATCGGAGACCGCCACTCTGGTTGTTGTTGCCATCCTATGATTGATCAAAAAAGACTGCCTATTAGAGTTTTCTGTCTGAAACTCGTGGCCACATGTAGAACTCGTGAAATTCAGTGACAATACAATGAACTGCTCCTATTGAAATAACTACAAGTCTATTACGAGTCTATAACGCCTTTACGTAACTGTTGCAGATTACTTATCTGACTTCTAGATATTTAATTTTAATGATATCGTTCCCCTCGTCAAACAAATCCTGGCATCTGTTTATATCACCACAAGTCTTAACGAAATTCAATATATATTATTCATTGTGATGCCATATCCAAGCGCGTAATTTCTCAAGATGTGGACTAATTTAATTCAAATTTATTTTTCGTGGAGGTTCTTAAAGCAAATTAAAGGAATTGTTTAACTTCGACATCTGGCCTCACAAAAACCATGAAACGTGGGTCGGTTGCTATTGGAAACTTTCCTGTAAAAGCAGTTTTGTTTGATTAGACCAACTCATAATACATATGTACCCCTCACCAGGACTATTCATGTTAGTTGTTCGTTTGGCATGTGGATAGTCTTTCTTCGCTTTGGATGGTCTTCTGTCCATTTTTTATTGCCTGTTACCAGCAGTCTTTTCTTTTGACTTGAAAAGGAAAAGTAAGGCTTTTTTCAATCTCTTCTCTCTTCTACCATTTCTCATCGACTCAAAGACAAAACAAAGCTCTGCTGGCTTACACTTCGATGCGATAACTTATTCAGCGATGTAAAACCTAAAGATGTTGCTTTCAGAAAGCTCTCCTCTTCCACCTATAAAAATATTTTAAAGCGTTTAAATACAACAACGCCTGAAACTTAAATTTAAGTAAAACTTAAATTAAACTTATGTAAAAAGTACTGTATTTAAAATTATTTATTTATGTGCACTTTTCATATGCTTTATTTGATCATGTCCGTCCGTTATATGTATATATATATACATGTATATATATGCATTATATTTCTATGCATGAGCGAATGTCAATATCTATATATGATCTTTTATATGACCAAATCGGTAACACTTGAATATTAATTTATGTTTGTTTAAAAATGTACATAAAATTCATTAGATTAAAGTTTGCTGTTATGATTGGTATCCAATAAAATTGTCGATATTTTTAAGCATGACTTTTTAGTAATTTGAAATTATATTTTAATTTTTCGTTACGTATTCCTATAGACCTTGCATTGGTATGCGTTTCATTAACCCTAATTGAATAGCAACTAATTAAAAACCGCAATTCAACTGGCTTAACAACATTTCAGCAAACATTTTTTTTATTAGTATTTGTAAATTAATCCAAATGCTAATTAATAGAAATAAATGTGTTTTCGAATCTTAGCTTAATGTGGAAAACTAGAACAAAATTCGAATTAACATTTAATTGAAATTCAAAAAACTTTAAACACAATTCTTATTTAAAAGAAGCATTCGATTTAATAAAAGATACTTACATTTTAAGTTCCTAATTAAAAATATCCCCTTAAATCTAAATATATTATATAAAGATTTCAGATAATGCCAAATATTTTTCGAAATTTTCAACGTAAACCTCTTCAATATTTGATACTTAAACACACCACAAGTCTATATACCATGGGATTGTCAGAAAATTCGCAGTCAGTCGTCAGTTCGCGTACAGTACTGATAACCATAACGAACGACTGATCTTAGTACCATTAATAGATGAATGAAATTTGCACCATACGGTAAGAAGTGTTAAATTTTCGGTTTACAAGCATTCACGAATACTTTGAAAAGATGTAGGCTGATTACGGGCGATTATAAGAACTTGAAAGAGACAATTTATATTAATGTCGATGATAGCTTTCTCAATAATTCAGTAAATAATGAAAGACCGACTGATTCTGGCATTCAAGTAGAGCACTAGGTTGTACAAGGAGTCTAAAATATATTTATATACTTGACTGAGGCGTGATTTAAAGTTAATTTAGACTGTGCTTTATATTTTGTTGGAATTCTTACACCCGCCTATTGCTATATAAGAAAATAAGCCTTAAGCAGGTAAAATGTTTAGGTAACTTCAGGCTTAAACCAAAAGGTTTCATTTTCAACATCTGAAAAGTAAAAATAGTGAAAGTAAAATAAGTAACATTCAAAGTTAATGTAACTTACTTAACGGGTACTTCTGTCGTTAGCGGTCTTTGTTAAATTCGCTTGTAACATGTTTTCCAAGAGCTACCGTGAAAGTTGAAGGCATCGAGAATTTCATCGAAAACGTTTAATAACTGACAATATACACATCACATCTTCAAATAAGTCTTTGTTGCTGCTTCTAAGAGACGACATTAATTGTCCAAAAAAGCCGATTGCGGTAAACATTATTTTTACCGCTTAATTGGCTGAATCATTATGGGTAATGAACAGTAGATGCGTTAAGATATCAAACGATTAACAACAGTGATGCTATTGAATATCCTGTTGCGACGACGGGTTGTATATATATTAAGAGGTGTTCACAGCAAAACGCAAGAACGTTAGCAGCACTGAATTGGAAAATGCCTCCTTCCGCGCTGTATTCACCAGACATAACTCTTTTTGATTAACGTTGATTTCAAGCGAGTAGTGTCTATCTTTTTGTGAGGATGTTCGGAATGTTGTTCGTTTCATGGATACCTTCTAAAGATCTCTACTTCCTGCAAGAAAGTTACATTTTGCTTGAAAAACGGATGAAATGTTAGTTAGCGGTTAACAATACTTTAAGTCAAATATTTTGCACCGTTTTCTTGAAATAATCGATTCTTCCTTATAAGAAAAGCACGTGGATTTGTTTGAATATCTATTTTGTTCCATTTTCAGAGTGCAAATGTCAGACTTGTCTAGAAAGAATATAAAGCATTATTTAAATCTTTCATCAATAAATGTTTGGCATTAGAAACGCTCACTATTTCGTTGATTAAAGTGCCCTCAAAATATTTTAAGATAATAAATATACTTTGTTTTCTCAACTGTGTAGTGGTAGTAACGCTATTTTCCGAATTCACTTTTTCTTTTTCCGTACTTTTTTACACATTCTCTCTTTGAAACATGTCTTTTACTACTAAACGATAATTTAGACGTTATAAAAAACTGAAACGTAACCCCTTCCTTGGAAATCAACCCTTTCGAATGCAAATCTTCTGTTAGTGTTTCTTGTGTTATCATAAAAAAGGGGATTTTTATTTCAATACACAAAATGAGATATTTTTAGTAAAAAAAGATTTATAGAAGAATTTTTTAGTACAATCCGAGAATGCAGATTAAATTTTATCTTTTTCGTATTTGAAATTGTAAGATAAATTTACATTTTATTTTTAGTTATCCCCAAAAATTGTCAGCTATTTTTTTTATATAAAAAATTTTTATAATTTGTACTCTCACTGACAGTTTCATTGTTAAACGACTGGTAGCAATCTCAATTTCCTTGTGCTAAAAAAGATGATTTTTACGTTTTTAATTTTATATTTAAATTAATTACTGATTATTTGAAATTTGGAATATTTTTAGGTAAAAAATTACTAGATATTTTAATTTTAAGAAAAAAAATAATTTAAGGAAAAATTAATAGGATAATTTTCTAACACTATTCGAGAATACGATACATTTTGATTGTTTTGTTGGTAGTTTTCGACTGAATTTGTATGTGTCTATGTTTTCTTTAAAAAAAAAACAGTTTTGGCAATTACACGTGTACCGTATTGCTTCTGTTTTGTATTTATAATTTGCAGATTTTTACCTTTCCTTACTCTACAATATATTTTGAAATATTTTGCAATTTCTTGCTACAACTATTTTAATGGAAATTCGTCGCTTTATAAGAACATATCACTTTTACTTGAAATGGAAAGATTAGAGCACGAATGGACCACATTCGCTAATTTCAATTTTTATGCTAAAAACTTTCGAATGGAGGAAGTATTTCTATTGATTTATCAGTTTGCATCACAGTTCAGATTGAATTTTAAAAACGGGATAAGTATTTTTGCATGATTATAAGCCTAACAAAGTTTAAATTTTATTCATAAAAATTTCTTATTAATTTCAATATTATTGCTAATTATTTAACGGTACAAAATAACCTGTTTTTTTATTAATAATAAATTTACTCCTCTAATTGTCATAAGATTAATAATTTAAATGCAATTACGTTAAACTTTGATCAATATTTGTAATAAATAATTATCTTTAAGTAATTATTATAAAAATTGCTCTCAAATAATTTTCGCGGATATTAGTTACAATAGTTACGGTAATAAATTCGAATTACAGTGCATTTGAAATTACAAATTTGTGAATCCAATTTAACGAAAATGTGTTGTGTAAATAAAAGCAAACTTTTTATGCACAAAGCTACCTATTTTGATCCATGTCCATAATGTAGAAAGCGATCTCTGAATTTTGTGTAATCACAACTTTTTTCAGAAGCATGTCCGGTTAACTTATTGGTGAGATTCACTACTTTGCTTCGTAAACACAAATTTAAAAAATTCATAATTGTTGTGATATATAGTCAGCGAAGATAAATTAAAGAAAAACTGTCACTCTACCGGAGTATTTTAATCGCTAATATATTATAAGAAGACAAATCATCAAATACTGCAAGAATTTGAATTTATTAATGACCTTCTATTATACCACCAGAGTACCAGAGTTTGAAAAAATATCTTCTGTGCAAGATAGGCATCATCATTCAGTGAAAATGCACTGGGAGAACAGCTTAATCCTTTTTTCAAAATTTCGGGTTATTACGTATTCAAAACTGCGCTCAAAAGTTTAGCTTTAAGATGTCATCTCTTATTTAAATAATATCGGAGTTGCGTCGACAATGATTAAAATCATTTTCAATGCCTTACATGTGCTAATAAGGTGCTGCGGTTCCTTCAAAACAGAACACTTTGCTTTCAATTGCTTACATACTATAAAAATAGTAACCATCAGAGAATTCTTATATCAATTTGCGCTTGCTGGAATAATCTCGTCAATAATTTACAAAAATTGTAAAGGTTAACGCCTTCAGTTTTTTACGAAAACATAGAAAAGAATGCATTCTTTTCTCACTTTCAAGAGCAGTAAGTTCCAATATTCCGAAAATATTTTTCAACTTTATAAGCCAACTAAAAATATATATGCAAAATTTTATTTTAATTTTTGCGATCTCATATTGATCAAAATAATACGAACTTGGTTTGCGATCTCTTACGTACAAGCTTAAATTTTCGAAATGGAATGAAATTTAGATGTGCAAATGATGATATTCTAAATACCGCCCAAAAAACGCTTCTTTATGAAATCTATATCAACTTTCAAACGTTCCAAATTCGTTGTTTGAAAACAAAATAACACGGCATTCGAAATATTATGAGGGAGATCTATAGAAATTTGTATTGAACCGAAGAAGAATAGCATTCGTATGAAGAGCTGTGAAAGCGTTTGATCTCCGGTTTCTTCAATTTCGAATATAGTAAACTTTTTTTTTAATCCTACAAAATTAGCATTGCTGAGAGTGAGTGAGTATGTTTCATCATTCTAAGGTAGTTCCACTTAAAACACAAAAATTTTTTATTATTATACAAAGCCAGTATATCGACAAGCAAATAATGAGATTTATGCCATATATGGTTATTGATAATTGCCAGCCAATATATTTTGAAATGTAATGAAATATTTGTGGAAAAAATTAAATGAAATAAATAAATGTATGAAACAATGTGAATGTATGTGAGAAAATCTTAAACATTTGAAAGTCTATAAATATAAAATAAAATATATATTTGGTACTATTGTACATACATATCTACATGCTATGTAAATACAATTGGATTGCTAAGCAAACTGTGTATTTAAAGATAATTAGTGCAATTCAAGCAAAACAAATATATATTTAAAATTATTGGAAACGCAAACTTGAACTCATTTTCCTAAAAACACATGAAAGTTTCCATCTCTATCAACAATGTATACATTAGGTTCACTATTTTATATGCAACAACACGAAAGTATAAATAAATATATTCTGACACTCGAAAGTATGATAATAACATAACAGATATCAAAGAAATGAGAAATAGAAATTAGCACGAATCATTAAATTAAATTGCATTAAAAACAAATCTACACCAGTTTGAAGGCGAATTAAAAACAAGATCGATCCGTAAAGACCGCTTTAGTCCTGCTTTTGGATAAGACTTTTGAAAAATTTAAAACGGATATATGCTATAAATCGAAGCTTGTTAATAAAACCCATTGTTTCACTTGAAGCTGTTTCTTTTTCCATCGTTTCCGCAAAGTCCTCATTTATTTCCAAATATTGCTTTAAAGTTGAACAAGAGACTTATATTCACTTCGAGTCAAATCTTGTATAATTATCACTATTCATTTTATCCTACCGCAGTGTGATAAGGTAGATAGGATAAAAGAGAACTGAGAATTTTTGATTTATGTAAATTATGCAAAGAACAAGGAGAACACTTTGAAGACGATGAACATGCTGGCCTCGCTCTTCACCGATCTACCGATTAACGCTAGTCAAGGAAAATTATCCAGTGACATTTAAAGAACTTACCAACGTCACACAAACATAACGATAAGTTATTTTCTCACATTGCGCGGGTTCTTCGAAATTCTCTCATCAAAAAAAGTGTCTATTCATCAGATCAAGTTCTGTTTGAGTCGTAGCTACGTTTCAAAATCAAACTTCGGAGACATGGCTTTGGCTTGATTGAATCGAATGGTGAATTCATTAAATATTTAAGATACTAGCATGAAATTTAACACAGATATCAGTTAAGGTGCTGCGAAAGATGCATCAGGTTTCAAACGCATTAGCGCTCCTGGATGGTGCAAACGGAATAATAAAATTAAATTTTTCTTAATCTTTTTCCCTTGCAGAGGTATAAAGAGAGCTAAGTGTACGCTAAAAATTAAAAATATAAATTTGTTAGTTATAAAACGATTCGGCGTAAGGCAAATCTTGCTTTTATTTTTTAATTTATTAAATATACACAATTATGGTCATTTCTATGTAGATGTGGAAAAAATTAACCGCTTGATTTTTTCAAAAATTCCATAATATTTCAATGTAATGAAATGATTGAATTTGCGAAATCTGAGTTATTTGAGTTTGCTCTCCCATGTGTCTCTTTCTCTTTGGGTCTCTCTCGTAGTCCACTACATAAAATAAATATCAATTGATTTATAATTGTTGGCTTTAACGAATTTGCGTCTGTCTGACTGAGTAAATGCCTCTTTTTGTATATGGTATTGAAATTATAGCAAGGAATGCGCACACAAATGTCATGACTATGAATTTTTTTTCTTTCGTTTTTGCCTTTCAATTAATTGTCGGCTTGTTTGTATTTCAGCGGCAGCAGCAGTAGCAGTAGCAGCAGTAGCTGCAACATTAACAAATTCCTATGCAAATTTTTTCCAGCTACTGATTTAATGGAGAATAAATGTCATCTTATACGGACATAAATGGTATGGTCTTAAATGGCATTGTCTGATACATTGATCGCTAGTATTGATATTGAGGTAAAGGAAAAAAAACTTAAAAAAATTGAAACGTTAATTTAAATATCATTTAGGTTCAACTTTCGGTCTCATAGGACTTTTTTTTTGTCGAAGGAAAAAATGTTTTATAAATTTTATCTAAAACTACTTTTGCATC
This sequence comes from Glossina brevipalpis, assembly GCA_000671755.1. NCBI lineage: Eukaryota > Metazoa > Arthropoda > Insecta > Diptera > Glossinidae > Glossina > Glossina brevipalpis. The sequence goes on from KK351015.1 coordinate 1,808,256, forward strand.
GAATCCGTAGGGAGAAGCCACTTCATATAGGTCTAGTAGTATAACTATAATTAAAATCAACATTTTGAATAAATTAGTTATTAAGTTTTTTTCGAATGAGACGCTAAACAGAGTCTTAGAGAAAAATCACAACTGCAATAATAAAAGTGATAATAAAATGTTGATAAATTATGAAAACATTAAAATAATTTACAAATTACATATAAAAGGAAAATGCTGGGCATACCATAACTACCAACGCTCACACATATCAGAGCAGACATCTGTCATCAGTAAATACAAACAGTGAGAGAAGCCAAACCAGGCCTCACTTGGTCGGCATATAAACAAGTTGGAATAACATCAATATTTAAGTGTTTTCCAGGAATTAGTAAACATTAAGACTAGTACTCGCGGTAATTGTGTTGTGTTCTGGCTGATATTGGTACAGAGCATTCATCATCATCGTCAACATTATTTCGAAGCATTTGCACTAATAATAATGATGAAGAGACAATTAATGATAATAAGGTTTCCCTATCATAAATTATCGTTTAACTAATACAATAACACTAACAAGGATAGCTTTAACAATTCAAATTCATTTCAAGATTTCAAGATCATGCAGAACAGATTGTCTACAAGAGCATCAAGCTTAAAGCACATCAACAACCACTTAGTTAATATCATCTTTTGCGAAACATTGTATTAATGCTCGAATACATTTCTATGATTTCGCGTGTTTGTACATAAGTTTCTGAAGAAAAACGATTTAGAATAATTAATCGCATTTTCCACTTTTCTCTTATGTAAGATTTTCTTTATACATTATATCTTGTATAAATATTCAACAACTTGTTAAATGGTATTTTGCTTCTTCCTCTTTCTATCTATAAGAATCGATTTTTCTTTGCCATAGAGTTTAAGATGATAGTAACGATAACATCCTATTTGTCAACGAAGTATTATAAACAAATCGCTTTCTTTTACAGAATATTGCTAGCTTTGGCTTAGGCTTAGTAACCGTCTTGTTCGAGCTCTTAGTGACGGAAAATATTTTGTAAAAAGTAGAATTAAACGGAAGCTTTACAATATTAAGATGTTTAGCCCAAACTTTAATTCTTAATGTTTGCTCTTCCGATTCATGTGTTGAGATATTTGAAGCAAGTACCACAGAAATGACTATATTAGTCTGTTTGATAAGCTTTAACTATAACTTGGAAGCCTCCTATTCGTTAGAAGTGAGGCATATGAAACTTTGAAAAGCTGATCTAACACGGTCAGTTGATAAGTTTTCTGAAATACAGTGTTCACAAAATGGCTCGGCGTATGAAGCGAGCCTACTCTAGAAAGATGTTAGACGTTCATATTCCATCCAAAGTAATTGAAAGGATTGTATCAGACGTTCGTCTACTGTTAATAATTTAAAGTTAAACGAAATATTGTTATATCAGCTAATGCATCTGGCCCTTAGCGTTTAAATGGCTAATGCAGAAGTCGAGATTGTTATTTTGGTTTCTAACCTTGGATTGGAAACTAACTTTCGCTTGTGTTTTAATGATCATATTAATTCCACGATTATGCGTATACATAATAATTTAGGGAAACTGTGGTCATATTTCTCGTAGGTTCCAATCCAACATAAACTTTGATTAAGTAAATGCCGCCACATATATCGCATGGATCACATGTATATGGTAAACTGGACTATGGCTCAAAAAATAAATTATAATGACGTCTTCAGAAGGTGACAATATGAGAGAATATCTCAAATTTTGCTAAGAGTTTCGGACTACGATTTTCCATCATTCCTGAATATCCGAAATGCGATTTTCATTCACAAGCTCATCTATACAAGTACGCTGAAATATTTACATGAGAAAATTCACATACGATCCTTCCTGATCATAAATATTCAGTTTTTAGCTTTTAATAACGTTGTAAAGCTACGTAACTTTTTACTATCCACTACAGGTTTAGAAACAGATTTAGAATAGCAATTAATTCGTTTTATAATTCAAAAATGTAGTTAGTGATTAGTAATCAGGTTTAATTTCTCATCGCAAAATTCATTTAAGTTATCCTTGTACATAATAACTATTTTATGATTCCATAGTACAAGAATATTATGTTAATTTGAATTAATAATTATTATTGATATAATTTTGTTGTTATTAATAATTATTGTTAACAAAAAAAGGTAAACTAAAAAAAATCAATTTTCTTATTTCTTTATATTAATATATATATTTATGCAATTATTCTTCGGAATGCGAAAGAAGTTGAAATTTTTCTGAAATTTCATGTAATAATAGTTTGTAATTTCTTACTTTTGGTTTTATTAAGATTTTATCATAAAAATTAATTTTATAACCTTATGCAAGCTGCTCATTTTTCTCATAACTGTCAATCAAAATCCAAATTGTATAAAAAATATGTCAAGAAAAGGCAACACTTTACCTTATTGTCAAAAGTCTTTGAAGAAGTTTCAGTTAAGAAACTGGTCTTGAAATTTCACCTTTAATAACCCTGAACCACAAATACACACACGCACACACAAATTTAATAAAATATAAAACATTATGCGAAATTACTTATGCACATATAAACACGAACGATATACTGGTTGATTCCTAAAGAAAGAACAGCACAAACATATCACAAAAAATTCAACGATTTTTTTTTTTAAATCAATTTATTTACATTTTTGCTCTGTAGAAAACACTTGGCATCTGTTGCAAATGCTCGGTAGGTTTATTTAGATGCAACGGATTTCCGCGCTTGCTAAAGGGGAGAATATTAACTTTGGTTCATCGTATGCGACATATAATGAAGTATAATTGTAGAGTTGAGAAAAGAAGCTTAGAAGCGAATACAATAAAGTTCAATAGAATATCCATTAAAGTTCTATTAACGCTAGATATACAGGATATGGATTATACGTATATGTTTACTGAACTGAGACAATTTGACTTAAACAAGAAAATTTAAGTGAATTGAAATTTTTTGCAATGAGAATAGTTCGAAAGTAGTTTCAATGACTGATTTATTAATATGAAAACATTTTTACATACATATTAATTTGGTTTTTGAAATACATTTAACGCAAACGTTTCTATTACATTTAGCACAAAGGCACAAAGAATGAAAATTGTTTCAAACGAGTCAAAAATTTGCTCAGTCCTTAAATTTAGTGCTAAGACCATTATTTTTAATTTTAATTTTATAATAGGCAACGAAAATCCTGTGGGAGAATTTGATTAAAAAATATAAAGGTTCGGGAAGTAGAAGAAGGCGGTGCTGTGGAATGGAATGAAAGCTAATGATTGCGGCACTGTTAAGTATTATTGGATCTTAGTAAGTAATAATCAGCAAAGATTTTCTGAAAAACACTTTCGAAAAATTTAGCAGACAAGTTAATGGTTGATAAAGTCCCATGACGAATATGATTCTACGATTCAAAACCAAAGTTCCAAATGTTTGCTCAACCTACACACATTTTCATACGAACCTTAATCGGCTGCTGAATTCGATACGAAAAACTAACTACATGATAGATTCGAACAGAGGCGTCATCAACCGATAATTTTTTAAATGCTTTTTACATCATTATTTTGAGTTGTTTTTAAATCGAGAGTTAATTAAATACAATTTTTGCAATGCAAAAATTGTCGACAATTAATCGTTATTTTATAAATGAGAAAACACACGGAGACATGTCAAATTGACATTCGGTGAAAATGTCAAAATGACAGACAGCTATCATTAAATAAATAAGTGATGAAATAAGATTTTTTTATTTTGTGTTCATATGGATATGAATTTATTTTAAATAAAATTTTCAATAAATAAAGTTTTTTTTTAACCTACTTACCAAGACGTGACAAAACTGAAAATGGAAATTTTGCTTACGCTATTGGGTGAGCAGCACATTAACATAAATCATTGAAATTAATTGCTTACCGAACCATACGAAACTAATAATGTTGTAAAAAAATCTAATGATTAAATCAATCAATCTGGGATTTTTTTGTCGGATTGTTAAGGAATTCCATTATGATATCATAGCTTAGTATAAATGGTATCAATATGTTTTAGTCACGGATATACCAGTAAATATCCTATTATTGAAAAAAAAAACAAATGATTTTAAAGTAGGTTTTGCCAAAATATATTTATTTCAATCATTTCCCACTACCGAAAAAAAGAAGCAATTCACTTACTATTGATTTTTATAGATCAATTTCAATATAAACGCGACAAAACTTAAATACCTTGATTCAAAACTTTCAAAACGTAGTTTCGACTGTATTAACAGATTTCCCAATGTTCTCTTTTTAATTTCACGTTGGACATCACCTTGGACATCTGCTATATAATGTGACTTCAATGTTAAGATTTTGATATTTTTATGAAATTTTGCGACTCGAAAACCACTTATTTGGGAAAACACTATGAACTTTTTCCTTGGTACCCGTATTATCTGAATATTATTAATGAATGCTAGAAGTAGGATTCAATTTACGCATAGGCCCATTTTCGAGGTTATATTTGACTTCGCCTGGTGATAATTTAATTGCATAGAAATCTGACTGTCTCTTACTTAGTTCTTTCAGACTTTTTATTAAAGTACAAAAGTAACAAACACTTGTAAAAACTATTTTTTTAAATATTTTTATTAAAAATTCTCATGTTTTTCTTTTTTTGAGAATGGCAATACTGCTTTGGTTTGCACGTAAAAAAGCTATATTCTCACTTTCTTCCAGTTCTAAAATGCAAAATTTTATAAAACCCCTGGAAGAAAGGGGTAGTTTAATAAAGGGTTAATGAGTTTTACTTTTATTATAAAACTTAGGAAGGCATAGAGCTTGTACTCATTCATTTTTACTTTTACTTTTACTCTATACTTTTATTATATTTTTTTATTACCCTTAAAAAATCGTACACTTTTTTCTTGCGCATATTCAAATAGAAAATTTTAAAATATTGGAAAGTTTGCTGGAAATTATCCCTCATTTGCATAGTGAAACAGAGTATAAAAGCCTTAGCACACAACACAGTAAGCGACATTTTCATTTAGCGTCACGTTGAATTAAGCTCGCGATTTTTTTTAAAGCGAATACCAAGGATATAGAATACGATTAAATTTATTATTCAAATATATTACGGATAAAGTTTTATTAATATGATGATTAATAAAATAAAAAAGCAGATTATGTTCATGTCAGAACATACCTCGAATACCAGCCATACGGAGACAAATTATGTGAGCAATTTCGTTCCTTAAATTAGAAAAGTGTTTGTGGAATGTGCATTTATTCGTATTTTAACTGAACAAGAAATATTTTTACATGTAGCTATGTATATAAAACATTAAGTTGAGAATTTAAGTTTTTTAAGTCACCGCAAACGTATATTTATTTAGTAATATTTGAAGAATAAATAAAAGAAATTATTTAATATAAACATTTTATTAAAAGTAAATAAAAAAAGTAAAAAAAAAAATTACAAAAAATATATATAAATAAATATTTTTAATTTCGTATATATTATAAAAAGATCGAAAGCAAAATTGTTGACTTTAATCTGTCTGCGATAACTTACAATTCCTTAACTATGATCCTAATATTTTTTACTAACAATGAGTCTACAAAAACGCTATACACGTGCAGTCGTGCAAATAGACGGTCAAAAGTGAATCTACTCATAATCACTTAACGGTTTGAAATGTGGTTGTTCATCACAGTACAGTACATTGCAGTATTTTTAATATTACCGTGTATATGATTTATAATGTAATTAATTGAAATGGTTAGAACAGCAATTCTATATATATATAGTAAGGAAAGTATAACATGAAAAAGTTTTCAGTTAATATACTTGATTGCGTAACTTCTTTGAGAGTCGGTTGTATTCAAGATTGATGTGAACCATATTGATAGCAATTTATTAAAGTTTATAAAATTTATCTTAGTACAGCAATTTGTAGAAAATACTTTTATGTTAGCTTGATTTAAAACGTTTTCCTTTCATTATAACGAGTGTGGTCAAATAAGCAAGAAGCGAGTGAATGCAATCACCGGTTTTGATGGATCAGTGAAGTATTTCTCCTAAGACTTAGATTAATATCAAGAACAGGCTAACATATAAGACGACTGGTGACGTAAGTTTTACTAATGAATATCCCGATGAGTATTGTAAATATGTTATGCGATATTTAGTTTTTGAAATGTTTACAACCATTTGAACATCTGCTTACCAACTAAAAAATTTTAGCTTTCTCTCTTAATTTTTGACAATGTCAAGTTTCGAACAGCGAACGAACGTATATAAGGCAGATTTATTCTAAGACAATTCGGAACTAATTCCGAATTATTTGGGATAACAAAAAAAAAAAAAAGACGAAAGTGATCAAAAATCGCGAACATGCATTCACTAACTTAGATTTGACAAATTAATGCTTGCTTTTGTGTAAATGTTTATAATTAATGGAAATCCAGCCTGACCAATGCCAATTGTTTTAACAGGCATTATATGAATGGAATAATTAAATTCAAATAAAAACAAATGAAATTCTTATTATTCTATCAAATATGATTTGGTTATGCATGCTTAAGGAAACTCCTATATACATTCGTGTTCAATTACAGCTCAGAGTCTCTTAGTAAAATTCTCATGTCAAGTACATGTCAAAACATTTGAAGCTTTTGCTTATCATGTGCAATTACAAACTAAGTTAAATAACTAACATACTTTATCCGTCTCGTCAATAAAGTATATTAACTTTGATACTACGTATGGTATCTTTAATTCAGACCGCTATAGACTTCACACTTGTGTGCCAATTCAAATTAAATCGTCACAGCTGAATCTGAACAAAGAGGCAAATTTTATACAATTGTCTCTGAGAGAAATCTTACTATTTCACTGATAATTCATTGGTAATAACAAAAGAGAAACCTCCAAAAGAAAATTTAAGTTTCTTTCTTGTCGTCTCAATGAAAGTAGAAATTTCAGATAATCGGTTCATAAATTTAATTCGGTTAAAGACCTCATTCACATTTTGTTACAAACGTATAAAGAGAACCATGTTCGAAATATCACTACAAAATATATAGATAATAAGTGTTCATTTCAAGCCGTACATAATTTCTTTCTTTAGCCTTTAAAATGCTCACAAACTATTGTGTGCATTAAATTTCAATTAAAATGCACTCCCTTTTAATCAAATAGAAAGAAAAAGAATTTAATTTTTATTCTTCTTTTGCATTAAGTATGATGCACCTTTTCTGCGTTCACATAATTACTCGAAGGTACACTTAGTTTTCAAAAATTACTAGATAAAAAGGCATAGAAGTAATGCTCGAAAACATAATGAGTTTGCAATAATTTTAAAGTACTTGTTTTTTTTTTAACAACAGAGATCAGTTCAGATTCAATTTTTGAATCAATCTATGAAAATTTTTCCACTTATTTGATAGATAAATCATAATCTGTAAATGGACATCTAGATGTTTTTCTAAAAATTAAACCATAATTTCGGATAAATGGAAGGCATATAAACTCTGCCAACATTTGGCAAATGGTTCGCAAGTACATACTGATATATTAAATAACATGAGACGAATTTATTCTTGTTTCAGTTTAATATCATAAATCATAAATATTAATTAGGATCGAAGTTCGCATAACATATGTTATCACTTTAGGACCACGTAGAATATTGCAAAGTCGATTCTTGCCTACCAATTCTCTCCTAAAGAGGCAGCTTTGTCTAACTTACTCATTCCAAATAAGCTCTGACAGCAACGAAATAGCATGATAATGGAATATACGTATGTATAAATTAATAAGCTCACGATTATATACCTGATAATAAAATAATGATACAGTTCAGTATTACGCACATTATATTTGAACCAAAACAAGAAGAAAAGGAGAGAATAAGAAAAAAGATAGACGTAAAGGGTTTCTAAGTGCTTAAAAGTAATAATATTTCAAAATTTAAATTAATGAAAAACCCAAACCTAACTTATGAAAAATTTAAAAGTGAATCCATGTTCAAAAGCTTGCTTATGATTTATCCAAAACCAACAGATGGAGCACCTATGTGCGTAGTTCAGTTCCGGCAGAAACTTAATACCAGTTACTGAAATATGTTAGAGCTCCTGCTGTGATGAAACAAATTCATAAATTAAAAGCTTTTCCATTTTCTTAGGTTTATTTATCACAGCACTTTATAATGAACGCATGCATATATCACTTGCTCTGAAAAAAAATAAAAGAAAGCACCATAAAATATTTTCTTCTTTTTTATATTTTGATTTATATGATTTTAAAATGCTAAAATTAACAACAAACGCATGCGCATTAACACACTGATTAAGATTAATTGTAAATTATGATTACAAAAATTAATTTAATTTTTGTAGTTTTTTTTTTTTTTAATCTTTATATGCGTTATTAATCTTTTTAGTGAAAACAAAAGACTTAAACAAAAAACGCAAACAACGCAAGAAAATCAAGATATATGTATGAAATGCTTAGCAATTTTTCACAATGAAATCAATTTGCTTGAGTGCATTTTGCGTACAGAAAATAATTATAATTTTAGCAATCGGTTAACAGTTAAATCACCTACCAGGTGATACCAGGCGTTGTTAAAAGTATTATAATCATTTCATGACGAATTTCGCGCACCCAACTTCTGGACGAATGAGTATTATTGCACTGCTTTCCTTCTTTTTTTCTTTTTTTTAATCGAACTATTGACTGATTGATTCGTTTGATAATTTTTTTGATATTTCTTGGAAATTTGTTATCAATTATTGATTAATAACTCAGAAAAACTTTAACAAAATTACTTTCCTATAAGCTAGTGTCTCCGCAAACCAATCTCTCTGAAGTGAGAGAACTTGTGCTAATCTTCCTAATTAGGAAAGTTATATTTGGCATAGAGATAATCAAAGATAATGACCAAGTATGTCTAAATTTTAACCTCATTAAGTGCTCTTCACAATCCATGACTGTGAAACACCCGAACGCTAGGCAGTATGGGCTAGATATCGTTTTTGATTCACATTGTAAATTTATATGCTTCTAGTGAGGAAGAACTTCGAAAGACTTTAATAACTTTTTTCTAATTCCTGCAATTTCTTACGGACCGAAAGTTGGTTTACATTATTTACCATATTCAAAGTACAGGGTGTACGAGAGATTTTTCACATATTTATTAGTCATACAAAATGGCTTCTAGTCCACAATGGAGTATATGATTGACGGCATGAACAACAGAATCAATTTAACCGTGAGTGAAATTCACGGTTTTGATTCCAAAACTATGTCAAGAAGGATAACTCGATTTGCAAGTCGGGCCATCAGTTTGCCACATATTGTATTTCTTCTGTATAAAGAGTAGAAAGCAACTAAATTTAAACAAGTAAAAAAGTTGAAGGAGACATGTATCGCTCTTGGTATAATTCTATAGAAATGTTGTAAAATCCTTAAAAATAAAAAGTGTAACTTGAAATGTTTACGGTACGTTATATACGATACGATATATCGGGTGAATACAAACCTATGCCCAATCTAGCAGTCCTATATTTGACACCCTATTTGCCTTATTTAAATTTTCATAACAATTTTTACTTGAAGAGGCAAAGCTTGAATATCTATAAACTCTAATATTCTATTACACGTAAGGGCAGCATATGTGATCTGTAATTATTAGTTGACTGGAATGAATATTTATTTGAGTAGAAATTGAATGAATCGGTTAACAATTCCATATCAATACATTTCTATAGAAATTCTATATTCCTTCTAGATAGTTTCGGTGAATATAGAGTCAGACCAGTCGTTAAAATTTTCGGAACATTTCTTCAGCTAATTGCAGTCTTCTATCGGATTAAGTCTGTCTTTAAGGCTGATATCTAGAACTAATATAATAGACGTAGAACTTCGTTTCCACCGTTCTCCAAAATAGATAGCTTTAGCAGTATATGGTGCTGGAAATAAATAAACGCAGACAACAATAAGCTCAGGGATTTGTCAATAAGCTTCCAACCTTAGTCGCTTTGTGTCCGTATCACAAAGCTATTCTCTGTTGAAAATGTCGTTTTACAAACAAAATTTTCTAAAAAATACGAAATATGATGCTGATAAATCCTTACGAGAACCATGATTCAGTTACGCTATTTAAAACACAAATAACCATGATGCAGACTAGGAATACCATCAAAATGGACGTTAAAGTTGAACATCCATGGACACCCCATCTGGCGGGATCGAGTGAGTTGTGGTATATTCTAGTTTGTTCCAATCCAATATCACCATCATTAGGAAACGTTACCAACAATAATTGATACAGTGGCGACGTAAAATTGGCACAATATGCAAGAAGTCATAACACCGTGAGTTTTCGGCATGACAAACTTCGCATCCTTATGACAAAACAAAAAAAAAGTGTTAGCAGCAATAACCTGGAATGTGCTACCTCCCCGCTGTTATCAGCAGAGATTACTCCTTCCGAATATCCCAAAAGTACGTCTTTTCTTGTAGAATCCCAATCCCGCCAGAAGTCCTTTCCGCACAGAATTCATATTTTACCTAGAAATGGGAGAAAGTATTGGCCAGACAAAGATAATATTTGAATAGTAAATATATTTCCAGTTTTTTACGATAAAGCCTTGAATGCCATTAAAATACGTTGGAGACAATGCTCCACACCTAATAATACTGAACATTTGGAGTAAATTTCAGCATTGCATCTCAATTTTTGTGAATGTATGCGTTGTTAAAAGGCACAAAGTTTATATGTACCCCCGAACTATTTTCGTTGGCACCTTCAGTTGTTCTTAATCAGCTGAGAACCGTTTTCTCTTTGTAGTGCCTATCCGTCTGTTTTCTAACTACACTTTCAAACATTGAATGAACTGATATAATAAATCGGTTTAAAAATAATATTTTTGTGTGTTTTTCTTACAGAATGATTCGTCAAAAACTCCAAAATACGCTGTAGTTCAATTTTCCGCATCAATTTTTTTTCCATTGCATTGAAATATGCAAACAAATAGTGGCCGGTCGGTGCTATCGCAAATTGACTATTGTAGGAAGTTTTTTTACGTTTTCCGATGTAGCTGCCACTTTTTGGTGTCTAATTCATTCAGCATCATTCCTGTCCGTAGAAGTTCATTTAAAATCATCGGCAGAATATCATTTACAACACAAAAGCGTTGTTGTAACACCTTTCAAGGTTATTTTGAATTTGAAGGTTTTCTTTCCCCAACGGAAAGTAAACCGAAAGTTAACCAACACTTGAAATTCTGTTGTTTCGAAAATAACAGAAGTAGCGTCGCTAACGCAACAGTAACTCGAGAACAAATGATAGAACTGAAATGAAATTTGGCAGAGAGAATATGTAGGTATCAGTCCCGGGAATTATTGGCCGATGCGTTGTGTATTAATCTTGTTTCCGTTGACATTTCTGCTCATCGCAGGCAAGGGAAACGCCGATCTGTTATTTTTTAATCTGTGAATACTTTTCTAATGCTTATATTTCGTAATTGTCGAGCAGTCTACAGTCGGAACAATGCAGAAGAATTGAGTCACCAAATTGTTTACGATAATTAAATGATAAATCTTCCCAATAGAAATAAAAATTCCAAGATGTTGTAGTATTCCCACTATCTGAGGTATTGTCCAGAGCTACGATATTAATAACCAGTGACATTTAAGTTTATTGAAGTATTTGACATACACGATACGAGCAACAAGAAATTGAAAATAAATTCAATTTGATTTTGAATATAAATAAAATAGATAACGGTTGACAATGGAAGAATGCACATATATTCTCCACTCTTCTTAAAGATTTACTCTTATACGTATATCTGCCTTGAACAGCATACGTTACTAGCTCTTAAGATAAAAAATGCCAACGATATATACGATGTTGCTCGATCTCTAAACGAACTTAGCGGACATACCGTATGCTGTTACATAAATATGCTTTTAATTATTCCTAATATCATCAAACCAAAACCAAAGAAGAAAACAAACACTAGTAGCGTTTTAATAAACTAAGAAAAAAAAACAACATTTTCATACCTAACGCTAAAGGATAAGAATATACTCATTTTGTCGTCCCATTTGCACTCTTAGTTATGTGCACGAAATAGATTGCAAACTATGTAGTATGCTGAATGCGTAAGAGATTATATAATTTTTATGCAATTTTTGAGTCTGCTAAAATCAAAGTAAAAATTTAAATGTTTGCTTTTATATTTGCTTATATATTATATAAATAAATAAGGTCTTTAGCTATCCATTTACTCGCGAATTCAAACAAAATATCTTTCTCGTACTAAAATGTTAGTTTTTCATTGATTTACTCAGTTTATTATTACCAGTAATTGCGTCAAAATCTGTTGAATTGAAATAATTTAATAGAATGCCGTCGCATCAATATTATTCTTGATCAAGTTCTTTACTGTTTTGCTAACTATTTAAAAAAACAATCAGATAAATCCTCTCCCTTGGGCGATTCATATGAAATTTAATTTAAAAAAAGTAAAAAAGACCTCGGATGGATCATCTACACATTAAGTACATTTTTGTCCTTTTTTAACTTTACTTAATTTTAACATTTTTGAACCTTTAATTGAAAATAATATTCCTTTTATTTAGTATCAATTAAGTTTCTAATTCTCATCATAGACTTAATCTTACATTGTTCTTATTTGGTTTTTTGTTTTGAGTGCCCATTAACGGATTTTATGTTGGATTGTTGATGAATTTTCTCGATAAGTACAAATTTTTTTTTTATTAAAATCGATGGCACTTCATTTTAAAACCCATATATCCACCGATTTCTAAGCGTAACACAAGGAAAACTTATAATTAAATTCGAAATTTGAGAAAGAATGAGCGTAAGAGGTGCTCTCGGTTTCTAAAAAAAAGATTTTCTTTGAAAAGCTGGTTTGTCGTCATTTTCTTTATATATCATTATTAAAAGGTATTTTCAAATTCCTCCATGAATCCACCGCTGCAAAAAATTTTTTGCAACACAATGTATGGTCTTTAATGTATCAATTTGAGAAAATGGGTTACAGTTTTGTGCTTACAAAATGGGAAAACGAAATAAAAATTATACACATTTTACAAGGAGCGCGTTTATGAACAGGACACATTTATTTTCGATTAATCGTTACGAAAAGTTGCACTTAACTCACTCTCTTGAACAAAAAAAAGGTTTACTTGGCAAGCAGTATCCAATATTCGCCTTAAGCTAAACGTAATTTTTCTGCTTTATTTTTCTCTTTGTTTTCTAAAACATTAATGAAATTAATTGCCTTAATTAGTTTTAGTATAATATTTAACAAAAATTTGTTAGTTTTCAAGTTAAAGAGGAGCCAAATAAGACCCACATATACAAACAGGTGAACACATACGTAAACATAAAAGTACGCTACACAAACAGGTGAACACATACACATAAACATAAAAGTACGCTAATAGTCCATAGTAACCCACCAGGCGGTAGTTGAATATTTCTTGATATTTATTTTATTTAATTATAATGGCAATATTACACACCAACACTGAATAAATAACAATGGCAACAGCAATAGCACCAACAGCAATAATAACAAAAATAAGAGTAAAAGAAACAAGCAAACAGGCGGCGACGTTAAAGTAATGGCAATTAAGTTCTGTTGCAATCGTTGCACAAGCAGTGTGTGCAGAGCATATATGTGCTAATATGAAAAGTCTGACTAAGTAACTAACTCTTGATCATCATAATGTCTTAAGACAATATTTTGTGAAAAATTTTTGTAAAATTTTTCTATTAATAGTACAAGTTAGACATATACAGCAATATACATGCGCAGACAAGACATATATATGTATATATACGTATACATAGGAAATAATTTTTATAGACATTATGTATATAGGTTTGTACCAGTACACACATAAGTACACAGTGCAGTGTAAATAGACATGAAATTTTATATCAAAGCGAAGATATCTGAATACGAATGACACGCAAATTTATGAAAAATCGACGACGCGCATCCCACCAGAAATAACGTGGGCAACCAGATAACATAATACACAAGCTCTCACACTTTTATAAAAGTTTGTTTTCATACTTTCACAACTTATTACCAAAAATTCACTTGAGCGGCCAACATTAAAATAAGTGGTGTTCTGTTGGGTATTTACTTAAAAGTATTATTTATATACATATTTATCTATGTATATATTACTCATTAAAAAATCTTTTAATTCCATATATCACTGCTTATCGTTCTAAAAATTAAAAAATTAATGAGAGCTGCCATAAACCAAAATTGAATTTATGTTTTTCTAATTTAAGTTTTTAGCAGCTTTTGCGTGTGCGGGTGTAATTTAAATTTTGCTTAAAAAAATTATCATTCGTTCATTACAGCGAATATTTTTTTTTCTTTCGTACAGTTTCTTTCTCAAAATATATAAAACACTAAAAATTTATTAAGCGTGTTGATTTATATAAGATTTTCAGTTTCCTACAACTATTGGGCTTAAAATATGCAGTAATAATAAGAACTCGTAAAATTTATGGCGACGTTATCAAAGGCTAACAGAAAATTGTATGAATAATCTATAATGCAATAGGCTTAAGACGAATTCTGAATGCCCTAAGTAATGAAGAATGACAAACAAACACAATTTCGAAAACAAAGTTTAACGCATCAAAATTGTTTTCCGCTTCCTCTTCAAGGCGGGTTTACTAAAAACAAGTACGCACTGAAGTAAGTAAGTTGATACTGCGCAGCGCTTACATGACATCTCACATGACATCATAATAACACGTTTAGGGAATCCTTCGATTAAAAATAAAAATTCTTTAGAACACCAGCAGTTCACGTAAATTTTTTCAATTAATTTAATTTAGTGTCGAAAAATATAATAAACTTAGTGTATAGAGGTTGCGTCACTTGCTATAGTACAAAATAGCTTATCGAAAACATAAGCAGCCAACAAGAGTGTTAAAAAGTCTGTTTAACAAATTGTTATAAATTTTCAAACTGTGTAGAACGACGGTAGATACAATTGGCGGATAAAATTGTGTACAAATTAATTATAAAAAAGCAAGAAAGCCATATTTACTTTGACCCATCGTCACAAATTGTTACATGAGGTGATAAACACGTAAACATGCCCAATTGAAGACATTTCCACTAAGCTATGCTACGACTTTTTTACTTGAAAATAGAAGAACTCTCAACTGAAAATTAAAAGGTGGTTTTATACTGAAAAAAGAAAGAAAAAAATAAAAAATTTTCACTTGTGAAAATTAAAAATAATGTAAAATTAAAAATAATATATTCTTTTTCTTATTGTAACTCGTACAATACAGAGTAGCCATGGAAATGGCCGAAAAGATTTTATTATAAATTTCAGAAAAAGAACCGTGTACGTCGTAACCCTCAAAGACAAAGGCGTTCTAAGAATATCATATCTTTTTTTATTAAAAGGGAAGCTATTTCCAGAAACTTTTGGTATACTCTCATTGTTTTCAAACAGCCAATTAACTTTAAGAATGAAACTAAAGTGATAACTGTCTTCAGGCCTCTTCTGTTTCTACTATTAGGAATAAAGTTAGCTTAGACTAAACATAATTCGTGGATTCCATCAAAAAAGTCTGTAAATACGTCAGGATAAGAATGAGGTATGTAACATTAAGGCTCCATGAAATGTTAAGCATATTAAAATCACCTAGCACTAATATTTGGTCTTACTCGAATGAAAACGTTGCTCAATAACCTAAGGTGTTCCAGATGACGGAGGGATATACGAACACGTTATTTACAAAACTTCGATCAATACTCCTCTACCAGTTTTGGATACCCTGTCATTACGAAACACTTGAAAATCTGCACAAAACATTTCAGAATCATTGGTAACCGGTTTTAACCACGTGTCTAAGTTATTGCGATTACAATCGAAGGAGTCGGACATTTTGGTAAAGAAGTATTAAAGAATCATCTAGTTTTTTTAATCGCTTATTCTGTTCCAGAGACATCGCACCTGCAGTCTTCTTCCGAGGGACAAACTCCCTGACTAATGCCCTTCCAGGGCAAATTTTTACTCGGATATTTTGACATAAAACACGGAAGGTAGTAGAGTTTTAAATGATGATATATTCCTGGGTTGAGCAACGTTCATCTTGAAAATGAATATTTTCGCTACGTCAGTTTCGAAGGTTGTAGAGCGTATATAATATCTAATTGCCTCCATACTAGTGTTCACATCGGAGCACGAAACGAATAATGACTGCCTAGCACGAATAACAACTACATCATACACAGGTGCACTATTATAGACTCCCTCAGAGACAGCTGTTGTTGCTTCAGAATTAATACGCTTTCGGCAACCAGGAGTCAGTATCGTCAGTATCAACAGTCTTGCATGTTTGTTGACCCAAGCGATCAAGATAATTACTGGTTCCTGTATGTTCGTTGCTACAATTCGGGATCGCAACTGGATCAGCATTAATAACAATGTACTAGATACAAGGACTGTGGATGTTCTGCATGTGATAAATTACTACTGTCGCAAGCAAAAATATCACTCGACACCATTGCTGTGAAAAGTAGTGACTTGGGTATGAATTTTTTGCTTTGGTGGGTAAGATCCAACCAAAATTCTCAAATTTCAATTTGAAAAAAAATTCACGGTGCTTTGATTTACAAATTCAAGACAAGTGCATAAAAAATATTCCAAAAACTCCAAAAAACATGGTTTCAAGAAAAATAAGTTTAACTTTTCAAATTTCAATTTTTGCTTACCACTAACCAGCGGTGCCTGCACAATATAAATGTTTTAATGGCTTCGAACGCTTATGTGGGTCCGAGAGGATTCTATTTAAAAGTTTTTCCTTTTCTGTAGTGCTGAATAAATTCGAAGTTATATATGTTGCATCACTTAAAATTACGAATATTTCCTAAAGGTATCCAAAAGCCCGGTGTAGAAAGTCAGTTTTATGTTTTGATTTGAAATTCGGTGCTACTACATTTTCCCTACCTTCTTAGTAGATTCTGCGGAATAGGTTAAATAAAAAGTTAAATAAATTGGTGTAAGGCTAAACCCGCAAACGTCAAAAAAATCTTTTTCTTTTAAACTTAAGCATATTTTTGACAGTTTTTTTTTTGATGAAAGAAAAACTATGGGAATAATAAAATTTTAGGATGCTATTAGGCGCATATTTATGAGTAAAAAATTATTTTTAAAAAATATTAAAAAATGTCCACCCCTCAACTAATCATTGAACAGATCTTTAGCTTAAGGTTCTCTGCGGCATACAGTTTAGTTGATCCAAATTTGAATATAAAACAAGTAACAAAGTTATGTTCGGCTGTGCCGAATCTTTTATACCCACCACCCTTATCTTGAAAAAGGAAGAAAAACTAAATTGTAATAGATGGACGTGCAGTGAAAGAACTTCCAATGT
The DNA here is from genome assembly GCA_000671755.1 of Glossina brevipalpis. Classification (NCBI taxonomy): domain Eukaryota; kingdom Metazoa; phylum Arthropoda; class Insecta; order Diptera; family Glossinidae; genus Glossina; species Glossina brevipalpis. Next base: position 1,825,735 of record KK351015.1, read on the forward strand.
TTCTGCCAAATTTGCAGTCGATGTCTTCATTTCTGGGGCTAGGAGAATGTTTACCACACATATTAGAGAGTTAAACAGCCAGACAGTTAGACAGACGTACCGACGGATACCTCTAGGTGGATTCTAAATTTCGTAATAATATTACAAACGTTTCCAGAAAAAAATTTAATTTCAATATTCTATTATATCGAATGGGCGTGATCGATCCTTACCGTTTTTGCACAGAGGTTACGGGATAGCCAGTGCCATACTTGTGGAAATTTTTATAGATCTATGTGCCATGGTTTATGAGTAATAATTCAATTTTTTTTTGCTTCCAAAAGCAGAGGTGTTCTTAGTCTACGTCGTACTGTGGGCGTGTCCTTGGATCGATTTGGCCCATTTTTAATACCAACCTGCGTGCAAGAACTTCCAATGTTTCTACCAAATTTTATGCCGATACGTTCATTTCTGCAACCGGGAGGATGCTTACTAAGGCCATTATGCAGACGGACAGACGGACATGCTTAAATCGATTCTAAATTTGATGTTGATCAACATTATTCATGTTTATCAAGATTATATACACTTCTGGGCAAAATGACAAAGTGAACATATCCTTCACCTTCAGTAGAGGGTATAAAAATTATATGTTGAAAAATTTAGACGAAAAATAGCAATAATTAAAATATCATGTGAAACTAATATATAGGAACGAATTTGTATATTTCCACACTTAAATTTTACAACATATTTATTACATATGTAAAGAAAACTAGAGCAAATAAGTATAGACTAGCAAATGAAGTTAATCAGTTAGATTGTGTCATGAAGATTCAACAGAGACAGAAAAATGAAAAAGTGAGCAATATTCGTTGGAATCAGAACGGAAAAAATTAAAAAGTTACCGTTAATCTTACAATGAGACGCAATTTTAATATTAATTTCAAAAGAGTTGGGGAATTCATCAGTCTTCCTAAAAGATTATGTAAGAAAGTAACCATTAGAAAGTATCTTCTAATTTCTCAACTACGTAGGTCTATAAATTGCAAGCATAAGGAGATAGGGACAACATTTGGCCCCAAATTAAACCACGGATTGGATACACTACTTATTACATTTGTACAAATTCTACAGGCTCTATGTAAAACTTGTTACAATACACAACCATATTCGAGTATATGACTGGATTATTGATTCGGTTAAGTCCGTTTCCTTCAAATTGAGCGGGCGACGAAAGTGACCTACTTTTTATAACCAATTTCACAGTTCCGTTGCAATAGCAGCTTCGTCTAACAACGCCCAAAAAAAAAAGCTAAGGACTAGCGGAAAGACTATTGATTTTAAAATAGAAGACTATACTATGCTCCACATCTGAGATGTTTACATTGTCAGTCAATTCAAAAAGATGAATGTAAAAAAGAAACAAATTACCTAAAACTCAATTCATTTATAACAAGAATCAGTCAAATAGAAACAGACACCCGCTCTGCAAATCCAAGTTTGACGAATGGAAACCGCCCTTTTAATAATACATGCAATCCACTCAAAGTTATTTACAACTTTTCAACTGCTTTTTCATTGTATAACGTTTTATCGAGAGTTAGAAGCTTGCAATTACTTTTAATCGCTGCTTATTTTCTATTTGCCAAACTCGCGCTATTTCATTGTTTCACTATTTAAATCCCCGCACACATGTTTGTTAATATCAAGCTTACAACAAACTTTGCTTGCAGTAATGTAAAAAAAATTACTTTTGTTGCTGTTAATCAACATAAAAGCATAATAAAACGTGTTATTATAAAGTTGATACGTATCTTTCTGCTTACATATCGCGTATTATTATTATGCATGGTTTAGCATATAAAAAACGAGGAATTAAAAAAAACTAAGATAACGTACTCTAATAATTTCCAAGCATTTAGCCATAATCTCGAAAATATATTCTTCTGTGACGCGGAGTAACATTGTATGTTAAGATGACATACGCTTGCATGAAGAAATTTTCTGTTTAACAAATTTTTGGCATTTGTAACGTTCAGAGAGAACAAGCCCAAGTAGTGCAATGTTCCTACTTGAGCAATACTACATTTTCTTATGTCATTTTTTTACATAAATTAATTAATACAATGATTTACACATATATACATATATTGATATAAGAGAAGATTTGTGAGAAAACATTCAACGAAAATATTGTACAAAAGTTTGATCTTTGATTTCATTTATGGGATTTATTCGATGGCACTATAACTCATTGTCGAGATAAATACCTTTTAGAGTGAGTATGCGTTTTAACATTATTCACGAATCAGAAAATTTATAAAATTTCCTATATCTCCCTATAATCTAAAAAAGTTACTAATATTTTCGAATTTTTTCATTGAATGTGAAAAAGCAACTCGCTGTGCAACCAAATTAAAATTTTTCAAATTACAAAAACTAATGAAAGAAATTTATTTTCGCTCAACTGCATATGAAAAGTGATCAAAATCAATTGTAGCAATGGAGCGATGAAATTTTTTTGTAGCTGGAAATTTCTTCCCTATTTAAACATTTAACTAACAGCTCTAAATCAGTGCATCCTCTTTGTTACATCACTGCTTCTGTAAAACGAATGTTAAACTCACATTGTGAGTTTTCGTTCCATTATCGTATTCTAACGTAAAATCATTGCTGGAGAGAGTTTAAAAAACCTCACAAGTCAGCAGGGCACTACGCATACGTCATAACAACAAAGTAAATTAAAAAAAAGAAGATTTGTAAACATTCGAAAAAATATAAAAGAAAAATAAAAGTGTAAAAAATAGAAGTAAATATAATTGCATATAATTTTTATAATGGATTCAGAAGACACTGATTACTTTGACGCCATCATCAGCATTCCAACGGACTTCAAAAGAGAAGGGAAAAAAGTGAGAACAAATTATATAAATACATTGTAATTCTATGTAAAATAAAGTACGTATTTCACTGTAGAAAATTTTGTTTTTATAAATCAGGTTAGCTCTCAGTTGCTCTGGGGTTTGTATTTTTTTTTTTTTTTGATAACCTTAACATAAGCAATAAATTAATTTGTTAATATATTAAATTATTGTACTTAAACTATATATTCACAACTTACTTTCAATTTAGTCCATTTGGTAACGCCGCCCTCTGGACACTTCAATTTTGTAATGTTAACCTAAACTAACAGCCCTGTTTTAACATTGATGTCGGGAAATTTGCCGTGAGGTTTGCATTTAAATATCATATTTGTGATATTTCTCTCAAATCAGGGTACTACTAGACTGTCAATTTCTATTTTAATGAAAGAGCAAAGGAAAAATTATCACCACAATCTCTTACAAAACTAAATCTCTGAAAATGATGGCATTCGATCGATCGCTTTAGAATCTTGATAAGCTTTTTATCCGTTGTATGTTCAACGAACTATTCGTGACATCATTGGAGTACGGTTGCGGATAAGAAGACACAAAAGAAAAGAATAGCAAAATAAAATATTTTTAATATATTTACCGAAAGAATTGAAATTTCAATGTGTTTAGATCATAAATAACAAAATTTATCAACTTTTATGCTACGTTACATAACATTTTCAGTACAAGTATTTATATATAATCTGACGCTTTCATAATAATCATCGGCAGAAGACCAAATAATAGATGCGTATGCAACTAAACGTCTAATCTAAGATATATAAATATATATTGCTTAGGTAACATGCGTCCAGTTCCATGCATTTCTTAAGAAATGATTTCCTAATCAGCTTTCATCGCTCCAATCGTGTCAAAGTCATCTCCCAAACGGTTTTTTAAGTAGCACAGATTTTCTTCCGTCTCCACACTAAAGCGCGTTACAATATACGACTGATAGAAATATATAAATCACTTTCTGAAAAAAGAGTATTAGCTATCTTCAGGAAGGAAATGACCCGCAAATAATATTTATGGAAATATCTACTTTATTATATACTAAAAGTAAAAGATAAGAACACTAATTGTTCCACTACTCACGCAAAATACTTTTACATTTGTTAATAAAGACTTGTATTTTTAATTTAAACGTTAGTTAGTCACGAGTAAAGACTTTGTTGCAAATAGCTAATAAAAGCTGCTACAATTTTCATAAATTTTATATATTTCAATGCAAACAATATTTTCGCGGTTGCTACAGTTATTCGCGCGAATAAAATTTTAACAAATTTTTAAAAAGCTGTAAGAAAATCCTTTTAATAATTATCTATAAGTAAAATAATAATTTTAAAATTTTCATAACGACCAACCAACACAGCATGAGAGCAAACAAATTTTATAACATCCACAAATTTTCTTCAAAGTTTAATAAAACATATGAATCTTCGGTATAGGATTCGGTCAGATATCCTTTTAACATCTTACAATCGTAGAAATTGGAAAAACAGGCTACAATTTTCGTATAAGTAAAGTAGGACGATAATTGCGGTGCTAATCTTACCAAATATCAATTCTAATTCAAAAATAGCATAGCAATAATAGTTATGAAATGAGAATAGTAAAATATTAGTTAGACTGATATGCAAACCCTTCGCGAATATTAATAACTTATCGATGCATCATCCAGCATCATCAGAATCAATATGATTACTATTTTGCGGCGAGAAGTTAATGCACGATTATTTCAGACCTCGCCATTTCGACGTTATTTATTTCTCTTTTATTTTTGAATTTCATATATATTTGTTCGGGTTTGAACGCTCGTATGCTGACTTGCTAGTGACACTTTTTAAGAACTCAGCTACTACTGCGAACATTTTGAGATTAATTTGCGGTATTCGTTCGAATATCATACATTTCTTTCAAACCCAAGAACGTTTGAAAAGTCGGCAAAGTTTTTTGCAATATAACCAAAAAAATAATGAGGAGTTTCTTGACGATGAAACCATGCCACGTATTGGGCAGCTCGGAGAACAAAAAAGCAAGTTTATTGCATTCGATAAAGTCACTAAACCAGATTGATTGTTCGCTATTACAATTACAATCCTTAAGAACCACTAGTACATCGCGTTTTCAGCATAAATTTTGGATCAAGTTTGAAAACTTGGACGTGATCTACGCTAAGTTTTTGACATCAAATTTTATTTGATATCTGAAAAACCTTCTTTTATCGCATTGCGTTCGATCGTATAATTCGATAATATAATTTACTTGCGGTTTACTTTCAGGGACTGTAGATAGAGTAATTACGAATAATCCGAATCGCCGCAAATTGGAAATGATGGAAACGAAAGAGATAAGAAGAGTTTTAAAGCACAGCCCGTAGAAGATGAACAACTTAAAAGAAATTCTAACGGTTCGATAGGTAAGAAAGACATTTCTGGAGACGCAAAATGTGATCTATCATATATAATATAACATAGTTCATTAAATGTACCAATCAACCGACATATGGAGATACCGCCGATTCAAGAACTTTGTTGAGAAGTACCGTTAATATATGCCTGAGCTGGTGGATATCCAGAACACAGACGAAGATAATCCTCTTACTTATTCTATATAAAAATAATAAAAAACTCAAATTAAACAAAGATCATAATCAACCTCTTTTAACCCTCGTTGAAGTTGATTTAGATAGACATGTGAGCGGCGACAAGTGAATTTCCGTCATATAACAAATGTCAAAAAGATTTGTAAAGAAAAAAACACACAAACCCAAACGGATGCGAGAAAGAAAATATCTGAAATAAAAGCAAGAAACTTTTTTCAAACTATAATAAGAAGGAAAAATTTGAACAAACTATAAGCGTCATGTCATAGACATGTCAACATATAGTATTCTGTAGTATTTTGAAGTAAAACTCATAGAAGAAAATAAACACATAACTTTCGCAGACATTAACTACTCAGAAAAAAACCAAAAGCAACATTGCACTTTGAATATAAAGTAGAGCGCGTATGGCGAAAAAGAAATATTTATATATATATGAGAACTTCTAAAGCAACAACATTGAATTAAATGGGGTAAAATTCAATATCAACCCCAGAAAGTCTAACTATTTTGCTTATCTTTCAAAAAACATTCACACTTAAAACGGACACAAAGTATTATATATGGTATGCGTTGGATGTTTAATTCTTTCAATAGTAATCTCCCGCTTTTCCCTTAACATTGAGTTCTATGCATTATTTTCTTTCTTTAAAAGAAAAATCTTTTTTTTTTTTTCTTGTTTTTGCAGCCATCATCAGAGGGGAATTTACTATTTTTATCAGTAAATCTGTAACAGCCAGAAATCCTCACAACTGAGGCATGCACTCTTTATGTCTAGATGATACCAATATAGAACCATCCACCTTGCAATACCTCGAAATCGTAAGGTAAAAAAACAATTTTAAAGTTCATTATCTAGCTTCTAGTTCTTACAAATCCTTCCGATTTGACCTAAAATAAAATCGCATTAGTAAAGATCTAAGGACCACCTCTTGAACATAATTTTTCGAATGAAAATGTTTTGTTCAATTGAAATATAACAGATAGATAATTTCAGTCATAATTAACTTAAAAGCAATACTTTCGTTTGTTTTCAAGTCACGATATTATCATCATATGACCGTATTGAGCGCTGAAGCAAACATAATCTCGTATCCCGGCTGGAAGGTACTCAAGATTCGCTTTAATATGAATACAAATTTGTTTATTTTTTCTTTTAAATACCCTATACGTCAATTCAGTGTTGTATTTTATTTGATAGCATTAGAACTAATTACATGTTTCTTTAAACTACTTTTCCTTCCTTTCAGAAGTTTATCAAAACTTTTTAAATCTCGGATGTTTCGGTGTAATTTTTAAATTATTTTGTATTCTCTCTTCATTTTCCCTTTTGTAAAAACTAGAAAGTATTAGAAAGAAATCTGTAGTCTTTTTAATAGTAAAATTCTCTGAAAATACTTTTTATTTAATATAAATAGTCTACATTTAGGCATTTTTCGTATGTCGACAACAGAGTAGTACTTTAGCTGTGAATAGCCGCATTAGTGTTCAGTTCTATTATAAATGGCAAGATTCTTATCACATTACCTTGTATATGTTCAAAGTAGTAAAGCTCTTTGAAGTCTTCTCTTAAAATAATGAAATGTGAGAAGATTTAATTAATTACAAAGTTTCCGCAAAAAAAAAACACTTGTAATGTTTTCTTTTTGCGTTACTCCAATATTAAACTTATACAGCTTCAATTAAACGAAAATATTGACTTTAAGAATTCTTTATTTAAAAAATTGAAAACATCCTTGCTACATGATTTATGCACAAAGGCCTTTAAATCTTGTCCGGAATATATTAAAACTTCCACAGACCTCCACGCATTATTTTCACTTGAAAAAGTCATTTATTGAAAAAAATTAGTAAAATATATATTAATCACAAAATATTTTTCATCATTTTCGGCGTCTTTTTCGCATTTTTCTCGCAACGTGGCGATACCATGGTACCCAGAAGGCACTATGTCTGATGAGAATGCTGGCTGAGGCAGAACTTTCCATTCGAGCTGCAACAATGTATCGTTGACCACTTTTGCAACATGTGGACGAAATGACATTTGCATTCAATTCTTGTGATAGCCATTTTCCAACCTTTTGGGCCTTTCTGAATATTTAATTCATCAACTTCTAAGCTGTTCAAAAATTCTTTGAGATTTTAACCTGGGTTTTCATAGTTTTTGAAAATGCAATTTTGAGAGTTCCAAGATTAGCGTCTGTATACACTGTATACACTGAATAACTCAATAGTACTAAATGAAAAATTGTTATTTTAGGTAGCGGAAGGTCAAAATTATCGAATTCAAACCTTATGTACGCTTGTATTTTTCATTACCTTATCATTTTTACCTGTAGAAGTGGCCTATCAAAATTGTTGCAAGTACATATTATTTTCGTTATTAGTAAAATGAACTTTACCACCAGGTGTTTAGTGAGCATTTCCTAACTTCTTCTTCGTAAGAAACTTTAAGTTGGAGCGCTAGGAATTTGAATGTATTCTATTCTCCATAAACAATAATACAATACATTCATCATCTAAACTATGTTAATGTTACTATTTCGTTACCAACTATAAACCGCAAATGTAGGCGTATTCGAGTATATACAATTTTGATTAACTTCACTTAAATTTTAATTTTGTTATCCAAAAATCGAATCGAAAGAAGTAGATCCAATAATTGGCGAAACACATCACAATTTATGCTAAGACGTAGCAGAGGAGATCTTCCAATTCAGAAAACTAAAAAACCGAAGTTGGTTTATTGAGTGATGTATGAAAACTTGTATTACTGACAGTGGTTAGTTAAGGTGACGGATGCATAATTGTCTTCAATTTTCTTAGAGCCAATTTCCCACGTCCAGCACATTATTTTCGTCCTAGGTGTGAAGTGATGAACGGATTCTTTATCCACAATTATGTATCGATACTAAAACACTAGTTCATTTCAAAATTTTCACTCAGTACATGATGAGCTACTACCATTCCTACCGCGTCATGTACTTACGGTCGACGTGCATCTAACATCAGCTTGTGAATTTTTTTTATTTCCGCCTTGCAACTCATCATCCAACAACGATAATGTTTATCTTGACAACTCGTAGAGGCTCGTTTAAAGTCCACTGCCCAATATTTTACTATTGCAAAATTGCTATTGTAAATGAAGAAGCAAACATTCCCAGATTAGAGGTTGAACAAAAAAATACATTGACAGAATTTGGAAGAGTAGACGATAAATAATTCTGAAGCGATTAGTATAATAGAAACTGCGTCTATCCCAAGTCTTTTTGATTGCTGTACACATACATACAAATTGCGAATAATGTTAGTTATTTACACAAAATCTGAAGTCAGTTAATGTCTTCCTTCTTCAGCACTTATTTAAATATTACATTAAAATAATTACTGATATAAATAAAGTTTCAAGTTTCAATTCTATCATACCACAACAATTTCTTTTGTTTCTTCCTTTTTCGTTTACTTTTTTCATTCATTCTACTTTCTTTCTTTTCTTCTATTCCTTCTCTATATAGTCAGAGATTCAAAAACAACCTTTACAACTAACATTAAATACGTTATTGATTTTTATGTCAACAGCATTCGCACATCTTTGTCTAGGTTTTGCTGTTCAGAAAACATCTAAATGAAAAAAGTGAAAAAATACTTTGCATCCTTTAACCCCAAACAATATATATTCCAATAACGTTTACAGTTTACCATTATGGAGGGAGAACGATGTCTGCGAACTTTTTCTTGCTTACATAGGAAACTATGTAGAAGCTATGGTACCTACAAATATATAACATGTTATGTAGAAAATTATGCAAACCTTTGCAGAAGAGAAACAAAAAGTATACATTAAATTATACTTAAGCAAACCTATAGAAAGCTTTATATTTATCACAAGTACTATATACTGTTCAATGGTTATATTCCATGTAAGCAGAGATATATAACAAAAATTATTTTTACTTTAAAGAATTTTTGCAATATTATCCGCATAGTATTCAGTTGCTAAGCTTTAGTTTACAGAAATTTTCATAAAAAGAAAATATTCTTTAAAGATCTTTTATATAATATTTTATTATAAATGAAAGTAAGTCTTAAGGGTCGTTGAAATGTAATATTAACATCTGCACGTGCTAGTGTTATTATATGTAAATTGAATAGTTCTACCAAAGCATTAAACTGCATATATTGTAGATTCTTGCATTGATACTTTAAATGCACGCTTAACGAGGTAAACAAATATGCGAACGTAGTCTTCACAAAAGCTATTAGGAAATTTATGACGAAACTTTTACTTTTATGTACTAACTAGAGACATGGAAAGTTTATTACGTTCCTTGGCTGCCATTTATACAAAGAGAAGTTTTGATTCTTCATATTTTACAGACAACAAAGTACACATTTAATCAACATATTTTAATTACAGCGAGATTTTATTAATGGCAGTCATTAATTGCAGCGACATCGAAGGTAACCATTTATTGCTTTTAGTGCGAGAGAGAAGGTCTAGCTTAAGACTAAATCTCGAGGTACACGAAAGTTTACTGAAAACTTTATTTCTCTTCAAGGAAATGCTGATATTAATTTATAATTTGAATTCGAGATCCTTGCAATAAGCCATAATTTCAGATAAAATCTGAACAGAGAATTGTGCACCAAAATGTACTCTTCCAGACATTTAAAGATCACCCTCTGTAAGGAGAATAAAATATTATGGTTTGATTGTTAACAGTGCTAACTATAATACGTCAAATAAAAGGTTTTTGTTTTTTTTTATTTAATAAAAGAATTCATACTAATAGATTCAATAGAAAGTCATTTAATTTAAACTGTTTTTCAGAAATATTTTCTAATGATGACCAGATGTGATATGGCTGTACTCTTTTAGATACACAGATTTGGTTTCAAATATCACGTCCTTATTCTGGTATAATTGTGTTTTTTACTCATGAAGTGAGAGAGATATAAGCTAGAAGGCACAAACGATATTTCGTCTTATTTACAAAAACGCCACGAATTAAGCAAGATTTTCTACTCCTCTTAAAAACCCTTAAACTTAATTGAAATCTAAAGTTTTCTGATTTTATAGGAGTGCATTAAACTAATGTATCGCAAGGGTTGACGTATATCTAAGAAAATGGTTCACATTTCACAGAGAAGCCATGTTTCGTTTATCTGCATAGAATTTTTTCTTTCCAAATGGGAAAAAAAATATTAACTCGTGGTGAGATTTTTACTGAACGCGTTGTATATTATCTTCAAGCACTTCAGCGTTTACTTTCTTTCTGGTGAAATTTATTTGTTTTTTATAAGTTTTAAGGTTCTATGTGAAATACTTTGCATTCGTAAGATTAAATAATAAAAAAATGAATATATTTATATATAAGCATTACATTTATATATATATATATATATATATATATATACATATATATGAAATGAATATGAATATATTTTTTCAAATTGATTTCTGCTGATCTCATGGACAATAAGTTGTTTTAAATATGACGGCACTAGTAAAAAAAAAAAGAAGAAAAAGCACAATCTCAACATATTATATTTGTTTCCTTTATAACTCTTATACGATTTCCATAAATTTTACATTTAAAAACAATTTTCATTCTTTTACTTGCAACCACCATTACTACTACGAAGTAAACAAGTTCCATTATAAATTACCCAAAGGAAATAGAAAGTGGTGAGCGGTGCCATACCCAATCAATCCAGCCATTTGCCACTTGATAGGTTAATGTTGTGTGTTTTTTTACCAGAGTGCCAGTGTAATAATAATAAAAATAATGTTTGAACATTCAAGATAATGCTGATTTTGTTTTTCTGATAGCAAAGTACAATTTTTTCTAGTCTGCTTACCCTTAACTTCGTATGAGTTTGTCTGGTACCAGCGAACGATCAATTTGCCTAAAATCATTACTATTTTTGTTGTTCGGCGTTGGTTTTATCCCAATATTTTTTTTCTGGCAATTGACACAGCAGAAAATTCATAGGCAAATAAAAAATAGCTACAATGCATAAATTTTAGCTGTTCTTCGTGAAGAGGGAATATGACTACACCGAGAGAAATGTTAGTAAAAAAATTTCTGTTATTTTAACGATAGATGAGAGAGAAAGCATTAGCTTTATAATGAAGATATTTTTTTGTAAAAAAAATAAAAAATGAAAACTACATTCGTATCGAAACTATTCTGGGAGACGTTTCAAGTGAAGCAGATGCATAAGAAGTAGAAAAAATATACTTGTCTTGAGACTTGAGACTTTAACATGCATCAAAGCCTATGATCGCAATATTCTTTAGAGAATAGGCCGCTTACGGAAAATCTATTGAAAATTTAGTATTTATTTTAGAGGAAAATAGCAAAAATTTCAACAAAAAAATATAATCCTACGAAAAGCTGTCTAAATTGTGTTTTGTTCTCTTATATTGAAATCTGAAAATTCCTTAGATAAGATGAAAAGAGAAAGAGGTTTACAACGACTGCCTTTAGAAATAACTTAATTTATATAAAATGAACATGTGATGAAGATTTTACATGATTTTCCACTGTTGCAATGAATTATCTGTAACTTACCATAAAATTTGTTCAGTGTTTTGGCTTCATTTCTAAGGACAGTGTCATAAATTCATAATAGCATAGAAATAAAATAAAAAGAAAGCTTATCACATATCTAAATCAACCAGCAAAACGCCGTATATTTTGCTTTCTTGCACATGTACTTTCCAAGAATACTCTTCGTCTACTTATAGGAAAACATGTTTTTATTTGCAATTCTTTTTTTTGCGATACACTCTCTACTGGTACTACAACTGTTGTGCAGATAGTATGCTAAGTATCAATTTTATGTACGTGTATGCATGCTATATGAAAACATAAAAAACAAACAAACAAATCCTCCACTGACCATTAGAAAACTCCTTAAAATTATATCAGTCACCCTATATATAAAGTGTATGATAAAAAAAAGGAAGAAAAATTAACATGACTAGACTGCTTGTGGCATTAAAACGAGATATAAAAATAATAATTTGATTCGTCTCTTTTCTGACCAAGTCTTCTTCTTCTTTCTCAAATCTTGCAAAAGTATCCTTTCATATTCCGAATGTATTGTGCATACCGATATGTACGGGAATCATATAAAACCAATTTATACTTTTTTCTTTTCGAATATTTTGAATAATATATTGAAATTGCTAAAATACTCATAGAAAATTTATATGTACATCGTAGGTTGTTAAACCCTCAATAAAATCTACAAAATTTGGCATAAAAAAAACAACGAAAAAAAAGTGAAATAAAAACAGAAAAGAAGTTATGTTCAGCTTAAACCGAATTTTTCAATATCCACCATTTGCTACTTTATACGCATAAATATGAATATAAACGCGAAGTTTGAAGGCAAAATATAACTAACATCCATTAAAGTGTCTAATGCGGTAAATTACATATTTTTTGAACAAAATATACACTATGTTAGCGCCTCATATAGATAATTGTATAGAGTACATATCATATAAAATACTAATAATCTGTTTGTTATCTTTTATTTGCATTTCATTTTTTGTTATTAAGAACATATCTTTGGCCCAGAATAGATTGCTTTTGAACATAATTTTATTAACGAAAAATTGTACACCAAATTTAAGACTCTAAATCAAAAAATTTATAGGCATCAATTAAAAAATAGGGAAACTAATGGTTTTTATTGCTTTTTTCCTATTTTCCTAATTTAACTCGAACGCAACAAGAAAAAATTTTAACATATATAAGTATGTGCTTTTCTGGATAAACATGTATAGACGATATAGATATTCCTTCTTTCCGCTTTCCGCTTTCTCTGAACCGGCCTTTAAATCTACCGCAATAATGTAAGATCCTGCACGTTGCGGATAATAATAGGATGGGCAAGCGTATACGCCACGAGTACGTTTCTTCAATTGTTCGACTGATTTGGAGTGTATTACTGGCATGGCTGTGACTAGTTCCTTTGGTGAAGGATCGCAACGACATTGACTTTTCCGTATCCATCCACCACCTTCTAAATACATATACACCGTCTCCATCGCGCACAATGCGAGCAGCGGCTGCATCTTCTTCAACTTCTTGCTAGCGCCTTCACCTGTTCTGAACTGATTTTCATTTCTTCAGACATCTCGGTAACCTTCTCTTGAGTTTCAGCAATTTTGGACAAACCATTACGCAACTTGTTAGCAGCTGAAGAAACTTCGAAACGCTTACTTTCCAATAGTTCTTTGGAGCCACTTACAAGTTGTAAGTAGTTCAAATACGTGACGTAATTACGTCGTTTGACTTCCAAAAACATAATATTTAACATTTTTCTTACGGATGAATGAATGACAGAGAAAATATACGCTACGTCTCGTTCTAATATGTCTTCGGTAGTCTCTACTAAACTTTCACGATTCTTTTCAATTTCTTTACCCGGCACCAGCATATCTAATTTGAACTCTGACAAAAATTTCGCAGCAACTTCTAGCAAAGCTTCCTGAGGCCAATTGGTGTCATATTGTTAATTAGAGCTGACTATTGTCGTACATATGAACGGAACTCTTCGCCTATATGATGCATATGGCCAATTGCATATTGTCACGTACGTTTTTCATGAAAAAGTTATACATAGCTTCTGTTATCAATTGCACCCCAGCTTTTTTAGCCGGTCGTTCTAGTTCAGTTTTTAGCTCTTCAAATTCGTCAGGCTTAAACAAATAAATTTCACCGGTGCTTAGCATGTTATTGATTACTTCTCGAAAGGGACTTTCCACCACTTGCTCTCCACTAAAAATAAAAATTGTCTGGCGCTGTTTTATGCCAGTCACTTTATACAAATTTTTTAAATCCTCTTTAAAATCTGCAGTCTTGTATTTTTTAGTAACTTCGATTCGAAAAACTGCCGTTTCCAATATGAAAGCGGCCAGTTTCACTAAAACTTGTCTTCCTGAACCGCCTATACCGATGTTCAACATATAACCCCTTGGCTGTGATATTACTCTCAAGACACGTGTAACATTTTCAATGGCCTCTTTGAAAAATACCAGATTCATACGCGCCATGCCTGGATAAATATTATATTCCATCATTTGTTAATATATGCGCGTAACTTTACAAAATTTAAATCTTCATAGTATCCCTGCATGCTCATAAAGTCTCCAAATATTGGAGACATTTTGTTTGGACACAAACTGTGTAACGTTACTTCCATGTAACTACCGAGGATGTCATTCGTTTCATTCAGAAACCAACCCAGATCGAGATCATCGAGCAAACGGTCACTAAACACTCGAAAGCATTCATGTATCCATAATTGTAGAAATTGAGCTTTTTTCTCTTGCGATTCAGAACTAGCACGTAATAGTCCCTGAAAAACTTTCGATATGTCCCTCAAATTAAATAGATAATGAGACTTTGTTTAAATTAAATTAAATTAAAAAATACTATGGTGTAGAAGCAAACATTAGGTTTCTTCGACTAATGTACCGTACATCGACTTTAAATGGGTATGTTAATCACTTGAAAATTGAAAACACAATTTTGTTATCAGCTTCGGGCAGCTATGTTTTCCAGTTACCTGGTACAATCGCGATTCCGATACTAAAATTTCTTCTCTATAGCTTCTTGTCAAATATTCTCTGCGATTCTACGACGATATTCTTCACATATTGCTTCTAACAGTTACATAGCTTTCACAGATTCATTCGTATACATTTTTTGATTCACATGGTTCGTAACGCAAAGCCCCTGTTTGTAACCAGCTTCTTCCAAATGTTTTGTATATGTTATGGATTGATTGTTTGAGCACACATCTAGCAATCTTACGCGATTTTCGCCGGAATTTTATTCATGTTTTGCGTAAATTTCATTTTTTTACACTAAATGCTATCTAATATCCACCCTGTATCAAGTTTCCTCTTAGACGTATGCAAACATGACAGATGGAACGATAAATGAATACACCTTCTAGTTCCAATGTTCCAACGTGCGGAAAAATATTATTTTTCTACCAATGCGTTCAAGAGTAGAGGGAAGGTTTATAATAAGATATAATTCATATGTAAAAAAGTTTATTTATTGATATAATAAGTACTTTTTCTACACTTTCCGCAGTTAACGAATGACAGACTTAAGTAAATAAATAAATAATTTTTTTTATTGAGCAAAAGCTTTTGATTCCAATTGCTTTTATTTTTTCCTATTACTATTATTATATTTTCCTTTATTGTATATTAAAAAGGAATATTTGCTCCGACGATTTATTTAGTTTTTTTTCCATCAGAAAAGTTTTCTTCGTTTTGATTTTTATGATTTTTGTCATCAAACAAAAGAGAATAACATCTAAAATCAAATGATATGAATAAATAATTTAAAGCAAAATTTGATTTCTTTTTTTCTTGTGTTGCATAAATTTTGTGTTTAAGACGTAGATACATCTATCTCGCCATTTACAAAGCAGACCATCATCATGTTATACGTACAAGAATCATCCTGGTTCACTTTAAAGAGTTTTACGGCGGACTCGGAACAGATTTTTCCAAAAAATATAGTACTTTTAAATAAAATCAAATCCTTTTTTTTTACATCGGTTTCCGAATAGGCCTACACAGTTCGCTGAAGGATGTTGTAATGAAGATATATATGATGTTTGGACACAGTCTACACACAAAGGCGTTTCATTTTTAATTTCAGCTAACATAAATTTGCGGTATCCATATTTGAAAAGTGGCAGTCTCACAGAAAAAGTTGCAAAAAACTGTCAACAACCTTTTGTCGCTTAGGAGCGTAAAATGAAATTATTGCAATCAGGAATAATAGCTAAGTTAAAGATGAACTAGTCGTCTGCGATGAGTGAAGACAGCCTTTCGTTTTCCCAAATTCTTATTTGGTTTCTAAAGAGAACCTGGAGTCTGTTTATGTTATAAAGGACACTTTAATTTACATAGTTTTGATTTGTTCTTAACAGTTGTTTCACTTCTTGCCGGACTCAGACCATACGATCATATTTCCGGTCGATTTTATTTCATCTGTATTCTATTCTTTCGATCTGGTCTACGTAACGTCGCTTGCCTCCACCCTATACATCTGTTCTTGACGACGAAGAAGGAAAACCAGACTAAGATCGACTTAACAAGCCTTCTTAGCATCTACCCGCACTAGTTGTTGAGACAATTTGATTCAAAATCTTATTAGAGAGAGAACATTCTCGTCTTAATCTACCTCGATTGGTCTTCACAGCAGTTCCGAATTTTTCCGCTTTCAAATCGAAATCCCCTGCTATTTCCTCTACCCATAATTCCTTTTGACCACCACCGTATCCAATTTATAGGGGACGACCTGAGTGACTGGTCATAAAACAATGAAAAAAATGCATTTAAGCGCACGCCAATTTACTATATAAACTTAACTTGAAGGACACTCGTCTTTGGCACTCATTCCATAGACCATCTCTTTTTTTGTCTTTTTTAATAATATTGGGTTTCCTTTATAGTCGCGCATTAATGTGCAAAAATTAACACGTTACTATTAAATACAATTTTTTTTTGTAGGAGAGTAACATTTGCAAACAATCGGTAAATTTTTAGTGAATTCCATTAGAAAGCAAGTTTTATCTTAAAGCTTTTATATTTTTCTGTTAAGAAATGCATTAAAATTTGTACCGATAAAAAATCAAAAACTTCCAATTCTAACAAGTACAAAAGCACAGAGTGAAGTGGGAAAACTGCCAAGGATTATAACGAATGTCACGTAAACCGACATATGAATAAATAGTAGAAGAGAACAACAGTAGTAACGTCACATTTTTCTGTCTTTTGTGAAGTTAAAGAAACAGTCAAGACAGGAAAACCTCGCCAAAAAAAAAAATGACATTTTTCATAACAATATTTTCATATTTTTCATTGAGGCTTTACACTCGCACACACATCCAGACTAAGAGCGATTGTCGAGTTTGTTCGAGCTTAACATATACATAAAAAAGTATGCGACTACATTTCAAAAATAAGTACAAAGAGGAAAACTGGGCATCTGTACAAAAGTTTACATTTGTTACACATGACTCCATTGGATTATCAAACAATCCAACGTTTCGGCAAGGTAGTGATTGGTGGTGGCGGTGCTGATGGAGACACTATGAAAAATTATGCTACATTGTAATAATTTTATAACAATAAATTGAAATTTATTTACGTGAATATGGTAGATACGCTGCTAAAAGGCAAGAGCATCCACACAATCAACACAGGCCACAGTAATGTCGTTAAGCATTCATAGATGCCTGAAGCTTATGGGGTTTTTTGATGTTGTTACAGTTATTGTTATTTTTCTTGTAGTTTTTATAAACCATTTTTTTTTCTTTTTTTGGCACAAAAGTAAATAAATTATAAAATTATTTCAGCATAATAACATGTCAAAATGCTTTCCGTTTCCTGAATTTGAATTCTCCCTTCTATGCATGAAAGGACGAAAATTTTTCAAATAAATGAGTAAATAGTTTTTGTTTTTTGTTTTGTATTTGCGACACGAGCTGTTTGAAAATTCATTCTTAACACACATCTATGCCAAAAACAACCACGCTGACGACGTAAGCATATTTTGTATATGCATGGGGTTAAACCTGCAACTATGGAGTCTTAATAACTTCGAGCCCATTGAAAGATTGCTTCCGCTGCAAGAGCTGCATAATCAAATTAAGAGTTGCCTACGTTCATCAATCCGCCTATTCATTTGTCTATATTCCGATAGAAAGGTGAAAATTTGAAATCAAATTTCTGCCTATGTTTTCTTGTGGTAAGAATCCTGAAAACGCCCATATCTAAATGAACGCAATTAGCGACGTTAGGTTGGTATTGAAAACCTTTCTTATTTCCGCATTCTTTTAATTAATTCTTAGATAACTTTTGTTAGTATACGGAAAATAACAAACTACGAGAGTCTTAAAAATATATTTTAATAATCATAATTTGCTGAAGATTTTCCCGCTTTAACAACTTTTTTCTTGCTTTTATGACTTTTGTGTCTAGTAGACGCAGATCAGTGAAATATGTTTAACGCATTGCAATATGCATATGTATATGTATATGCACTCATCTGGATCAGCATAAACATTTCATCTGTCTATCATAATATTTGTTTTTCAATTCGCCGATCACGACCTCAAAATGTTATTTAAAGAGATCGATTTAGTCTTCAGTTTTTTTGTTTTTCACTCTCTCTAGGCTGCGTTGAAAGAACAGATAAATGAGGTAAAAAATTTACTCACAATCGTTCGATTAATCAGCATAAATGCCTATAAAATGGAAGGCACTGGTCCAAATCTTGAAAGTTTCGCTTCTTTGTCAGTTTATTTCGATTTTCATCGTGTTATGTGCGTTTGCGGGGGAATAGATTTGAAATATATTCAGTTTTCTATATCAGTATTGTGCATTTTATTTTCACTAATCGAGAATCCAGAAGGTAGTGATGCCAACCGCTGTAATCCAAGTTTTAGAGAAGCACTAAAATCTAAAATTTTACTAATTATTTTTATTGGAAATTTATGGTCTTTGAATAAATACGACCGTTCGTCACTGTCTCTCACTGTACATGGTACGTTTAAATAAGATCAATACTTCAAATTACTTTCTACATACCTATTAAAATTATATATTTCTTTTCACATTTTCGGTTTTTTTTTATTTAAGTCTGTAGACAATGTCTTCAATCCGTTTTTATACAACCGCAACTCTAGAAGAGACTTTTATGGTAAATTTTCTTGGTCCACACCTAATCATTATCTGGACGGAACGAAAAGAATGGCAAAACTGTCTATACGCGTTCAGAATAAAGATATTATAAACATTTCCGCAAATTTAAAAGGTGCGATGAAAACATTAATGGATTTAAGCAAAAATGCGGTATTCGAACATAGAGCAAGCAAAAAGAGAGCGAGAGAGGAGAGAGAGCCACGATCAGAAAATATATTTTTCAAGAACAGACATCACAGATCACTAAAGTTAGATACATACGTATAGAGTATACAGGTACAGAGTAATAGGCCTAAAATGCATTTAATCCATTTACTTTACTTTGCAAAAGCTTAGATATATAGAGATATTGCACATGTGGATGATGCTGATATATATTATTATTCAGAAACTCTATTTAAAACGTTTACATTGATCTATTACTTTGCACCATAAACACATCACTTGGTAAGAATGGTCAGCTATTTTTAGAAAGCCTTTGTCCATTTCGGCTTGCAAGCATTTATCTAAAGATCCATTGCAGTGGTTAGAAAGGTAATCAGATGTTAGGAAGTCATTCTTCATATCGGATTGCAAACATGTTTTTAAAGTTCCACCACGACATAATCTCCACTGCTCTTCCTGCATTAGAACATCTCTGCAAGGGTAACCTCCCGTTACTAAAGAACCGATCATGGAAACCATAACTATGGCTGTTGATAACAATTTATTGATGATCTGAAATAATTAATTTAATTAATTGCTATGACAAAAACGTCTAACATTTAATATTTTATAATGGAAATTGATCCTCAAGAACAATCTAGATTTAATAGATCTAGTTTTTTTACCTTAACTTATATAAGGATTCTTATGAAAAGCAACGCTTTTTAACAATTTCGGATCTTTTTCACAACAATAATTAATGAGTTATATTAGGCAAGGCTATGTGGAGTACTAAAGGGTCGACCTTGTTCGACTATAATGTTTCTACTCATCTAATTCCTTATTGTCAATTTAACCATGAATTAATAATTCGAAAATGTTTGTAAATTTCAGATAATTGCTGTCAACAGTATCCATTTAAAATCCTTATAATTCCCTCAAGTTGATTGAATCCAGCACCTTCCATACATATGTTACTTTGAGAGAAAATTTGAGCTTAGAAAAATTGTCTTCCAAATGTAGTCACAAACCGCTGGCTATGATGGGAATTGAAGTTCCAAATGCTACCTTTCTGATGTTCTCCAGATCTCAGGGGATGCTTTCTGATTACAAGTTTCAAAAGGTAAAAAATTTTGAATCTCTATAAAAAAAAGTCAACGATATGTTAGAGAAACGATGGTGTGATTGTCAAAGCTATTTATGAGTACGCACCGTGACACCGAACTTGTGAACTTCTGAGTTATCAACTTTCATAGTAGCTGATCACATAGAAAGGAAGGCTACAACTAAACGATTTCCGATATGCTCGATGGCTTCTTTATTGAGGACTTCTATCGTCTGGCTGCGATACTACGAAGCATCATAAACCCCAAATGCAACTTCCGAATATCGTACTCATCGTCACCCGATAGCATCAGACGCTATTCAATTATAACAATTTCCCCGCGGTGTGTTAAAAACAGAATTAATCAGAGAAATTTTTAATAGTGGAAGCTATTACTCATTCCAAGAGACATTCAAGAAAAAAATCATGGAGAAAATAAGATCATGTGATGCCTGCGAAAATCGCACCATATTTAATAATTTCTAGAACGATTGCCAATTGATATCATGGTTGAAAATCAGCTCTCTTTTTCCAGACCTCTCTCACTTAAGGTCTTTTACTCAACAATAGATAATTCGTATTTTATTTTATCCCAAAAGTTTATATTAATTAATGATTTATGCAAATAAATTATTATTTGAAGTAGTTATTACGCAATAAATTTCTCCTTTTCTTTTCCTTGACCTTAAGCGGTCTCTCACGACTGCGTTTCTAAAGTTCATGTTTATCGAAATAACCGGCGAACAGAATACTAAAGCTTACTTCAGGAAATAGTCTACATACACAACTATATAATGATATAAGTTTTTTAGATATGTTTACTCAATATTTTTACTCTACCACCTTTAGTTTTCACTTTAATTTTTGTAACTATAGCAAAACTGATTTAAAAATTGTTTTCAAATGGCTTTTTATACATTTTCAGTAAAAAAAAGTAAAGTTATCACGTTGCATTGTCTAAATCACGTTCCTACGTCACAAGTCTACGTTTCAATTTGAATTATATTAAACTTATTATACAATTTGTAAATTGTAAAAATATCAGAAATTCAAAGAAAATCAAAAGCATCTACTCTGGATCAGAGTCTCTTTTCAATCTGATTCTGCCTACAAGGAGAAGTGTATACAAAATATATAATATTATATGACAATATTCTTCAAGCAAGTAGTGTTAAAAGTAGAAAATAAGCTCAATTTGCTAACTTAATCTGCAATTTTTTAAATATATCGAGAATGAGTAGATTGAAAGTAAAAGAAATTTTAAAGTCAATAGTTTTTCTTTGCTTTCAGTAATTGAAAAAAACTGTTTTTATTGCGTCTCCAGCGAAACGAATTGCAACTGTAACGTTGATTTACTTAAATCATATTTTCACGCTACAAGACTAAGTTTTAAAGGGGGATCATATTAAACTCAACGTAGAGTTTGTAAATTTCAGATATAAGCTTCAGAGAACAAAAGCTTTTATTCCGAATCGATGTCTTTTTTGTATTTAAATCTACTACCGAAATGCTACTAACGAAATATTGACGAAATCGATAATATTGCGCTATAGAGAGGAAGCTGTTTTTAAGTAAACTGTGACTGCCAGGCCCGTTGTTGTTCGAAGGAGAAGTGTCCGTTATTAGTTTGGTACGTTTTCTCTCTTCTATTCAGTTCCGATCATTCTCCTCCACTGATTATCATTTTCAACACGATCGTTTACAACCTCTCACATAACTATGAAGTCCTTAATCATAACACTAATATTGAATCTTTTTCGCACCGGATTGATAAAAGTTTATACCTTAATATAAGTTTACAAAGCTGTTCCGAAACTGATTATGGGAAAGAAGATTTTACGAATCTATTACTTCAAGCTGGTTTTATATTTACTCCCAAGAATTTTAATAAGCTTAGGTATTATAATAATTATGTCAGTCTTGAAGTAAAGCAAATTATCAGAAACAGGAGAAGATTAAGAAGACAACGACAAAACAGTAGAAATCCTCTAGATGAATCGAATTTGAACAGAGCTACAAAGAATTCACGTTTACTTCAAGCTGAGATAAGCAATAATCATTTTTTAATCAACGCCAAACTAGAAATATTTGATGAACATTACGTATGGAGAGCAACTAATTATCTTAACCGATCGACATCATATAAGAACTAGGCGCCGACAGTTTGATTTAAAAACTATCATATAATTATGGGGAACAGTCAGTAACTCTAATATTGAAATACTCCAAAGATATCAATCTAAGGATCTTCGTCTTATTGTTAATGCCCATAGCTTATTTGCATCAAAACTATTCATGATGATCTGGATATTTCCTTTGTTAAAAATCAAAGTCAACACCTTTTTTCAAAATATCTTGATAGACTGAGTAATCATGTAAATCGTTTCGCAAGATGTCTTTCAGATGAATCCAATTTATACTTGTTCATTAGTTATTGGATGTATGTCTTTACGTTTATTTTTTATCGCTCCCATTGGGGGACATTAACCTCTATTATTTATCTTTCGAGTTAAAATAAAATAAGTATATTAATTCAGAGCCCTATAACTACAAAAAAGGCGCTGTATACAAAATTCTAAATAATTGCGAATGATTGATTGGGTAGAAAAAGTAAAAGTATCTCATTTTAACGCATTTATAAAAAATTGGAACAAAATATGAAATAACTTTATATTTATTTAATTTTGTATTTAAATTTCTGTAACACAGACTTCATTTCAACTTTTTTGTAGAAAAAACACTTTCTAAGTATATTCTAACAAACTGTCACCTCTACGACGTGAGTTTCCACCTTCCTGTGTGTTTCTGCAAATATCTACTGCTGCGCACCATCTGCATATATTGAATTGGATATTATATGCTTTTCCGTATTCGTCCTTCAGCTTTTGTAAACAATCTTTAAAAGTCGCGGGGCATAGTCGCCACGAGTTTTCTAAAGCATTTACAGTGTCGCAGTCGGTTTCGGCTGACAAAGGACTGATCATAAAAACCATAACCATGATTAATATTAGGAATTTCGTCATAATCTGAAATAATTAAATGAAATAATTGCTATGAAACCGAAAAATGTTTTCTTGCTTCTTTGGAGAATTGACATTTCAAATTCGAATACGTGCCCTTTAAAGCCACGTAAACCACAATGAATATATGTGAATATGTTTCAAGACTTATTCCTATTAAATTCGATTTCCCTAGATTCCCTGTTAATGATCGCTTACATACTCAAATCGGTACATATACATACACAAGAAGGCTGTTGATGGCGATCTGAACTTTTGGTTTGCTTTCAATTCTTATAACTATGTACCACTAATTTTCAATGTACTTTTTGGAAAAAGTGAACATATTACACATGTAAGGCGAAAGAAATTTGATAAAGAACGACGTTAATAAGAAAAACCTTTCACTGCCTCCACTAGCAAGGCTTTCTGCTAGGGTCACATACTTCAACAAAAATTGCGCAGCACACTTGTGAAATCAGTACACCAGAGTTGCTGGCTTTGTTCAATAGTTTAAAAAACCGAAATTTTATTTCCACTTAACTTTCAGAACATTGTGTTTGAAGTTTGGATCTATTTACTACAGAGTCACTTTCTGCAAATTTTTTCACTCAACAAAAAACATTCAATATTTTTAGCATTTTATTTTGTCTTCAAAGTTCGCAATGATTGATAAATTGCATCTATAGTTACTACGTGACAAACTGTGACGTATTTTCGTCTACCGCTGCGGTATAGTATAAACTTTCATGTTGACGTAACAGTGCAGGTTTCAGACGAATATTCTTAATATCGATATATAATTAAAGATATGTATTAATATGTATTCCAGTCAATATCTTTACCATATTGCCGTTAGATTCTGCCCCGTTAATTTCCACAAAACTTCCGGAAATTGTCTTCACATGCTTTTTATAAAGATCAGGAGTTCCATGTGAAACTAAAGTAAAGTCGGCAAAGCGTAACATTTCCTAATCGAAATTTTATGGCGAAAAAGAAATAAAATCTTGAGACATAATTGTTATAGGCATTACCGAGAAAGGCAACTACACTAAATATATGATAACTTTTGCAGATTTCAAATATGTACATCGAAAACTGCGAAAAGCAAGAACATATCCGGGACAATTTCTACTGGTATGCCACTCCTTTTACAAATGGAAATGACTTTAAATTCAATATTAATGTTCACTGTGGTAAAAAATAGATTCTTAAAAACTGTGGACTTAAACATGTCGAAATCAGTGTAACCTGTTCGTAAGGTTGCCACTAATCGCCGATGTAAACAGTATCATAGACAAAGCAGGTAGCGAGTTAGACATGTCTGCCTGTCTGTGCTTTTGGCCTTTCCGTCCGTTGTGGTTAGTTCGAAATCTAATCTAAAAAGGTAAAATTTGTTCCGCTTTCTACAGATTATTTTCGAGAAAGAAAGTAATCAATGCAAGTTCCCGCTTATAATTTCCAAAAAAAAATTATAATTTCTGCCCCATGTTTTAGACAGTTGTCTTATTTTTTCCTTCTTTTCGTCTTCAAAATTCCGACGAAAAAACGTTAGGTAAACTTGTGAATATGAATGTCCGTCTGCTTCTCAATTTTTGCGACCCTCTCATTATGTTGGAAGATTTCCCCTACACTCTATTGGAAACTTAGAGATTCTGTTACATGATCCTAATTATATTTACTACCAATCTCCAATCTCTTTTCAAAGAGACTCAAGTTACATTATGACTTTCCTGGTTAAATTAAACTAAGGCAAATTCTGCACTTGGCAAGTCTACACGCTTATTTTTAAATTTCATCAAGAAAAAACAACTCATTATCCAAATAGTAGTCATTATCTGCATGTATATATAGATCTCACTCAAAGCCTTTATCCATACATAAACCTAAAAACAAAAAAAAATCCAATGTGTGCCCTCAACCGGTTGCGATATGAGAACGTGTGGTCACATCCCTTCAACACCTTAGTCTTCTTGCCTGCAATTTTTCAAAACCTTCCTTTAGCTTCAAAAAGAGAAAAAATCAGATGAAGCCTTATCATGTGCTTGTTCGATAACACTTTTCCATTTTGTTTTTAAATCAATACATAAGTCGTTTTATTATGAACAAACTAGAAGAAAATCTTCGTTTGTGGAAACATCTCTCTAAAGCCCATATGGTAATTTTCGATTACTGTTTGACTGATCTTTTCGAGATTTTTTTTGCAGCCATTGAAAACCAATCAGAGCAAAATAACTATAATATTTCTCAACTATAACATTTCATTAATCTTCTTGATTGTGTCTTGTACATATTCGGGGCATGAAGTATTATTTAAAACCTAAAAAAATGTTTTTATAATCTGGTTAAGTATGACGGAGCGCTTATTTTGTTCCAAATAAAAGACTTCAACGGGCTTCAAATAATATCTACAAATATCGAATAAGACTGACTCCAGTTTTAGATTTAGTGTTTAAAATTTTATTTTTATTTATTAAGAAATTTTACAAATATCTAATGCTGCACACCATCTGCATTTGTTGCTTTGGACTTCAGCTTCTCTCCCATTCAATAATTTTAATTTTTCTAAGCACCCTTTAAAAGTTCCAGGGCATATTTTCCAATTTCTTTGCATCTCGCGTACAGTAGGGCAACGGCTCTTAATCGCTACCAAAGGACTGATTACAGAAACCACAATTATGATGAATATTACGAATTTGTCCACAATCTGAAATAATTAATTTAAATAATTACAAGGAGTTTCAAAATGTTTGCTTGCTGTTTTGAAATGTTTACATTTCATGTTCGTATCCAATGTTTACATTCATGTTTTAAATCTGCCTAAAGGACGATAAAACTATGTGAAATCGGATCCTTTATAAATACTTACGTTATCATAGACTTGCATCAATGCATATGTACATCTGTATTCTATAATTTGAACCAATTTATTGAAAAAGAAATTCGATAAAGGTCGAGCTTAACCTCTTGAGGCCCTTGACCAAATTGTGCATATTTAGGTTTTTATAATTACAGTGACTTCCTCAACGAGAATAAACATATTCTATGGTTTGGGTTAATTGATAACAATGGAAATTTGGAAATACGAAACAATAAATACCAAAATTAATCTTGAAAAGGTTAATAAGAACAAATAAGAAAATATTTTGTGTGGAATTTTTTATACCCACCCCCTTTAACTTTAAAAAATGGCAAAAAAAAGTAACTTTTAAAAGTTGGGCGTGACAGAATTTTTCTATTTTTATGGTATATCGTGTAAGTATTTATTTTGCAATCTATGAGCATTGGACGAAACAACAGACGGGTTCTCAATTTATTTTATACTGCAGGCATGGACTATGATCCATTTGGACTATTTTCAAAAGCAACGAATGTGAGGAACTCCAATTTCTTCATTTTTGCGACCAGGGGAATGTTTACCGCAGATATTACAAAGCTAAGCAGACAGACAGACGGACAGACGAATACGTCACGGTGGATTCGGAACATCTAAATGAATGGTGGACGGACATAATTAAATCGGTTCTAAATTTAATACTGATCGCGTATAAATATACATTTTGCGAGGTCTCTGAAGTTTCCTTCTGGCCATTACGAACAAAATGAGAATATGAATATACCCCCCAATTTCCGGGACGGGTATAAAAATCGCTAGTTGCGTTTGCCGAAAAGGATTGCTTCTAGTGTTACCCGCAACGTGCGAATTCCGGTTGTGAACGTAAAAGATAAAAGTAAATGATTGTATTCAATGTTCTCCATAAAACAATTATATTTTCACTTGTTTATCAGAACATTGTGGTGGAAGATCGAGCCTATTTACTATAGAAAATCTTCTCTTTTTCACTCAACAATAAATAATGATTTCTTTTTTGTTTTTAATTTGTGTCTAAATTTCTTAACAATTGACGAGTCATTTACGTAAATCGCGTTTATAGTTACTGAACAATAATTTTCTAAGTTCTAAGTTTCTCGTCGGCCGGATCTACCACTATGAAATATTGAAATTCATATTAAGCAAAATCGCGCCTTAATAAGTAATCTTTTCGGATGAATGTCTTGGATATATACTTATAATGAGACGTATGTATGCACAGAAAAATAGATATAATTAATATTCCACTCAATATCTTTACCATATTCCCGTTAGGTTTTGCTCCGTTAATTTTCAGAAAACTTTCTCGAATTGTTTTCGAATGCTTTTTATAGATATCAAAAACCAAAAGAAAATGAATTACAATTGTCACGATAAATTTTTTAAACCACAATTTCACGCTAAGAAACCATTTGAAATTCAACTTTTATATAAACTAATATATAAGATTACTATGCCGAATTTATTTTATTTTATACATTTATTTTATTATTTGTAGCTATAAAGCCGTAGACAAATGTACATAGTTACAAGATATGTATAAATATCATTTATACAACAGGCTGCTACTTAAGTAGAAGAACAATTGTACTAAAAGGCTTCTGAAGTAATCAATTCGCTCCATGGTTACGAATAGCAATCGCTTACTGTCAGCAACGAAAGAAATTTATGTGTTTAAGAATGAAGCTAATTTTTTGCAACAAGTATTCAACGAATCATAGAAAGATTTCAAAAGCTGCGCACACAAGAACGATCGTTCGAATCGAATCGTATGATTTCGCAATCTAAACTTTACGCAGTCGAAAAAAGAGAATTTTAAAAAGAAATGAACGAACAAAGAAATGGGTCTGAAAATATGATCAAGGCTATCCAAGTTATAGGACGAGCGGCTGAAAAAAACTTTAATATGCGAAATAAGAAAAGAATGCGCAATATCTAACTTAAAGAGGCAAGATTCAGATTGTACAAGACAAATTGTTGCAGAGATATTATTAATCCTCTGACAGTTGACACTACGGCCATCATGCTTAAATCAATTACGAACAAATTTGTTGCTGGCAATTGGTCCATTCGAGTTGACGATAAACCATGTGGATTATTATACAATTTGGAAGTAAGAATTTGAGTAGTATGATAAACAGCGAGTCGATATTACAAATCTCCCATCAGGCGGTAAGTTGCAGCAGTCTGCAGAATGCTAACAGTGACACGTTACTTGCCTTTTCAGCGACTTTTCGGAGTTATTGTATTTCAGATAGGTGTTCTTCCTTTCAAATAATGTTAAATAGAATTCTCATGCCATCTTTGTTTCCAATATTCAGATATTTTTTTGAATTGATCGAGATTTAAAAATCACGAAAAGGGGCACTTCTCTTTCTTTTGTTACTTTCTTGTTATTTTAAGGATGAACTTGCGATCGTGATCCTCGACCCGCACATAAATTACTACTAGTAATTAATTTTCTAAAGTATGGTTAGAAATCGAATCTGGGTAAGTCGAATTGGTAGTAGCGCTTTTCATTATTTACTACGCTATACAATCGCTCCCGTTTTGCCTAAATATCAAATTTTTATGTACTATATGATGCATCAAGATTTTACTTTTTCCTGTTCGTGCTTCCTTCCGTTAAGTCATTCAAGATTTTTCAAGTTTATTTTTAAAAGAATTTCTTATTCACATAATAAGCTTTGAGCCGCTCTGTCTATTGACATTACCCTCCTGTTTGCTTATATAAATTTTTAACCAACATTTCTTTTATATTCACCTTATTTTGGGGAAAAATCTCTATGATTCTGAATTCGTCGTTGAATTGTTATTGTTATGTTGTTTGAGAATTTACACATTTTTTTTGTTGAATAAGTTTTCAGTTTTTTTTTTTTCTGTTATTTTATATTATGTATTGTTTACGGGGTGAAAACGTATGTGTACATTTTAGGTCAACATAATAATATTTTTCTAACGGCATGTGTTTGAGGTTACGCACGAATGTAATTTCATGCATTTTATAATCATTTCAATTCTATTTCTTTTTGTATATTTATGCCTTGATAACAAAAAACTACGTAAAAAAATAAGAAAATTTAAAATTTATGAGCTTCGCAACACATAATACAAATATATTTTATATGTAACTACTTTGAAAACCAAATTAATCAATGTAATGTTTCATAGATGAAGACGTCATTTGATTTTATGAAAAAACTTAAATGAATAAAATCTTATGGATGAGCAAAAAAATGCTCGTATTTCTTTTAATACCTGATTTAGAAGAAGGACAATAAAGATATAAAATTTCATTTAATAAGCTTTAATTCTGCTTTCGTTTCGCAATAAGGAGACTTATTCTTTTACAATGTAAACACGAACGTTTTGAAATCAATTTTAAATAATGGACTTCAAATAAAATCTTCTTTAATATCTGTATGTTGGGGGATAATGGCACACCAATCTTATCGTTTTCTCAGCAGGACTCATTAAAGAATTTTTATTTATGTATACCCGAAAAGAACAGCTTTGTGGCAATTAAACTGATAAGTAGTGTCAGCTTTAATGTTCTTCCAAGGGCTAGCTGGAGGGCCTTGCAACATAGTGATCTTGCACGGTTACGATTCTGCCGTCAATTTTGACGTTTATAACAATATACATATTTATTTCTTCATTTTTTTTTATTCGGTTTTCATTAAATTATATGCGTCTTCATCAGAATATGGAACAAACTAATGAAAGTATTCTTAAGGGGACTTGATGGTAACGAACTAAACGGCAAGGCAAACCTAAAATTTTAAGACGTATAAATTAAAAATTTTATGTATTGTCACAGCGAAAAGTTAAATCGCTTGCAATCCAATCCAATACCCAATTTATTGTTTATTGATTAATATTACTAAAATGATAAAAATTCAATGAAAACCCATAATATAGCTGTACGTTAGGTAAAGGAATAAATTCGTGAATTTTTCACCAACATTCAAACATATTTTTCTTATATATTAAAGGAACTTTATTAAATCAAA
Organism: Glossina brevipalpis; assembly: GCA_000671755.1. NCBI lineage: Eukaryota > Metazoa > Arthropoda > Insecta > Diptera > Glossinidae > Glossina > Glossina brevipalpis. Next base: position 1,856,132 of record KK351015.1, read on the forward strand.
CGTAGATCATTTTGCTCAATGACCCGATACCATTATTATTCAATTTCTGAAATTTCTAGAATCATTAAAATTTCTCAACATTTTTGATAGAAAATGAGACTCTTGTTATTGATTAATTTTGGATATTTTGCCTCAATTACGCGCAGTAGACAATGGAATCAATTGTCTAACCGCACTGTCCCAATAAACACTAACTCTCTTACGTGTCGTTAATGCGAAATTCGCGATCATTCATCACAACTTCATCCATATTGGACCACAACCTTTCTGATACGTTTATTTCATTGCCCTTTATCAGCCTCTTCAAAAATGTTTCGTTTTGATTTCGTTTCATTTCACAAATGTAATTTCGGTCCGCTAAATTTCTCATTCTTCATTCACATCGAGCTTTTATATCGAGGGTTATCCAAATGGTTCACAACTCTTTTTCCGTCAACGTTTGGTTACACCGTAATCTTCCTAAGTTTTTTGCATCGACTTTTTTAAAGTATTTAAGAAAGAATTTTGTGCCTTCTTCAGAAAGTAGTTAAGTTCACCTGAACTAACAAACACCACAATGGTTTCATGATTATCTGCGGACTGACATCTTTCAAAGAATCCTAATATGACTTGATAGGATTAGTATTACAAAAGTTCAATGACTCTAAAGCGATGTATTGTGAAAAATTAAACTTTATGCTTACATAGAGTTTGGCGTATTGACACAAAATTCCTTCTCGTTCCTTTTAATAAATTTTACCAGGCAACCACCATGTCCCAAATGCGACATAATTGTAAAAACCCAGAAAATAAAAACAATATCAGGGAAAGTATCTTTAACGTACTTTAAATCGGAAAAAAGACCGCTTTTATCCAAGTAGCTTTAATAACTTAAGACATTCACATTCATATTTAATAATGATAATTAATTCCGACTGTTTATAGATTACGCTGATTACTATACTCCTCCTATATACTCTTGTATACTTTTGCATATTAATTGTTGGTAGTGTTGTGCATGCAATTGGACCTAGAATATTTTGAATAATTAACAGAAGAAGAACTTTAGGGTCACATTTTGAAATTACAACTGCATTGAATTCGCTCTGTGGAATGGCCGTTAAAAATGTATAAACAGGAATGTAAACTACTTATTTAAATATAATAAAAGATAACACTAAAGAGAGGTCTTCCCTTAGAGATGGACGTAATACGATAGACAGCTAATGAAGCTGAAAACTTTTGCCATTAGAGGAACATTCATATAAAACTTTTGATACAATTTTATATTTCATTAAAATATTTTATTTGTGAAAAAGCCTGGGGTCTGCATGTGAATGGGAACAAATCATATAATAAGGGATAATTTAACAATAATTTTTTTTTTAAATGTTTCAAATGGAGCAAAAGAAGAAACATGTAATTCAATTTATTTCAACAAAAGAAAATTATGCAATAGGGGAAGCATCCAATACACTTGCTATATAAATTTAAAACGAAAGATTTTGCAAAGTTTATTTAATATAGTTTCTGTTACGATCCTGGTAGATATTTCGAACAATTTTCGATTCAAGCATAACCAAAGGTAGTAAATAGTCATTCCGCAGCTTTGATTTTTTTTACATACATTGTTCTTTGTTTGCATGTTCTATTAATGTGCTTGTACGCGTTTGTATTCAATACCAATCAATCAATTTCAACACATGCTTCAAATTCTAAATTTCTACAAAAATTTTTGAGACTTGAATAATTCAATTGAACAACTGAAGGCGTATAGGGAAACAGAAATTCAAATTCTCTACGCAGTTGAAAAATCCCAACAAAAACAATGGAGGTCAATGAAGCGACATTTAAACAATGTCTTGTGGTGTGTTCCATAATAATAATAATATGATAAGAAATGTGTTAATAAGCAATTTCATGTCAGTTTTATGAGCCTATTGCGTGAAGCTATTCGCCAAAATTATGCCAAGTGTGCGCGAGGATACACTTTCTCGCACTAAATACATTCTTTGAGATATTTTCATCGCAAATTCAATACATATCGTTTTGCAACGCTATTAGTCTTAATTACTTTCATTACTAACCAGCAATATTATCCAATATTATGCATTTTTAAACTGAAGCTTACGCCAGAACTAGAGGAATTCTATTCTTTTTTGTCTTCGTAACTGTCTCTTCGAAATTGTTGTACAATATCGGTCTGGAACCGGGCTACCCGCAAGGTTCACCGACCTCTGCTCTTTAATGTCAATAAATCGCTCTACATAATTGCTTCGACTCGATTGAAAAAATTGAACAAAAAATCTAAGAAATAAAACTAACTCGCCATTCAGTAGCGCCTTTATGATTTCTAACAAAAAAAAAAAATCGACATAACTTATATAAAATTCGTACCCTTTCACATTTTGCTTATTTTCAAAAAAAAGGAAAAATCGGAATGCAGTGTATTGAATATTTATAATTTATATTAAATTTGATTTTCATATTACCAAAAAAACTCATATAAAACGTTAGTTAAACGTTTCCAATGGTACGAAAACCTTTACATACTTATATTCTACGAGTAATCTGAGTAATCTGAGAACAACTATCTGTGTTTATAAAAGTATGTCGAAAGTGTGACTTTAATAAATGTATTTTTAAGCATTACACTTGCATCATACTCAAGCACACACAATATAAGTTATTTTGGCATTGATAACAATACTCCTGAAGTGTTATTGCAGACGCCACCAAATTTAATGATGTTTGAAATTAAAAACTCTGTTCATAATACATTTTCGCAATAATTCCTCCAGTATGTTACAATCATTAAATTTGTCATAGAATTTATCTGTATGTACAATTAAACTGAACTGAAATATTAACGACCGACAGTAATATCAATTTATGTTGATATTATTACGTGAACACAGTTCTTAAAATAAATTAGATTTTCAATAATATTAATAGAGCTACCATGCGTGGATGAAATAAATTTAACTTATAGACGGACCTAATAATGTACAGTTTTATATTTTGATCATATTGCAAGGACGGATTAAACTTATATGAAAATATCATATTTTCTCTCTTCTTTTTACAGTGGAGTGATGCGATGCTACGTTGAACAAATTTTTTATATTATTTGTCAGGTTTTTAAATGTTTTAAGTGTTTATAATTTACATAAATATTTTTAATACCTTAATAAGGAATAAATCAGAGAGGAAAGTAAAAATAATATCGATTCTTTGAATGATTTTAAACATTTTTCTACAAGAAGTTTTCAATTGTGCCCCAAAGTTAATTATAAGCAAAGATAAGGATATGATTGTATTTGCATCAGAATTTTGATGCTCCGCACTTGTTTTTATAAGATATTTAATTGCAACACATAATGAATATTTATTCGACCGATACGCATCATATTTTGCAGGAATCCTTCACGTACATTTTGCAGGTAATATTTTATATTGACCTTATTAATGAGACATGAAAGATTACGTTTAATTTAGGTGCTGAGAAATTTGCTATTTGAATTTAACTTGTCAAAAATGCCAAAGCGAATGATTTGTGCTACTCACGCTGATCAAACATATTGTACTATATTCGAAAAGTGTTGAAATTCATCTCACCAGCTCCAAAGTAATTTTTTTCGAGTCCTATATCCAAGCGAAAGCTTTTTCTAATCTCCGAATAATCGATTTCCAAAATATACTTTCAAACGTTCGATTCGGGGTTTTCTCTTAAATCAAATGAAAAGAGATGTTTCCGAAGCGTTTTTTTGAGCCATCAGATGAATTAAATGAAATTTAGTCAAGCGAATAAAGTAGTTGCAGAACGGGTTTGCAGATGTTGAATTTCTAACGGAAAAGTCCAAAAAACGAAAAGAAATGTAAAGGGGGATACTATCGCGAAACTCGTTTGAGACTTAAAAAATATTTCATAGCTACCTAATCATCATCGGAAATCGTCAATCAACGATTTGTGGACAACTAATTCTCAATTTTCTTGATGGTATAATGTGATCAAATACTTTTTCAACAACTCCGAAGCTGAAATTCCAATTTTAAAGAAAAGTTTGATATAACTTTTGCGGTCGACTTTTTCACTCACACTAAAAATCGAAATATACAATTTTTTAGGTAGAGGCGGGGAAATGGTTTTCACTCACTACTAAAGCTATTGGCACCACAGATGGCAAAAAAAACTACTTTTCGAATAATCCGATTGGATTGAATGGAGAAGTCATAACATTGATCGAATGCAATCTACAGAAATCAAATACGAATTTCACTTTAGTAAAAACATTTGACAAGTCCAATATCCATTGGCGGGTGGCATTAAAAAGAAGAAGATTTTCTGGATTTTTTGGGTTTTTTTCTTGCGAATCTTAATTCGAAATATAACAAAACAAAATGGCTTATTTTCATTAGGTGATCTTTGATTATTTGTATGAGTAAACATCACCCAAAAGCTTAGAAAATTATATATTGATGTAAGATGGTGAATGTCAAAAACAAGCTCCATTAGGAATTCTTATAATTAAGCTTAATACACTTTTAGTATCTTGATCGCAATCTCCGGTTTGCACGATATTTAAATCGGACTGTTCCTGTTCGCTTAGGTTTAGAATAAACTCAGATTTGCTTTATACTTAAATATTCTTATAATTCTCGAAGTGATAAAAACTGTCACATAGAGTCGAAATTACTGGCATATATTTTGGAATTGCTACGGCATTGAGGTAAATATATCGAATTTGCTGAATTTGAACTATTTCGGTGTGCTCTTTGGATTCCATTTCCTATAAGCTAGACGTAGGGTTTTTCCGCAAAAATAAATATAAAATTCCATTAAATAAATTTGTTGAGGGTAATTAACGATCGGCTTCACCCGACTACAACGTTTTAACTTGTTCCAATATAAAATTTATCATCTAGTTAGATTTTCGAAAAGATGCAATAGCCAGAAGACGTAAACAATTTGAAGATTTTGTGATCTCAAGTGTTTCGTCACAAAACAAAATTGTTAAAATCTTCTACAACATATTTAATTGCTTTAAAAGCAAATTTTACATAATGGAATTAAAAAGAAGTTTTAAAATTTAAACGGCCAATACTTCAATATTATATATCAAAGAAAAATTGTAAAACTAAGGAAATATTTACACAGACACATTTTCAAAGTGTGCACGCCCGAGTAGAACACATGCCAAATTAAGTATGTATGTGTTCTTCAAAAGTACTTGATAAGGATTTTTGTTGGAGTATATTTTCCTCTTTTTTCTTGTCTTCTTTTTATATATTTCCAAACGAGGATTATGAATTCTAATTTCATCATTCTATATGCAACGTGTAAGCAAAGACTTTCGGATATAGAGTTATTGAAATCAGTGCATTAATTCAGAAAACAATTTCTCAATGTGTCAAGTACTTTTCTGTAATAAGCTTTCTCTTTTCTCACTAATAGATCAAATTTAAAAGCGAACAGTTTTTTACAAATCGATTGAATTTGTTTTCACAACCATGAATATCAGATTTCTTGTTGAATTTTCTAATAATTTTTAATTTTTGTTGATAATTGCTGAGTATCCACGCTTCGTTTTAAGGTGAATGTAGTGTGCTCTTTCAACTTCCTCCCTAAATCTTAGGTTACATTGAAATTCACATACATGCACTTCTCAGTTATTTGATAAAAAGAAAAACAAAAAATAGGAAAAGGAAAAGGCGAACAGAAATTTTTACCTTTATTCATTCAGAGTTAAGGACTTTTGAATGACATGTTTTCAAATAAGAAGGATTTTAAGTAGGGTGTGTTCTTTATAACCGCTCCGTTGTAAGTGTATAAGCATTTATATCCATGTGAATTTCCTTTATCTGTATATGAACACACCTTATTTATTTCTATTCGATGCTTTTTATAAAAAGAAATTGAAAATCGAAAAATAATTCGTTAGCCATTTTTGTGTGTGACTTTTGATAAGAATTAAAATTAAATTGAATTGACTTATACCACCCATCCTATCTAACTACCACGTGTCCAATTCTATTCAAGGATTTAATGTACATCGCATTGTAAAAGTATTGCTTGCTTAAGCGAATGGGTCGATGGATTTCAAAATGCTTTCGGTCAGTTTAGTTGTTTTATTCGCTTCTAAAGAATTTCATTTGATGAAATGAAATGTTGATTAGAAAATACCTCTGGGCTAAATAAAAATAAATCAAAAAATAAAAATAAATTAAACTACATTTTGATAAGTTTTTTATTGATTTTTAAACGTTTGATTTGCCTTCAAGGCAAATTATCTTGAATAACAAGTCTTTGTTTAAAATTTTAATTTAAAATATTTCAGGAAATTCTTTGATACAATTTGTTTGAAAACTTTCGAATCGCATTAAAAAAATATTTGTTTCACTATTTTACCGGTTGTAGAAAACAAAAATTTAATGAAACCATAAATCATAAAGAAATGTTTTTAAATATAAGAAAACAAATCTTTGGAAAAGATAGAAAGACAAACAAGAACAAGCAAGCAACGTAATGATTTTAATGCAAATGTATCGAAAAACGAAAAAAAAATCGAAATGAAAAATTCGGTATCCTGCACCGAAACAGAATCTCTATTACAACCTCCATCTGACCTAGATCAAAGTTATGTTTCGCAGCTAATGTCAGTAAGAACCTTAGTGAAGAATATCGGAGAGAACGTTTCCTCATAACGGATTCCTTTCTTTTTAAAGTTCCCTTTTGTGAGAAGACGTCTTTAAATCTCTCTACTTTTTTATTTGAATCTTTCTTGGATTTGAAACGCCATTTGCTTACTATTGGTTTTTTCCCTGAGGCAGCTCAAGCGTCACTACTAAAAAGAGACTAATATGATACTTCCATTGCACGTTTCCACAGGCGGACCTTGTGGACCACTTAAACTTAAATTTCCCTATACCTTATTTCCTATGCTAAGATAAGAAAGACGATTTTGTTAGGCTTTTTAGTTCTAGTTGATCTTCGTAAAGCTCTTTCGACATCAGATAGTATTCTAAGAGCGCTTGCCTTATTTTTTAAGAAGCCAGTTTTAACGAATGCATTACCTATTTCATCAATAGAATAAAGTACATCATCTTTTTCAATTTTACTTTTATTTTGTAACAGTTGCCTATTTGGTATCGTCGCTCAGGGTTTCCCCAGGATCCGTTCCAAGAAATATTAATTTTCAATTTAAGAAACCTTCATATTTGTTGAATTTTTAATATTTTGTTGGGGGAAAATGAGTCTTAGAAGCTAGTTTTATGTAATGTAATGAGATGTTGAAATTAGGAAAGAAAAAGTCGGCACCAGTGGGTAGCCTTTGTGAACTGATCGCTGTCTTCCGTCATTGTCGTTGTGTCTGTTGCAGAATCTACAGGCTGGTATCTGAAAGAGCGCGTTGCACGCTTACACATATCTGACCCTGACGTGTACACGGAAAAGGAAGAAAGGATATTAAATAAAAATAAGTCCCGTCGCACTGCTTCTTAGCTATTGGTCCCAATTGATTGTACGGTTCGTCAAAGGATGTATACAAAAGATTTCTTTTGATGAACCTTCATGAATGAAGCTTTCTTCCATAAAAAAGGCGTTTCGGCTAATTTCAAAGGGGTTTTAACCCGCTTATGCTGACTTGCTAGTGGTACTTCTTAACAACTCAGCTACGGTAGCAGACTCTTGTTGGAATAGTTTTCCTTTTTCTTTGGACAATTTATTTTCACACCAGCAAAATAAGTTTCAAATCTGCAGTAATTTTCTTTGAACTCTCTTCTCCATCTCATCCTGTACAGTATCCCGCCAACCTTCCATTTAGCAATAGGCCTTGCACACCATTTTCACATTTCTCCCAATCGCTGCAACCATTAAGTCTTTAAATTTGCAGCCAGGTTTTTAGCATTTTTTATTTTAGTAGTATACACAAAGGTCTATTTTCTGTTGTAATACATGTGCTTCTCATGTGTAAAAAGCCTGCGACTGTTTGTTGAAGAGAATATTCCAGAAATTTAAACTATATACAGAATAAGAGATCACTCCCATCTGACATGTCTTGCTACCGGCAAATGCGAAGAACAGGAAAAAATCAAGAAACTTTGTTTGTTTGTTTATGTTACTTTCTTTACATTTTATTTTCAGATCAGACCAACCACTACGAATATCAACCTCGACAGTAAAACTAAAAAATTATGGAAAATATCCCTAAAAATGCCACCAATCACAAAATTACACACACAACCAGAATCTGATTTAAAAATAAAAGAATACTTATTACACTTACATTATCAGACTTACATCGATGCATAAAGTTTTTCAAATCAAATTGTCCAAGCAATGCGTACTTACAAGATAGCATATATATGTATGATATATATACCGGCCGTAACTCTCTCATTGTATTACAAATTCGTTACATGCAAGGTGTTCACCGCACTTGACTACCACACCAATTGACCATTAAAATTATACCCAAAGGAATCAGCGGGAGTTATGAGATTTATTTCTGAAAACAAAAAAAAAACAAACACAAAAAGTAACTAAATGCGAAGAAAGAAAAATCTCATTTAAGTATGCCGGGGTAAAGTTTCTTTTTATTGATAGAAAAAGGCCACCGGATTATGCAGAAAATTTCTTTACTATGTTTTCACCGTTAATATGTTAAATCTATAGTTCTATAAAAGAAAATATTTTTGCAATTGTTATGTTGTCGTTTGTCTTATAAATAAGTTTTTTTTATTTTCGTGCCATAATTCAACCACTAATGTGACATTTTCGATTATATTCTAACGTGTAATGTGCTTTCTACTTTCATGGCTAACCATTAAGGATTTGGTGTTGATATATTATTCGTTATGAACATATTTCACAATTGATTAAGGTATTAAACATAAGAGATACGTGTAAATAACTGCGAGAAAACAATTCAAAAACTTTGAAATTAAAATTAAAATCATAAATTTTTATAGGAAGCAAATGAAAGAAAACTTATGGCAACTAATTTGCGTTTTTTTTTTTTGTGGAATTTTGAGATTCCTTTTTGATTCACTCACATAGAAGGAGATTAATAAAAGGCTAGAGCCCTTTAAACAACATCATTTGCTGTTATAATATCTATATAGAGGACATGATTTTTTCTCTAATTACAACTGTTGTCGCATGTTTTAGATAAATATTGGTGTGAAACGTTTTCTGCTAGTACATAAATAAGAAGAACGCATGCTTAGATCGATATTTTTCGAAGTTCTTTCATTTGATTCCCTTATGTTGCGGCGAAATTCAACATAATCTATAGATTGAATCAAGCGTGAAGCGATAACTACTTAGGCGCGAATCGATCATTAAAAAAACAAAATATAAAGTTATTATCAATTTATCTATCGGGACGCAACCAGCTTTTTTCAAAAACGAATTTAAAAAATACGAACAGAAATCTTTTCCATAAAATATAATCTATCTATCCCATAAAAATATGGTTTACAAGATTTAAATTTACTTACGAGAGTATCACGATTTTGTGTTATTTTAAATTTTATTTCTAAACAATGATAAAGTGGTTCTATAAATATAGAAATAACTTCACTAGGGAGGCGTTCTTCCTGCAAAATGATGAAATTCAAAGAAAATGATTTTAAATTGCAAGATGAAGTTCGAAATTTAAAGTTTTTATTTCATTCAGGGAAATGTAACTTTTGAGCAATTTAAAATCCAATGTCTTCTTACAACACGACTATTTAAAAAAAGTGAAATATAGTGTTAGAAACTCGTCGAGATGTTAGGCGAATATTGTGCTAATTGTGTCACTCTTGCAAGACACTTTTATCGACCAGTGCATTGTGTATAACCGTCACTCTAATTGCATAGAAAGGCAAATAAAAGAAAAGTTACAGGTTTTTGACGGAAAAGCAGTCTACTTTCGTCTACTTCGGGCAAAATTTTTATTTCATTATTTCATTACCATTTCATTTCATTAAAGATATTTATTCCTCTCTTGCATTAAATAAATATAAATTTGTTCTGGTTCGGTGTAAATTTGCGTAAAAACTATCATCAATCACTTCTACTGTTCAACAGAAAATGTTTTTTTCATCGTACAAACCGGTCAAACCGTATATAAAGGGTGTGTAGAAGACAACTGATTACGCAAAGCAAGACATATACTGTTAAAGTTTATGCTAATCCAAAAAACGTTCTCACATGTGTTTTTGGAAAAGAATTTTTCTTGCTTTTCTCAAAGAGGTCTTTCAACTTAATGAGGGTAAATACATTTTTGTCACAGCAAATGTGCAAAAACTTACATAATTTCCTTATTTAATATGTGCTTGCGTTAATTTCGTCATTTTCTCGACTTGGAAAAGCCATTTATTGAGAAAAATTAGTACAACGAGTATTAAGCAAAATTATTTCTATCGTTTTCGACAACTTTTTCCCGGTTTTTTTGCAAAATGGCGATACCGTGTCGGAAGAAAAAGCGATCTTCTGAGGCTACCCATGAATCGGCTCTTTGTCGCACTTCTTCAACTTTGTGGAACCGCGTATCAGCCAAGCCGTGCTACATTGATCTATCGATCGAGTTGCAACCTCGTATCCTTGACAACTCTTGCGACGTATGGCCAAGCGTTGAATGAATTTGTGTCTGTTAGCAGCTGTTGCTGGGCGTTTTTGAAACAATAAATCGTTCAATAGGTTCAATTGACGTCGGTAGAGATCTGCAGTAACAGTTTTATTAGGATTTACCAGCTCGTAATACACTACACCTTGCTGATCTTCCAATGCAATGTTAAGCTTTCGGAAACTGCTATTTTAGGTGAAGGAAAGTCAAAATCACCGAATATAACCATTATGCATGCTTGTGTTTCCCATTACTTTATCATTTTTACATGTAGAATTTGCTGGCCAAAATTAACGCAAGCACCAAATAGAAAATTCAGAAATTTGTTCATATATGCATTGTATATACGTGAGATTAGCATGCTGTAAACACATACGTAAAATTTCCTAACATATCCTAACACCCCATTAAAACAACGTATGCATATGTATTGATGTTGAGTAAAGTTGATTGAGAACGAATGTCTTCGGCAAACATGAGCTTGCATAATAAATACTTCGTCGTATTGTATAAAAATGTACAACACGTACGTAAGAGTGTCATGATGGATGATATGCTGTAGCCTTTAAGTATTTCTTTTACAAAAATTAAAATTTGTTTGTGTGCTGTTTTCGACGCGCGCACACTTGGCTACCCTCCAACAAAGGATCACCATAATTTTTCATGTATTTACATAAACAAAAAAAAAACTTCCCGTTATTGTTGCTTCTGCAATCGTAGCTATAAAAACGTTATAGTTGGCGATGCCTCTGATGTTTTCGGTAAGCATTTAGGGAATTCTGCTATTTATCTGCTATTTTGTTCATGCAAAACTGTCAAAATTTGATTTACTCACTTGATTACATCGCTTTTGTTATTATTATTCCTGTTACAGTTGTTAATATGGATTTTGATTTTTCCTTTGAGTGAGATCTATGCAGAAAATTTAGGAAAAAAGAAAAATTTAACTGTCAAGTGGCGTGTAACTTGTTGAGAAAATCGAAAGACTTCGTACGAGCACCAATTATGATTTATATTTGATGATTGATGATATTGATAGAAAACAAAGCTGAATAGTTACACAGTCCAGCATTAATTTATTTCTATACAAATACATAGATAGCGCTTTGTTTATTATTATTATTTAATGCAGTATGTGTTTATTGCAGACATTTTCCTGCAAATACTATAAAAGCTTTAAGAACTTGCCCTCAAATGAATCTCACTGAATGTGATGTCTTAAAGTATCTTAGAAGATAGATTTTTATTTTTTGAAACAGTTCCCAATCAAGTTTCTACTTGTGACTAGTTCGAATATTGAACAAAGCTCTATTAAGCCTACGTATACTATTCCTTTCGCTTCGAATTTTTAAATTTGAAAAAATCAGATCTCTCGATACAACTGAAGTAAACCTTACAGCTGTCGCTCTACAATAAATATCGATATTAAATTTGATTTAAGTACCAGGTTAAGTCGATACATGCTGGCAACTACCATCTGACATCCTTATCTACAGTTTAAAGTTACTTAGGTATACATATTGAGAAGAGATTTCAAGCAGCCAAGTATTTTTTTTAATTTCAACCTATCAAAATATCAAAAATAGCAGATACAACACGATTAACTTTCTGATAACTTCGAAAAGAACAATTTTTGTTAAAAGTTTCTACAGATTTTAAGCCTAAGCGAAAAGAAGTAATTGGGAAACTATGAAAAAGATTTCAAAGTTAAACATTTATTTCCATCGATTTCATTACATACATGTTACTTTGAATTAAATTCAAAATTCATGTTTCAGCAGCATAATAGTATATATTATAACCATGAATTCACTTACAATAACTTTAAGACCTTGGGCATCTATAAAGCCACATGATTTTTATACCCATCACTAAAGGATGGTACTACATTCATGATGTCATTTTGTTTGCAACATATATCTGTGCAAAAATAGAGGATATCGATCTCAACCAGCCGACGTAGTAGAGTATTAGAGAGCAGTAGAAATCATTTTCACAGTCGTAAACATTAAGATGTCTAAATCAAGTTTGACCAAAACAGTGAAATGAATGAAATGAATGGAATGAATTTCTGTGGGCGGAAAGCAAGACTTGGCACACTCAGCTTCTAATAATACTAAAGACGAAAATAACCCCTTTTTATACATGCAAACAATATTGTATTCATAAAACATTGAAAATACAGCTGTCAACATACTTGGGTTAAATTTCATATCTATAGATGAAAATGCAAAATCCTTTATGTACATATGACCGCACTAAACTTATTCAGAGTATTACTTACTGTTCACATATGATGTAGTGTGGGTTAAAGAAGCGATTTAAGTGGAATTAAAAGATTATCAGAAAAGTTCCATTAATGTGAAATATTATATTATCGAAATATTTTTATATTTACTTCATAACGTATATAACCCTTTTCTTTACCGTATCAAATGTTTAACATTTTTTTGTTAACTTCTAGACAATCACTTCCTATTATTAATGATCATCAGTTATTTTTTCGCAAGTCAAAATGAAATTATGAATTCGATGACATGTTAAAAGTAATGGAGTGCAAATGAAAATGATGAATGACTTTATTTTTCTTTCATTCATATATCACTAAAAGGAAGAAATAAACCATACCATAACGTAAAGGATTAAATGAATATTGATTATAGGGCAAATTAAAGAACTTTATTGCAAGCATTCACTTATCGTCTTTTGCTTTTCATAAATGCCTTCCGTTTGTAAACTTTGCGAGAACTTTGGCCGTTAATCTAATTATTGAAATATTAAACTTATCGGAAAAGGTATCGATTTCAAGACACTCCCTGATAAAACTTACTTCAACCAGAAAATGAAAAGTTACTAATTTTGTTGTTCTCTTTGTAACTTAAGTAAATATATTTCCTCTTAATAAACAAAGACAAAGTAAACATTTGTAGTATAGATATTTACTTTCTAACGCGCAAGTGGATCAATTAAAATATGTTTGTAAAAAAGATGTAAAAATCAGAAAAATTTAAAAAAAAGCAAATTTAAAATGTATGTTCTTAGCCCAATATGATAATGGTTCGATCGGTATATAATTCTTTAATAAGTCTAGATGCTTTTGATTAAGCGTAGCACATTGCAGTCCAGGGCCGCTGGGGGGCAATACTCGGCCAAAGGAGACAGCAAGTTATCATCCTAGAAAATCCCGACATTATGACTCTCGCAATACAGGGCCTTTTTCCACTGCTTGTAGCTTTTCATACTGACGACTTCATTTCGTTGCAGCAACTCATAATGCCCTGGACATAGTTAATCCTACCAAATTCCCAAAACGGACTTTGCATGGGTATTGACTTTTACTGCCAACTGTAATTGTTCACTTGTTCTGCATCAATGTTATTTGCACTTCTGATAGCGTAATGTATCCATTAATCATCGTATTTTAATCTATTTTTTTTACTATTTTACTCAGCTGCGCTATCCTCAGACTTAAAAAAATCTAACTTCCAGTAAATGAAGTTTATCCCAAAGATCTCGATCTGGTTAAAACTCTAAAAATCTACAGCAGAATAACCTATACATGTTCTCATTTCAAACCTAAAGATGGTAGACATATTTTTACGGGTGACACTACAGCACCACCGCCCTGGAGCTGTAAGAATTTATTCATAATCTGTAACAACCTGATGTCTTTAAAATTCGTTCAAAACGAAATGTTACTTTCTTGCTTATAAGAAGGTTTTGTGCTAAAGCAAACTTTGACATTTTCTGTTAAAATATTAGTAACTTTTCACATTTTTGTTTATTTTTAGAGCTTTTTTCTTTGCCTTTTTCCTACTTTCGATTTGTTTTTATTTTGATGTATCCTTTATTGGTTGTATTTAATTTCAATTGAAATTTGTATTGTTTTTCTTACGAAGCCACAGTAAATATTTACATTTTGAAGATACGAAAACGTACATAGAAATATATACGAGTGTGGGTAGATGGATTTATTATGTTTATGTACACATGCTACTAAATTACTATTTGCACATCAGGTCCACTTTATTTATGTTTACCGTAAAAAAAAAATTAAAAAAGTTTGAGAAGACTCTTAATTCATAAAACGTAAAACCCTTGGATTTTTTTTTTTGAAATATCGGGCATAATAGCATTGACAAAGATCCAAACGATTTCAGCTACTTCGTATATTGAGACTTACAGGATTGATTTGAGTGTCTTTTGAATCATTAACTAATGTATACAATAGACGAAAGGAACCTAAACATATGTCTCATGAATTGTAAGTTATGTTTACAAAGCAAGCTGTATAAATATTTGTCGTAACATGAAAAAAAATCTTTTTACCTTTTTATCCCATTGTCTTGCAAAACAAGTACTTTGATGAGTTAAGAAAGCGTTGCATGTGACAAATCATTAACAAGTCAATCGTGTATTTGAACCTAAATATCTTTTTTCTAACATTAGCGCGACTGCAATAGTTCGGAAAAACTAGTTAAACCCGAAGAAAAAGTTATGCTCTATTCTATGCCATATATGATTTAAATTATTCCTAATTTGTACTGAAACTTTTGCTTTTTAACAAATTACAATTCTAAGCCCTCAACCGATTACAATGAATATACGCAGCGGATATTCCAGAAAATACACATATACGATATCTTAAGATACACTTTCTGAAACTTTAGCACTTAAACTAAAATTCATGGATAAGGGATCTTACCTTGGGTTTTTAATTCCTTTGATCACAATTTTGAGTCATTTCTGTTAACTTTAAATGCTAACCAAAAGATATTGATGGGAAAAAACAAGAGGAAGAAAACAGATTACGCCTTTTTAATAAAGATAGATATACCAATTGTCGGAAACATTTGTGATCAAGTTTCTAAGCACAAGCATTTGCCAAAAGTAATAATTAACACCAATATACCGTCTGTAACGTTAAAGTGTTCATTAGAGCGAATCTGAATTTGGCGAATATTTAATAAACGTCGACGTTAAAAATGATTTCAATCTAATCACGATTTCATATCATAGGACAAAACATTGTTGTCCTTCGTGAATGCAGAATTTTGATATAAACTACCACTCATTCTACTCTTCAGCAACAATTTTTAACTAAGCTTTATTATTAAAGGATTTTATTTTTAGCTGACATTGTTGTGCACTATAAACTTGTTATTGCCTTTTTAGTTTTCGTAAGCAGCTGGCAAAAGTCACAAAATTTTCATCTGAAAATACTATTTAAAGAGCGTCAATAATGGCGACATCTGTATGTTATCCTGCGAACCTATAGACTGACATGATACGTATTTTTAAGTGATTCGTCGGTTATAGTGGTTTGGTATTCTAAATCCAATTCTAAAATTAGCACTCTATTACAAACTATAATAAAATTCATTAATTTACGTTAGAGATGAAAAAATTCAGTTGAAATAATTGTATGTTATATAAGTATTCTAGAAAAATTGTTTATATTGTCATTGAATGAATGATAAATTTACTTAATTTATTAATTCTCGTTCATTTTTGTGTGTGTATTTATATTTTTTATTAGACAATTCCATCTATTAAACGAATAAACTTGAGCTCGGCTGCAAGTCATTTATACCCACCACCGAAGGTGAAGATAAGATAAGGCTGGTGGATATAAAAAATTCGACACAGCCGAATATAACTTTCTCACTTGTTATTTTTCATATATTATATATATATTATATTTTCATATATTATTTTTCATATAGAACAAAATGCAAAGATTCTTAAGCGTTTATTCAGAATCCAGTAGATCTTACAGAAAATTTTTTTTACTTTTCAAGAAAACCGTTTAATAACCGGCTATATAATATTAAATAGATTAATTGAAAACGAGTAAAACCGTTACAGTCAAACAAGCCCCATCGCCAAATATCCAACACCAGCACAATTTTATCTAATACAACTCTTGATTTACTTTCATAAGAAGACATGAAAAATTACAAATACATTATGGCATTGTCCAAACAGCAGACCTACGTCGTTCAAATTTGGCAAAGTTGTCGCGGAATTATTTTCTTCATAAAATATAAAAATTAAATCTTTGGGACATATAGAGGTTTACTTTTCATACGACAGGTTATATAGGTGGCGGTTCAAAGAGTTATCCCATTCTATTGTGTACATTTATAGACCAAAATTTTTTTTATATAAAAGCCCGTTCCAATGTCGACATTGATGGTCCAATCAAATCTATTTTCAATAGCGTTCGTCCTTGGACCAAAACGCATAAATTACACCAAATAACTCAAAAATTGTGACCTTTAGGTTGAACACAAAAATACTTGGACAAACATCACACTGCTTCTGGTCGTACATACATCCACAAAAACTTGATATACCCTAAATATTACGTATTGGAAAGCAATCGGTTGAGAATTGAGATTGAGTGCTAGAAATAAGATTAGCCAAAAAATATAGTTACGTGAAAAGTGTAAACAAAACTAAAAGTAATAAACATATTTTTGTCCAACATTATACGTTTTTAAATGTCCGATTCTAGCCACATCTTATTTAAAATTGTTCAAAATTAATTCTACAACCACAAGGGGATATTTCGTCTTTTTCGTCTCTTAAACTGGTTACCTCTGATGATGCATTTAATTTGATTTGCAACAACAATTTTTGGCTTTCTATCGCATTCGTTATCAAGTTTTTTCCATTACACACATACAACAAATATAACAATAATGATATTATTATTGCTTATCAAAATATAAGACTTTAACACGAAACTTTTTAGACTTTATTCTATTAAAATTAACTCAATACCGTTTAAAATGTTAAATATTTGTTTTTGAGTTTTTTAATGCTTTCCGCCAATTAGCAAAAAATGTTAATGATGCTTATATTAAACTCTTGGGGTAAGTGCCTGCAGCTGCAATCCTTATTTATTACATATGCGCTTACAGTGTATAAATAAACTTGTAAATAAACAAATATTCTACTGCTTTTTTAATATCGTCTGTCTGCTAGATTTACGAAGAAGTCTTCCCTTGGAATACCAAAATATGTTCATTTCTTGTTTATATAGCATCTATTAAGTCAAGATATTTGAAAAATATGTTACATAGCATGAAATCTGCCATCAAAACACAAGCTTCCATTTTTTTTTTTTTTTTGGCTTTTTTGGTTTTCTCTTTTGCCAAATTTTACTAATGAAAGAAGCGAATGTCTTATATATGAAATCATCAATCTTAATAATTTTAAGGTTTTGTCACTTTCTGTGGGCATGGGCTTTATTACTATTTTAAAGCACTTACAGTCACTTATATACATCTAAGTAAATAATACAGGGATTAAATAACTTTATAAAAGATTTTAGTACAAACTATATTAAAATTTGATTTACTCTTTTCCTTTTCATTTTTATGTCGAAATATCTAACGCTTTGTTGTACAACACTTTTTAATCTTTGCATTTTCTTGTTTCCATACCAAATAGAAACATTCTAAAACCGGTCTATCGGCAAGTTCTTAAAGCCAGTATATGTGCTTTTTGGACGACACAATCAAAAACAGGTCTCCCAACTTTAGAGGCTTCTCAACTCAAACAAGGCGAAGGCGTTAAAAAATCTGTTAATGCCAAGAAAACGAAAAGAACACGATCCGCTATTAACTAATATGTAGCAAAAGGATTGAATATTTCCCTAAAAAATTCCCGAAATCCTGAACCCAAACCTCCGCGGATTTTGAAAGGCTACGCTTGTGAAATTTCGTCAGAAATTTAATTGAAGAAAAAGCTCAAACACAACGACGATTAGTATCTCCTATACACTGATGGCTCTAAATTTGCTGATTTACCATCTGCTTATGCCGTGCTAGATGCCTTAGTATGCTTCAAGGCAAATTCTATTACATTTCGATATTCACAAACGAAGCCAAAGCTATCGTTCAACCGCTACTGTCACAACAAACTCCAAAGTGGTATTGTCACTGGCAACTTGTCTGTGTTAAAAGCTATCCGGAATCCCTCGATATGCAACTGAAGTACCGTTAACAAATTAAGAAATGCCTTCGCAATATTCGTAAATGAAACTAAGACGCTTTGGTTCCCTAGTTACATCTGTTTGTTGGGAATGAGCATTGTGCGACAAAGTCTGCTTTTTAAATTAGGTTTAGAAGAAGAAAACCAAATATTCGGTTTTAACATCATACAGCAATTCTTGCATTTCGTATGCTTCCTTCTACTTGTTTTAATAAAATGCAACGCAGTCCTCGCTGAAGAAGTACATCTGCTCACAGTACATTTATCTCCAGAATAATTTCAATTAAAGCTCTTCAACATTTTTTTATTGCAATTTGCAAAATAACTAATATTTTGACAACATTTCTGATTTAATCTCCATTTTTATTCTAATCACTATTCGAACCATTTAATTAAGCTTTTTATATTTTTATTGCTGGCTCAGATTTCTTAACGGTTTTCAAGAAAATTAAAAAAGTGTATAAGCTTACTGATATCCTTCGCTTTATACTTATACTGTCTAGGATGAACGAACTTCGTTAAAATGCTAAAAATGTTTGTTACGTTGCTGCTATTAAATTACTTGTGATTAATTTGAGTAAAAGATTTTAAGGAAAAGGTACACGTTCTTCGCTATGTTTGTACACATCAATGCACAACTAAAACACAACTTATCAAGGACAATAATTATCGAGGAACAAAAGAAAAATCATACTAATGATCAATCGGTATATCGATAAAGACCGGCAGGTTGTACACGGACAAACCCTGCGCATATATATTAGCTTGTAAATCAAGTTGTCAAGCATACATATGTAACCAAAAAAAAAAACACCAATAGCAAAAATCGAATGTTCAATTCGAATCGAATATGGAGCGCCCAACGTCAAGGGTTAATAAGTATTAGGAAATCTGGAAAATATTAATTCTAACAATGGATCGAATGCATGAGATAAGCATGTGTATATATACGTAATCTTTCTAGGCTGAATGCTTTTAATGCTATCTGAAAAGTAAATACAGTTCGTTCTGGAGCTCTTAAGTAGAACCTTTTTCACTTTTAAGCATTTACTCATCTTTTAGATGCTTTTCAATAAAATGTTTTTATTTTTTTTGGATCTTATTTATTTATGTCCTTTATCTGCGGAAAAGAGATAATTTAACTACTGCCACGTTGCTATATATCAGTTACTCATGTTACTTCATTCAACTTCAAGAATTCAAAAAAGAAATCTGAATATTCAGAACAAAAAATAGGTAAAGAAGTAAAAATGATTATATTGATGGAGCATTGCGCTTACACCAAGAACACAGTCTTTACCATCTCGACGCATATTTCTGGACGACACAAATGAAACAAGGAAATTAGTATATAACCGTTTGCTAGAGTAACAAGCATAATAACAACGTATGTAGAAAGCAAAACAACACAGAACAACTAGTAATAATTGGTGAAAGCAAAGGGAAAAAAATTAACTAAAATAAGGGTAAAAATGCATTGCTCGAATAGATATTTGTGCACAATTATGTGTTCCTCTATGTGTTTGCTAGCTTTTCTCATATGGGGGAAATGTACTTTTTCCCTAAAAGATCAAAAGCAGCCTTGGAAACGTGTTTTGGATTATAATTAAGAGCAGCAACCCGAATGATGGTGATGTCTGGTATTTATTTGTCGAAACGTAAAGAAACAAAAAAAAATAAAGGAAAACTTATTCAAATCTTTGCTATATGCATGCACAAGTGAAAATACGTACTAGTCATTAATTTATGGAAATTAAATTTTTGACGAAGGATTTTTTCTTTTAATTGCCAACTTGGAAGCTGCTGTCATTTCTTTTTCAGGCTATTAGTGCATCCATGACATTATTTTGTTTCTATTTCATTGATTTTTCTCTTTTTTGTTATTATAAGCAAAATTAAAACTAAAAATGGTCATAAATCACAGGCGTAATGAATATGGAACCAAGTTATAAAAACATATACGTCATATGGAAAACTAAGACATTTTCGAGCATTCCTTATAATTCATTTGGTTTCGTCGAGTTTGGGTTCATCGAGTAGTACGCGCAAAAAGGAGCGCTTATAGCAAGAAAAACAATGGCGATGGCCACCATCATCACCACCAGAGACTGGAAATAGTAGAAAATTTTCAGCTAATAAATTGCTTTTACCGATAATTTTCTTAAAAGCTTTGAATTTTTTCTGTTTTAAAATTTTTTTTCTTCAATTAGCTTTCTATTTCTCTTGGCTCCGCTCCGTTAACAATTTGATCGTGTTTGGAAATTTTCATTTGTCATCATTGCTGCAAGTTTTTTACAGTAGACTAAAATCATCGTTTTAGTAACGAGCGCTTATGCTCTTTGCCGTCTCTTTCTTTCGATTTGATATATTTTCAATTTAAATTTGTATAGAGCGCCATCTACTGCGTTTCATCTAATCTTTTGTTCATAAAATGTGCTGGTGGTTGTCATATATAAATATAACCTAGACTGGCGCTAATTGAATCTGAAACAGGGTAACACATCAAAAATATAAATCATAAATATTTCGCGTAATATTATCCAAAAACTCCTGTACTAAACACATCTTCCCTTTTATAATTCATTCACATTAATTGCGTTACAATAAAACGTATAAATATAAATAAAATAAAATAAATTATCTTGGAAAAGTTTTGCGAAATTTCCAGCTCCTAATAAATACGCAAACAAATATGCACACACACTTGGAAAAATGTACTGGGCTGTATTCTTGTTACATTCGTTTCTTCTTATTCTTATAGGTCATGCCAGGACAGTGTACTTAAAAGCAGATGTTCGCAAAATTATCATGACAAAGATAGAGAGGCTAAAACAGGTACTAGCACAACAGATGTAAACTTTTCATTTACAAATTTTTATTTACAAATGCTTCTTGTAATTCTTACAGCACATGCAATTCACAACATTAGCTACAGGTAAACGAATAAAGCATGTTCAGATTTAATAAACTCCTCGTATAGGTATGGGACCCAAATAATATCTACCGTTATGTTATGTTTGCGTTTTAAGCGTATGATTTGTCAACTCAATTAGCATTATTTAGACGGTTTTCAATAATTATAAACGAGATTAAGTCGGTTTGAAAATAAATAAAATCACTTTTTAAATTCTTTAAAAGAAGGAGAAAACTTCATTTTCTCGAAATAAAATGAAATATACAAAATATAATATTATATATTTAAATTATATTCAAGATTTTTAAAGAAAATTTAGATTAAAAGTAATTATAGTTTGCAATTAGTTACGCATTCTAGTCCAAATTACGAAGGCTGACGGAATTTAAAGTAGTTATGATACATCTTGCCTGGAGCAACACTTAATGAGCGTCTGAACTAAAAGCCCTTATCACGTTGAAATTCATTTGACGAGTTTGGAAAAACATTTTAAAAAAATCATCTAGCGACAATAGAGAAAATAGAAAATTTGCGAATCAACAATAGGTTAAATGAATTGTTCGTGGAATAGATATAAAAGAATATCTTAAATTGCACATCCACATTTTAGTTTTCTCAATTAACAACAAAATCCCTCCGTAAATCTTTTACTTAGCTGAACCACAACAACAATTAAGTCCACATAAATATAAAAGAGAGAACGTGAGATACTTCATCAATTGAAAATTAAACTTTTCTTAATTTACCACATTTATCCGAGATATCCTGATAGAGTCCGTAAATTAATGAAGGCGAAATAACATAATAGAATTAATTTTAAAAAAAATTGCGCGAATACCTTTTAGAAATATTTCACTAGAATACATCGGACAGACACTTATAAATTTTAATGGAGCCTTTTTATTATAAAGAGATAACATATTGTACAATAATTATTACTAAGAATTTAGTGTGAAAATTATTAAAATTTGCATTATTAAAAATTAATTTTGATTAAACGCATTAATTTGCTAAACAACTTAAACTACATTAAAGAAATTATAATTAATTGCAATATATAACATTAAACTAAGTCTCATAAATAAAAATAAATATGTGACCTTCTTTCAAAGAGCTTATAAATTATAATCAGGCAAGTTCTAGTTTTTTTCATTTTCTAAATAAGGTGTTATAATTATCTATAATTAAATTCACTAAACCGTACTTTATGTCTGAGTGGGATGTTAATAATCACATAGAAGACTTCATTTCAAAATCATAATTTAATAATTCTTCTTCTGTTTATAGACTATTTATATAAAAAAAAAAAAAATAAGCACCTTTTTTGTATATATTTATCATCTAAACATTATGTAGGATTTTTACATTATTTTTCTTATATTTACATAATACATAGTATTTTTATGGTGGTTTTGATTTTTATTATTTTTATTTTAATTTTAATTTGTAACTTTCTCATTTTTCAACGGCAAACCCTCCTCATTGTGCATATCGGATACTTTTTTACGTTCTGGAGGATTGTTCCAAGGTTGCAGTTCACCTGAACCTAGACAGATATACACCAAAGCGCCCGATATGTATGTGACCGATAAAATCCAAAATACGATTTGCCACTGATGATAAGATTTCTATGAGAGAGAGAGAGAGAGAGAGAAAGGGAGAATTTAAGAAATAAATTTTGATTTGAATAATATTTTCTGCGAAAAATTTGCAAAAAGATTTTTTTATTGTGGATTTGTCAGTTAGTCTATCGGGACTCCTTGTATCGCTTTTGTATCTCATAGCTGGCTCCGGAAAGTACTTGTACAAAAATTTAAGCTAATAATGTCCATAAGTTGCAAATTTATATTGGCTTATTAGAAGAACGAAAAGACCCCGCCTATCCTCGCGTTAGGCGAAAGCTGCAGCGTGTGGTTTAAAAGATTGAAAAGACTTCTCACATCATTAGCTCTTACCGCCAGTTCTATACATAGCCCGAATCAGTATTGTTCGCAAATACACACAAATCAAATAGAAATTATTGTATCAGGTTGACAAATGCTTCACTACATACGTCTCTAATTGCCAGCTAAAGCTAATAGAAGCCTTTCTCTACGATTACAATCCATTCACCTGTAACAACCCATTTCATAATGCCCTAATCAACTTTGGGAAATACAGGTCCGAGTTTCATCTACAAATATAAGCACACTTTTTTACTTACATCTTCATACGTTAAAGCTCCCACCATCCAAGTAGATAGAAAACCACCGAATGATGACAAAGTGTTTGCTAAACCAAATATGGTGCCACTGAAATTGGGCGCTATATCCAAACCATTGCCCAAATAACCTGCTGTCACGGCGCCATGAGTGAATAACGCCAAAGTGAAAATGGTAACAGACCAAACCGCTTCACGTCCCAAAAATACCTGAGCCACCATTAAGAAGCCAGGTGTTAATAAAGCTAAAATAATATATGCTTATATGTTAATGTGTGTGTGCATAAATGTTTGAACTTTTTAAATTTGATTTATATATAATGGTTTTACATTTTCATTTTGCTCAAGTATAGAGAAACTATAAAAAATGTTTCTATAAATATAATTACAAAAATTATACTTTTATTACACTTACCGAATGCTGTGAAAACTTTTCTAGTTGTTGTTGTTGTCAGTGTACCACGTTTACGTAAATAATCAGCGAAACATGACGAACTAAATGCCATTATATATTTACCCAAATACGGCAGCGAAGAAAATAAACCGTTCTAAAAAGAAAGTAAATTTTACTTTGAATATATTTCCCTCCTCAATAATATTTAATTTAATACATTACCTCTTTAATATTGAAGTGTAAAATCTGATGCATAAATGTGGGCAATTGGTTAATAACCGTAAAGAAACCGAACACCGAGAGACCATGAGTTATAATAATGGCCCAAACAGCTGGCGAGCACAACATATCCATCCATGGCACATAACTGGGACGTTTTTTCGAGGTTGAGGTACCTATAGCCTCTTCAATTTCTCGACGCTCCTCAGCAGTTATGCGAGGATGTGTAGCAGGCGTTTCATAGACAAAAGTAAACCAACAAACAGACCATAATAAGCCGACCGCTCCTAAAATATCAAATAAAAATTCTTTATTAATATTTGCGTTTTGAAATATTTTTAACTGCATAAAATCTAAATATATATTATTTTTCTAATTATTGTTAAGCGATTTCTCAGAAATGTGTTTGACGTATTTTGTTTATTTCATTTATTCAGTTAATTAAACATATTTATCATTCGTCAAGTATTTCTTATAAGCATCAACACGTGCCACGTGTTACTTTAGATAACAAACATCTGAGATCGTATGCTATTTACGTACTTATTTCAAAATGGATGCTTTTTTAACAAAATAATTACATGCAGTCAGTAAAAATAGTTTTTGTAACAATTAATGACGTCTTATTAAAATTATTAACGTATAATAATTTTAAGAAAATCATTTTTGATACAGATCAACTAAGATCTAAACTAACCCTGATGTAAACCAAATTTCCATACAAAATGTAATAGTTCGATATTTGTGGAAGAATACATATATATATATTTAATATTAATTAATATATTTAAATTTCAATTTTTGTTAAAATCTTTGATTTATTTAATTATTGCGGATCTAACTGCACGAGAATCGCATACGTTTTTACTGAATCGTCGAGTTGATCCAACAAATAACGGATAAAATATGAATTTTTATTTCAAGGTTTGCGACATTAATAAAAATAGACGGGGAAATCAAAACAAACATATCGCAGCCGTCTTCGCTAATCTTTGAAGCTTATACCGGAACATAATTATGCGATTCATATTTCTAATAGATTATTCCAAAAACAATCTTTGAAATTAATTTGATTACACAAGAGGGTTGTATAAGCGAAGGAGTGAAAAAAAGTCAAATGAATGGGAGAGTGTATGAAAAATAAGATGGGCGAAAAGACGGACAAATAGGCAGAGGAACTGATGGGCAGCCCTAGAAGATTCTAATAGGAGTTAGTAATATGTATATAAATATCTTCCTACGGGTGCAGCACACAATTTCCATAGTCTGATTTATATTAAACTTTCTTTGATGCTAATTTTTTATTTTGAAAACAAGAAAAAATCATACGAAAACAATGACAGTTGCGTAGAGTGGTTGTTGGATCCGTTTAAAAACCCTAGTGCAATAATGGAGAAAATTGGGTTCTTTAGAGCCGCACTTTGTAGCGATGTGTCCGTTTACAGACTTAAAGGTTCGTTTGGAACACGAAGACTTTAACGCATACTTTTTTACTAAAGTATTTCTTGCAATGTAAAGGGTGCGGAGCGTTCAAAAGTTCACAAAAAGACCAACACTAACTATGGGGAGTGACATATTGTGCCCAAATTTCTCTGTTATGAGTAATAAAGTGCATTACGTTAAGTAGAGCAATTTTCAAGATTCAATAAAAGAATTGTGTCTGGGCAAAACTGAATGTTCGGAAGAACATGGACCAAAGATTCATAATCAATTTCATTTTTTCGCAATACTTGATTTGGCTTATTTTGCTCTTTATAGAGAAACTTTCAAAGTCCAATTTTTAATGTCATATTTGACATAGCAGAAAAACTTTTTTATATCAAATTTTACCTAATTAATAAAAATTGACGTTTTGTTTTCACATTCGTACAAAAAAGTTTCGAAATAGTTCTATTTTAACCATATTTTATATAAATCCTTTCAAGACTTTGGTTAAAAGGATTCTGCTAATCGGTTAACCGGTTTAATCGGCTTCTGTTAAAAGCTTTTGTTTATGACTTTGCTAGTTAAATTTAAAACTTCGCACCCTTTATATATCCCTTATATATAGCTTTTTCGGACCTTCGAGCCATAGGACAATTACTGTCCGTTACGTTGTTTTCATTTAATAATTATTTTTTATTTTTAATATTTTTTATATAAATTAAATAGTCTTAACCTTATATACACATCAATTAAGCAAATTAATTAATGTGAAAATTACCTGTCGCATAGAAGACACTAGACCATCCCGCCACAGAAATGAGATAGCCACATACGGGCATAGTTATTGCGGCCCCCAAAGATGATGCTGAAAATACAGACAAGCTGTAGCTATTAAAAACTCTACTAACTCCAGAGATGTTTAAATTTTTATAGACGCTTACCCATCATGTTGGACATAAATTTAGATCTCTCCATAGGTGGTATCCAAACGGCTGCAACTGGATGTATCGCAGGCCACGAAGCGCCCAACATAAAGCCAAGTACAACGCGGACAATTATCAAAACCACGTAATTCATATGTGCAGCCAGTGGTGTTACTAGTGTCAACAAACTAGCCCACAACATGGAATGCCCAAATACTCGACGGCCCCCTATCAATTCGGCCAATCGTCCGCCTGGTAATTCTGTTAGTATGTAACCCCAAAAGAAGCAACCAAGCACAAAATTCTGTTGATATGAATCCCAAGCAAAGCGTTCATCCAACTCAGCGACATTATCAACATCATTATCTATTAATGCTGTCGTCAAATTACTACTGCTATCAACTGCTGCTGCTACTATTGTTGTTGTTGTGTTTTCTATAGGTTTCACCATTGCGACAATGGCTATTGTAAGATTTACACGTAGAGCATAATTCAGCATGAAGCCGAGCATTGTTAAAATATTTAATACTTGGCGGCATGATAAGAAATCTACAAATGTTAAAAAAGACAACATTTCAAATTTAATTAAATGATTGAAAATACAAAAAAAAAGAACTGATTCATTTGAAAACTGGTGCGTAAATCAAATAAGAAATCATTAAAGTTACAAAGTTTATTGAATTAATCATATAACAAAGCAAACCAGTCGAATTCAGTTAAAAGCGCTAAATACTGACTGATGTAATTACATAGTTTTATTACTATTTACGATTTAATGAATGATAACAACTAGGAACAGATTTTTATATGAACATCCATCAGTGAATCTTGTCCACCTATTACTCGAAATAATACGAATTAAGTTACGCTGAATTTCTTCTTCACTTATTTACTTCCTTTATTAACACCTCTAGGGAAAAATCGTTTTTTTCTCATCTTATGCTCCATATACAATATCTAAATAAGTAAAGAAGTTGCTTTTGCTAAAAACTGCCCAAGTATGTCTTTTTTACGAATGTGATTTACAAAATAATTCATGCGCTTAAAAAAAATTTATAATGAGTAATACAACAAGTTCTGTTATGTTAAAAGGTTGTTGACTTTTATAAAAGCGAAAAAAAATTTATGTCATTATTAACTTACTACGCAAGTTATCGTATGACTGCATTATGCAGATTCTTGTAGTTTGTACGGCATCATGCTATCTGAGTTATGTTTATTGTTATCCGTAAATTTTTTTCTTTCTAAAATTAATATCAAAAAATTTACAAATATTTAACGTATTTAACATGTACAAGCGTGATCTCACGTTAATAACGAGTGGAATTAATAACAGCAAACTCAACTGATCTTCCGGTTTTTCTTTTTTTGCACCAAATATACATCAAAGGTTAAAAGAACATCGTAGCAGAATGTGTTTAAACATTTTGACAAAAAATGTCTCTTCCTTTACTAATTTAGTAAACAACATTTTGAAAATAAGAAAATATGAACTTTTTGGAGATCGAAATTGAAAATATATTTATCATTTTTGGAAAATAAACTTAAGAAACTTTATCTGCACATTTCCGTTGGTATTCGATTATCAGACGACATTACTAAACTGTCATCATCATTAGACTAAATTTCAAACCCACTTAATACATTTAAAATAATTGTGCAAAGATCGATTCACATTATCTAGTTCATTGTTCATATTTCAGACACCATCTGACATTTCAATTCGAAAGTTTGACATTTATGATCATAAGTTTCTTCTTGTTGAAAATTATAGCTCAGCGAAAAAATGGAATTAATGACTTCTTAAGAGTTTCTATGTAGATTACCAAAAACAGGGTGCATCGATCAACTTATTTTCACTTTTGGAAATGAAGAACTGTCAAACGTTGTTTAACCTTGACCGCAATTCGAACGCCGGTTATCCAAAATTAATTGCTGTGCCAGAAAACATTAATGTGCAAATATATAAAAAATTGCAGGATCATCTAACCGTGAAAATATTCGTTCTCGCAGTTGCCATATAATCTGACAAAATGCTTATCAAATGCAATGCTTCAGGAAACGTATATAAGATTTTAACAGGTGAAGAGCCATGAATCTACGCGTCTAAGCCGGAAAGTAAACACAGCAGTTCACCGTACAAGTGTTTTAAGATGAATCAAATTCAACAAAAGTTGTTCGCTCTGTTTTTTCTGGAAAACGGATCGTGAGTGATGCACAACCATTTGTTTGCCGGAAGTCCTCGATGAAATACGGGAAACGTATAAACGGATCGTTCTTTATCAGGACTATGAAAAATCTCATAAATGTCTCTCACTTCTAAGGATTGGTTATTTAGCAAAGTATCTGATTTTAAAGATTTTTTTTGTTCCTGAACATCGAGAATAAATTGCGTGACCTTCGCCTATAGAAGGAATCCTTGATGTGTTTGGAGGGAAAAAAGGCTTCGACATATGGCTCAAACGTAAGCCAAAGTGTATAGATCATGAAGAGGAATATTATGAAAAACAATAAAGCAACAATGCCATGCAATAAAATGCATTGAAAAACAATAAAATAAAACAAAGAGAATTTCCTTTTCTGCTATTAGACATCAAATATAAATAGTGCCACATGTATCGTCGTACGCTATCGGCTTTTCATCATCCGTTCTCTAGATTTCAATTATTGTTCATTTTAGATTACATTACACACACACATTAGCAATGTTTTTATCATTTTCTATATATAACTCCTAATGCAATCATCTTTATATGGGCGTTGTAAAGGATGCCAAGTTTTTTTTTGGTTTATAGGTAAATACAGTTATGTCAATAGTGAACAAAGTACAGGGGTTTTTATAAAACAAAGACCCATACAAAAAGGGAGATTTATGGAAAATATAACAAAAACGAAAGAAATTTAAAATGAGACGGAAAAACTTGCGTTATTCAAAAAATATTTATATAAATGCTAATTGCATTCTATAGAGATTTTGTCAAGTTCTTTATCCAAGCTATATATAGAATGTGCCAAAAATGCCACTATTGTTATCGTATTTTATCCGCTTGATAACAGTTGTTAAAGGAGCACACAGTATTTTCAACATATGGAAATACCGTACGAGTGTTTCGATTTAGATGATGTCACGAAATAACCCTGGACTCTAGAGTTAAATTTAAAAATGAATGAAATTTAAATGTTCAAGAAAGGAAGAAAATAAGAGCAACTTCCAACGAACGCCGAAGGTTTGAATATATGGACCGCAAAACCACGCGCGCATATATATAATATCGTCAGATTGCGTTATGTCAATAATACAAAGCGAATTAATTGCAGAAAATAAATTTTATAAAAATATCCAAACAACGTGATCGGACAGTTGGCATTTTTTCAAAAATCTGAGAAAATTCTTCAAAATGAAAAGAACGTCTGCTCACATAGCAGCAAGAAAGATTTTGCTCATAATATCGAGAGAAGATGTATACTTTGTTACATTACAGGTTTTATAAAAATATTCTTGTATCGTTAACCATTTGCAGCCACATTTTTATGTAAAAATTCCTATGATAAACATATATTATTATTTTTATACAGAAACACAAACTTACAATATTTCAAGGTCATAAAAGAGAGATTAAATAGCGAAAAGAGAGCAAGAGCCTATACATGTGAATGAAAGAAATCCACTCTACATAGCGTCACTGACATACATACACATGCTCAGTTTCAAACACTTTATGGAGAGGTGTGTACTTGTGCTTTACTATCGAAAGGTATGTGAATATTTTCATCTAGTTTGCAACATAAAGATTTATACTTTATTGGAAACTTTTTATCCGGAGAGCTGTGAATTCTCTAAGACAAAAAAGGCAATCGAATTTTATTCTCATTCGCATTTCTATAACATATCCAGCAATAAAGCTCATAGTAAATCCCAACGATTTCGTCTCCGCCAGTCTTTCTATGTTTAGCAATTCGATAATTCCAATTATTGGTCTCCATAATTGATACGGAAATGTTTAAAGTATTTGGGAACGAACCAAGCTTTAACAAATGGAAATGAATGAAAAAATTTGGATAATTGGCGATAGCCCATCAGAAGCTATTAAGCTAAATTTTTTCAGGCTGCTAGTAGCTAAATTTGAGCAGAAAGATAAAACGAAATATAAATGCAGTTTAAGGCCAATTAAAAACAGTTCTTTAACATTTCAAATTTCCCAAGAGAGGTGGTAGTAGGAAAAGAACAGAAATTAAATCCTTCTTTCACGCTCCTTTCTTCTGTAAAAATCTTGTCATCTTGTATGTGTACGTGATTAAATATATTTTCTTAATAAAATTTTCATGCTCATCACCGAATCATGTTGTTTATTAATCTAAGAAATAATTCTCGAAAATTCTAAGTATATACACACTTTACCAGGAGGAAATTTGGGTTTAATGTAGACTTTCAGATTTCTATCTCTCCAATTCATTAAGATGGAAATTTAGAATGCTTAGATATACTTAGAATACAATTTCGAACACCAAAAAAAAGCCAAGAAAATCTGAAAATTTTAGCAATTACATACTATCTGGATCGCTTAAATCATAATGATACAAATATTTATCGGAGTAACATTAGTCATTTTATTGACAGCTACAAACAAACTTCGTCTTGTAAAGAAAGTATATCGGATATATACGAAAGCGAACGAAGTTCTTTTATTTGTTCATAAATCAGATTGCTATCGCACAATTTTACAAATCAATCATTACTTAGATGATATTAAAGATTCGCTTAAAACCATCGATAAATGTTGTCCGCTTTGTTGCTTTTTTATTATCACAAAACCACTGTTCATTATTTTTTTTAGAAAACATTAGTTGCAAAAAAAAAAAAACGTGAAAACATAAAAAATTCATTAAATTGAAAAAGTATATGTTTTCTCTATATACAATAGAAAGAAATGCACTTTTTATTGTTTGGTTTTTTTTACATTTTATTTGCTTGAACACACCTCTTTTTTCTAAATATATAATGTAAATGACTCAACGACCTGTTGTTTTTAATCACATGATACCGGTCTTGAAAACTACTGAATGTAATTAACGATTTTAAAAATCACGTTTTAATTTATGGCGAAAATATAATTCATGCATAAAAATGAAAACAAATTAACTGCGACACTACTCCGAGATAAATAAAAAGTAAGCTTCCAATTGCAAGAGGTTCTTGATAGGCATGACTAAATAAACTATTCCCAATCAACTCGCAAACATGAGCATTGCTCACATGGTAACAAAATTTCTTTATAAATTCGACATATATTTGAATTCTTCCAAATAGAGTTGATGCGAAATTAAATTTTTGTGCTGGATTTAAATTTGAAATCGTTGAAGACTTTATTGAATTTATTGATCTAAGCAAATACGTTTTTAATATCATAACTATTAGTGAACTCAGCCTTTGAACGAACTAGGGCGTAACATGGTTTCGAAACTTGTTGTCATTCTGACTGTAGTCCAAAGTTCAAGCTCAGCGCAATATCGAATCCTTTTCTAATTAGAAGGACAGATTGCTTGTACTGATGAAACCTATTTACATATTGTTTTATTTCTAGGAGTTAGGTAAAGGTAATGAAAAAATCAGTATGCCCTCGTCTTTCGACTTGCGAGTGCAAAATCAAATTTCCAACGAAATGTTTGTAATTTTTGATGAAACTATACTTATCTTAAAAGCTACTGAATATAATTTCGAAAATCACGTTTTAATTTACTTCATGCAAAGAATGCAAGAAAATCAGGAGAAGACAATTTTTAACAATGATATTATCTCCTACTATTTAGCCATTACAATACTTAGAAAAAACGGCCCGCAAACATTCACAACCGTATCGAAACATTAAGTAGTCAATAACTTAAAAATATTTTAATAAATTACTTGCATACCATGCTAAAAAGGATTTGAAAACTGGGACACAAAAGCTACTTACAAAATAACTTAATTATAGTATTATAGCAGAGCAAGACTAATCATTATACATCTTAGATCCTACATTCGAGAAGAAATATTTAAAGCAAATCAGAGTGCGCAAGGCCGACCCTTAAATACCAGTTCGTTAATACATTTCTTCATGTGTTTTCTTCATAAAAGACCAAAAAAACTATACATTGAGACATCAAATCATTATTTTTTATCGATTTGTATCAGAAAATGCTAAAGATTAGATTTTGTTATTGTTTTGTAAAAAGCCTTATAGCCTGACGGAGTCCATAAGATGATCCCGTCTAATTCAAATTGCTTTTCAGCGGTTTTTGTCAAGAAATATTAAAAATTATAGATTTTTCTTATAGGGAATTTTTTAAATCTATCCAAACTAATCCAAACAAATCCACTCAGATCTGATAATGGTTCAGATAATGATTCTAAATCTGTCGGTATGGTAACAAAGTAAAATTTCTCTGGCAGTCGCATTAGCCTGCATAAACTTAACATACTTTCACCATAACTGATATGAGGTATTGATTCGCTTATAATTTATAAGAAAGTCAACCAATTTCAAACTTCTGGATACTTCCTTTAAGTGAATTTTTTTTTTAAACGAAGTTTCTAAGCAAACAAGCGTAGCTGAGGCGCACATCTCAGTTATATAGAAGAAGATAGAATTACTCTTATACCTACGAGGTCTCGTTTCAATAATAGGCCATGTATTTGACTGCATCGTCGAATCGATAGTCAAGAAGGTATGTATTTTATAAGATTTTTATCATGTATTTTTTATTCAACACAAATGATACTCAGTGATGAGCATGATAAAATATATTTGCTGTTAGAAACAAAATGGTAAAACTCTGTTTAAAATTTTTACGTATACAGTAAAACTACTTTTGCCGCGTATAATTTTTCATTATATTATTCTATTATTAAGAACAACATGTTTTTTATGCAATAAAAAATGTAAAAGCTCTTTGTTGAACATTTTAACATTTAATTAACAAACATTTATATATTGAAAAAGAAAATTTACTTCCTTAAAATATACATTAACAACAATTCTTGGAACGGAACTAACCTTGTTGAACAGATTAACATATAATGTCCATCAATTTATATAGAATGTTTTATTTCCCTGATCATTATCCACACGTAGTGGTATGTAATAATGACAGAGCTTCATGTTAACAGATATATAATAAGATCTATTGTACATTATTATTACATTTCTTTTGCATTAGGCAGAGCGCGCAATATGTTGCTCTTTATCATTGTCCTAATTTCATTCATATTTTCATAAGGTCGAGTATCCATATATACAGAACAAATGTATTGATTTAAAGCTTTAACTGCACATGATTACAGAGCACTTGCTTTCTTATGTATTGTTTACTTATATACATATATTATGTATGCATGTATATAATAATGATTGCAGATTGCTATTAATGGACTGATTTCTAAGAAAAATTTTCCATTGTATTCATTCATGAGTTGAACAATTACATGTTAAGTTGGTTCATTTATAGAAGTTTAGATTCTACCATATGTAGATGTTTATCAAATTCGAGCTATACATTTTTCCAAACCCCGAAATTGACGTGCTTTTTTTCGATTCCCTCCAAAATTAATATTCGTCTTCTGTTATTGGTTAACAAATCATCGTACAAGATTGGACGGTATTCACTATGTAGATTGTGTGTTCAAAAAAAGAAAATGATTTTTTAACATTGCAGTATTTGAAGTACATAAAATATATATGCTGTCTGATTGCGTTTATAATCTGCAGCTATATTTGTTGTTGAAGACTTTTCCGTAACAAATTCAAGTCACATTGTTACATAAATGATCTTTTTTAGGGTTATAAAATTCCAGTAACATCGTATTTTATAAATAAAAATAAACCCCTTACTTTATTTTGATTTATATTTTTATGTAAGAAATTTTTTTTATAAGAATGTTTTCGAAATCAAATAAATAATTGAATTCAAACCAAATCCGTCGGTTGCGGCTTTCCGATAAAACACTTCACCTATCAACTTTTTTCTACATATTGTCTTGTTTTTCTCTAGCGTTCTCTAAACAAAAACTTGTTTTCCATGACAAACAACAAATTTTAATTGTGCAATTATTTTAAACGAACACATGGCAAAGCATAAACTGTACAAAATAGATAAAATAAATGAAAAGAATAAATTATTTTAATTCTAACACAAAAGTAATTAAAGCAATATTATTATTGAATGTACACCTATGTCTTCATTTGCCTAAAGCTGTAAAATAAAATTATATTGTTTATATAAATGGATTTTTGAATAGCATTTAACTCCATTTTAGCTGCCTTCTCGTTGAGCTGAAGTCATTCTCATCACAGGTGATTGAAGATAATTTTGTTATACATTTCATGGTTGGCGCATTTAAAGTCAGGACCGTCTCAGACTCAAAATTACTTAAAAATTTTCGAATAACTTCTCAGAGATTTTTTTTTTTGGAAGCAAGACAAAATCGGTAGAAAGTATAACCCTTTTAAAAATTTGGATTTATGCATTCGTTGTTAATGCATAAGATAAAAATAAATTCAGACTCCGTCATCCATCTCGACAATGGAAATTGAAATTTTAAATGTTTCAAAAATGATTCCTATTTGCTTTCGAACATCTCGAAAGGAGTTAGAGGACTGAAACAAAAAAAAAACAAAAGACATTTTTATATATATCCTTCAAAATACTTTATATACCTTGAAAGGCGTTCGAAAAAAAGGAATTTTTATGCATATATTTTATATACAGATACCGAAAACTCCTGTCCATGTTTCGAACAGCACAAATAATAATTCTTTGACATCTTGAATAAGCTATATTTAATAATATAAATTTCCATCATCATTTATGACTTTTTGTGTACCCCAATTTTAAAAAATACCTCGTCCCTTGAGCCAGTCCTTGCCTGATGTCTTCTTCGTTTTAATAAGGACAGAAACAATTGATAATCGGAAATTACTAGGTCCGAGGGGTTGGTCGATTATGCAAATGATTATAACAACGGTACGGGGTGGCTAAGAGCGATTAGGCGTTAACTTCGTATGTACGATCAAAATGAACGATTGCGAGTTTTCATGAAATAAATATGGTGGAGGCGACACAATTTCACAGCCTAACTGCGCGCGTTTCTGACAACTCCCCAAAGCATTATGTTGGCTGGAATTATCTCTGCATTGCAATCATGAAAAGCATGTCTTTCCCTCCCTCTTTCCTTGGAGAGCAATTTTCAAATTATGCTGACGTTAACTCCCCGAATTTAGCCTTTCGTTTGATTTCAACAGCTCAAAATGTATTGATTTTCGAATGTCCCACATTATACGCAACACTCTCTTACTCAGGCCCTGCTTCGGTTTAAGGCAGGTTTTTCGGATTCATATTATGCCCTTTTCTTTAAAGTGTTTTCATAGTTAATCCATTTTTCATCCACGGTTATCACGGTTCAAGAAGAGTTCAAAACGTATTGCAACCGGAACAGATAAAACTTCCCGATTATCATGAAATTCTAAGTCAATTAAAGAATTAAGTTGCACAGATGAACGGACAAAAATGTTTAAATCGGTTCAGAAATTGATACTGATGAGGAATGCATATATGTTTTGTAGGCTCTTTGAAGCTTCATTCTGAATTTTGCGAACGGTCGAAAACATATAAAAAGTTAAACGTAGAATATATATTCATGGATAATTCTTTACCACAAAATTAAGTTAACTTAAGAGACTATTATTTTTTATTTACAACGATATAAGTGAAACCATTTTTATACTCATCCTTTATAGGAACCTGTGAACGATTAATACAAAGTTTTAATCAGCATCTGAATTGAACGTTAGTTATATTTTTTGATATATTGCGGATGTGCTAACGATCTGATTATGCTTATTTTTGCACTGGAACTGTAAGGGTTGCAGGTTACTACTAAACGAAGACTACTCCTAGTACATATGCAAGTCAACTTTCTATTAAAATTTTACATTTTTCTTAAGTTCGCGTTAGAAGTGTTCGAAAACTTTTTTAAATAATTCTGTATAAATAAAAGAAGCAGTGCAGACATCTACGCTTACTATTTAATACTCAGTTCAAATTCTTCCGATCTCTTTTAAAAAATTAAAAAATCTGAAAATACACATAATTCGGTCTACTTTCTGTAAATAGAAACTTCTGAGTGCATTTTTTATTAAGCGAATGCTTTTTTTTGCTATTTCATACGTACTATTGTAAGTTTTTGTTGATTTATAACTTACTCTTTGCACCTTAAGCAATATAATTTTTTGTAATCGTTACCTAAATGTGTCTAAATTTATCTTCAACACTTGAGTGTAACAAAATATGTTTTTAATTAGTCTACACTACTGCGTTATTATTATTTACGACAATTGTTTTCAATTTGTTGACAATCTATAGTAAAAAATAACTTATAATGTAAATGAAGCGTTTAACGATAGCGAAATAAATATTAATTAATGAATTCTAATAACATATGCAACCATACGCGTGTAATCCAACAATTTGTCCAATCCAACATTTTGTTTCGAGGATAAAGTCCGCCACATAGAAAGAAGCAGTACCACAAAAAAACCCATTTATATTCGATTTACAACTTCAAACAAATGTGTAACCAAATATTCGACATTAGAAAGTCATATGCAGGGTGTCTCGAAATTTACACAAGATTTCAATTAAATAGAAACAGAGTTATTTTTTTTAATTGTAATTTTTTTATTGAATCATAACATACATAGGATAGGGTTGTGCGTGGAATAGCACATCGGGCAAAAAGCCTCCACAGCACATGGGTACACCTTTATCGAAATTGTCCATGGCGATTTTGTGTCATCAGGCTCATTTTCAAAAAAGTATCATCCAACGATGTCTTCACCGCACAATCTGCACCAAACAGTGATACGTTTGCTTTCGGCAATCACATAAGGGCTCTCTCTGAATCCTCAATGCGGCAATTCTGCCGATTCAAAGTTGATGAAGTGAAATCAATATTGTGGCCACTAAACTTTCATTTTTGTTTAAATGTTGTTCAATAATGAAAAACGTTACTCATCTCTTGAATAAACTCTCCTCGGTATTAGCGGCGATAATTGAGAGTTTCAGCTGTTTTTTTATGTAAACGCAACTCTAAGAGATTTTTGTGGCAACTCTCCTTTCAATACTAACGCAACCATATTTGACATAAATAGAGAGCGAATTTCAAAGCTGATATGCTTACAATATACTCAAAGTGGCAATAGCAGTGATAGTGTCATCAATCGGACGTGAGCACAATAGCTTGCGTGAACGAAATTCGGAGGCGAAATTCGGGGCGAAAGAGAATCAATTAGAATTGCATTTGCATTACGAATTCTATATACAGTGCAACATAACACCGTTTGTTAACGGTGAGTTGCTCGCTGGCATGGCTCTGGGTAATATTTGAGCCAAACCTGACCTGCTGTTGATTATTTTTAATTTTGTGTAATTTCTTTCGGTTTATTAGTTTTAGGTCAGGCAAGTTTGAGAGTATATATCACAAATAGCAGTAGATTTCAAATCTTCTTTATTTTTCTACACGAGCTCTTGAGAAGCACCAACCATCCCAAATGAAATTCATGTGCTTATTACGAATGTTTAAATATTATGGACCCTTGCACGAGCATTTCTAAGAGTTATAAAAGCAATAACAACATTCTAACTGAAAAGTGTTCGCTTACGGAGCCATTCACATCTGATTCTATTACTCGACATTTGTCAATCGATAAATATATTAATGGAGGCTACGATTGACTAACTTTATAACGGAAATTTCAAGTCATCGATTTAGAAAAATAAATTTGTATAATCGAAGGAGACTCATGGAATGCATTATAGAAAATTGATTCATGAAAATATTTTTTTAAACAAATTAAAAAACAAACCTGCAATTATGTAAATTATAAGACAATATCAGCATTTTTTTCTCAACAAAGCGATAAAACCAGTTGATAAAATAAATTTTAATTGTATGTCTACACATGCATAACTGGGTATATAATTGCTTTGAAAAAAAAAACGGGCTTATCAAAATAGGAATCGTGCAAATTGTTGTTAAAGAAAAAGACAATAACACTTAACGAAACGTAAAGATTCTTTTATGCGTTCGTTTCTTTTTGCTAAGTGTAAAGTTTAATTCGCAATTAATTATTAATTATTAACTACATAAAGCGTAATGAACATTATTGCATGCACATATGCATTCTTTTTGGTACGACAGACTGACATAAAAGGTTAAATAATATTAAATAATAACGCTGAATAGTCTATCTGACAGAGATAGGTAGCAATAAACAACAAGTAAAAATTTTTCTTTTCATTGTCTTAAAAATTAATTAATGAAAATTAATTTTTATTTTCTTCTTTATCGCCCCTCTCTACTTACATTACTACTAATTAAAACTTCCATACTTGCAAGTTTATTCTTTCTCTCGCATATGAAAACCAGAACTTGTATATATAAATGAATAAAAAAAAAAACAAAACAAACTTATATATGTAACCTTGAATAAGTTAGACGAGCCCCTCTTTTTTTTAATTTTACAATCGAGTGTTTATGTGTAAGTAACTGCGTGTCTGCCGAGTGTATTTGCTCTTGTATTGGTTAACATTATATGATGTTTGCTGGCAACGAAACTGACATCATGATAAAGTACGGCAATATCACTTCAACGTGTTGTCACCCGCTATCGATATAATGATCATTATTTATATGGATATGTATGTATTTAATTAAAGGAGGTGCTCATTGAATACACACTTTCATTTAGAAAAATAAATATTTCTATTGAACGAACACTTTAATAGATATTTATTTGTTTTTAAAATCACTAAATATTGACGTCACATTGAATTTATCAAAATAGCGGAAAGAAAAAGTTTTTTATCGTATTTCAAAAATATATATTAATCTTAAATAATTTAATTATTATAATATTGAACCCTGATGAATAGATATAATTCATATATATATTAGATGTGAGAAATATGCAACATTTTCATGAAAGACAATGATATTCTTAGTATATTCTGAAATGAAAACTCCAAGGTTGCTTATGCATCATAATATCTACCAATTGTCTGCTCTTTGCCTCTTTCGTCACCTTTTCGCATAATAGTAAGTTTAATATTGTTTTTAAGTACTTGACGCAGTTTGAAAGGAAAAATGTAATAGGGTTTAATTGTACGATCCCGATGATCAATTGAAATCAACATTTCGAGAAATTATTAGCCTAAAGCCATTGTTTCACTACAAAGTCATTGTTTCACATTATCACACACATTATAGCAAGTGACCGCTGAAAATAAACGTCATCCCCCACCCTAATCTCAATTTAAGGGCAAAAAAATCTGTCACCACCGTTCGATAATGCAATAACAGTTTAGCTTATTTACATACCGAGATAGAAGAAAATGAGTTTCGTCACTACGAGCGGCTTTGTTTATGTACACAACCAGCGAATCTAAAAAATACTCCAATCAATCAACGGTTTCGCAATGAACAATAAAGTTACGATTTTCAAATATCGTTTGGTTTAGTTTAGTTTATTAATCATAATAATAACAACAATCGTCACTATAATAATTAAAATTTAAGTGCCAATAAGACTACATAGTCTCTTACCGCACGATTGAAAACAATAAAATAAAGTAATTATAATGACTAAGAATAGCTGATATCAATTCAGAATTTGTATATCGGTTTTCGGTACTTAGGAATTTTCAAGTAAAGACGAGAATAACTTACATATGACTCACCAGGAAAATTCCTGAAAAATTATAAACAAAATACTTCAAGTGGTATGCTCCTCTCTCCTCTGGTCTCTTCTTTCAAGTACCTTAAGAAAACATCTGTTTAGGGACACTTTTTTCAGGCCGTACAGCAACTTACGTTAAACAAAGCAAAGTATTCGAAGAGATGAGAAGTTTTTTTTGCAGCAGTTCTTACGCTATCATTTCTATTCGAAAGAGCTATAAAAATAAAGAAATCATAATTTCTACAAAGATACCTTGTTCTGCTATTGAACTGCATGGCATTTAGTCATCGAAATGAGGCTAGCGTGACTTAACTTAAAAAAATTATCAATTTTCGAAGGTTAGTAAAACGAAAAAAAATAAAAACAATAAGTAAATTACTTAACCTAAAGATATTTAATACACAAGCTCATACGTATTTTAAAACAAGGACCAAAAAACATATGCTCAGAATTATTAAAATGTAACTATGAGTTACAACACAATCAATATCATACAAAATGTTAACGAAATTGAAAATACCTTCCAGCTGCACGTGATTAATTGTTAGTTAAGTTTCTATCAAATTACTTCAATAAGTCTAATGGAATTTTTTGATCTACCTCTAGTCTGACTGAACACCCGAAGTGCAACTTATTTTGTTGAAGTTGGACTTGAAGGCTTCGCAAGCTATAATAAGTGAGAAAGTTATATCGGACTGTAGGCGAACCTTTTATATGTGCCAACAAAAAAAATCTTAAAATAAAAGGACTCGAAAAAAACCAACGTTCTACAGTATTGGATAAGTGTGACTGATTTCATATATTTTACAATTTTCGGTATTTGTAATAAATTGACAAAACGAATATACGTAGGAAGGAGATCTATTAGTGGACGAAGATTCTCTATTCGTGAGCAGAAACTATCTATTCGGGGAAAAGTAAAGAAGAGAGAAGAAAAACTAGCAACATAGATTTAGTCCGACAATTTGATATTATAAATCGTACTTTTTCTTCCGCGTATCATTTGTTTTTGTAAAATTGTACTAACTACACATTTTATAAGAGTAGAATACAATACACTTTCTGTGTATATTAAGCTTGACATGAGAATTTTCAATTATAAGAATAAATTACTTATGACAACTATAAAGTGAATCGACGGTTGCTCTAATTAGACACGGTC
Source organism: Glossina brevipalpis (assembly GCA_000671755.1). NCBI lineage: Eukaryota > Metazoa > Arthropoda > Insecta > Diptera > Glossinidae > Glossina > Glossina brevipalpis. The sequence goes on from KK351015.1 coordinate 1,897,737, forward strand.
GGATAGCGATAACTATCATTTTTATTGGAACTAATAGCCAAAATTAAGCTCAAAAATACTTCTTCGTTTCGCGGTTGCTTATCTCAAAACAATCCTTTTCAATCCATTCTTAAACGTTGCTTATTCGAAATTATCAAAAAGGCCTGCTTAAAAGATAAGAAGAAACATCTAATTATGAAGATCGCTGCTGCTTAATGAAAAAGCAGCAATAGCTGATTATCGCTTTTGCAATTAATTCGACTTCAAAAACTTGACAATATATTTTATTATTGTATTACAATATTTATAGAATTCTCCGTTTACTAGAGTTGTGGGCATCGAGGTAAAGGCGAAAACTTTTTTACTTATTTATTTAAATTCATTCATTCCTCACCATCCAAACTTTCGTTAGTATATATAAAACATATAATAATAAAAAACTTCACGTTAACAATAAATTTATTCTTCGCACACACGTGTTTCACATTTTCAGTTTGTCTAGCTTCACTTTCCCTATAATTAGTATTCATAGTAATTATAAAAAAGTCAATTGAATAATCTGATTTAGAATTCTAGAACATACTATTTGCTCTTACACTGGCATCTAAGTGCACGCATTTCATTAGATGTTATCACTCAAATAAATTGATCACTATGTTATAAATTTCTATTAACGTATTGTTTTTTTTTTTTTTTTTTGAAAATTCTGGAGAGAAATCAACTGGTAATAAAGGATATTGCACGTCAATATAATAAATGTCCAAAGCGTATAATACGATATCAATGGTGCGATAGTTTACTTTATTGTGTAATAAAATTCCACTATTATGTGCAAAAAGAGGCTCGGCCTGTAAACGGAGAATGTGTTTCGCTTTTTTTTTTATTAGTAAGCAAAAATTCACTTTTCCTTTTAAATAGACATGCATATGCATAAAGCATACTTAGCAACAAACTGATTAATTCTGATGAATAAATTATAAAAATTCAAGTGGTATTAATGAGGTTATTGAATATTCTCCAATAACAGCAAAAAATACTTAAAGCTTAAGTGGACTGTACTTACTTCTTATTTTGTTAAGATGGTTTTTCTCTGTGTTAGACATAATTAAGCTAAGTACACTGTAAAATAAGAAATAAAAAAATATTAAGAATTTTAAATAAATAATTTCACATTTTTAGACTTATTTAGGTCTTATAAGCGAAATGCGTTTCTAGGTTATCGCGCCATTCTAAACGCTTTGTTTGCAAATTTAAGTTTACAAGTATAAGTGCTAAACTTAAGCTCTGCATCACTATTTCGGTAACTTTGATAGGTCATACTTAATATACTTTAATATTGCGCCATGGAGATCGCCAGAAAAAGAATTGATGGACCACGAAAAGGACGCTCAATTTTATTGTCTTTATGGATTTTATCAACGAATAACGGATGCTTAGACAGGCTTCAAATTGTAGACTTATCATAAAGCCTAGACTAATACAAAAGCCGGTTCCACTCATGCTACGACGGGTGAGTATACCAGACATAAGTTGTTAGTCTTTCAAGGCATTATCGCATGATCTTGTGCGCCTAACGGAAGTATTCGCTTATGTTCGCTACATATGCATACTAAAAATTATTGTGTATGTCAATAATGGATCTCTGTCGGGCCGATAGATAAATACGCGAATGTGGCTTTTTAATCCGACTTCAATAGCTTTATTAATTTCATTAACAGAGGAATTTCATCGAATTTGGAAATCGATGCAGAAAAGCGTTGTCCAACAGACTTTGGAAACTAGATAAATTTGTGCTTATACTGAAGGCGAATGCAGAAGCTCGAGAAGCTAATTATTTGGCGAATATTTAACATTTACAACCAAATTTTAAAATATATATCGTAAATCGTATACAGGCTAAAAGCAGTAGACATTTTAAAACTTTAGGTTCTTTTGACTGTTTCAGTCTTTTTTGCCATGCTGGGCAGATTTACTTCTTTTTCAAATCTCTTACAAAGTTCGAGTAAACACAATCTTATGCAGTGCAACGAGAAATGGACAATCTAAAATAGCTAAATGAATTTCTTTGAACTTTGCAACCGGCCAAAATTGATATACGTCCCCAAATACCTGAAGAAGCACTTCTGCGGCCAAGGTCAAATTGCTTGATCAGTACCAAAAGGACTTCCTACCCCGCAGATATATATTTCTTACTTATTTTATCCTTGAATTCTAATTAATTTTTCTGTTTGTTAATTTTTTTATTAGGTTATTGGCATTTATTTAGGTAAACGAAAAAAAAATCAATATTTTGTTGACACGCGCTTATACGCAATTATAAAAAATTACTTTTTAAAAGGTTATCAATAAATATAAAACAAGAGTATTTCGTACATTGTCGTTGAATTTTAACAGCGTTTCATAATTTTTTTAAATAATCAAAAGATATTTTTCTTTTCTTTTTTTTTTTTATTTTCAACTATTTCAATATTTGCATATATTTCTATCACTTATTGTCCACATATTATTTTGCTTTTTATATCCACGACAATGGATATATTACACGGGCAACATGTATCTAACGGGATAACGCAAGTTGTATATGTAATACTATATATTTAGAGAGAATAAAAGATTTGATTTAACCATGCCGATATCATTGCTGTCTGTCCATGCATTGAATTACTGGTTACAACATCAAATCTTATAGAGGTTAAAGTTGAACATAAGTGAGGCATAGATAATGAAATATAATTTTCATTTGATATAATTAGCTTAAAATGCTGTCAAATTGTATTAAGTTATCGCTTGAAATATATTTGATAATGACTTTAATAAAATATTATATATAATTGATGTATCAAGTTAGTAGACCCTTGTTTTATCTTGTAATCAAACACTGCATTGTGGTACTGGATGTAGATAGGATCACCTTAAATTGTATATATATATTGTATTAAAGGAAGAGAAGTCAAATTTAGAACAACACTTTATGTTCTTTTTAAAGTGCTTTTTTTGTGATAATAAATTGTGAAAATCGATCAATATTTTCCTTTACCAACCTAAAAGTAAGATTATTATAAAAATGCCTAATCTTGAGTATTTATTGGCCCAAAAGATTTTCGTTTCATTAGCCGATCACGATCCTATTCATAACTGATTTTTACATGGCCCCGTCGAATCTTCTTACCGAGTTTTATATCAACTTCTTCTATGGCTTGTACTTTGACTTAAAATTTTTTCAACATTGTTGTGGCCATGCTATCACCAGCAGACATTAATACCTATTTCTAAATATTTTATATAATCCTATCCTTCAACATCTAGTGTAATGAATTTATATAAAATGTTTAAAGACAACGAAAAATTTCGTTAATACTCTAAGCCAGGTCTGAGATCTTGTAGCTTTTGACCTAGACCGTCTCTTATTTCGAAATGCTTTTTTTCGTTATATTACTTCGATGCTCACAAAACTAAAATCACAAAAAAACAAGCAACGGTTTTCGCAAAATTTTTATAAGTTGTTGTTGTGTCTTTTAGGACGTAAACTTCATGCTTCAGGCATTAAAATGAAGACAAAGCATCAAGGATAATAGCTAAATTTATCTGTAGAATATCGGTTTTATCGTAATCTAGTTTCTTAATAGTACTTTCTCACTTAAGAGAAGGAGTTACAAACACATGTACTACGGCAGCAGTGGACACCCTTAACCGCCTACAGGCGTCCTATATTTTGTTTGTGTATAGTTTTCACTTGAATTTTGCACCCAATCGCATGCTTTTAATTTATGATATCATTAATATAAAATAAATTCATTTACGGCTAGACATTAACGTTTGACTTAGATGAAAATGTCTATGAAATTGTTTGGTTCATTTGTCTGTTTTTTTTTGTTTTGTCTAACTAAATTTAATTAAAGTTCAGTTTCCATCGTAGGACGAGTCTTTAAACCCATCATTTTCAAAAGAATATGAAATTCAATTTGTTTTACCTCGCATCTTGTTCTACTATATCTATCATCCATATACAGCGAAGAAGGCTCTTGAGAAGAAAGAATAAACAGCAAAAAGGTTATTTAGTGTTAAAGGCGTATCTTTGGTAACTAATATTTTAAGCTCTTAAATTATGCTTAGAAAATTTTTTTGCTTACTTCACTCGTGTTGTTCATATTGGTTGCAAGTGACAGACGAAATTAAGGACTAACAAAACAAAAACGCAAATTTTTTGGGATGTTGATGTGTACCTTTGTCAAAAACGGAGGACGAATCGAGTATAATCGCATCTTTTGATAGTAATGATAGGTAAATATTCAATCTTAACAAAAGTGAATATCCCTTTAATAATTTTGAATCAACTCCTCCACTTCAAACGTGATTAATTTTATTATTGTGATGATTCACTAATATTGCTTAAAATGTGCTCTTTCAAGTTTCCGTCAAAAATAAACACTTTGAAAACCTTTATTCTTTTTGTTCAGCAGCTATATACTTATGGTTATTTGCCTTCACATATAAAATATAAAAACTATTTATAGATATATCTGTATTAGCACCTCTCACATTGCAAGCTTGAACAGCAACGGCAAAATTACTACACATTTCTCCATTTTACACCAGTCCGGCAGCCACAGTTTTTTAATTTCTTCATCGAATCACACAAGAAAAAAGAAGAAAATTGGAATCACGCGAGTTTAAGACGTTCTTGTTATCAATTAACAAGAATATAAAAAGTACGTGAAACATCTGCAGCCGATACTCTTTGTTGTCCAACTTGGTCCTTTAACGTGTTACTGTTTTAAAATAAAATGTCTGAAGAAGCAGATATACCAACTTTTAAATGTGTTTTAGTCGGCGATGGTGACACCGGCAAAACTACATTTGTTGAGCGCCAAATGACAAGCGAATTTGAGAAGAGGTATGTGGCTACACTCGGATCCGTGATCCGAGCGAATCCGTTTTAATGTCTGGGATACAGCTGGCCAAGACAAACTCGGCTGTTTGCATGATGGCTATTATATTCAGGGACAATACGGCATTATCATGTTTGACGTCATCTCACGCAAGACCATACAAGAACGAACCCAACTGGCATAGCGACTTGGTTCGCGTTTTTGAAAATATTCGAATAGTTTTGTGCGGAAACAAAATCGACATAAACGATCGCAAAGTCAAAGCCAAGAGTATTGTGTTCCATCGAAAAAATACTTTCAGTACTTTGATATCTCCGCCAAGTCGAATTATAATTTTGAGAAGCCCTTCCTATGGTTAGCGCGATAATTAGCGAATGATCCAAATGTGGAATTTGTCGCTATGCCAGCGTTATTGCTGCCTCAAGCTAAAATGGACAAGGATTGTGCAATTGCAAATTGAAACTGCCTTGCCAGACGATGATGAGGACTTGTAAATCCAACTATAAGCTATAAATTTAAAAATATGAAATTTACTTATGAGATTTCAGAAATGGCAACTAATTCTCATCAAGTTGCGAGATTGTTATGCAAAGAAAATTTAATTCTGAAACATTAAAAAAGAAATATTTCAGCGTCTGCCGTCTATAGTATTTCTAAAACCACTTTTCCGCGTATTTTTAATGGTAACGAATTGTACGCATTGTTGAGTTACAAGTTACAGTGTGTTCATTGAATATATCTTTAAATAAAATGTTAACGTAGCCATGCGCGTATGCCGTCGAGCCTATCATATATTATCTAAACTCTGACAATCAAAACAAGACTGAGATTGAAAGCCAAAAGTTGACATACATTTAGAGTTACAAGTATTGCAATAAGATGGCTTCAACCAATCACATGTGAATAACACATAAAGAGGAGAACAATTTCAAAATGTCTTTACCGAGATTCCGGATATCGATGGTGCAGAAGCAATTGGTCCGCACCGATCAACAAACACATTTGATTTTCGAAAAATATTTTGCAATCCTAATATATTGGTTTCTGATAACGGGTATCAAAGATTCGATTAAATGCGCGGGTAGAACACTTTTATTTATTTATTTATTTATTCCCTTTGAAAACTTTGCAATGTAATTTCTTCTAGTTACTACCGAAAGTGCAACTCACTTAAATCCAAGCCTATGATTGTTTCCCATGCTATGTGTTCGCAGAAATTAGAAAAAATGTTGAAGCGTTTTATACAAAGAAAGAGAAAAAGATTCAATCTTAAACTCACCTTAAAGAACTATTTACACAAAAACTTAAAAAATTAACTTTATCAAGGAAAAAAAAAGATCACAAAATTAATCTCGGCCTGCCGCAGCCGAAATAAAAAAATAATATTTTTAATTTTTGGGTTAGAGGCAAAATATTGCTAAAACCACAACTCACAATATCAGAAAGAAAATGGAATTAATTGAAGCTAATTTCGTATGACCTTTTTAATAAAATTTAGCTTTAATTTTATTAATTTCAAATTTTCTTCAAGCATATGTTTAAAAATTTATTTTTTATAAGAGAAAAATTTCGTTCTGTTGAATTTATTTCATGCAGTTTTTCTATTTTTTTTGTTTTTGTTAAACACTGACGTTATTTTTGTTTAAATTAAAGCGCGCCACCTAAGATCAAAACTGTTCACAAGCAGAGTATAAAATAAACTAAAAATATTGTCTGAGTAGCTGGGCCTTTTTCTTTACTCTCAACTACTAAGTCAAACGGGAGATGACAGAAACAACAAATACATATACGTATATAATGTATTTGTGATTGTACTATTTTGTTTTCGATAGGCATGCTTATTTTTACATATATTTATTTCTATTGTAACTTTAAATTATAAACTCAGGCACACATATAAACACATTCATAAATAAATAAGTATATATTTATATACATATATGCATATGTATATATATACATATATATATTTATATATATATAAGCATTTGTATATATATATGTATATAGCATGTATGTTTATATGTGTGTATGTATATATTTGACCACTTATTGTGCGTGCCCTCTAATAAACTATTGATACTTGGCAAAACAGTTTTCCCAACATTTCCCGCGAAGAAAAATGTGCTCACACACATACATATAGCTTACACGATAAATAACAATAAAGCAAATTCATCGTCATTACCATTAACATCGTTACTTACTAAGAGTGAGCAGAGTTTTTATTATTTCGGATGTGGTTGCACATAAGAGCTGGTGATTTTCGTTTATTTTGAGATTTTAGTTATTATACGCACTACTAAAAGACGACGGTATGTATATTCATTTTTCCAAAACGTTTGCAACACACGTAAAGAAGCTTCAGAAATATGCATTCTGGATCAGTATCAGAAGTAAGCATGCGCTGCTGCCTGTCGATGTAATGTCTGTGGTAAACCTTTTCATGGTCGCAAAATCAAAAACACAAAGAACTCTTGTACGTAACTTGTTATCTAAAATGGGCCCCAAATGGCCTGATAACACTTCTACTTTCTGGGTTTTTTGCCCATTAGTCATAAACTAAAAAGTATCAGGCTATTCGACGTTCAGAATTTGATTCATTCTATTCATATATTCAACGAATTGGCAATACATTTTAGATTGCCTACCATTAAACCGCTCAAAAGCTTCGACGGGAAATTTTTGTGGAATAATAATAAAACGCTCATTCTAGGGTGATAGTGTTAATATTACTTTTTAAAAGTGTTGAAGATTGAACATTGATTAGACGGTCTGTAGAAAAATGTATTATTATTTTATTTTACCCTACTTTTTAACGACGTCACTCCAGGCACTACGACGACTTTCGTAACGATTTCATTAAGTCATTAATTTTCAGCATTCCATTGCATAAGGCAAGATTTCTGTAAACAATATAGTTCAGCAGGTACGAATCGGAAGAAAACAAAATTAATCGAAGAATTTTCACATTTTAAAGAGTTAAAAGTTACTCTATAACGCGAATCGTTAACTCCAAGTTGAACATTACGTTCGATATCGGGTGCTGTAAACCGAACCAATTGATTCTAAGTTCGCGATATCTTTTACAAAAATCTATGGTGTCTCATTGATATAATTATTTCTTCACAATAATTATTTTTCAATGTTGTTAGATCTGAAAATGATTTGGAAAACAATTTACATTTTTGAACTATTCGCTTCAGTATAATCTTTAGCGTGTTGATAAGTTTCATCTATAGAAAACTCTAATATAAAATATTGCACAATAATTGAATTCAATAATACGAAGTATATACGAAAATAATACGAATTCAATTGGTCAAGAGAAGTCAGCAATGATTACATAAGTTTTTATCTTAGGTGATGCGTTCTTTTTGCCTGTTTAGACGACAAACTTAATTAGTATAAGTTAAGCCGACTTTAAATAGTAAATCGAGTTTACGCCGAATACCTGTATCGACTAGACTGATCTTGATGTACCTAACGAAATGAGAGATAATTAAAAAGTATCTCTACTATGTTATAAATGAAACTGTAATACGTAAAAGAGTATAAGGAATAATTTTATAACTTAAAAAATGTTGTTAATTATAAATCATAATCCAAGTTGCTAAACTTCTAAATATGACTAAATGACATTAGAGATGAAACGTTCTTTTAAGAAAAGAAAGGCCAACTACTCAGTAATAATTGTTTATACGATGTCCTCTAAACATAGTTTTGTACTAGACATATCAAGACCTCTTTGCCAGATTAAGGGTGCATCTTTTTATCCTATTCTTTGCTTCCGTGCAAGCAGTTATATCATTTTAACAATTGTTAGTAAAGAGTAGTTTCCTTACTTTATAAAAAAAAATTTTGTTTCTCTATCTCAGCCAACCATACATAGAAATAGAACAATCCAGACAAAAACATTTAACCTAAAATATTTCATCAAACTTTGCAGACATTTCCTAAGATCACAGCAGATCTTTTTGACGAAGAAACAGCTAATACAGAATATTTGAAGTAATACGTACATTCATTTTTAAAAGATTCTCCTCTTTGCTTACTCTTAATAATAAAATAATAGACGGTATTAAACTTTATTTGAATTTCTCTGCTCTCTGTTGCTATTTGTAGATTTATAGATTTCAAGAAGAATTTGATTGACAGAACTAATCAATTAATTCTGATCGTTTAGAAAATATCTTTTTGAATATTAAATGAATCTATATAAACAATAAAAAAACCAGCACGTTATACATGTCCACAGGAGTGGTTCGATTCTTTAATCTACAATCAACATGAATCTTATAAACATGGGCTTGCATTAGCTGCGTTTAAGAAATTTTCTCTTGAACACTGCCTATCTTAAATTTGTATTCGGTTCTTCCCTTATAGCTACGCATGCCTGCATTTTCAACTTGTTTAAAACATTTAAAGTATTATGCTTTTTCATTAACTTAAAAAAAAAAAGAAATCCAATTTTTGATTGTGTTACAAATTTATTGCAGAAATTTGTATATTTTCAATTTTCTTTTCATGAATAAATAACGTGAATGATGCAATAAATTACCATAGATTACCAATGTAAGTGGACTTTGTAAGCGCACGTGGACCTTCAACAGCTCACCAAAAATTAAAAATAAAATTATTTCAATTTGTAAATGTGCTTTGACACAAAATTTTAATTTTTTTTTTTGGTTTGTTGAATTTTAATTTAATACAAAAATTTTCGTAACACTTACTTCTAAAAACTTCTCCCATGTCAATTCTTTTTTTTTCTCTTTTTTTTTTAATGTCAATTCCAGAACACAGTAACCATATTTTTTAAATTAAAAATTGAATTTACAATTAAGCATTAAAAAATCATGAAAGAACGTAAAAGAAAGAGAAAAATAGATTTTATAATTATTCGTTTTTATATTATATTCTTTTTCCCAAAATTCTTTTTTTTAATGTAAAATATTAACGTCGAAGGGTTTCCAGCTTTATTTCATTATATTTGTTTACCTAACAATCAATCACTTCGTAAGTAGCACTCAAAAGCACAGTTTAAAGGCTGTACAGGCGCTAGGGTGGCTCGCATTTATAAATCTTTCATTATTACACTTTGAACACAAAACTAATGCTTTTCACTCTTACAAAGAAAGTTCTAGAAAGAAGACAATAGTCCAGACAAGAACAAATATAAAACTATGAATGGATCGTTATTCAAACCTCGATTATTTTTTAAACGCTGCGTTGCAAACTTCTCCTCTATCACTTGTCTGCTTCTTGTAGGAAGGGCAATGATTGCCGGTCAAAAAAAATTCTAAGATTTATTATTTTTTTACCAAAATTTTTATTTATAGTAATCAATCTATAATTTCATATAAATATTTATAAAGTTTAGACAAACTAAAAATCGTCCATGAAAATATCACACAGTTAAGGAAAACTGTTTTTGACAGCAATCGCCGCAATATAAATATGATCCTTATGGTCGAAAAATGGAAATTTCACTACCCGTATCACCAGTATCTTCAAACCTCTTGCAACATTCAAGGATACATTGATGTGATCGCAAAAATTACGAAGTAAATCTTGTTATGTTTAGATCCTAACTATTGGGCATTGGTTGCTTAGAAATCGATACAATCCGCCCGCAATGTTTCAAAAATAGATAGATAACTTCGAAATGAAATGATATGAAATTCAACTAAATCGTAAAGAATAAAAATGGTCTCGGCCAAGTGAAGCTAGACTGCACTTGAGAGCACTAGGTACAAAGCAAAAATAATCCTACTTTTTAAGTGAATAGAGGCTGTTATATAGTCAAAATTATTTTTTTTTTTCTTTGAATTCAAACTATCTCTTCTTTGCCACAATACGTATTGCTCAATATAATAGCATTGGTTCTCGTTCATTTTTCGAAATCACCTAAATTACCCTCATCATGATTTTTTTAATTTGTCATAAAACGTTCCTTCGATAACTAATTTGAGTTTCGATTATAGAAAATAATCCCACAGCGATAAACAAAGCAAATAAGAAGAACGATATATCATAGAGACTTGTTTTTCCCTCAAGAATCCACGAACAACAGTGGTTATGTCAGGTGGTGCATTTTAACCACGAGCAACAAATTTAGCATAGACTACCTGTTCGTTTAAATGCTTTTGCAAATCGTACGCTCTGCGTTATCTTGACAATATGTTAGTCAATTCTATTCATATCCATCTCGTTTATATACGATTTTATATGATTTTTTACATTGCACCTAATACACTATATTGCGTATAAAATTAATAATATACCGCATTAATGTCCTATACGTTGAAAGTAATCTGAAATATATATAAAATAGACTTTTTGTTTGTTGAAACTTCTATTCGATCTACCACGAAGAATAAAATTGTCTTTGTAAATTTTGGTATGACAACAAAGCCCAAACTTTTAGTAGTTTGTGACGGAAATAGTTGAAGAATATTAATATATTTGATAGTAAAATGTAAAATTTGCTAAATTTGAATGATGTCAGTTGACGCTTTAGGATCCTTCCGCTTTAAAAAGTATTAGTGAAAGCGTGCCTTTACATAAAAACCTTACCTTATCACTAAAATAAATATAGAATTTGTTATAATTGAAATGAAGGGGAGTATCTAACGTTCGGCCTTGCTCGCCAATAATGTTTTTACAAGCTTTTTTCTTTCTTTATGTCTCTGTTTAGCTCAGGGGGCTCGTTTCACGTTGGCCTCGAAATGACTATAAATGAAAGCTAACCTGAACGGCATTCATTTTACAACAAGAACAATAATAAAAAAGCAACAACAGAATCAACAAATAGATTTTTTATATATTTGAGCAAAACACATGTTATTAAAAACAAAAAAAGCAGCCATTAAGAAGATAAAGAAACTAATGTACATGCACATGCGTCGAAGTGTATCTTCGATTAAATAAAAATGTAAATTTATTTCCGTATGTTTATTAAAGTTCACGTTTTTCTAATTAATAACAATTTAAAACAATAATATTCACTTTAAGGTAAATTTCATTTATCCATCGATATCCCAATTATTTTAAATTTCATCTCATGTCCACGGAGGGTTGAAGATTGGCTGACTAAAAACTGTATTTTTGCTCTCGAAACATTTTTATTGTTCTTAATTATTCTCTCTACAAATCGATATACCCCGCTATACCTTAAAAACAACGACAATCTTATTTTAACACATTTCGGACCATCTCGTTTTTTGCTGGCACAACAATACATTTTGAATGACTTTCTTTAAATAACCCGCCATAAAATTCTAGTTTACAATGCGTAGTGACTGGATGCTTGACCACCAAAGGAAGAAAGTAATTAATCAGTACAGTATTTGTTAGTACATTCTCACCGAAAACCAAAAGAAAAAAGCATCCAAAATGTTTTCAAATCAATTCAATATTTGGTCAAAATAAAACTTTCGGTGGAATAACTTTAAAAAAAATGAATCGAAACTTGTTGTATCAATTTCTTTGGCTTGCAAAGTTCCAAAAAATGCATATTGCGATAAACGAAAATGCTTATTCAACCTACAAACATAACATGAACGATTACTTCTAAAACTTCTAAAAAAATTGTTTTGTGTTTATATTTCTACTAAATCACATCTCTCATAGAATATTTTTTCGGATCATACTATTATAAAAATACATGGAATGTAGGCAACGAAATTCGTATAGTTGACATTGTGCAATCTCACTGAATAGCGTCTATTATTCCCATGCCCAGTCACCCTATCCACAGTCAATTACATTGAGACTTGTGTCTAACTGTATCCCTGTCTTTACTTATAATCAATACTTATTGGACCGCCTAAAATACCAGGTGGGCTGAAAAGGTCGTAGGCTAACAAAGCAAAATTATTTTTTTTCGTAAAATTTGATTTCATTATTCAATATAGTTGTCTTCGAGCGCGATACAACAATTATAGCGGTCATACAATTTTTCGATACCATTTTTATAGTACGATTTGTCTTTAGCCTCCAAATAGACTTTCAGTCCACTCGGCTGACTGTCGGTGTGAAATGAGGGAACCATGTCTCATCCATATCGACGCAAACATTAGGGTTTATTACGATTGAACAGCTCCAAACACTGTTTAGAATCATCAATTCGTTGTTGTTTTTCGTCGATTGTGAACTCGCGCGTCAGCCACTTTGAACACATGTTTCGCATATCCAAATATTCATTCACGACATGTTCACCACGTTCCTTTGAGATCTTTAGGATCTCAGCTATCTCAATCAACTTCACTTTACGGTTATCCGAAATTATTTTTTGGACTTTTTTGATGTTTTCGTCGGTAACAGCCTCTTTGGATCGTACTCGGTGCTCATTTCGCTTCGTTTAAATTTAGCAAACCACTTCTCTACGGTTGATTTTCCTGGTGCAAAGTCCGAATAATGTTTATCAAGCCAAGCCTTGGCTTCAATAGCATTCTTTTCGCCAAAAATCAATGCTTTATTAACACACAAAATTCCTTTTTATCCATTTTTTCAAACTAACAAAAGTTCCTTCACTAAAAATGTATAACTCACATACTAATAGTGTAACAGCTGTCCAATTTATACACGTGTCTTTTGAAGATTAGGACTAACTAAAAATCATATGGATTTGATACTAGTAGCGCCATCTACGTGTCAGTCTACGAAATTTTCAACCCACCAGTTGTATTAATAATAAATTAAAAATTTATTAATATTGGTCTCATGTCTTACAAACAATTTAGAATCAAAGCGATTGCTCTCAATATAATATAAATCATTAGCTAGCTTATAATTCGTATTGGCACTTTTAATAATCTTTATATAAGAGAGTTTCATCGGGCGTTCTTCTTATATAACAAAGACAGGCAGAAAAATTCAAAATATGTGCCATAAATTCCATATCTATTTTCAAATCTTGTTACAAGCCAAACAACAAACCAAATTCAACAGAAAGCAACGACATCTACTTTCTTATATAGTTCAGAAACTATTGTAACTATTTTTAAAAATAGCAATCAGGTTTAGTTATTTTATACATGTTTTTAGTTTCTTTCTCATATATCCCTGTACATACATACATATTTACGTTCAATAAGCATTGCTTTCATCAATCTTCATTTTGATACTCTACGACTAAGAAATTAAAGATAAATGTGCATAGCATCCACACATATAAAACAACCTATAAAGAAACCGTGCCTCCGTGAGTTCAATTTCATTTCTTTACACTGACATTGGAAATTAAGTATGATTTTTTATATTATATTAGGCTATTTGAAATACATATAAGACTTTTTTTTATATAAGTTTTTTTTTATTCGCAGTTACGTTTGTACTGTTAAGTTTAAATTGTTTATTTTTTGATTATACAAATACAAACGAGAACTATGAAACAAATCTTCATTTTACTTCTTATTTTGCTTCTTGCATTATAGGGTAAACTTCATATATTTTTTTTATCAGAGGACTGCATTGAGCATAAATGCCGCTATGAGAGCCTTTGAAATTGACGAAGTTTAAAGATCTCTTTTTTGCTCACTCACTCATAACCATTTCTGAATTAAGAATTTACATTAACATTACTGCGTTTATGGAATGTAGAAATTTCGATAGATTCTACTCACAATCGTCTTTCCGTTTACATATGCACCAAAAACACGTCGAACAAATCAAAAGCAAACCTTTTTAGCTACGAAAACACTGACTTTCTTTCATAATTACTTTATGTATAAATCGCTATATTAAGTACATCAGTGTTGGCTTATATGGAGAACATAAGTAAGCAAATCTAGAAGCTATGAAATTATCCGAAAGTGATGTCGCAAACAAAATTATGAGAGTCTAAGGCTGAAACCCAATAGGGTCGCGCTTATATTCCTATGCTAGGGGAATAAATTAAAGCAAATACAATGCGCTGCCGCATTAGCTTCTTTTACATGCCTTTGCAGATTTTTAAATTATGCGAATTTAAATGCAGCTTCATTGTGTTTTCAACCTAAGTGCTTTGATACGAAAAAATTAAAAACGGCTGTCATATATAGTCAGCATGACGGAAGCTACTATTGTAAAATAATTTAAATGAAAACACGATATGATTGATGAAGAAATGCTCTGATTTTGAAGTTTTTTTTTATGTTAACAACATATTGAATCATCTCTAGGAAGTAATTTTTAGCCATTAAACAAATCCATATACAATTTGTTGAGCATTATAATTTTATTTTAATTCTTGAAAAATTTTTTCATACAGTTATTATTATTTATTAATTCGCTGCCTTATAGTGTTAGACGACTTCACGAAATAGGAGTTATTTTGAAAAACAAAAATGTATTTAACCATATCGAAAACTAAGCCTTTACTTTCGTACATTCCTGATTTCGTTAGGCATTTTTAACAGATGTTTTGTTGAATTGCCCTTCCCCCAAAGACTACAAATTTAACCAAACAAAAAAAGGAAAAAAAAATTGGCGGAGAAAAATTGAAATCGACTTCAAGTTCTTAAACCTATTAAATTTACGATTTACTTCATAAAAATTTCCGGGAAATATGGCGAGTGGCTCGGAAGAAGTTGGAAAAGATTATGATGATTTAAAATGGCTGGTGTATCTGGAAACACTTAAACGTACTAAAAACAATGAGGCCATGATGAAGCAGAAACTTAAGTTGGGCTACAAAAACTTGGAGGATAATGTTCAGCATTATAATATGCTGCTTTCAAAATTTGCTACTCTCTTAAAATTATCTATCCTTCGTGAGAAACTAAAAGCTGACGCTAAAAGAGTTTTACTACTAGAGGAGACTGAAAAAGCCGTGGAAAACATAAAACACAAATTAAATCCTGATACTGCCAATGCTTTAATTAACAATACAGAATTGGAGAAATTTAAGAAGGTACTCGGCTCTCTAGAAGAGCACGAGAATCTAAAACAATTACGCTCTCAATTGGAGGATTTAAAAAATATTAGTGAAACCATAAGAACAATAATGGCTTCCGTAACTGCGCTATTAGATGGCTCCGTCGTTGATGGCTTAGATTATTTTGTTGATCAATTTGATACGGAGAACAAGTCAAGTGTAAATAATTGATGTCAAATAAAAGAAAAAAAAGGTCTGAAATTCGATTCGAACGCCGGATCAATCAAATGAGCATTTAAGCAATTAAGCATTTTGCAAAGAATCCGAAAAGGATTAAAAAGCTGGTAATTAGTACGGCACTGAGGTAAGTACAGCACATCGTGATGCCTCGTGAATCTACCTGGAAAATTAAACTCTGAAGAAGAAAAGCAGCGAAAATAGACCCTTTAATCAGTTTTACAATGTAAACACTACCCCTCATATTTCCCGTATTTTTTCAAGTGTGGGAAGGTCAATAAGCTGAAGCCTGTTAACGTAGGGAGGTAATATCAGTTGAGGATCCCAACCCAAACCCCTAAGCGCGAAGAGTAAGAAGTTTCTTTGTACCGATTCAATTTGATCGATGTGGATCATTTAGTTAGGTGAATAGAATTGATCTAACAAGGGCCATATATAACCTTTTGGTGATGTAAGGGTCAGAAAATTCCTTTCACCATCTTTTTATATATCCAAGAATCGATTTCGCTTTGTTTACAGCTGATTCGATATGTTAATGAAATCTTTATTTGATATCAAATATAACTCCCAAATCACAGAAGCTGGTAACATTATCAAGCCTATGATTTCGAGTGTAGTAGGTAGCGGCCAACTTATTAGACCCGAAAAATGACAGTATGCAACACTTTTTCAGGTTAAGGCTCTTAGCATTTGTTTCACACCACACTGTTAGATTATTTATGTCCGACTGAAGATTCATGATTCCTTCAACAGAGTTGAATGAATGAAAAATTTTTACGTCGTCCGCAACTAGGATCGTTTAAGAAAAGTGAGAAGAGGATAGGACCAAGATGACTACCCAGGGGAACACTATTTTACGGTACTAACATGTATTAAACAGTACTGTTTGAGATCTCCCTGTAAGGTATTCTTGTAGCCAAGAGACAAGGGAAGAAGAAAAACCAAAGCCTGAATTTGAAAATTAGGAGATTATGTGTTAACTCTATCAATTGCCTTCGAGAAGTCAGTGTAAATAACATCCGTTTGCTTATACTCTGTAATAGCTTGGGAAAAAGACTGGTAGAAGTTGACGTTCCCTTCATAAATCCATGTTGAGAGGGGTACAAAACTAAGCTTAGCGGGGCTAATCTATATATATTTGTTACCAGCCTCTCAAAGATCTTTGAAAAACACTTAGTTTAGCAATACATCCATAATTGCTAAGCTCATCTCTTGGTCCGCTCTTATGAAGAGAAATAACAAAAGTTGATTTCCATGTTGCAGGGCAGTGCCCTGTTTTTAAACTTTCATTGAGTATGATAGTCAAGGGTGAAGCTAGTAAGTCTGCGCAATAACGAAGAACACAAGACAGAATACCATCAGGTCCAGGATAAAAAGAAGGTTTGAGGGACGATAAAGAATCTTGAACTTCGTCTACTGAGAGTTTAATACATGGAAATATTTCAAATGCCTTGATGGGGTAGTTATATGCGTCGGAAGGTACCGCGGAGGAAGTATACGAACTTTCACAAAAGTCTGCAAAAAAGTTATTGATTTCAGTGTTATTCGAAGAATGAGAGAGTATACCGCATCACTGTGGGATATCCTTTAACTTTACGTTTAGTGTCAACAAAAGAAAAAAAACTTTTAGGATTGATTATTAGCTGCCCCTTCATAAATTGAAGATCATTTTTATAGCATATGTTTTTCAAGAACCAAATTTGACGTTTAACCGTAGAATAGCGGACGTAATCGGTATAACAGTCCCACTAAGCTTAAATTTATTATATAGTCTGTTTTTTTATTTCCGATCTTAATTAGACTCTCACTGAACCATGCAGGCCTACTATGTAGGGAGCTTCTAGGTTCGAATGGAACTGACGCAGAGATAGCAATGGACAGCGTACGGTAAAGCTCCTAAACTTTTAATAAAAATAATTAGTAAAATTAATGATTTCGCGTTATCATTTGAAGTATTCTTTGACGGCGACTACTATTAACTCGTGTAAACGTAATCACCTGAATTAGAAAACCGAAGAACCACAAAACATTTTTTTGAGGATCAAGTTTGAATGACGTTTGATTTTGTTCAGCGGATGGACTAAAGCAAAATTTCCCGACTTAGAAGAAGAAGAAAAAGACTTAGAAAACAACGCAAAAATTTGGTTAATTTTTTCATTGGAATACACACAACAAATATTGAAATGCCTACAACAAACATTGAAAATTATGAGGGAATGCAATGAAAAGATCGAATGTTTCAAAGTTGTCCTTTAAAGGTGATCGGAACTTTCTTTTTTCAACAATATCGTCAGACACCCTATGAAGAGGATTAGGTTTTTTTTGCAATAAAAATAATGAAAAAGCAAAATTACCGCCTGGAGTACCGAATTTTTGGTAAAACCACACCTTCGCATCTGCGTTTATCCTAAACTCTTATAACACCTCTGACACAATAGTTGATTTTGTGCTTTGTGCTACATATATGCAACCGGTCACTCATTGGTAACTTCTCGATCCCAACAACAATAGAAGATGTGTGCATCTGAAAGTTTTTGGAAATAAATTTATTTTTTTTTTACGTTAACAGATAACGGGCTTCGTATTCAGACCAACGGTTTTAATTTTGCCCTCATTCTTGCTCTTAATGTTGCCAAAAATGGTAAATGACCACTGTACAAAGAAAGAATTGGAAAGTATTTCATTTCCCAAAATTATTGTTTGGAATTTTGTAGTCTGCGGAAAATCACAGAAAGCAAAGAGTTCCACCAGGGCTTAGGAGAGAAATTGTTTGTAACATGAAAGTCGGATTTAGCATTTCTTATTTCATCATGAAGTGTATGATGAATTGAATTAATTTCAGGAACTAAAACGACTTTAGGTAGGCTATCTAATAAGATTTTTCGAGATACAAAATTAGTTATCTTTTGGGTTTCATTGTCATCTATTTTAAAGACATTGGGAAGATGTTCCCTAGATGAAGATTTTTCTCAATGGTCCACTGAAAGTTTAAAAGATTAGAATTCACGAAGGTGAGATCCAATGTACTACACGGACCACTATCAGGAAAGGAAAAAGTAGGTGAGCAAACATTTAAACAAGTAAAGGTGGAGCGGTTGATGATTTCTAAGAGAACTTTTCCAAGGTTATTAAATGTCGTATCACCAAAGCAAGTATGTCTCGAGTTAAAATCTCTCGCAAGAATCACATTTTGATAATCATCAAGAAAATCGCAAAGCCTTTGCATTTCATCTCTGAAAAATTGTGCCACTAGATTAGGAGGAAAATATACCGAAACAATTACTAAGTTAGGCTTGAGATTAGTCGATTTTAGGATGACTATGTCAGCCGAAGATTTTTAACGAATTTGCTTTTCTGATCAATATGGCAACACCACCATATCCATCAGCACGACATTTAGAGATAGAAACATGAATTTAAATTCAGGACAGACCCAGATTGTTGTAATTTATCAAAGTCGGATTTGAATGCGGACATTTTTTCGACTACGTTAAGCATTTCGTTTTTGTTTTCAATGGCAGAAAAAGTACTGAAAATTTCTTTCAGTAATTTTTCCAAAAGTTAAGGTTTTTCGGTTCATGAGAAATCGTTTGTTTTTTCAAATTGTTTGTGTATGTATTTTTTGGAATCGAAGATCTATCTTTGATCTCTTGACTGAAATTTTTTCTTGTTAGCCTCTTCCTGCATATTTCCAGTATTATTAGAGGCAGAAGAGTTTTCAAGAACTGGAAAGTTTTCCTCATATCGAGAATTATCCTTTTTCCTCATATCGAGAATTATCGAGACATGCAAAGAAGTTGCCAGCATAGTTTTCTTTGTACACCCGGAAGAAAATATTTTCATTTGTCATAACTTTACTAATTCGTTGTTTTCTTTTCGGACATTCTTTGTTACGGACATTGTAGGCAGATGAAAACACATTCATTTTTGTCCCAAACTGGGGATTTTCTACAGTTCAAACATCATGGTTCCTTGCTTCTGCAGTATTTCGCAATGTGATCAAATCTACCACATTTGAAACACTGCTTAAGTGAAGGTATAAAATATTCTATGGGCAAAGAACAGTAATTAAATATGATACATTTTGGAATGGTTTTACCTTTAAAACCAATTTTGAGACTATTGGTCGGAATAAACTTCGTACTATCTTCGGGATCGCGACGTTGTAGTCTGATAGCAAATTTATTCTCGATGTCGGATACAGCATGATTGTTGAAGAAAGTCTCATTGACCGACGTCGGCACTCTTCGGACAACACCAAATTTTTCGGTGAAATTCCGAGGTATATATGCCTTTAGATTGAGAGGTTTCAAATTATTAGAAGTTAAAAAATTATTAGCATTATGAGGGCTATCCAACAGAAGTTTTGTCCTCCCATTGCTAATTGTCTTTAGACATTTCAGACCATTCATCTTTAGATTTTTGATGTATTCCAAAAAGAAAAGATCATCGGACAGACGGACCCTTTTACCATTATCAGTTTCACATGTTTCGCCTGCAGAGTCAATATCATACAAATTAAGTTGCTCTTCAGTGGTTTTTATGATAGGTGTAACTACGACATTATTACTCAGATCAGACATGTTGTTGTTATTCGAAAGTACATCAGAAGAAATATTCTCTATTTCCATTTCATCACAAGAAAATGATTTGGAGGCATTATCAGATTGAAATGGTTTATTGCGTATTTTTTTGGCTTTTAGTTTAGGTTGACTCTCTGAGATTTGACAAATTGGTCGAAATCATCCTCTTTCATCATTTTGCAGATTTAATTAATTTTTTTATTTTTCTTTTTTTTTGATAAGAAAGCTTGTTCAATTTTTTCTAATTTTTTATTTTCTAAATTTTAGCACTGGGAAAAAATTAACGTCTTCCCTTAGAGCTGCCAAGCTTCGTTTCAATTGTGGATTTATTCTGTTTCTATAATCAAATTCCTATCAAAATTTTTCAATTTCTTGAAAAAAATCAAATTTATTTAAGCCACATTTTACAGTTCAAGAGAAAAAATATACAAAGCTGTAAACAAAAATGATTATATCGTAAATAAATCTCGTATATTTCTAATTTTCTCAAACTTATATCTATTACTGTTATTACAGATAAGATTCTAATGATTCTTTCAAAATTAACTAGTTAATGTTGGTATTGTATTTTCTTAGTAAGAGAGAACTGCGTATTGCCACTCTGCCTTTGCAATCTTATTACTGTCATTTCTTTCTTTTTTTCTCTATTTTACTCTTTCTTTTGGTTTCCTGTTAAATTTTTTGTATAAATTTCACAATCTAGTTTTCTTTTATTCCTCGCCAATATCATATAAAGCTTTAATAATTTAAAGATTGGTGCGTTGGTTTTATAGTTTCATTTGATTTTTTTTAATAAGCCGATCAAGGAAGTAGAATGTCGAGCTGTCCGGGCACTCCATGGGGCAAAATTGCGCCGATAGAATCAATGAATTTTGCAGCTATAGTAAGAAATCAAAAGCAAGAAAAACAGATGAAGTTAGCCAACGAACGAGAAAGACGGGAATTCACTAAAGAGCAGAGCTTGGAAGATGTATTTATAAAAACTGTTGAGGAAATCAAGAAGGAGCAAGAATTGGATAAATTGCATAACAATATCTCAAGAGAAGATTTTTTGGCCAATCTGCCGCTCGAAGTTCTAGCTTTTCTTAAATCGGAAGAAGAGCAATTGGCAGAAGTAGAGGCAAGCGCTTTGACAGATTGCGAATCGGACGCCGTAATAGCACAAATGTTACAAGCACAATTTGATCGCGAATACAATGAGAACTTAAAACGAATTGAAAGAGCTCAGAATAAACAATCCAAAATAACATTATCGTTAGAAAAGTATAGAAAACCCCATCTACGCGATGTAGGAGAAGAAGTTGAAGATGACTTCGTACAAAAAGATGAATTTTCTTTAGAGAAGCGCGATTGGGACCGATTTGAGTCCAACGAACGATTACTAGATGCAATACCCAAATGCGGCTATACTTTGGATGAAGAAGGAGAAATGATTACCAAACATGACGCAGACTTGTGCGGAGTGCGTAATGCTTGTCGTATGATGTCCTTCCCTTTGGAAATGGCTACCGGCGATGGTGCAGGTTTCGATATGAAATTATCTAATAGCGTGAGTATTTTGCACGCCAATACAAGCGCTGTTATGTATATTTTCGTCTGCATATCGTCTATAGGTCTTTAATCAATTGAAAACCCATGCTCGTAAAGGTCATAAAAAAAATCGAATGCAAGATCGCAAGGATAATGCGGCTACTGCAGAGAAAGGTGTTGACGGTCGCACGCGTTTGCTTTTATACAAACTAATTAATAATCAGATTTTAGAACAAATCGATGGCATTATATCCACGGGCAAGGAAGCTGTTATATTGCACGCGTATCCTAATCCACTTTTTGCAGGCTCTGATCCAAAATTAACAAAAATTATGCCAAAAGAATGTGCAGTTAAAATTTTCAAAACTACACTTAATGATTTTAAACAACGAGACCGCTACATTAAAGACGACTACCGCTTCAAGGACCGTTTCAATATACGTTTCAGCAAGCAAAATAATTTCATCATTATCAACATGTGGGCTGAAAAGGAAATGTTTAACTTGATACGTATCAAAAATGTGGGTATAAATTGTCCTGAAGTGGTTATATTAAAGAAACACGTACTCGTCATGTCATTCGTCGGGGATCAAAATAGGGCAGCTCCAAAGTTAAAAGACGCTTTACTCAGTCACAGTGAATGGTGTTCAGCTTATGACGAAGTTGTTGAAGCCATGCATAAACTTTTTAATGAGGCCAAGTTGGTGCATGGCGATCTGAGTGAATATAACATCTTATGGCATGATAGCAAATGTTGGTTTATTGATGTGGCTCAATCGGTGGAGCCGCATCATCCCAACGCTTTGGAATTTTTAATGAGAGATTGCAACAATATTACAACGGTACTTTGTTTAAATGTGTACAAAAGTCAAAACTCTAATAGTAAACTTATATTCTCCCTTAGTTCTTTTCAAAAAAACGTGTACCCCGCATGTACTCCAAAGAACAGCTTTTTGAATATATTACTTCATTAAATGCCGAAAATCTTAACGTTGCTCTTTTGGAGCGAATGCACACTAAAGGCGCTGATGTACGTTTGGCTACAGCTCCAAATCGCGACGAATGCCCATTGGAACTAAAGCCGTTAGAATATCCATTTGATTTAGTTTGGGAAAACGTTGCTCAAAGCAAGAGTAATGTTCCAATTATTGACCAAGCGGCCAAAGTTTTAAATGTTGTACAACCGGTGGATTGTCGAATCCAATCATCATTGAATGAACTGTTTAGTGATCCCTCTACTGCAGCTACCGCAGTTAACAGCGTATCTAACACTGCCAACATTTAAGAATATTTTTAAAGATTTTGGGAAATAAAATCGTAGAAACACAAATTTTGTATATAAAAAAATATATTCCATTCAAATATTTTAATTAATTAACTCCCTAGGCGGTGGATTGAAGGGTATTTTTCCCGGCAGGAAGCTGTCTGCTTTAAAAGCCTCGACTTCTTCAGCTGTCAAGTCTTCCAAGCGGCTATATACAGAAGTTCCTAACTGAGGTGGTCCTATTTGTTGTCCTTGTGTTTCAGCCACAACGTGCTGAAAATTTACTAGTGGTTGTTGCTGTTGTGGTAGTGCTGCATTCTGCATAAAAGAAGTAACATTTTGGGCGGGTTGCTGCTGTTGAACAGTTTGTCCAAAAATATTTTGTTGAGGAAAACCAGTTTGCGCTGTAATAGGCATTGGTTGTTGTTGCACAGTTTGAGTAAACAAGTTTTGACCGTTATTGGGCTGTGGAGCAAATAAACTCTGACCAGACTGATTGACTGTTTGTGTAAACGGATTTGTAGTTTGTTGGTGCGTGTGTAAGACTTGACCAAAAACGTTCGTCGCTGGCTGCGATGGATGGGTCGGATTAAAAAAGCTACCTGATTGTTGAGCCGTCTGTCCGAAAAGGCTAAACCCAGAACTAGACTGCTGCGTTTGCTGTTGATTAAAACAGCGTGGTTGACTTTGGCTAAATATAGAGCCCTGATTTTGATTATTAGTATTTCCTCCCGCAAATATCGAATTCGTGGACTTGTTGGGTTGACCAAATATTGACGGTTGTGTTTGACCACTAAATATATTGTTTGTGGTTGATAGATTTGTGGTAGTACCTGCGAAAGTACTCCCGGTCATGTTAGAAGCTGTGAAAGCATTGGTTGCACTAGTTTCACTGCCAGTACCAAATATATTTGTGCTAGGCCCTAATACTGGTTTAGCAAATAATGAACCAGTCACTGCTCCAACACTGCCACCTAAGCCGAAAGGATTACTCGGGTTTGTCGCAATTGTTTCAACAGCTACATCATATGCTTTGCAAATAACATTAACTATTTCTGGAGTAAATTGAAGCAAAGCCTTCATTTTCATATTGATATCCATCGCTTCCTTCACAAACTGTTGATGGAATTGCTCAAAATAATTCTTCTGTTTAGCTTCGTAGCACATCAAACGTATCTCTTCAAATGACTGATCCTCAATGAAATTCGGCAGACACGGCTTATCTTTGAATGGGCCGTAACAGGAAAATGGCCATTGTTTCCCATTTATAGCCGCTTCCACATCGGTCTTAACTACTTGCTTTACGTCAAAATGTTCATTATGGCATTTCGAACCAAATCGACAAGTTCCTTGCTGATAAAATTTACATAGCACCATTTTTTCTTTTTTTAGTAAAAAGTATTACAAATTTGAGATGTAAAATTTTCGGTTTTTTGTAATCAGATTATTCTTCCTCCCTTTCTTCTTTTTCTTAAGAACAATACTATTTGTTAATATCCGATTCTATTAATATACTATTTACTTGCTGATATTATTTTTGTACGCTTTAATATAGAATGGAGCGTTTATATTAATACGTTTCATAATCTAGTAAATAGTTACACTTCTTTTGTCTTCTATGTTTTTTAGATTTTTGTGTGCATTTCTTTAGTCTCCTCTCTTTTCCTCTCTTCTTATTTCGTTTTTTTTTTTTGTAAGAAGGAATGAAATCACGAATAAAACTTACCCATGAAGTTATCAAGAAATGCTGTCATGTTCATAATCGAAACGTTCCAAAACAAATTCTTACTTTAAGCTAAAGTGAGTAGAACATGTAAAATGCAAAGTTGACAATACGTGTTTGTTTACATTAAAAAGCTAAAATGGGTATAACATATACTTATGCAAATGAGTAGTTACGTACAAAAACTACATTTGAGGCAGCTTTCATTTTAAGGCAGAGTCATCTTTAGGAAATATGAAATTTTATCCAAGTCAAGAACTTCATAAGAATATACTCCTTTTTTTATAAGTGACATGCCCAAAGCCTCCTGATTACCACTCGTTCAAATCGATGCAGTATGACTTGGCTGGCAAGCGGTTTCGAAATGCTTAAGAAATGCGAAAATAGATCGACGATTGAATCGCTTCTAAACCAAAATTGTTCCTTCGACACTGTGTCCTCACGTTGCCAGAAAGATTTTTCTCAATAAATACCCATTTTCAAGTGAAAAGAAATTTATTTAATAAATTATAGGAGAGTCATTATATAACTTGTATCGGTTTTAAATATTGATAATAGCGTTTTAAAATGTGATATGGGATAGCCACTTTCATTAGTACGACAAATTTTCAAATATAATGAGGTAAGATAAATTGACGTTTGTATGTTTTGCAATAACAAAACACAAATGGAAAAAAATATAAAGCATACAAAATGAAATATGGAAAAAAATTTACAAAATTTTAATTTGCAAATTTTTACTTAACTTTTGTTTTTACTGAATGCGCATTTAGTAAACGCCTAGAGACATAAATAATAATATAAAACAAAAATGATTTGTTCAATTAGGGTTTTCTTCTGATTCAGCATTGACTAGAATCATAATGTCTTTCGTGTAGCAACTCTAAACAAAATCATTTGATTGATATTATTCCTTTCTGTATTCTCAAGTAGTGGTAATTAATCACTAAGCCCAATTTCACCATTTTGACTCGTCAATTCGTAACTATTCATTACTTCGCTCTCCACTAAGATCTTTGCCCTCCTCTTCTTATAACCAAACATGTTTTCTTTTTTACAAATTCGTTATGATGAAAAGAAGCGCTTTTAATATGTTTATTTTATTCGTATATAAAAGGAGAATAGGTTTTAAGTTCATAAACGCAAAGCAAAAATGCTGAAATTTTTTATTAAAACTTCGAAAGAATTTTCTCATTTTAGCATATTCTTCTTGATGCTCATTGTATATTTTTTGGGCCTTATTGTCAAAAAGGATGCACATTTTTCTTTTTTCTTCTTTTTTCACGAACAAGAAAAATTTATTTTCAATCCAAAATCAAATGCTCTTTTTCCAACGCTAAAAAAATTAGCCTACATTTTTTCTATAAACTTCTCAAAACTACTAAAATTGACTTAATGGGCCATAAAAAGTGTTCACTTCCTTGGTCAATTTAAAGTTACCTTTTTGGATTTAATTAACTTTTATGATGGTTGAGTAATCGCATTTCCTGACAAATAATTTTTCACAAGTCTAAAATATTTTTCAGAGACGGTGTTGAACATCCCAAAAGTATTCTACACACCAAAATAGTAAAAAAAATTATCATTAAAGAAACAACTGGATTCTTGGAAAATTCACGATTTGATACATTCTGGTAAAACCGTGCCCATTGTTAAGGGTGGAGAATCGACTCGCATGGAAGAAAATGAATTTTATGCTATAGAAACATTTGATTCAACAGGTCTTTTGTTCATGATGGTATGGATTGCTCCCATTATATGAAAGCATATGATGCTCCTTTTGTACCGTTACGTTTCTTCCAAACAGTTGTTAACAACTATTAATAAGCATTTCAGTACTTTGGAATTGTGTAAGCGCTGGTTAATAAATTTAAAAAATCATTAGAGCGGTATTTGCGCCCTAGAACAGACGCAAAATGCAAAAATGTATGACGCCTTTCACATACGCTTTTATTAAATTAAAAACTTCAATTTTAATCATGAAAATATTAATAAATTTAAATTATTTTTACATTTCATTCTTTATTGTTTCATTTATTATATTTAAAAAAAAAAAAAAAAAATTCAAAATTAATAAATAAATAAACTTGGAAAGTACAATTTCATCATCAATTCAATATTACACGGCGGGATTTGCAATTTTTTTCGATAGTTAAAAGTTTATCAGAATTATATCCTAGATAGCCCGGTAAATTTTGTATTTTCTAAAAGAAGTTGTATCCCTAGCCTCGAGATACTAGTAGAGAGAGAAGAAAAATATCACAACAAATTTTACAAAGGAAATATGTTTGTGGGATGGAATCTATGAAGAAATAATAAACCGGTTAACGTCGAATAAATGAAATGCGGGCACTATTTGTTTAGCTTACATGTCGTCTGGCACGTCAAAAATGCACTGAATAAGTTCTCTTGGCTTTGATGTATATTCACAAATTCTATGAATCATGGTAAATATCGGAAATCTACAAATGAATTAATTATAATCAACAGCCGGACAAATATGCACATTTGCCATTTTTATTCTTTTCAACTTACTTTCCTTCCACTCCTTTATTATTTAACATGTTATTAACTTCTTTAGCAACTACAGGACCCAGTAATTTTTGACCTTTTAGCAATTCACCTTCCAACTGCTCAATCGTATAATCAGTACGTATAAATGCCTCAGCTATGCGTCGATTGCGGCTGCCATAGCAGACCGTAATCAAATCGGACAAGCCTGAACTTTCGAAAAAAGTTGCCAATTTACTGCCTGGGAAAAAAATATCAGTGAAATGCATCATTTCTAGGAGACCTAAGCGAATTAAAGCTGATTTAATATTTTCATTGCATTCTAAGCCATCCAATAGACCAGTGCCAAATGCAATAATATGCTGGTAGATTAATTGATAATTTTAGATTAGAGAATTTACGATACAATTTTAAAAATACAACATTTAACAAACCTTCAGTAAACCGCAGATTTCCACGCAATCGGCATCATCAACTACTACCACACGTAGCGAAGGTCCCTTAAAGAGTTCTTTTAATATTCTGGTCTGTTTTGTATCTCGACAACCTAAAGTAGCCTCACAAAATTTGTTAGATACTATTTCAGTGGCTAAATTAACTCCAATCAGTACAGCACACGGAACCTTGAAAATTTTCGAACCGCAATGAAAAAATTCTTTAATTGACGTTCATTCGTTTACCTTTAAATACTTGGTTATTGCGTGAGAGATTAATTCGATACCACTTTCGCTAGGCAGAAAGCCCTTAATTAGTGATACAGCGAGAGCATTTGGTTTGATTTTACCCAGTAGAGTCTTACAAAAATCAGTTATGTGTTTACTCGGTATTGCAAACACTATAATATCAGCATACTTCGCTGACTCTACCAGATCGGTAAAAGCGACCTGTAGTAAAAGTTAAATGAATACAATCGAGTTTTTTATGATTTGCTTTGATCTTACTAAATTTTCTGGCAATTTAACATGAGGTAGATATTTAGAATTTATGTGATGCTGATTGATGGTCTCACTCAAACGTTTGCCTTCGAATATTTCGTCGTATACAAACAAATTTACCCGATTCTCAACGTCTTCTAGTCTGGTAGCATTTTCTGCTACAACTTTAGCCAATGCCGTACCCCTGATCAAAGACAACATTTAACACAAAAAAAGGATTTTTTTTGTTTTTTGTATAAAAAGTTTACTTTACCAATTGCCGCTGCCAACCATACATACGTTGACCTTCTCCATTACGGATTGATTAACAAAAAATAACTAAACGAACAGACAATGCTTATGATGTTTACCGTTTAATTTTTGCTGGAGAAAATAGTTTCTTCTGTCAAATACATTAAAAGAATTTACAAAAGAAAATATAATTTTTTTAAACATGCAAGTGGCGCTATATATATATAAAAGTACAATTTGAAAATGGATACGAAAAACGACAAGAAGATATATAGGAATAAAATTTTCTAAGATTTCCAGTCAGCTTTTGCTAAAAGGACGACAGTAATCAATAAATTATCACATCGGATAAATTGTCTACATATAGCGTACACGATTTAATCTGAAGCAGATTGACAACCGCTTCACTTGGCAACTAAATTCGCCTAGAGCCTAGAGCAAGGAACCAATATTTTCTGAAAAGATGAATAAGGATCTAGTTTAATCGGGCCATCTCTGCCAAAAACTGCATCGATTTGGTTTTTTTTTTGTTTTAGGGAAAAAAGTCGCTTGGAAATCGACAGTAAATGATGGTTATGATAATCTCAAAACAATTAAATCGAAATCGGTCGAAAATGGTCAATGTAAGAGAAGAGAGAAGAAAAGGTTCTTGTTTTGCGTTATTTAGAATATGTTTATTCACTTTCAATACTTCCATAAGCATGACAGCAATCTTAAATATATTTTTCTTTGAACCTTTCTTTCTTGGGGCGTAATAAAATTGGGGTTAACATTTTTTGCATTACCATTTGCCCTTTACACTTGCCAAATTTTCCGGTACCTTCAAAATGCTTGCAAATTCGCGAAATTAACTTTTCGAATCATTTAAAATTTGGGGTATACGATCAAATGAAGACAGTTTTTTATGAAAAAAATAACGGAAATTTTTTATTGAATTATTTCAGTTTTTCGAAATAAAAATTAAGAGAATTTATATATTTTTGTTTTTTTTTCTGTTCTCAATAATATTTTAATATTTTCATTTTTGTTGTTGTTGTGGTTGTTTTTGTTTTTAGTAATACAACTTAAAAATTAAATGTAATAATTAATTAATTAATAATGCTTAACGTGTAATGTTTCGGTTTTAATAATATATTCAGTTTTCATGTTTAATTTAATTACATTTATAGCATTTAATAATTAGTGCTTTTTAATATTGTATAATTTATATATATCTTAAATTATAAAATAGTAATTATTTTTAAATTATACATAACTTTCTAGTATCTGGTATTTTCTTCCTTTTTTTCAATATTTTAAACTTTTTCTGTTTTTGGATAGCATTAATATTAACGTTTAATTTATAGGGGTTTTCAATAGTCATAATAATAATTTACATTTTCTTTTTATTTATTTTTCTTTAAGGAATTACAACGTAGAACTAAATATGTAGATATTTGTATATATATATATATATACATACATATATATATATATATATATATATATATATATATACATATATATATTATCAGATTACTTTTATTATAATTTTTCTTGTAAATTCTAAAATTAAGAAAAGAAAGTTCTGTACATTTTCCTTTTATCAAGATTTAAAACTGTTTTTTTTTTTCATTTTTAATGGTAGAGCGTACTTATTAATTTGGTTAAAAATATTGTTAGAGGTTTTATAATTTAATTCTAGAACATTTATATTACACGGTTAGATAAAAAATAAAACATATACTCTCTTAAGAGAATATAAAAATTGTTTTATATGTTAAATAAAGTTTAATAAATGAAAATTGTGACCTATAGAAAAAACTTTTAAGATTTATTCAAATTTTTGAAATAAATTCTAAAACGTTTTTCAGTAATTTAAAAAAATAAAGCGATGTATGAAAGTTCATGAAAATTCATGAGAATTCATGAAAGAGTTCAATGAATCAACTAAGAATAATAAGGAAGTATAAAAACAAACATAAAGAAAAAATTTTAAATAAAGCGTGAAAACTATGATAAAATATACAAATGCGTATAAGTTAGATTCCTAAGATGTTATGAAAGAATGGCAGGATTTATATAAAGCAGCCTTAAAATGTTTATTCATTTATTTATTTATTTTTTAGATTGTTTAATCAAAGAATTAGTTAATACGATGCAGTTCTTTACATTTTGGCTAAATCGTATTTCGCTTAATTTAGCAATAAAAGGGAAGTAAAAGAGAAAATGTTAAGCACAAAGAATAATAAACAGAAAGAAGCAAAGACAAAATGAAGTTATCAGCGAAAAAGACATGTTTGCCTTACAACGAATTTCGAATATCCATATACATGGTTTAGGGATTTTAGTTATGTCAAATCATTCAAATCAAATTTCGATGTTGTTGAAAATACAGTTTGATTTTCTTATACTGTTTTAAGGATATTGTGCTTATTTTTAAACTTCTTCTCGATGCTAAGCGTCGGTTGAAACTTCTGATCATCAGGATGAAAATAAGTGTAAATTTTAAAGAATCGCCGAGTTTATGAACTCCATAATTTGGATTGTCATAAGGAGACCAATTGAACAATTTGAACATAGTATTTTCTTTTTCACTGGCTAGCCGCAAATATGTTCAAACGGCTTTAGAAATATATATCAGAAGTCATAAAAAATTTGTTAGTTACACAAAAAGCCAAAACTAAAATACAAATACACTTTTTTTACCTGGGTAATAAAAGCGCAGAGCTATTAGATTGTCTTTTTGGATTAGAAACAAATTAATTAAATTATATCGATGAATTCATTTCTATATTTTTGAATATTGTCATATAAATTAGTCATACTCTTTATGGTGCATAAAATAAATATAATTCCATTTTTTGGCAATTAATAAGACCTAGAGATATATATAAATAAATAACGCTTTTTTGATATTTTCATTGGTAATGTTAATTTACTTTAAAACGACATTTTTGACAAAAAAAATTTATATATTTTTTTATGCAAAATGCTTATTAAATTCACACTTCTGTTGGATAATAAATTGCCATTTTTCAGAAGTGAAATGGGTTGTGGTGTTGATGATTATAGAATACGATCTTTGTTAATTCAATGTGATTTATCAGCAGAAAGGAAGCAATATTCTTTTATACTATATTCTAAGACGAAAACAAATCAGAAAAATTTCTTAATTTCTTTA
Source organism: Glossina brevipalpis (assembly GCA_000671755.1). Lineage (NCBI taxonomy): Eukaryota > Metazoa > Arthropoda > Insecta > Diptera > Glossinidae > Glossina > Glossina brevipalpis. Next base: position 1,929,640 of record KK351015.1, read on the forward strand.
CTGCCCCACATGTAAGGGAAAGATGAATTATTTATATTTACAGGCTGAAGTATGAGAACATATCAAGTAACCGTCCGGAAGCCTTTTTTAGTAAAATTTTGGTCCATCTCTTGAAAATCCTTCTATTGGTCAAAATTCGTTTCTTTGTTGTTACAAGGCAATCCCATCCATTTGTTCTGAGCTCAGAATTTATATGAGGAATTTAAAACTTTTTTCTTCAATGTTTAGAAACGTGAGTGGTACATCAAGAGTCGTGCGGAATGACGGGGCAAAAACGGTTCAGAATATAATACAATCAGAATATATATACTTTTCTAGATGTCTGATATTACAAACGAATAGACAAATTTCGATCATATTCTAACAATCAAAAAATGGCCAAAAAAGACATCCTCCTCTAGCATAATGGCACCATATTAAGTAATCCTCTTTTAATTGTCTTGAGTTTATATTTAGATTGCAAAAAGAAAAAAGATTGATTTAGGCCATAGTTGCTTAACCTACATATCCCTGCCAAAAGGATGTAACAGAAATTTGTATCCAACAACATTTACCTAAACCCGTCTTACAGACTTTTTTAGCTCGTCATTTGTCATTAGCTTTGAGTAAACCTAATGTAATTTGGAAAACAAAGTTTTTCTTGAAAGATAAAGTATTAATAACGTCTAAATGGAAATTTTTTCCCCATTTATTCCAATTGCAGATTTCAATAATCAAAAATGGACACGATAGCGTACAATTTAAAATGAAGTCAGAGGTGTTCATTAAAATTAAAAATTATAAGAAATTACAAAAATAATTTGCTCGTGTCAACTTTTGAACTTGGTATATTTGGGTGAAAGAGATAACTGGAGACTTGATTTTTAACATAACGCATTAGTGTTTTAGTTTATTAGAAGAGTTATAAAAGTTAAAAGAGTTCATACACTTTATTACAACCATATCTTATCAAAAAAAAAAAAAACAAAAAAAAAAAAACTAAAAATTAAAGCATCTACGGCTATAATAATCTAATCAAAAATAATATTTATGGAAAAATGAAAAATAATTTTAAATGATCGATTTTAGTAGGATGCCACGCTAAATCAGAAGACTTGTTGAGAAAAGCATTCTGAAATGTATATATAGCGTCGAAAGTTTAAAATATACTGAGTCGATTTGTTCACATAGCTTTAGTTATTTCAAAGTCAGAACATTTGAGTATAAGTCGAATGAATACGTGAGTTTTAACCTGCACGACTCAATAAATTTTAGACTATCCAAGAAAGAAAATCATAATAAACGAATAAATTATGCCTCTAAAGTCTACTTTATGAATATATTAAACTTTAAATAACATATAAAACTTTTTCTATAAAAAAAAAAACTATAAATTGTCCAAAGTTTTTAAAATATTTTTCTTTTGCTTCCTACTTTAAGACAGATATTTTAACTATAGAAAAATTATCATTTTTTTTAACTATTTCCATTAATGGATGGTGGTGTTGGTGGTTTACTATTTTTTCTTTGTTGAATTTTTTTTATCTATACATAAACATTTATTAATATTTTCTTGCTTTACATATTTGAGATCAAAATAATAAATTAGTTAATTTTTTAATAAATAAACCCTTTTATTAGGTCATAAACTACATTACACACATGTCTGTCGTATCATAAAGTAAATCCGTTTTTCTTTATATCAAAAACTTGTGAATTAGAAAAAGAAAAAAAAAAAGACAATAGCTATAAATCTAAAGCTTAAAGTTTACAGAAATTGAATTAAATTTTATCAGAGGATGAAAAATTATGAAAAATCAACTTCAGCTTACAACAGCTATTGATTGATTTTACATTTCGCAAGCTCTTAAAAGAAGGAATAATAAAATAAAATACAATACAATAAATTACATATCATTTTTAAGCACACACGCGTTCATACATGTATATATACACATTTCCTTTTGCTGTCTTGTACGATATAACTTAATTGATAACAAAGTTCGGGCGCATATGTGCGTGTGCTTTAAATGTGAAAAAGTTTCGCCGTCATCTATGTTTGGTATGTCCGTGAATGTGTGTATAGTACAAAAGTGCTATTGATGTCTTTATATTGTTGTATTTTCTTATTGTTGCTGTTGGGATTTTTTTTTCTTTTGCGTCGAATATTTTCTTTCTATTGACTTTTTGTCAGTATCATTTTAAATCTTTTATATGCGTGTAATTTCATAAAGTCTAATTTATATAAAATTTTTCTTTTTAGAGTTCTTTCTACCACAACTTCTTATTGCTGCTTTAATATTCATTCACTTGTTGGTTTTGCTTTCAATTATTTCATTATATATATATTGGTTAGTGTTAGTGCGGTTTTTCTAGTTCAATTTCATCATCGTTGTCGACACTTAATCAAAATTCTTGTTTTTTTAATAAGCTCTGTCTGGCATGCATTATTTTCGAATTTGTCTTCTTTTTGTCTGTATAGTTTTAAACGGTAGCAATTACAATCAACAGGTGGGCCAATTCAGCCACCCTATTCTTCAGATCGGGAGCAGCTCTTTCCAAATTTTCATTTGCAAAATCGCAAGATGGAAAAATATGCACAACATAGGCCGCTTGTTCACTGCCTGGCATCGGTATGTTAACAATACCGGCTGCCATCTTCTGCTGCAAATATGTTATAAAACCAGTTTGTAAATTGCGCGACTGTTGTAAAACATCGGCGTGATCACGACCACATGGTAAAGCTAACAGCATACAATGTTCATTTTCAAACTGAAATACAACGAAAAAAATTAAATACTTAATATAAAATAAAGAAAAAAGAACACTCATATGTAGCTTTCGATAATTATAATGCCTGGTTTGTGTACAATATTTGTGTCTATTTAATCAACAAATATTGGTATGTATCATAACAGTTCATTTTACAGATGGTATATATTACATCGGTATATAGGGAATCTATCAAACAAAAAATGAATATTCGCATTAAGCGCTAATGTCACTGTAACTGCACGGAACAGTTATGGAAAATGGAAAATTACTGGAATTATGCCACGTGCCTTAATGAAAAATTGTGTTTCCCGAGAAGAAGAAGTTTTCTTCATCACAAAGATATTTTATTACTTTTTTCCATTAGTCTACAATCTCAGCCATAAAAATACACAAATTCTTTTTCAAGATTTTATGTAAAAAATTGCTAATCTTTCTGCATCTGTAGGGAAAAGACAAAGGCAACGACAAAAATACCTATAATGCTGTAGTTGGTACTTTTAATTTCTTGGCAGAAGCATTGAAAATTTTCAAATCGTTATCAATCTCATGTCTACGCAAAGATCGTTTCAATGCGTAGTCTTGTTTGGAAACATTTCTAAATGAAAATAAATACTTTCTAAAGACATCTCTTGGATGCAGCTTTCAAAAGAGATGTTCACGCAGTCTGTTTCGAAGCATTTAGAGACCGCGAAATTTAAAGACAAAAATTTCTTCGAGCTAATGCATTCACGTATTCCAGAATGTTCAAAGTATCTGTTTAGTCAAAAAAACAAAAAATGATTTTCTGATATATTTACAGCGCCGTTAGCTTTCGAAATGTCTCTTTGATAGACAAGTAGAGAGGCACACAGACATATCCCGACGATTCTGCTGTTCACGCTAATCGAAAATACATATATTCTGTAGATTATACAAGCGTACTTCTATGCGTTACGAACATATTGCAGTCATAATAATAAAAAAAACGGAATTGCAGTGTATCGTTGCATTTACCAAATCCTCGATCTCGGGTTGTTTACATATATGGATTGGCTTATATTTTTTTAAGTGGAACTAAGTAAGAGGAATGACAGTTTGAAAGGTAGAGCCGAATAACCTGCGGCAAACGAAATTTTGTCTAATTTCTGCCGTTCTTTCACAATAAACAAATGTCCAAGAAACTTTTGATAAAACCCACCATTTGCATGAAAATGTTTTACTCCATAATGGATCATGACCTTAGCAAATTTGCCGTCTCTATTTCGTAACTCATGTAATGTTCACACTAACTAAAATATTGAAATGATTTATCGTCACTTGTAGCCCATTGATTTCTTCAAATATTCACAGATGCATATTTTAAATCTATGCCTTGGAAATTTGATGTGAAGTGGATTCAACGTATGCTACCATGTACGGATTATTAATTATTTCATTCGTAGCTTAAACTTGCAAAGTTTTAAAGAAAGACAATAAGAACATTTTGAAGACACAATCATCAGTTCAAGAAAAAAATACATCTAGGAATGAACAATCAAATATGAGTTGAGATTATGTGCAATTTATGGAAATCGCAAATTTTAAATCTTAAAGATAAAGCTTATAGAGAGTACAATGAAGAATCAATAAATTGAATCCGTATAGTAATATCTTTTAGCCGGTCTATGACTAATTCTGAAGTTAGTATAACTTACCTGCATCTTTCTAGCCACACCTTCCAGCTGAGTTTGTTCTAAACGCATGCGTTGCGCAATACGTAATGGCGGTGTACTGCCGTCACTATTGCATGGTAAAGACGCCCTTGCTACGTGCGGATTCCCAAATACAAAGTGCATTTGCACTGCAGCCTGATCGGTTTTGAGTGCTAATAAACCCTGCCACATAACTGGATAGCGTTGCAGCAATGTCAATAAAGAATCTGCCTGAGGAGCCGGCTGCGGTGGTTGGTTGTGAGGAGGCATTTGTGCAATTGCTGGAGGCGGACTATTTGCACGTAAATGAGAATCACCTCGAATAAAAAAAATTAAACTCTGATTATATAAACTGCATTTAAAAAATATAAAAAAAAAGACTGAGAAAATGGGTTGAAATTGCGACAACAATGTAAAGTCAATATTTCAAAATATTTTATTTGTTGGTAATTGGGGACAGTTTTGTGATTCCATTCAAAAAGAAATTCCAATGTATATGGTAATGCAGCGCATTCGTGAGGAAACCTTTACTTACCTACTCTAACCAAAATTTGCTCTTTTTCCCTTTGCAGTTGGTGTTCCCGCTCACGTTCACGTTCACATTCCCTTTCTCTTTCAACTCTCAAAGAACCGGATACACCAGAATTATTGGATGTCTGCATTGCAGCTGATGGTGGCTGCACCGATGCTATAAATTGACTGCTTGCAGCCGGATGTGGCACTACTACTGTAGGTGGTAAAGCGGTTGCCGATCTGTGTGCTGGTGGCGGTTCTCTAGCTAATTGTCTAGATGTTTCATAATAAGCGGTTGGCGCATTGGCATTTGTGTTGTAATGAGCATGGCCTGCAATACGAGCATTATGTACATAGACTTGAGCCACTTGAGGAGAGTCTATCGAGGAAAATGTATATTATATATAATTTTATGGTCTGGAAATTTATATAAAGAGCATACCAGTAGCACGGTCTTGTGGGCTTTGCAGACTGTGTGGCACCGCTATTGTTCGAGGCACACTACCGGGTCTTCGTAACTCCAAAGGCGGACTGCTGTCCATTAAATTCTCCTCATATTCACGTAAACCGGTTGTTGAGGTCAACGGATCCTGTTGAGCTGAACGTAGCATTTGCTGATAAATCATGTAGTGTTCTCTAGTAGGGACACCACGTAATGCACCGCTACACGTATAATTGGCGTCACTCTACAATATAAAAAAGTATACACAAAATTATTAGCCTTTATCAATATTTATTGTTGTAGAACGCGACGTTAATTTGTAAGCAGGATAAAAAGGAGATTCAAGTTTTTAATCCCTGTCGGACGTATTACCGTTGCATGTGGAATGGCGGTTTGCTGATGGGCAGGCGGGGGACTTTGTGTGTTGCATGCACTCGCTTTCGAAGCGTTATTGTAATTTCCAATTTCATGCTGCGTCCGCAAAATGAAGTAACCAAATATTATATCAAACGATAAATTCGATTTTAAGTTTTACGGGGCTTTCCTTCTCTTTTTCCTTCTAATTTTAATCTAACATAAGAAATAACCATACCGTATTTGGCTACTCACCGTATTTGCATCAAAATGAGCCGGAACTTGCATACCAGATGATAATAGGAGCGGACCAACGCGGCTTTGACCCTGAGGACTAATGGCAGGAGCAGCTGTACGTATACTAGTAATGCCTGCGAATTTCATATATTTTACAGACAGGGTTTCAAATTCATATTCGCTTATGACACAAACTAAAAACTTACTTGCAGCAGAGTTTGAGGGAGTTGGCACTTGTTGCTGTTGTTTATTTCCGGCTGGCGCAGGTGAAGCGTTTGTTAACACATGTTGTCCACTTTGATTCGCTAGGCTGTGTGTAAGTGGATTGGTTGTCGTTAGCGGTTTAGGTAAATGCTGAGATTGCAGCGGTGGTGATGGTGTGTGATGATGTTGGACCTGCTGCAAATGAGGATTGGCCGCCACTGATGTTACTGTTGAAGTCGTAGGAGACTGCGTCGGAACCGTCGTCTTTGCTTGTATAACCATGGCCGGCTGATTAGGCAAGCCTAGCATAGTTAGTGAGGTGGAGGTTGGTTTTTGTTGAGAAGTCGTTTGTTGATGTAAAGTAGAGACAGTTTGCGATTTCTGTAATTGCTGCACATGCTGACCAGATGTCGCTCCTTGTATGTAAGTGTTATATTGTGTATTAGTGTGCTGTTGTTGTTGCTGCATGATCTGCGGCGTTGATTGTTTGCACTGTGTTGACGGTGGTGCTTTAGAACTAACGACATGCAATACTTGCGAATGGTGAAGTTCTTGATTTTGCTTTATGACGATTGCTTGCTGTTGCTGTTGTTGCTGCAAATGGCGTTGTGGCTGACACTGCGACTGTTGACCCGATTGATGTGGCAACGATTGCAAGCGTGGAGAATTTACGGAAGACACATTCGCCCCATGTGGTGAATGAATTGACGGGGGTGGTATATTAACTAACAACTGTTTTGGGGCTGATTGTTGTTGTTGTATGGGTTGACGAGTTACAATATTTGCTTGAATGACGTGTTGAGATTGAGTGGATGAGCCATTAGGTTTTGGCAAATTGTGGGTTTGGTTTACAATAATTTGTTGTTGTTGCTGCTGTTGCTGCAATTTCTGACTGTTGAGCACATGGGCCTTTAAACTTGTAGGAGTCTTCACGTTTGTCTGTTGCGCATGCATAACAACGGGATTTTGTTGCTGTAACACAACTGGCTGTTTCGTGACTTGACCAGTGCTAGTTTGAGTGGAAATTTGCTGCTGTTGGGAATTGTGTTGTTGAAGATGTGTTGAATGATTTGGTTGCGATGCAAGTTGAATTTGTTGCTGCATGACGATAGGAGGAGAAACGGAAGTTTTAACAACAACACTTACCGATTTATTAAGCATTGCCGTTGGAACAGATGTTGCAGCCACTGCCGTCTCAGTTTGAACAGGTTTCGTTAAGGCCGTAATAGGTGTTGCCACTGGACCTTGTATCATCGAATTCTGGGAAACTTTACTGTTATCAACTTGTGTAGTAGGTAATATCTGATTATTTTCCGCGGCAGCAGCTGCCACAGCTGCTTGCATGATCTTTTTTGGGTCCATTGGTCCTCTAGTTTGAGCGATAATTGGCAAAGAAGAGGCGGCGGCAGCTAATGGCAGATTACCTTCCTTGCCTTGCTGCATTTTAACGCCCGAAACAACCCCCGTAACTGAATCTATCAATGGTTTGTTAAGCGAATCAGCGGCTCCCCCTGTCGTCTTTTGCGAAGCAGGAGCTGCTGTATTATGCATGGGTACTCCACCAGCTGGCAAAGCTGAATGTAAGTTTGCCATGGTATTACCAGAAGTGACTGTTCCAGCTGTTACTGCAGCATTATATGACTCAATCTCAGCTGCTGCCAATGCCTTTTTCTTTGGATGTTGTGGAACTGTAGTTGTTGCTGGTGTGGGCGATGTTGTTGTGTGTATTTGCGCTTTTTCTGATGTTGGTGGTGTAGATCGTTCTAACGCCCTTGGAGAAGATGTCAATAGCGGTGTGGTTGCAGTTGATCCATCATCGGTTTCATTTGCTTCAGTCGCTGTTCCAGTACTTTGTGTAGAATTTTGCTCTACTTCACCATCGTTGCTTTTACGTTCTTTCGATTTTTTTGGCCTGCCAATGGGATTTGCTGGCATAGCAACTTCCACTGCAATTGCTTTCTTGGGTTGCACTGCGTTGCGTCCTGATCTGCGAGGAGGCGTTTGAGCTTCCTTCGGCGAAGCGTTTGCCAGACCAATCACGCATGATGCTTGTCCAGTACCAGATAATGCCATATTCGTTGCAGTATTGCGCACTACATCTTCAATGATGTCATCAATAGTGCTGCGGTCTTTTTCTAACAGCCGGCGCGATTTACGAGTATTCGCGAAGGTGGTTTCGGTTGACAAAGGATCTTGTTGATTTGTAAGACTTGTTGCAGAGTTGACTGATTGCGTTTTAGGTGAAGTCTCCTTATTTTCATTACTTTTAGAAATAAGAGTGGTGGTAGCGACATCTGCAGTTGGCATTTCATCTTTTACTAATTTTTCAGTCATTTTAACAAGTTGCGCTGTCTGCGCAGGACTTTTGATGGTCAAAATTAAGCGAGGGCGACTGTCAGTAGCCGTCGTTGTAGATGATGTCACGTTGGTTGTGGAAACATTCATTTTGTTTTCTTCGCCGGAATCATCGTGAAATTCATAAACATCCTGCTGGTCTGAAAGGGATCCCAAAGTAGCGGCAGCAGCTTGGTTTCGAGCCTTTTTTTCAGCTACAGTTAAAACAGGCATTGGATTTGTGGCAGGGACCACAGATGTTGTTGTTTGCATTATCTGTTGATTTGCTTGCAAAGATGATTGCTGCTGCAATATTATATTCCTTGGTGGTCGTCCCTTACGTCCTCGTGTTATTGGTGCTGTAACTACGGATTTGCGCAGCCTAGTTTGGATACCAGATATTTCAACGTTTGAAGTCATAACATCTGATTGCTGAGATCCTCCGTCAACGCTGACTGCTGACACAGAAACCGAAGGAAGACCACTAGGCTTTTTACCTCCTCTTGATTGACGACCCCGTTTAGATGATGTACCTCGAACACCAGACTTACCTCCAGCCACCTGCACTTGCTCGAAGGCAGGCATTTGTTGGGTCTCAGTTTCATCTTCGGTGTCATTATCTGCACTCAGATTATGTGCTGCAGCAGACAATAATGCTGGTGTTTGTGCATCTGTGTTCATTATGGGATCTGACTGCTCCAATATACGCAGATTTTGAGTTTCAGATTTATTTGTCGATGAGGACTTTGACTTTTCTTCATTATCAGTTTTTTGTTTGTCGTCCTCCTTATTAGTTGAAATCTGCGCAGTAGTCACGCATTCAACTTTCTTTATAACCGTGCTCGTCACATTTGTATCCGCATTGACTTCCTTGGCTGACCAATAATCACTGTCTTCTTTTGAATCCTGCTCGATATCGCCTTGTGTAATGGGTGAGATATGAATCACATTTTCTTCCGTTAATAGTGCTGTTCGAGCAGAATCCGTAAGATTTGTTGCAATTGAATTTGGTCCTTTCGTGACCGGTGCATTGACGGTTGTAGGAGGAGTTGGAGTGCATATAACAGAAACGCCTTCAGAGCATTTATTGATAGCTGAAGCCAGGGAAGACGGGTTATCAGACTTCTCTTTAGGTAGGGAGATAGACTTTTCAAAGGAAGTCTGTGGCGTCCGGTTATTTGTAGATGCAATTGCTTTTGAAGAATCAATACTGCTTTGTTCTGATTCAGTTTGGTTTGCCAATGAAATTGTATGTTGAGGACTGGATGCTTGCTGAAGTTTAGATTGACTAATTTGAATTTGACGATCTTGTTGCGATGGTGGCTGCTGTTGTTGAGAATGATGATGCTGCTGCTTTTGCGCTGTAGGTGATTGTGATTGAGTTTGTTGTGATTGGGGTGAATGCTGCTGAGAGGGCGTACCTATAATATGTTGTTGCACTGCAAACCTTTGCGGTGTTTGAGGATTGTGTATAATGTTTGATTGAATTGGTTGATTTTGAGTTTGCTGTGCTTGTTGTGGGGATCCTGTTAAACGTTGTTGCTGTTGAGCGGTGCTTTGCGAATGAGATTGCGACGGAGAAATTAAAGATTGTTGTTGCTGTTGCGACTTTTGCTGATGTTGATGTATCAATTGTTGTTGTGGTACTTGGAGCACATGTTGCTGCATTTGCTGTCGATGAGGTGAATGTTGCTGCAACTGACTTCTTTGTGCCTGCGTGAACTGCAGTTGTTGCTGTTGCTTCTGTGGCGACTGGCTTTGCAGCGCTTGGGTGGAATGAGGCATGGATTGTAATTGCTGATTTGACATACAAGTTTTTGTGGTCTGTTGTTGAGATCTCTGTGAGTGGCCACTAGTTGCTGTTGTTGTAGGTGAGTATACAGATTTAGGGGATTTTTGATTAATTGTTGGGGAAGAAGGTAAGACATTGCATGTGCTGGTGATTACATTGTGCGTTGAATGTTGCACGTGCTGAGGTGTAATCGTAACGACCTTGCTTATTATAGTTGAATGAACAGGAACAGCTGGCAGCTTTTGGACTGAAGCAGGCAGCATATGTTGTTCCGTCAACAGAGGATGCTGCTCAGTTCCCAATTTCGATGTGTGATATAACGAAGTTGACTGCTCCTGTTGCTGCTGCACCGATCTTACATTTAACACGCTTCCTCCTACTAAAGAAGCAGAATTATTGTTCATTTTGGGCAACTGTTCTTGATCTGACGATAGTTGCGATTGATGATGCAATTGAATTGACTGCTTTTGTATGCCACAAACGGGTGAGTGTTGCCTTTGTGGTTGTGCTACAGCCGGGCTGGTTACAGGACTGTTATTTTGAGTACAAACAGCAACAGGTGGCGACATTACCGTTGATTGCATAGGCCGTTGTATAACAATATTCTGCTGTTGTATTACTGGAGGCGGAGTTGACGTGTGAGGGCTAGGTTGCCTCGCTATTGGAGTGTTGCTCCTTGAACTATGTCGTGGGCTGTGAGGTGATTGAGTTCGTGTACTCATTATGTACGCATTTCCAACGGGTGATTGTGGGGGCACATTAGTTCCGCTACTTTGAGGCGAGTGTGAAAGCGAAGACGATACTAGAGTTGTGTCGGCATGATGGGAGTTTATTGTACCTCTAGGAGACAGAACCAACTGCGGTATCGCAAAATGCGCGGTATCCGGTATGGTAATAGTAGGAGCCTGCATTGCATAAGATGATTCCTGTGACGAGGATACTGACTTGAATGAAATAGCTTGTGTTTGTTTAGGTGTTGATGATGCGGTTAGAGCTGGTGAGAACGAGAATGTTGTCTTCATAGGCGTTGAAGAAATGTAAGATACGCTACCAGAACGCGTAGTACTTCCAATCACAGAAGTGGACGCCGTCTTCGTACTAACCGTATTTGTGGCTACTGAAGCGTCTGACGATGATGTAGTAGCCTGTGAAGTATGATGAACTGATGGGTTTTCTATATTACTCGTATTGAAAAACTCCAGCTTCTTGTCTGCTGTTCGACTAGCACTTTCTACCGTTACGGTTTGAGTTGGAAGTTCTATCTTAGTGATAACGGAAGACTGTGAAGTTTGTACAGTGACTGTTGCCACTGAACTTAGAGAAGACGTGGATTCACTTACAGGAATGGGAATATCTTGTTTGTCAGAAGTTGTTGAACTTGTGTTCGAATGGGCAGTTTCATCTATCTTAAGACAATGACTGCCGCTACTATCTACTTCCTCGCCATTTTCCTCAGCATCGGTATCTATTTGCAAATCACGCAGCGATAGAGGTGTGTCAACCTTAATCTCCATTTCTTCTTGACGCAAGCTTTGTACCGCCTTGCAAATTTCCTCCGAATCTTCTTCTATATTTGCTAATGGAGCAGAGCTAGCTACCTCATTTTCAATAGTTTTAGCCGCAAGCGCAGCTTCTTCGTCTGGTCCTTCGGATTCACCTGCTACCGTAGTTTCTGGGGCGGCAACACCAGTACTTAATGAGTCCAAAGCATCGTCATCATCATTAAGTGAATAGTCCGCCGATGAATTTCCAAAACTTTCGCCTAATAGAGCAGAAACTGCACTTTCTGTTTCCTCTTGAGATATTGTAACACGTGATTTTGATTCTTCAAGTTTTTCCATCTGCTTTAATGCATCCGGAGGAGATTCGACGGGTATTTTGGGCTCATCTGCGGAAGGATCCAATAATGTCGTATTGAACTCTGCAGATATTGATTGTACAGCCGATTCACTTATACGTTCGTCAATTTCTCCATCAAAACCAGGAATAAAGATTTCAGGCTTTTTCTTCGAAGTTGAAGAAAGACTTGGTGAAGACTTTGAAATTGGAGCTCCAGTTGGTTCACATCGTTCATCAAATTTGGTAGAAGTACCATTGGAAGAGGGGGAAGGCGTTGTGTTTGGTTTATGCACACTATCTGTTAAAGAAGAGGTAGGTGTGCTCGTCCCCAATTTCTTTTTGTTAGAATCCGCATTCATTCCGGCAGCATTACCAGTGGTTGGAGTTTTAGGCAATGGACTAATCATTTGTTTTTCTCTGATATGTGGCGATAATGGCAAAGTTTCCTTGGGCAATTTCTGCGGTGTTGTACAGACCGAATTTGATGCAGCAATATTTAGGGCGGATTTTGATCCAATGCTTGATATTGCATCTTCATCGTCCTCGCCAATTAAGCAAGGTAAACTGGGTGACGGTTTACATAGTGGAAAACTGCTTGCCACATGACTTTCTATATTAATCTGCGAATGTTCGCTGGCAGCTTTAACATCGACACTAAGTTTATTTATCACATTTGACGCTTTGGAAACATTTGCAGAGTAAGCTTGTTGAGAATTATTAGATGACGAAGATTCTCGCCTTTGATGATGATGAGACTGTTTTTCTTCTTTCGATCGTCGTTTTTTCTTCTTCTTCTCCTTGGTTTTTACACATGGATTGAAACGCTCTTTATCAATATCTCTCCTTTCCTGCCGTGATGAAGACTCCATCTCTATTGAATTCTCATCACCATCAGAAAATCGAAAAACGTCGGTCATATCGCTGCGATATGTTGTTGCAGTGGAGGGAGTCGCATCTTCTACAGCTTTGTTATCGGAGTCTTCCATAAGCTGAGCTTCTAGGGCTCTACCAGCGGCATCTAAGTCCACGCTGTTCTCATCCTCTGCGTTTTTAGATGAAATCGCAGATGTAAAGTTATGATGCAGTTCAGCACCACGTGATTTTTCGCGGTCTTTCCGTTTTCTTTCCCGTCTTTCTTTGCGGTGTTGCCGTTCCAACATTCTTTCCAAATGAGGTGTACTACTTGCCGAAATACTACATAATTTTTGTTTATTCTCTTCATTCTCTTCGACTGTGTGAGACTTTGGCGTTAAGGGCTCTTGTTTGTAAGGGTTCAAGGCCGCTGATACTATCGGTCCGGGAGTATTGGCGGTAGAAGAAGTGCGACTAGGTAAGCAATTTAAGTCCCTTTGCCCAATATCGCTATCGGTGAACTGCGACTCTACGTCTTCTTCATCATCATCGGATATAGGACCAAAAATATCTTCCATTTTTTCACCACCAGACTTTTTATGTTGAAATGGAAAACAGGTATCTGGTGCCGCCATTGTCATTTGCATGTTGGCCATTTGCGTATTTTGGTGGATAATGTCAGTATTTCTTGATCTTTTCGATTTTTTTAAACGATGTCTTTCTTTTTCATAAGCTATTTTATCCACTTCTATTGTAGGGGTAGCGTCCGCGTTGAGATGTCGTAGCTTTTCACGCCTTTTTTCTTTGCGATCCTTGTGTCTTTTCTTCTCTGAAAATGCCGATACATCGGTAGTTGTGTGAACTACTGAGGTTCCCCCTCGTTTAAGTTCGTCAAATGCGTCATAACAAGGAGATGTCAAAATCTTTTTTGTATCCGTTTGCAGTGCAAGAAGAGGACTTGCAATGATATTTGAGTTTGGAGATCCTTTCACATCTACATCAGCAGTTGTATTATCTTTGATAAAATTATCATGAATTGGTGTTTTCTGGCGTTTCTTACTTTTCTTATGCTTTTTAACTTTGACTAACTCGGGAGAACATAAGATAGATGACTTGTGGAACTTTATATCTGGTTGCAATTTATCGTAATTGTCACTGAAAAAATCTTTGAACTCCTTTTTGGTTTCATGGTCTTTTGGATTTATTTCGACCTTAATACCTATAAATGGATAGTATGTATCAACAGAACAATGTAAATTTTTTATATCTTTTGTCATAAAACTCACCCATTGCACAAAGAGCTTCTGAATTTTTAGCTTCCTTTTTATGTTGCTTTTGACAGTTTTTAGGGAATGGGTTGCTGCTAACTTCATCAGCTGAAGTATCAAAGGATTCTTGCTTAAACTTTATGTCTATAGCAGATTGCGATTGGGATTCTGAATCAGAAGCAATACGCGATGTGTGATGACCTAAGCGCTTGCTTGTATGAAAATTTGGATTGAAGTTACGCCGTATAAGTTCATCCTCAGAACTTTCGTCGCCGTCGTATAAACGCCTAATATTGTCCTGAAGTTTAAGATGGCGTTGCTCTTCAGAGTCATTGTCAGAAGCAGAGTATAGTCGATTGGGATGGATTGAAGGTGCTGGTAATGGTGCTTGCGATCCCAGTTGTGATTCTCGTTCACCTAATTTATTTTTCTCTTGGTCTCCATCATCGTCTGTAGACGATAAACTTCCACTAATAACACGGGGCGACTTATAGACACCTCCTCCTCTATTAAGGTGCCTACTTTGAGACTCTGCTCCATCTAAATCCGAATCAGAGTCCCCGTCGTAGCTTGCCGACCTTTTCTTTTCTTCTCGCTTGGCACGAGATTGCTTTAGTTGACTAAATTTAGCTTTTATTTTTTTCTCCTCTTCTTGTTTCTGCATATTTTTACAAGAACGAGCTTTTACCTTATCATACATCGAAACATAAGGACCTTCATCGGGTATATCAAAAATGGAGGTCTTTTTGTTTGCTGCGTCGGAATCATCGTCCTCATTCTCATCAGCTTGGTTGCCACATTCATCGGAATCTTCAGCAGAACTAAGTAACATTCGGCGAGCTAAATGATGGTTCTTAGTGTGAGTACCTTGCCTGTTAGAAGGCGTTTGTGGTTGCTGTCCTCCAACTGGACCATCATCAGAACAGCGAGAAGATTTCCTCTCTGCGCTACGTAATAAACTGTCATATTTGCATTTTGTGTTCGCTTCAATGTACGTAGCACTATGCGCCGAAGACCGTCTTTGTAAATTATTTGCGTTCGCCATTATCACCTCCTCTTCCGTGGCGTTGCAGCTACCAAGAGATGTTGTTGAATGAGCTAATTCAGTGCTGAGTGATATCGAATGCCTTTTCTTTTCGCGATGATGCTCACGTTCACGTTTGTTACCCTTATGACGACTGTGATGACCGCTACCTCCATTTCCACTAACGTGCTCTTTATGCTTACGTATATTCGAAGGAGTTTTTATTGAAGGCGGTGTCTCTGATTGTATCGGTCCTTCTTCGTCAGAAGATTGCAAATTTAACGGTTTAATTGTCAACGCTGTCATTTCTTGCTCTGAATGGTTGTCAGCCTCTATTCTATTTATGCAATTTGTCGGTGGTACTTCAGATTCATGTTCGGATGCAACAATAATTGATTCACCTGTATGTTGTGTCAACAGTGAAGATTGTAGCTGTTTTTCTTTTTGTTGTTTGTTTCGATGGTATTTCGATGAGGTAGAGTTAAGTTCTTTTTCATTAGAAAGAGCGCCCTTGTGACTGAATGATGACGATTGACGTTGATGTTTAACAAATTTGTCCTTTATGTTTTGCTCCTTAAAATCATGACGTTCATTAATTTTGCTATTAACAGACTGCGCCGTTCCTGAAACTTGATTCTCAATACGTATGCGTTTAGTATAATCATCACCATGACTGTTGTTTGCGTTAATGCCGCAGATGCTCGCGTTACTATCTTGAGAACTGAGCCTTCGCTTCGGATTACGTATTGGGGATGTATTCCGTGAAATCTTCCGCGATCTATGTTTAGTACTTTTTGTAATTACGCTATCGGGTGTGTGACTATTCGAACCGCAAACAGAGTCTGCCGAAGAGTTTTCTTTATTTTGTTGTTCAATTTCATCATGACGAAACAAGTTTTGACTATGTTG
Source organism: Glossina brevipalpis (assembly GCA_000671755.1). NCBI lineage: Eukaryota > Metazoa > Arthropoda > Insecta > Diptera > Glossinidae > Glossina > Glossina brevipalpis. The sequence continues at coordinate 1,945,832 of KK351015.1, forward strand.
GTTTAATGCCACCACATCACCAGTGACGTCCGTTTGAGGTTGAAAACCGCCTACCTTTTTGCGATGGTGATCCCTCATTTTAAGTTCTGTATGCTCTTCTTGAATTTTGCGCCCGTCCCGCACTTTGCGTTCTTTCTCACGTTGTAACTGTTCTTCTCGTTCACGTTCCTCACGTTTTCGCCGCTCATTTTCTTCCCTTTCTCTCCTTTCACGCGATTCTTGCTCAATTTCTTTTTGTTTGCGTTCCTTCTCTTCTTGTTCAATACGTTCTTTTTCAAGGCGTTCTCTTTCTAGACGATCCCTATGAAGGCGTTCATTTTCCGCGCGCTCTTTTTCTTCACGTTCGTCCCGTATTCTAGCTTCCCGACTTTTTTCTTCGCGTTCTTGCTGTTTTTTTAATTCTTTATCACGTTTCTCTTGCCGTTCTTTATGGAGTTTATCATTTTTATCACGGTCTTGTTTAATTTTTTCGAAACTTTTATCCAAATCTTTGTCGTCACCATCACTGGACTCTGCAGCGGACGCTGCAATTTGTGACAGAGATGCATTTGAGCTTTTACGTTTTTCCACATGACGTTCACTTTTCACAGATTTCTTATCATCACTACTTCGATGATTATGTTTATGGGATTTATCTCGTTTCGCAGTTAAACTAGAAGAAATGGAGGAACTTGAGGATTTTGTATCTTTGGAAAATACATTATCGTCCATATTCAGTTTATTGTTGGAGATGTTAGATGTTGCATTTGAGGAACTAATACCGCTGGTATATTGTGCATTACTTAGAGGAGGTGTCGAAGGGGTCGTGGCTTTAATGGTACCCACATTTGTACTGCCAGGAACTGATACTGATTTGGTAAGAACACGCGATTCGGGTCCACTAGATGTTGTCGGAACGCTTATGCTCTTTGAAAGAGAACTGGTCTTTGGTTTTGATAATGCAACAATTTCCGTCGATGACGAGGAACATGGTGCTTGTGGTTGGATTTCTACAGGGACAGCTGTGCTTGGCAAAGGTGGATGTGATGGAAAGGGATATTGTAAACCTTTTGAAGACGCACCAGAATTTGAGGATACTAAAGCGTTTGCGGTAGGTGCATGTGAGATTACCCCACTTAAGCTAGTATAGGATGTAACCTTAGTCATAGCTGAAAGTAGTTGAACGTTTCCGGTTATAGATGGCGAAGGAGATGGGCTGTTGTAAGGTGACATGGAGGTTTGAGGTGAATTCATAGGAGAAACGCTACTTAAACGTTGCAGTAAGCCCCCTGGCGGTTTGCTCAAAGTGCTAGCAGTTGAATTCGGCGCATTGCTTGTACATCCGACAACAGGCGTTTTTGTGGCTGCTAAATTAGGTAATCCCGGCGATGTGCAGATGTTTGAGGTATTTTTTGCTAATTGTGAGATATCACTTGACGGTTCGTACCAGTGATTTTTCTTTAGTCGCTGCAAATCGTCATCAAAAATTGATTTTTTTGCCAATACCGATTTGACAATCTCCGATGGCTGCAATTCGTTAACATCAATATCAAGAAATTTAGGACGATTGGCAGGGACGGAAGGTGCACTCAATTTTATCTCATTGCTATTGGAATGATGAAGGTCCGCGGCAGTTAAAGAACGGTTCTGCTGCCATATAGGAGGCGCATGATTAAAATCATGTCGTTTAATGACATTACTTGTTGCACCTCCGCAAGACCAACGTTCGTACATTTCATCCAGAGTACGAATGCGCTCTTCAAGTGAAGGGCTGCCAGTCGATGATTGTCCAGGAACATCCGAATCACTAGAATTCGAGCTTAGCGAACGTGAGCGTAGTGGGCTAATAATTGCTGATGATGACGACGACGGTATTGTTCCAGGATGATGATGTTGCTGACCATGGTGGCCATGATTATGATGTTGGTGATGATGATGTGGTCGCCATTGTGCTGGAAATCTTGCAGGAGGACTCGGTAAGTAAGAGCTGGATGATAAAGACCCGGCCACACCAGACGACCCTTGCGTTGCACTTGAAAAGCTATGATTAAGACTAGAATGTACATTGTTATTGCCAACACTGCCTCCTCCGCTCAACAAACTGTTTGACAGAATATGGGAGCTTCCAGAAGCTGTGCTATTCGCAACGGAAGAACTTGTAAAACTACTATTGCCGTGATGATGGTACGTTGTTGATGACGGCAAAAGAGATGACGAACTGTTAGATGTCGTACTATTTCGGTATTGTTGAAAGAAATGAATACCAAATTTTGGTAATGGCAAAACCATAGGCTCTCGGGGCCTGTCACGTGGAAGTCGCCGCGGTTCGCTGGGCAAAACTTCTGGTCTCTCATCGCATAATGGTGTTCCAGGTCGAGAACCATCCGCACTTTCGCCTCCACTAGCCTCATGAGAATGCTGGGAATGTAACTGATGGCCCCGGCCACGGGACGCATGATGATGATAATCGTCGTTAAGAGACGACGTCAAACCAGAACCCGAGCTATTTACTAACGCATTAGGCGTAATCACGTTTCCGCTGCTGCTTATAATCCTTCGTCGTTTACATGGTAACGAAGTAGACGATTGATAAGGTGGCGGGTGATGATCACTGTTTGAACTGGTGCTGCTCGTACTACCATGGCGTGCCGATAGACCACCACCAGTCGCCAATATATCAATGGACGGTCGGCGACTAAGTTGCTGTTGGTGATGGTGGTGATGCGGCAGCGAATGATGGGAGTGATGATGGTGGTGTGTTTGCTGTGGATATTTGCTCAAGTTACTGCATTCAGATAATCTGCGCACCTCGCCTTTGCGATGAATAGAATCATGTAGAATGTAATCACAGTTGGAGTTTTTATGTTGGGTTTGTTCATCCAGCAAATGTGGTTGAGACTGGAATGGAAATTATAATGGTTGTAATTTATTAAGCAATAGTCTTAAATACGCACCAATCCACAGTTGGAATTAATGGAATGATGATCGATTTTAATACGCTTCCGCGGGCTCACTATGTTCTCATCACCACTGGACGGGCAATCTTCAAGCTGCTCCAATAAATGGGAACGCTCTTTTTGAAATATCCGAATATCACCTAAAAAGCAAATAAAGTAGAAGTAATTAAATATTTTTCAATGTTTTACCAATTGTTTACCTTTTTGTTTACCAGGACTTTTATCACATCGACGACGACTACTTAAAGCGACCTCTATTATCTCGTTAGGTTCCTTATTACTATTTACAATGGGGCCTAATCGTGAAAGTAAAGGAGAATCAGAGCGTAAACCAATGCCGCTATAAGAGCCACTTGGGGCGACATGACCACTTGGCAGCGCATCTTCATCGTGTGACGCTCCAGATCCTTGACTGTATTCATCGTAGGAACGAAATCTTCGTGAGTCCATATAGTCATAGTCCATAGTATGACGGGAACTTCGTGAACCTCTACTTCGTGCTGGTGTAGAATTGCCCGATGTTTGACCCACTACAGAGCTTAAAGGCCCCATGCCAAACGAATTTGACATTGAATTGGTAACAATTGCCGATGAAAGAGCCGGCGCAATTCCTCCACCTGCACTACTACTACTGCTACTACCCGGTGTATTACTTGGCGAACAACCATCATTGGAATTTTGATGACGACTAAAAGAAGAGGCACGCGAGCGGGACTGTGAGTCGTAGCGATTAAAACGTGAACTTGCGCTTTGCTTATCAAGTTTGTCGTAAAATGCATCTTGACACTCGCGAGAGGCAAAGTCCACTTGCAACTTACGGCCCCTTAATGTCGCTCCGCGCATTTCTTTTACCGCTGTTTGCGCATACTGAATTTGTTCATAAAGCACAAGAGCTAGCTGTCGGAGACGGTCTATCACTACTTTGCTTACTGCACCATATCGACTAAACTGTGATTGCAAATGTGATTCAGATATTTTTTCTGCAATGCCGTCGATCCACACACAATTGGTGGGCATTGACTTGCCAAAACCCAATTTAATACGGTTATTCCCCAGGTGTTCGCCATCCATTTTACGCATAGCTTTGACCACAGACACAATATCGGAATATTGGCAAAACGCATAAGCAGATGTTCCCTGCTTTTTAATATCGATCTCAATGATTTCTCCGAAACACTCGAAATGGGAACGAAGCTCGCTAGCAGTAATATCCTTCTCTAAGTTGCCAATGAACAAGGTGCGTGTCGACTTAGGATGGTATTCATCCAGCTCCGCTTCATACGGGCGAAATTCGTTGTCTTCGACATCGTAACCTTGATAAGGTTCTACTTCAATTTTACATCCAAAAAATAGTTTATCATGCGACACTTCTAATGCTTTTTCAACGTCTTCCGGCTTTTTAAAACAAACTAAAGCGTAACGTTCGGCATTTTGACCAACGACTTTAACCCATGTCACTTTACCATGTTTTTTATATTCGTGAAATAGACCATCTTTAAGCGATGTATCAGAGGAACGAGCAGGTAAGTTACGCACACGTATCGCTAAGGGCCGGTTATCTTCGGAATGTACAACTGGATTACCGACAGGTGTACCAGAACTGCTATTATTACTGTTACCATTGCCCCCGATACTACATCCACTAGTATTTAAGGCAGACGGTGTGGTGCAATTGGGCACAGCTACCGCTGATTGTAGACTTCGTGAGCCAACCCGCGATGTACTTGATGAGTTGTCCATATCTCGGCTAGCAATTGGACTTGATGCATGTGAATTCGATGACGCAGAGGATGAAGATGACGAAGAACTATGCGATGAACTGTAACTACTCGGCGATCTCGAATGTGAACGGCTCGATGATGTTGTACTGCGTCCATGTAAATGCGCATGGGCCACCGAACGCGACGTATGATGCGAGGCGGATGATGGATTATTGGAAGAATTTGAGGCATTTGATAAGGAATTGATGTTAATATTACCGATGTTATTGGTATTGATGTTATTAATTTGTACCTCGTTACTCTCGCTCACTGCAGCTGCAGCCAATGCCGCGGCATTTAGAATCCCGCTGGCATTGCTGGCGGTGGTGTTTGTGTCTGCTACACTACTAATGCTACTGCTTAAATTATTGTTGTTTGTATTACTATTGATTGTACTACTAAAGCTACTACAACTACTTTTTGTCGCTGTTGTAGCTGACAAAGAAGAGGCTGTCATTGTTGTCGCTCCCGTTATAGTTGTGGGTGATGCTGAGCCACTTCGGGATGCAGATGATAATTTGAGAAGCCTTTGATATTTGCTACTATTATTTCCAATGCCTTTATTTGATAAAATGTTTGAAATTTCTATAGCACGGTTGTTGTTTCCACTGTCCGGTGCTGTCGGCGGCACTAAAGCACTTGTCACGTTTCCGTACACAGAGCTGTGGCTGCGCGACGATATCGCGGTCGCCGTCGCCGAATTGTTGTGGGCAGGTGGATTGCTGTATGATGTTGCTGGATTGCCTGCTGCTGAGACGCCGGCATTGCCACTGCCACCAGGACCGTTTGTATACGTCGCAGTGGCTTCGTACCATGACGCAGGTGGAACGCGGCTATTAGTATTGTTGCTTGTAGCAACACTAGCACTCCTGAAAGCAAAATTGATAAGTAAAAGAGTAAGTTTTTACGCGACTCGACACATTTTATTTACCTGTCGCTTAGCAAAACTGTTGATGGTGAACCAGTTCTTGACGATATCGAGTAAGGACCATTTCTGTATAACCTACAATCTCTTGTTCGGTTTCTGTTATTGTTACTATCTGGATTGCTGTTAATACTAGTGCTATTGTTGATGTTGTTATTACTACTTGTTTGGTAGTTATTGATTACAGATGTGCTGTGATTTGGACGCCTAATATAGGAATCGGTGTCACCAACTAAGCGTGAACTGCGTTCATAATAGCCACTATTCCGTTCAGTATAGTTCGGTATCGATAATTCCTCTGTAGACCTGCAATGAAAGCCAAAATGTAATACGATTAATTACATTCTTTTTATCACATTAAAAAAAATACTTAATTTTTTTAACTTAGATTAATAAATTTTTGAACTTATCTGCCTTTAGTTAATAACATTTCAACTTCATTAAAAAGTTTGGGCATGTATGTGAACGTATTACCATTAATAGAAAATCGAACAGATTTTGCTAGATTTTAGTATTTCTATAAAGACAATAATAAAATTCATTCTTACAACTATAACCAAAAACAAGAAATTATTGTTGATTTCCCTTACGAGCAATATTAGAAAACACGTTTTGAAAAACTACCCCCAGTCAGAGTTTTAGCAAACATATGATGAAACTAACAACGTAATATGCATTCTAAAGTTTAACATATTTTTTTATTTTTACTAAGATTTTACCTCTGCATAATTTATTATGGACAATTTCATTGGTTTTTATAAATTGTACTCTGGATTAAATGTCAAAGCGCCGGTGTTATGATATTGTGGGTTGCCATTTTGCAGAATTGTTTTTACCATAGCACACAGTTGTATTTTATGGTATCATTTGTGCGGCCTTGAAAATACTAAATCGCGCTGTTCTTATATTCCAGAAACATTTGCAAATTAATGACTTTTTTGACCTCCAGGTGAACATGTTTTTATCAAAAATGTTGGGAATTCACTAGTTCTCTCAAATGTTTGCTTTGTGTGAAATACTAATCTTTAATTGTACGTATTTCTCAACAGCAACTGAGTGCGATCGACTATAACGTCTGTCCGCTTAATTCGCAATATAAAATATTGTAATCGTAATTATAATCTAAACAAACATACAGACGACTACCACATTTAAGATATATAGTGTGTTCATCCTATCCAGTTATCCAAATTTCCTTTGCTCGTTTTTAGCAATATATAGTTATGATGAGTAAACGAAATTTTTGTTGTTATGCGCAATAAGTTTGAAAATGGACCTACAAATATAAACACTAACCCTGCAAAATCGAGTCTTTATAAGAGCCAAACGTTATTAACAAATGTTAAAGTTTTCACTTCTGACTTTTATTAATCAGAAGCCAATGTTACCGACATTTTTAAAGCAATAATTTTGTGTACTTTCTTAAAAAGATATTTTTCTTTTGCAATATTCATTTTTGGCCAATCTCTAAAGGTTTATATTTTTCTTAAATTCGTTAAAGTCTTAAAGCCTTAGTTAAATTGGTCATTTTGGCAAAACTTGAATTCATTTTTTATTTATTTTGGAAATAAATATAATTGGAAATTAAAATAAATTTTCTAGGCTTCTATATGAAAATAAATATGATGTGTTTAGGTTGGTTCATAAAGCTGTTTCGATTCGTTTACAATGCTATATACTAAATGTTAACTATATTGTAAATACTTATATTAGGTAAGATATTACATTAATTTTCTAATATCTTAAACGATACCTGCAACATTGCAATCAATTTAAATCATGAGAGATGGCACACTTGGTTTTATCAACTTGATTTTGGATAGTTTATGCAAAATAGTTATAACAAATGTATATTAAAAAGAAATCTTTAGACAAAATTAAATAAAATTCAGAAGCGCAGAGACAGCTCTCTGCTTAATATGCAAGAAGCCTATTATATTGAGCTAAAATTTTCAATCAGTTATGTAAACGTCCCATGCTTATTTACCAATCACAAATAATTCAGATAATCTTTCATGTTCCTAATAAATATTCCTTCCACTGTTTGGAATATTGCAACAAAATGTATGTGGACGGATGTGTAAACAAATATGGCCGATCAGTCGAATCAACACCAAAGCGTACATAATTGAGCTATTGCGAGACATGAAGGCTTCATATTTTCAATATAACACAAATGCGCGAAGCATCCAGATCTCCAAATTCAAATAGGCAATACAATGCAGAGGCTAAATTAAAAAAAAAAAGCATAAAAAAAGACGCACTAGTAAACTCGTTGAATTTTTTATATGGATCTTATATATAATTGATTTATTATTTTTTTTCAAAAAGTTATGGTTTCCAAGAGAAAAGCCGAAAATACGCTGTGCAAAGTAATTAACACAAACACAAGCAGCAAGCATACTATAGAAGTATTGTATGTAAATTAAGAAGCATCAAGGTAGTTGGAAAAGTTCTATATACAGATTTAAAGAGAGTTCGTCAAATTTGAAATATATATATATATATATATATATATATATATACCAGTATACTCACTCATCTAGATGTTTACGTAAATTCCGCTCACAAAAAAGTTATTTTGCGACATGCGCTTTGTGAGAGCCTTTGTACACATTTACTGTTTGCCCAGTTACATAGTACAAAAAATCAATTTAGCTCAAACATATACAGACATGTACATAGTAGCTAAAGTAACAAGAAAAATTAAAAAAGAATAAAATCTCCGGAATACGTGATGAGATAACATCCCAAACAATCCGTTTTACTTTAGTAGCAGGGAAAAAGGACGTCATAGGGTGGATTTTGTTTTTCTCTGGAAAGCCGAAAATAATAGCATATATTTGTTGCATTGTCCTTTAAGTGAATTAGGAAAAATTGACATATGTATACATACATATGCAGTGAATATAAAAAAAAAGGTTATTCCGTGCTTTTCAGGACTAGGTAAAAGTGTAGTAAATCATGAGAATTTACTGTAAAATCTTTATATGGGATAAAGTGTATACCGAGCGATCTACTACCACCACTGAACAGAAGTAAATTACTCTATGGCATTGTATGTAAATATTGGAGTGATTCAATGAAATATTTCAAGCAGTTTTCTTATTTTTGTACAAAAATAAATATTTGTTCACTTAACTAATTAGCAGTATTGATAGAAAGAAAAGATTTTGAAAAAGTCGATCGCAAACTTTTACATAACCGAATATACCAGAATTGGCAAATTTCATATTCCGTTGAATACTTTCTATAAATAACGGCCTTGTTTGAGGTTATATTGCAGATTTCTAAATATTTATACAAAAATATTTTCTGAATGCTAGTGTGTGCACAATGGTTGACCACTTCCATTAGTAAAAGAACATACGCATGCACTTTTAAGGTATTAATATTTATGTAAATATGTAAAGGATGCGTATTAGGTAAGTGTGTTTATAAAAAAAAAAACAACAGCATTGCTGTAAATCCTTAAATTCTGGTAGATTTAATAAATGAGGATGGGTGGTGTATACAAATGTAAACGTGATGTAGAATATTGGTGTTACTAACTTTCGTAGCTTGTTTTTTTAAACCATGCATTCAATTCATATTACTCTTAAATGGTTTGGGTCGTATAGAAAGAATGGCCTTCTTGGCCTTACTCATCTCCTATTGTTTCTATGTGCATAACGAATACGTATACAGATGAGCTCAAATGAATGATAGCATTATTTTCGTTTTACCTCCTTCTATGCAGCACAAGCTAATGTTTATGTATTTGTATATACCATACCATTTATCTTTTATATACCAATGAATCGAGTGGATAGATATAAACATACAGATGGTCGGATGATCGCCTTTGACGTGCTTCTTATCTTTGTTTTATATAAAAAACTGAGTGAAGCTTTTAATGCATCGTCATTATTACCATCATTATCATTATCTGCATTGTTCGTTGCTTTGATAAGTAAATGTTAATGATTATTTTGATTTCGGGATTTTAAACAGTGATTCATTAGCAGAAAGAGAGAGAAATGACTTTAAGACAAAGGATACATTTATTACAATTATTTTAATACATTTTATGTGGGATTTTTAATTAATACACAAATGTATATGCAATTCCTCAACGCAGTAGTCTGTAGATGCCTATAAGCATATAACAAGGTTAAATAATAGTCTGGGTTAAGTTACTTGAAATCAGTTAATTTTTCCGAAGAGCAAGCAATGTGGCCGCGATATTGAAACGGTTCGAAATTGCATTTTTAGTCAATTCTTACGGTAGCCATTTTCAGTTCTTTTGGATTTTTTCTATCGTATGTAAACGTCTAGAAACAGTTGATTCATCAACCGCTAAGCTGTTCTCGAAAGTTCGTGGAGCTGGGTTTGCGTTCAACAAGTCTCGCAATTCATTGTCCTCGAACTGGTTTGGACCTCCAAGCGCTTCTTTGTAATTGACTTGCTTTTAAACCGTTGAAACGAAAGCTCACAACCGCGACATGCTGGAGTAGCATGAGTAGCATCTGCATAGACTGAACAGCTCATTATTGTTATTTTAGGGAGAAAAAGATCAAAATCATTTAATTTAATCATTATGCACACCGGTATTTCCCATTAATTTATCATTTTTGCCTTTTAAAAGTTGCTGATCGAAATTAACCTAACCACCTAACGAATATTATACAGATGAAGATCCTTATATGTCAGAAATCGCTAATTGTTTGCAAATATTTTGAAAATTTGAAAAATACTCTAACATAAAGACAGAGCTTGTTCGAATCTTTTTTCTTTGAATTGAATAATTTAGAAGCTTACAACATCATAAATACCTTCATTTCATGCTTAACAAGCTCTTGCATATACGAAAGCTGATTGAAAAATTCTCGGAATTTGAAGCTTTAATTGCTGCTTTTCTAATATCAGGTGAAATTGCGTTTTTGTTTGTAGTTTAGACAGTTGTCACAACAACCAGTTGTATCGCTACGTAAAAATATTTTTTCTGACAACGAAAATATCGAGTTTTGTGTCCAATAAAAAAATTCGCTGATAGCATTTTTTTTTTGCTCGAACGATACAACAACAAGAGGGGCTCGTTCTTGCAACGTATTGCTAATGAGGATGCAAAGTGGAAAGGAAGACGATCCTGCGTGTTCAGTGGGATCAGAAGAGAGTGGTATGCTATGAGCTGTTGAAGTCTGTTAGAGCTGCTAATATCAAACTCTGTGATTGTTCAATTTGAATTCAATTTTGTTCAAAAAACGACCAAAATACCATTCACCTATATCATAAAACCGATCGCAAAACGTTGGAAGCACTTAATTGGAAAGCCTATGCGACTTACTCACCGGATTGAATGCTTTCGACTGCAACTTGTTTGTTTGCATCGATTAATCATCGCTTTAATTCGCCCAAAAATGTGAAATTTCAAATTGATGATCCTTTAAAAGATCATCAGTTCTTTTGTCAGACAGATGCGAAAATCTTTAGCTAGCAATGGCGAATACACTTGTTGGTGTATTAGCAAACTTCAAATTAAAAATCAAATGAAATCAATGATCGATTTCCTGGTAGATGCCAAAAAAGTTGCTTGATTTTAACTTATATCATTAAATTCGATTGCGTTAAATTTCTTTTCAGCGCACTGAAAGGCATAACTTCTGCTTTTGGTGATTACGTTATGAATAAAATAAGCATCTACATCTAACGTAATCATTTCTCGGATAAAACGAAGGTATTGAAGATGAAAGTATTGATGATAACATTAACAACCATTGTCCACATATAAAAAATGAGCAAAATAATTAAGAACGGAGATTGTTGATGACGTTGGCATGTCATTTGACCAATATCAAGTAATTTTTTGAATATTTCATAAAAGAATGAATTAAAATTTATTTCAAAATCTCTTAACTCGGCCTTAGCTTTTGTATATGCCAGACATTAATCTCCCTGACTTCTTTCTGTATACAAAATGAAGGCGGACATCGAAGAAAATGGACGGCTTTAATCAAATAGGTGAATGAATTTGACAGTCAAACTACACACGAAATGTTTGATCAAATCTCGCTAATATCTATTTCCATAATGAAATTTTTCTGCAGAAGATTCAGCGTATGCATTATATTCCTTATGCAATATTAAGACTGAATATTTTGATCATAGAGAGGCATTTTTGTGCCCCTCGGATGGCAGGTTAATAGAAAAAGCGTTTTTCTTGAAACAAATTGTTGTCAACAACCTGCAGCTTAACTCCAACAATTTTAGTTTTGTTCATTGGAATTTTCGAATATGCTTACATATATGTTGGGGAAGCATGTGAAATTTTGCCGAAAAATTGAAAGTGTTTATAAAGTGTACCTTTTTTAAATCGAAAGAAATCCTCGATATAGGTTTGTAGATTAAAAGAATTTATTTCTTTCTTTTTTTATTTCAAGTTTGCGCTTCGGGGTCTTGAGACTCTTGGGCTAAAGATGTTGCCATTTCTGAATATTTTTCAATAATTTTGTTTAATACGTACGCCTACAGATCTCGTAAAATATTATTACTCCAAAAAAATTTCTTGCATCCAAAAAAAAAAAGTCGTGACAGGTATGTTTTACGCTGTTACAACGGTGTAGCCATTTAAATGAAAAGTGCGCAAAGTTTATTCCATTTATATAGCTCTCTCTCGCTAACTTTTTTTATTATCGTCAAATTTTAATAAGTAAAAAAGCAATAACAATCAATCTGAATGTACAAAATATAAGAAAGGAAGATTATTTCAGATAAATTGTTTCGACTTGCTTATTGTGAAGTGAACAGTGAAGCCGTCTTTTTTAGTATAATAATGACTGAATGTAGGGAAAGGGTAGCTTTAAACCCTGCCACCATTTTACACATGCAAGCTGTATTGTCATATTATTTTAAACTTTCGACCTCAATTAAATTGCTGCAACAGAACAATTGTAGACGTGGCAGCATGGTAATAAATGTTACTTCAAAAAAAAGTAATTTTTTAAAGTCCTCTTAAGTCTAACAAGAATTAGAAAGATAAATGTATATATCTATATATTATATAATATATATATACATATATATATATATATATATATATATATATATACTACTGCGTATTTAAATCGTAGGCTTATAGCTTTAATCGAACTAAAGCTACCGGACCACAAGAGAATTAAAGAGAATTTCGTCGAAGAGCAACTATTTTATATTGCGGCGCAAACTCTCTCCTTTTCGAGGAGACTTTCTCAAAGCATTTTAAATATTGAATACATAAACCCGGGTAAAAATAACTATTAAAAAAACATTAAAACTGTAAAAAAAATATGCTATACATATACATATCGTGCATAATCTGAAAATATATACCTGACCGAGCATTTTCCTACGTTGAAATTAAATACTATGTACATGGTTCTCCATATGTATGATATAGCACTACATTATGTATATGTACGTTTATATATATGTTTATAATGTATATAATATTGTTTGAACATATATATGAGTATAAAAAGCAATGGTTGAAAGATATCTGTATAAATAAAAATAACATTATGTACCAAAATGAACATACCAAGCATTCTTCAAGTTTAAACCTTTGCGTTACTAGCACTCCCTGTAACAAATGGTTGTTTGTGCCTGTGTTTGTAATTTGTGTGCAACGTGGAAATAAATTAAAATCTACTATTTGCTTGCTGCTGTGCTATGCTTTATATCCTTCCTCTAGCTTTTTGCTGTATATAGTTTTATTATATAGAATCTATATAAATTAGTGTACGAATGTGTATAAATGCAGTTTGTCTACATACACATGCCTTTATATACTTTATATATAAAAAGAGAGGTTTATTTATATGGAATTTTATTGTCTGTGAGATAATACGTATGTACACACATATGTATGTACACACACACAGACACACACACACACACACACACACACACACACACATATATATATATATATATATATATATATATATATAAATATATATATATATATACATGTCCGTTAATTTGCAAGTGTATGTGATAAATTTAGAAAGGAGGTCGTAGAAACGGAAAATGAAAGCATTTTGTCGCCATTTTCTGTAGAAGTTCCTAAAGTGTTTGAAAATGTTTTTAATATTGTTGTGTTTGTTTATGTTCGCTGACAAATACAATTTCCAAACCAGGCTGGCTGGCAGATCGAAATAGCACGATTTCGCACAATATATTTTTGCGTAGCGGTAGAATCCTGCTCATGTCTAAACTCTACGTATAAATTTCGAAATCAACATTTTTACTACCAAATCATGCCCGTAAGTATAAATATATTTTAAAAATTTTTCTTACAATTTCGAAACTTTGAAATTGAACAATTTCTGTAAAAGATGACATACAAATACTTAGGTTTTAGTAAAATAGGACAATATACTTCCAGGTTAAAGTATCAATGTGAAGCAGCTGGAAATAATTACTTGTTATTGTTATTTTGGTAGCAGGATCGGAAGAACATGGGTGAGATCTCGCATTAATATTTGTCCTTGCGAATTTCGTCTTTAACTATCAAAGTATACCAACTACATTAACAGAGCTCTCTGTGAACGTCGTAACATAGCTCCATTAAATAGTTGGCAATAAGCTATAGTTGCATTTGGAAGCCTACTTCGTGTAAATTAGGAAACTTTTGTTAACACCACATGAATATATATGAAATCACTTTAAAATGATATAAAAAATTACAATATTTCTTCCGCAAAATCCGTTTAATGAATATTTGAAAAATGAAATGTTGACCACAGTAAAATAATTTGTTCGGAAAATCTCACCTATATTAATATATGTCACGGAACTCTGTATGAAAAAAACTTTCGAATGAGCCAAACCATAATTTGTACATCTTTTTTAAAAAGACTATTGTTTTTTTTTCAATGTGAACATTGAAAAATTTTTCTAAGTCATGGACATTGAAAAATTTTTCTAAGTTTTTCTTTTCAATGTGAACATTGAAAAATTTTTTTTTTTACAAAATAAATCAGCGCCGTGTTCCCAAGCCTGGTTTCATTTCTTAACTGCTTTCACATCTTAAACAATATGGCATTAAACTGTAATATCGTTTTATTATTAAAATTAGACTTGCAAAAACTGTACCTAGAGTTGCAGTAATATAATAATCAAATAAGTGCCGCAAGCAACTTTTGATCTTTTTCTTAGGAATAAAATTCGGAGTTCTATCTTTAACAGGAGCTTATATGTTTATCATCCTTTTTGAACCACTTGAATATCAATTGGATTGTTTCTCTGAATGAGTTGATGAGAAATGTGTATGCGTTATATAAAGACAACAATTGTATCGGGTGGAAATAGACTTTGTACGGCATTCTTACACTATTGTAGAATTTGGGGTCGACTCGACTATGCGTGTTGATACGTCTCGCTGTCATGAGATGGTTTTTTTTTTGTTTGCAGTAAACTTTTTCTCAATTAACAACTCTAAATTCCCATGAGAAACGTCCAACAAATGGTTTAATTGAATTAGTATTGATTTTCTATGGTCAATTTCAAATGAGATACAGCATGCACAATTATATGAGCGCATCCTCTTCTTTTCGTTGTACGCGCAACTCAAGACGTATGAATTTCCTTATAAAGAATAAACGTTACTCATACGCTCATCATCACAGAATAATAATTAAATTAAATTTATTTATTACGTGTCTTTTGCAATAAATTATAATTCATTGATGGACAATGAAAAGATAAACCACAAAAATCAACCACGCCTACAAGACCATAATCAATTTTACTCACCATTACACGTGCATAACGAAAAATAATACGAGCAATTATGTTAATGATGAGTATTTTGTTTGATTTAACACATATTCAAGCATGTATGCCTGTTACTACGTATATGTCTGTTTAATGCATACAAAAATATTGTATAGAAAACCACATAAGAAAAAACCTCAAAAACCTCATAGGCTTGAAGGGGGCGTTGTTTATGTAGGTGAAATTATTATACATTATGTAAGAGCAGGCCATTAATTAAATATTTTAAATTTTATGCAATTTTTTAGTTACGTAACAGTAAAAGAGCTGGGATTGATTTTATGAGAGTGTTTTTTAGAAAAATGGGAGAAGGAGAAAGTAATTTATAAACTGTATGAACAACTATATTCAAATTTATTTATTATGTTAAGTGCTTGCATATATTTTGTCCACTTTTCCACTTGAAAAAGGCATTCATTGAGAAAAATTGCTGCAATATATATTAATCAAAATATTTCATCATTTTCTCCAACCTTTTCCCAACTTTTTGGCAACATGACGATACGTGGTAGAAGAACTCACGATATTTTCAGACTGTTCACGAATTGACGCATTTTCCCACTTCTTCAGCTTTGCGAAACCGCGTGCCAGCGAACTCATACTGCATCCATCTGAAAAAATGACAATCAGAAGGCACTATGTCTGGTGCAGAACTTTCCATTGTGTCGTGCGAAACGGTGTAACCTTGGCAACTCTTGCAACGTGAACCGAGCATTGTCATGCAATAGGATAATTTTCCTCCTGTGATGACTTTTTGTGCACCAAGACGTCGTTCAATTTCTTCAATTGATATAGACATCTGCAGTAAGATTTTCATTCGATTTCTGATCCCACCATATGCACATCAAAGCTGTATGGCCATGATGATTCCGCTTCGGTGTCGAGGTGAATGGCTCTCCTGGACTTACTCATGACTTAATGTGCTTAAGACTGTCGTAATAGATCCACTTTTAACCGCCAGTTACAACACGCCACAGAAATCTCTGCTCTTTTTGCCTGGTAAGCAATGAAACAGCGATATTGAAACGGTCAATTCATTTTCAGATCTTTTGGATTTTTTCCATCCCATGTAAAAGTCTAGAAACTGTTATTTCATCAACTGTTTTGCTGTTCGAAACTTCTTTGAGAGTTTGAGCTGGGTTTTCGTCCAACAAGTCTTGCAACTCATAGCTCCTCAATATCTGCACTTTTAAATCGTTAAAACCAAAACGCACAATTGCGACATAGTGAAGTAACATCACCATAATGGTTTCGACAGCACATTTTGTGAAATCAAATAATAAAAGTAATGAAAATACAACACCAGAACGCTATTCTACACCTATTTTCATCATAAAATAGTAAAAATTAGAGCTTATTTCCATATAAAGGCTTATCTTTTATAAGAACATTTATGTTGAAGTTCATCAAAAGATGCTTTATACTGCTGCTTTATATTGCAGATTAAAGTATTATTTTTCGAAAATTGGTGTCGACAAGTATTAAGGGATGGAATTTTTTTCCTACAACATAACACTCTGTGTTATACGAAAACACACGAGTATGCAGACTTTCATCTCCTAGATAAAGGGTCAGCGGATGAATAATACTCAAATCAATTCAAAGAAGTGAGAAAATTATATTCGACATGGCCGAAATTTTCATACCCACCACCTTTAGCTTAAAAAAACTGAATTTTAATAGGACGTGTTTTCAGTTGAAGAACTTCCTATGTTTCTGCCAAATTTGAAGCCAATACCTTCGATTCTAAATTTGACACTGAGCAAGGATATACATATATATTGTGGAGTGTCTGAAGTTTCCTTCTGGGCATTATAAACAAAATGACAAAATTAATATACCTCTCATCTCCGGTGATTTCAAATAAGATATTTTTTAAATAATAAAATTTTTTCATTCGTAACGTCAATTAAAAAAATGCACATTAACCTGAATACGTCATTTTGGCATCTTTTTCATACATATGTAGATAGTGTGCAACCATGTCATATCAGCTCTTTGGCATGCAAAAATATTAATGATATATTGTCTTAAAATAATAACATCAATGTTAGTAACAAAAAACGCTGTCAATTTGATTACCGTAAATTGTATGTTCGCTGCAGTTGTCGAGAAATTTGAAAAATGTTATGTTTAGAAAGTGAACAAGTAAAAAAGTTACAAATCTTTTGTACCCGCCACCTTTATCTTAAAAAAGGTTAAAAAAAATTATCTTTTAATAGGTGGACGTGGCAAGTTTCTCCAATTTTTATGAAATACCGTAGAGATTTACTTATGGAGTCTACGAGTATTGAATAAAACAACCAGAAAAAAGAGATGTTTTTAGCTTCTTTTATACTCTAGGCGTGGCATGCGACGAATTTGACCCATTTTCCATACCAGCGCATGTAAGACAATGTTTCAATGTTTTTACTAAGGCAGAAAGATGGATAGATGGATAGACGGACGGACGGATACGCCCAGGTGGATTCCAAATTTGATAAATATACACCTTATAGGATTCCTTTCTTAAATTTACAAACGTTTTCACAAGAAAATTAAATTCCTGTACTCTATTATATCCGGTGGGCTTGATTGATCCTTTCCATTTCTGTACTAATACTAGAAGATAGTTGGCTGAATAAAGATGGCCATATATATAGATCTTCCTGCTATGATTTACAAAAAGCAGAGATTCTTAAAAGCAGAGATGCTCTCACAGTTCACGTTGTGCTGTGTGCATGCCCTTTGACCGATTTGGCCAATTTTCAATACCAACCCTCTATTTAACCCTCGATTCTAAATTTGATGCTGATCAAGACTATATATACTTCATGGGGTCTCCTAAGTTTCCTCCTTCCTTTTCTTCTTTCCTTCCAAAAAATTGACAAACTGAATATACCCTCAGCTTCAGTGGTGGGTATAATTAAACATATTGAATGTAAACAGTTATGCTCCAATCTTGTATATAATACAAGTTGTACCGAACAACCTAAGGAAAGGAAATGAACTAAAAATACAGCTTACAGTGAATATTAAACAGTGGATAAAGGATTATGAGCGGTATACGAAGAACTGTAGTTAGAAATTCTCTATCGATTTGATGTGGCACCCCAAAGCGAACGTGATTTTTTATTCATTTTTAGTTTAAATTTAAAATTCCTTTATAAATATCTAAATCATTTCTTTTTCTCTGCATATCCGATTGAAAGAAAATCAAACTAGGTTAAAAACCTCCTCAATATTATTAAAAAAAAAAAAAAGCACTTTACGCACACTTTTTTTTGTACATCCAGACAAGCAGAAAGTCAAAAGGGCTTTCCATGCAATTTCAACAACCGTATAAAGTAATAAGAAATAAGTGTATTGTAGTGCAAGTGGGTGTTTTTAAGTGTACCTGCATATGCGTTTATGTGAATATATAGGAGGGTTAATGAACTCGTCGGAAGATATGGTACGTAGAACATTATATGAAAAAAAAATACAATTTTTTGCATTTTATTCCGACAGGAAATGCTTTTAAGAAATTAACTGCATGGTTAACTTTTAAGAGAAAATAACGTCAATTAAAAGAAATTCTTTGGCTAGAATAGAAGATATTTAAGAATTTAATAAATTTTGAAGATGATAAATTGTTGGTAGCATCTGTAATAAAAATGAATGACCGGAAAGAAAATGTTTCTTAAATTTCAAATTTTGTACAAAACTTTTACAAAATCTGTCCGAGATTATTTGTTTAAATATATTTTAAATTAAATAAGTAATTAATAATAATATCAAACAAGCCAACTGGAAGTTTTTCAATAAGGATTATAATAATTTACTGCAGTAAATGTTTTGTGTGCAAATGTCATTGTGCCAAAAGAGAAAGCAATAAATAAAATGAAGAATTTCACCACAACTTTAAGAATACATAATTTGTAAGTTCTGTGTTACGCATATATATTCACAGAACCATCTGGGAACAATGTTAAAGAATGAATAAAATTCCCAGTTATATGATTATGTTGCCGCACTCTGTTTTCGTTTCTGTTTAATACTCGCTGCATATTTCAGTGATGCTGTTAATTTGTTAATAGTATAATTTGTGTGTGTTGTCGGTATGGTCGCTGAATTGCTTAATGTGTTTTCGCTAACGTAGAAAATTTAATTAAAATTAACGTTTTATGTGGTTTTAAAATGTTAATGAATACAATGAGTTAATTAAGATATTATGTCAGAATTAATTCGAAGATAGCGTGAAATATGTTACTTAATATGTCTGCCATATACGACCATCAAGTCCTAGAAGTGTGCATTTCCCGCGTATATATAAAATAGGTAAAATGGAGCTGCAGGCAAGTTTCACATTTCTTGTGTAAGGAACCTCGAGACAATGCAAATTCGAAGCTCACTTTTTAACAAACGTAGGGTCGAATGTCCCCATCTTCTGACTCGAATAGGTTAGATTTATCGTGTGTGTAAGGGACGAAAAAAATATATAGGAGACTTTATGTAATAATTAAACGTTAATTTCAAGGGAATAGTAAAAAATATTATATAAGCTTTTAGTTAAAAGTAGTCCGATCCAGACCATTTCCGACAGTATTCTTTGATCAAAGCACGTCATTGTGCCAATTTTCGCTAAAACATCTCAAAGATTGTGATCTGTAGTCTAAACAATAAGCAGACATTAGTCAGACAGGCAGACAACTTGAAATCGGTCCAGAAATTGGTTCTGAATCGATCGATACAATCAAACTCCCTCTGGAGGTTAGGTACATCCAGAGTCAGATAAAAATGAATATATATGAATATAGTCATAATACGTAAATACATTACAGTTATGCAAAGCCAATTAAACAGCTCATTCCATTTCCTCCATTTCTTCATTTATTTTCATAGCAAAATATCAGAAAATATACCTTGTTTATATATAATGATACACTTTTCATGGGAGTGGCATAAAAGCTTCAACTGATATGGTCCACAAAATTAATGTTCTTGCTAAAGATCTTATTAATCTTCGGTTATTTTCGTGTTAAAGCGTCCAAAAGTAGACTTTGTTGTATAAGGACTTCATACAACAATTATTGTATTTGATGATGTCCAAAAGATAGACCTACGTGGTCTAAATTTTATACAGTTCATTTTTATGTCAAATTAGTATTAGGGATAAATTCTCATCAAAAAATATGAAAAAAAAGAGATTTTGCCAAATAACGGTTTATTTTCATAAAAGCGGGTAAATGGAAGGTGATTCGAAAAATAGATCCATCCGAATCACATTTTCGACATTTATTCTCAGGTGCTGCCTTACGCAGGGAGTGGTTGTGGAAATTTTCTGATCCTATCGAACTCCAAAAGCTTTCATGCCGGGTGCTGACAAAATCACTGAATAATCCCTAACCACTTGGTGGTGGGTAAAAAAAATCCATCGGGTCGATTAATATGCCACTAATTAACAATATGCTTTATCATTTCTACGGATTAGTTTAAAATATTGCATACAAAAGACTCACTTCAAAATTTATATGAAAATCAAATTAATGTTTTCTCTCATTTTTTCTGATTTTTCTCCTGTCGAGAATGCCTAGCCTTTGATATGGTGCAATGTATTCGGTATCTGGTTATTTTAGTCATGGTTACATGAAGTTAAAGTGCCATAAGGCCTAAGAAATTTATATTTTATTATAATTATTTATTACAATTTACATTTATGCTTCGAGTTTTTGTAGAAGTGGCTAGCTCGCTGTGTTCTATATAATATATTCTATTTACTACTGTGTAATACGGACGGTCGTAGCAAACGATATTTCATTATTGCTTTACCTGAACGTCAGTATGAACTGTATTCCTTGACAAAACAAAATTCGTTTTCATACGAACCTGCAAAGAGAAGAAAAAGACACGTATATGGGAATATTTCTAATTTGCGTTTATTCTGGGGTAGCTTTTATTTTAAATGACAATTAATTTTAGTCTGCTTCTTTATAGAAGAACTGACGAGAACAGTTTAATATAAGTTCGCTTAACCAATGTAGCTAATATTAGTCTAGGTATGTATGCAAAACTATTTCGTTTCTCACAGTTTTAATATTAGCTATTTTCGTGTACCATTTGTACGCTAACGTTCACGTCAACATAAGATAAATATTATATTATGAGAGAACTTGCATGTTTAGTTGCAGTTGGGCGCCCTTACGACGTCGTTAAATTTAATTTCGGCAAAAATTTCTCTAATATGTACGCTTTCTCTGTTTGTATATACGTGAAAAGGATTACCACTACACGTTAAGTTCTTTTTTTTTTCATTTTTATTTCTATTTGTTATTAGAATATTTCGTAAAATCTTGTGTCGTCGAAATTTTACTTCTTTTTTTCTATAAAGATAAAATCCAAAAATACTTTTCGTAGTTCCTATCATAAAATATGCACAGGTTGCTGACATCACCCGAGTAGTGCTTTTACTTTCGAAATGTGGGGGTATAACCATTCCCACACAATCTGTAAAGCCATAAAGCATTCTGTCTGTGGATCCCATAAGAAATACGTATCTTGATCTTAATTCAGATCATAGTAATTTAAATTGTAAGAAAACAGGTATATGTTTATAAAGAGAATGAGATTCTAAACTCGTTCCAGATTAATTAGTGGTTTCGTGATTGAAGTAAGCCTCACTTAGAGTTTATTTCTATAAATGATGTTAACGAATAGAGACACCTAACATAAAATAAATGTGAAATGCTGAAAAAATCTCGAAAAAAAATTAAAATGTATTAAAAATGTGAATAACAAAAATTTGGTGCAGACATCTATTAAAATTGCATAGGGATGCCATCAATTGGATAAGAGGTATAACACATACTAATTGAAAGAAGAACGAGTGAATATCTTATACTGACCTTAGGTGGCAGGTATCCAAGATTCGTCTTAAGGCAAATATGTATAGCCTATCATATTCGCTTTTTTGCTTTTCATTAAAAATAGCAAATCATTTTATACGTTTGGCGTCTATTTTATTAGTGTTTTTATGTTTTTTTTCTTATTTTTCGGTTCGCTTCGCTTTGAACTTTTCAGTCTGCATGATTTTCAGTTCATTTCTCTGCGCGATATATTATTTTGACCAAAATTGTTTCTTTTCACATTCTTCCCGTCTTTTGACTATTATTTTTGTATATTAAAAGAAACCTTATAAGAAAATTGTATTTGGCTTAAAATTCGTGGATACGTTTACTTAATTGTCGGGTCTTAATTGCGACAGTGGCAAAAATTACGCACAAATTCGTCCACCAGTCTTTGGATTGATAAAAAATCGAGAACACTAGGTAGTTTCCGAGGTTACTTCTATTCTTTTTATCTCGTGTGCATATTTAGAACAATTTAGGATCATCGGTAAACTTCACATCTGTTTCAAACTAGAAGAGGAAATTTTAGTGGGAGCCGCAGTAGTAGCACTGATAAAAATTTCTGTCAAATTTTGGATATGCTCTAATTCACAAGTTGTTGTTGTTGGCAAAACATTACAAATTTTCTTTTTACCTTTCTTTCTACCCTAGAAAAATAGCTACAACGCGCGTGCCTTTTGCTCCGCGACGGATAATTCTCATTTTTAATTCCCGAATTCTGAAATTCTCATTGTTCACCTCAATTTTGCGACTTTAAATGAAAATTCAAAGTAACGCAAATGCAATCATAAAACTAATATAGTCTCTTTAATGAGTAAAATATTGATGTCAAAATGGATTGAAAAAGAATTATTTTTTGAATTATTGCCAAGGTGTTATAATTATAGTTTTGGTCACGTCAAGTGAAAAAATCAAAGCGAATACGAAATTATTTGACGTTTAGAAAAAAAATTGCCAAAAATATATCGTTCGTGAATAAAGGAGATAAACATCAATCATTACATCCGTTTTGACGCCTTTATGTAATGTAATATGTAATATATTTCACGGTGCATAGATTTTTTGTTTGGACATTTTAATTAATTATGTTAAAATAACACATCACAACGCTTGTTTTTCATTCGGAAAATTAGGAATTTACAAGAAAATATTTCTAATGTCTATCGTTAACCTTGCAATCACTGTTTTTGCATACCATGTCATCCAGACTTCTCAATTAGTAGAAATTTATTGTTAAAGAACGGTACAATACGTTTTCCTTCGCTAGCTGCTACTTCTTCTATCTTCTAGCAAAACGTGCATGTCGTGAGGGGAAAGATAGCTCGAGGGCATGAAGCTGAATATACACTTAACTGGTAAAGTCATAAACCATACATTGCAGAGGTCTGTTAAGCCATTAGTAGAGCTCTGTTAAATTAAGTCCTGGAAAGGTTTTTTTATCTAAATAGAGTTAAAAAGGGATTATTTTGTTAATCTCTCGTTTAAATAAACATAAACGAAACATAGAATTATGTTAATTAGGTAATGTTTGATATGAAAAAGTTTTTCCACTATGTCAAATGTTCGTTTTTTCGCAGTACTTGATTTCACCACAATGGCCTTCTAAACATCATTCTTAGCTAGCCCTATATAGAGAAATTTTCAAAGTCCAATAAAAAATTTTTCCTTGCAAAACTTAATGCATACTATGAAGCGTCGGAAAGGGCACGAATCAAAGATTCACCCATAAATTTCATTTTTTCGCAATACTTGATTGAGCCAAAGTGGCCAAGCAAATTTCTGCCTTTCCAATGTCATATTTGATTTAGCGGAAAGGAATATTTTAAAAGAAATTTTACTAATTAGCAAAAATTTGATTTTTTTTTATTATATTCGTTCAAAAAATTTCGAAATTAGTTCTATTTGAATTATATTTTAATATAAATCTTTTCAAGACATTGGTTAACAGGATTCTATTAACTGCTTAACAGGGCTCTATCAAACAAAAGTTTTGGTTTGAGACTTTGTTAATTAAATTTAAATTTTACTTCACACTCTTTAGTAATATTATATATACGTGTATTTTCTATTGAAGCTGATGGTCTATTAAATTATTACCACTGTTTTTACAGTTATAATTAGCAGATTTGGGGGAAAATGGTGAATATAATATTTTTTCGTTATATTATACATGCATTTGTATTTAGTTTTTGTGATTTTTACTTACAATAATACATGCAAAGATCGATTCAATCTCACGCTCACGCTTGAGAAACCTGCATGTACGAATTTTCGTAAAATTAAATTTTCGTTTTTGCATATTCACTCAGTGGTCGACGAACGATACTGGTTTATCACTGCGGGATTAATAATCGACTACGCCCCCCTAGTGCATACTGACTTTTGTCTTGCGCGTACAGACGAGTTTATAAAGGGTTTCTCTTTACTGGCACTAGCTAGACGATAGCTTTGCACTTACGCGCACAAAATTTAATGTCAAAATAATATCTTTTTCAAGTGGATTTCGGTGTAACATACATCTGCACAAATATCGCTGGTGATTGCTCAGGTCAAACAGTGATACAAATGTCTAAATGTCTTAAAGTTTACTTGCTATCAAATCTTATCTAAAGATTTTCAAAACGAATTAAAATACTTCAGACAATGTTCCCTTATCAGGATTTGAAAGTAACTGCTAAAGTTGGTCAACGTATTTGAATATTCAAGCTAAACAAAAACTTACGTACCTTAGAAGTTTCTGACACTCATTATTATATATAGATATAAAAATTTATACAAACGTTTGACTAATATGAAAGTTTATTATTTAGACTTAGAGAAAGTGTTAGATTTAGAAAGTCTTTAGTTTTTTATCAGTTAAATATGTAATAGAATTTTTTATAAAATATGGAAATAGGAGATGCAGACTTGTACCAACGCAATTAATAAGTAACATACTTAGTAATTGAAACGCTGCTACTTTGCATCTAGTTTTTCTTATTGTTTCGATGATCATCTTTCATACTTCTTATCAAACAAGTGCTAACATAGCTACGGTCATAGTATTTAAACACGTGATCTTTAAAAATTTGTTTTATCTGACAGAAAAAGATTTTTTTATTTGTGGTCCCCTCTGTCCGCACCTATTAAGTTGGGCTTTATTTTGTTTTCAAATCTCAGCTTTTTGATTTACTACGTATTAGCTTATGAGCGTGTCATGGTAATTTTGTCTAATTTTATCTGCTGAATTGATCTAATTCATATTAGACTTTCAAACTAATTTCTCAGAACTTTATCAACAGTTAAATGAATAGACGAACATAGTGTCAACATTTCAGGCTAACCGAGAGTACATAAACGTTTGTGCCAACAAATTATGGAAATGTTACGTTTCTCTTTCTCTGATAAAAAAAAAATACAATAGATTTAGTTAAATAACATTTCTTACGCGATATTTTCGATTAATTGACTAAAACTTATTCTGCCGTGCAAACGTATATTAGTTACGCAAAGAAAAAAATATTAAGGATAATAGAGATAGTGTTAGGTAGTTCAGTTTGTGTAATGCGTATGTTTGGACTAATTCGAGATCTAAAATATTTTGAACTACGTAATATTAACTAAATTTCGCTTTTAAAATATTACTCGTTATTTATGTGAACGTCTACATATGTCGATTTGTTAATTATTCTGACCTTTTAGTCAATCGCAAAAATTTTTCAACTAAACGTTGAAATCACTGCATTAACCAAGGACGCAACCCTATTGATGCAAATCAATGTTTTAAAGGGTGTTCCGAAATGAACATACGTTTCTATTTCATCATAAAGTACAATTTATATTTGATAATTATTAATATTTCCTTCTCAGAAAGTACTGTCACGGGTGATAAGTATGTGAAGAAACATATTGTAAGCTTAGTCACATTGATACTCCTTTTGAGATTAGATTATAAAATAGACCTAAGCAAAAATGTTAAACAACCGAAAAAACTTACAAGCTTTTGTGATCAATTCACAATATTTCATTGTGTAGGTAAACGAGCTCTGCATTTTTTTTGCACTAAAATGGATGGATTCGTTGATAGATTGAGTTATTCGAATATATTATTTAAAGCACAAGTTGTGGTTGCTTGTATCATTATCTTTAGATTATAAAAGGTTTGAAACAATCTCAGAATAATTACGAGAAATCCGCCATCAGTTTATTTTCATACTTATTTCTTTCAAAGATAAGTTTAAGATAAAGATATTTTTAAACAAATAATCAAATTTCGCGTTGCATTCCACAGATTTTTTTTCTGTGAAAAACGAAAATTTGATTTTAAAAATAATTATTATTTTTGTAAAACCGATGGCAATCACGTGGAAATGATGATGACGGTGATTGCTGATTATTTTCTTTTTCGCTTTTTATGTCTAATTGAAATTGTAATAAATTTCCATGTGGTGATAATTTGATATTATTTTTCTATGCGTGTGTGTTGTTTCAGTTGATACACTTGTGGAAAATTGATTTCAATTGAATTCATTCGTTTTTATTAAAATCAAGTGCTGTTGATGAATTTGAATTGTGCTGATAACAACACAATAATTCAGTCAATCAGAGCGAATTGGCAAGAAAAATATATGAATGACTAACTTTGAGAATATGTGATACGACTTTTACGTGAAAATATAAATTTTTGCCTCTTTCTACATTACGCGCGTAAAAAAATTTTTCTTATGTAGATAATAAATTTTAAAAATTATTAAAATTTGTTTCAAAATTTATGCTTATGTTTTTTGAATGTGACCTAGATTGTTGCACTTATTTTCGTTCGGAAAAGCTAAGAACATTTGGATTTAAAAATCAAATAAATCTTACTTTTATCTAATACATCAGAAACAAAAAGTGTGAGAAAAAAAGTAAAGATTGAAAGAAAAAAAAATTCAAATATGACATTGGATTTTGAAAATATCTCTATATAGAGCAAAATAAGAACAATGTTTGGCAGGCCACTGTGGCCAAACCAAGTACTGCGAAAAAATACAATTCATTATGGGTGAGTCTTTGGTCTATGTCCTTTCCAACACTGTATAGCATTTATTCAATTTTGCATGGAAAAATTTTTATTGGACCAGGGCAAAAGAGATTTTGAGGGAAGATAAAAAATCTAGGATCTCATCTACTGCGAGTTCAATGCGCTATTCCCAGAAGGAATAGCGGATAATGAGTACGATTTTTCTAAAAAATCATGGCATTTGAAGATTGTAAGCCATTATATCGCATCGTTGAGGGACTTGACTTCACTTAGTTTTTTGAAGCAGACTAGTGGGAAAAAATTCCTCGCTTTTTTCGAGTAATAAATTCTTTTATCAACACCAAATCTTAAGGAGATCTCCTTTTGATAAGACCCTTTTTTCGAGTAATAAATTCTTTTATCAACGCCAAATCTTAAGGAGATCTCCTTTTGATAAGACCTACGCCTAATTTAATAGCTTGCAAAGATTTAGAACCCCAAATTATGCCACATATAAACCTTGATACGTTCATTAATTGGGAGCATTGTTTGACGACCATACCAATGTGGGGAGCAAGTCATAGTTTTTAGTGGAATCTAAAATTTAGAAAATTAATTTTGTTCATATGGTAAATTACAGCCATTAAGTGGTGTGATGAATGGGAATTTATGTTATCTGGAAAAGATGTCAGCTGAAGAGAAAGAAGGTTAGTAGAAATTATATCTAGAGTAGATTGTGTTGCTTGTTTAGGTATATCTGAGTTGAAATGAGAGCCGAAAATAATAAGGCCGTTGGCATATCTTAATATCGAAACGTTCTCACGTAGAGAATTAAAGAAGTCATTGATGTACATAGTAAAACATAACGGATTTAATACAAAGTTTCGAGAAACCATTTTGAAGACGCTTCTGCTATCGGTGACGTCATTTTTACTAATTAATTACTAATTAGTTTTTGTAATGAAGAAGACCGTGCAGCAGTCTGCAAAATCTAGTTAGTAGTCCAAATAAGAGTAGAGCAGACTTTAGAGTGGCAATGTTTATCGAGTCGATTGGCGTAAGCATAGAGAGATCGCTCGAAAAAAGGTGAACGTGACGCTCTTGTAAAAGGAATCTTGCCTGTCTGTCACTTAGCTTTTCTTAATCAAAAATGTTCGTGACTTTAGTAAAAATTTGTATCAAGCGCTAGCAAGTGTTTGCTGAACATTACGTTGTTGATTAAAAAGAAAGGAAAATTTCGTGGTTTGTCGAGCTAGTTTCAGCAAAGAATGTTCAGGCTTTTAACATTCTGCCTGAAATTTTTCTATGCTTATTTTTCTGATTTCTATCATGCTTAAGATCTTTCCATCATTCCATTGCATGCGTAGGCATGCGTGGTAATAGGTAATCTCATGCTTCCTCATTATGTAGATTTTTTTGAGACTGTCGTGCATGTTTATATAACAAAAACATGCAGCATTTAAAGTGACCAAAAAATAATTTCAAATACATCTGCGCCACTTATCATTAAAGAGAATTTTTTGTTTTTTGGTTGAAATAGTAAAATTACGAAACAACACAATTATAAAAAATAAAAACAAATTTTCTTATCATCTACTCGTAAAAGTGCTAGCAAAGGCTTGTACGAACGCAGTTAGATAACAACAACGCAACAGAGGGACTACTCATAAATTTCTATGGCTTTTATATAGATAGATATAATTATATTTGTTGTTGTTTTTATTTTTATTGCTACTTTTTTCAGCTATTGTTATCACAGCTACAGCTCTCTTGTGTATTTCGAGTATGTTTTTTTCTGTCTTTTTGCGCTTCTATTAATGATTCTTCTAAATACTAAAGTTATGATTTTATTTCTTAATGGTTTTTTTTTTTTAAATTATATTTCTTTTATAATTTTTCTGAATAGAGAGCAAAAGTCAACGAACTTTGATTTTATGCGCGCATTGGATTGATGAGTTTTCTGTTTTGTCTTTCCACCGGCAGCCATAAGCACGTATAACATACGAGCGCATTCATACTTATAAATGTCTGTTCACGTAAAACACAAGTGATTTTTGCAAAAGACTTTGTGTAGAATCGCTAAATACCCGTACATGTACGCAGTCATTCATCCGTATATTGTCTCGTGTTTTCTTATGAACATTTTTCTCTTTCTTTTTTTTGTTGATTTGCTGACAAAGTGGCAGACACTGTTTCATTTCAACGTTAAGACTTTTGATGACCACCCGGCTTGTCAACTTGAACATCAACACTTTTTAAGCTTTGGGTGCTTTTTATTGTTCCATATTCCATAATTAATAATTTTGCATAAAATGCAAGCAGAATGAATCGCTTTAATAAACAATATTTTAATCGCAAAGAACTAGCATTGGCATCAGGGAAAAGAAGTTTGGAAAGAAAGGGAGAAACAAGGAATTCTGCAAATTTTAAAAAAGTTTTCGCCTTTCGGTTATAGTGGTGAAGTCTGCCGAAAAGGAAGTATTTTTTGTTTTTCAAAAGTAAAAGGAACTTTTTATAAGAAATTTTCTTATTAAATTGTGATCTTTGAAAAACGCGTGAATTAAGTCCGTACGTATTCAGTGTGAACATTGTAATCAAGTGATTTCTGGATAAGTTAAAAAACCAAAACATAGAACAGATTTCTCAACAGTGAAAGAAATTTCGTTACTAAAGGAAAACAAATTGTTTGGATTTACTTTTGAGATTGGCATCAGCAAGATCATATATTTCTTTTTAAGTCCCCTACTTCTTAAGATTTCTTCATTTGACATTTCAATACATTCTGGTTTCTACTTCTTTTAAACTCCTTTAATCCTACTTCTCTCTTCACCTTCCACTTTTATGAGTAAAAACAAGAACAGCGAGACTACAAAATGAAAAAAGCAGCACATGCTAATAGAGCTCATTTACTCACATATTCTGTAGAATTTCAATTTTCGATTTTCCCATCGAGGCCCTGGCACGTTTTGAAATTTTACTACCAAAGGAGAAAGATATCGAAAGTATTGATAAGAACCCAACAATGGTCCAAAAGCCCTTCATAAAAATGCGAAGTTCCCGAGAACGACCTCGTAATCGTCGACAAAACTGTTGTAAGCAGATGCAGTATTTTCTTTAATGATTGCATACTCCTACGAAATGCTATGGCAAGAGAAAATACGGATTTGCATTTTTTCCCAAGACT
Organism: Glossina brevipalpis; assembly: GCA_000671755.1. Classification (NCBI taxonomy): domain Eukaryota; kingdom Metazoa; phylum Arthropoda; class Insecta; order Diptera; family Glossinidae; genus Glossina; species Glossina brevipalpis. The sequence goes on from KK351015.1 coordinate 1,976,279, forward strand.
TTCAAATGCAAAGATATGACAGATCCGGACATAGTGAACTGTCAGAAGAAACTGAAAGAGATTCGACAAATATAAACGGGGGGACATTTTTCAAATTTTCCTTATCAGGCATATGACAAGTATAGTTTGAAAACGGAGATTTTAAGAATTATTACAAAAAAAATAGAATTTTCTCAAAACAAAAATTATTTTTATTTGCTTTTTTTTCTTAGCCCAATGGTCGTTTATCTTATTCGGGTCAACTAACTTGTTATTATTAAAGTTGTTTAAGCCTACATAAGCTGCTAGTGAAATATTGGTTCTTCATGGGTGCTCAGAGAATTTGAAAACGAGTTATGTTTCTCTTGATAAGCACAAGTTTTTTCTACTTATTATCTCAGGAAGTACACAGGGGTATGGTGGAAAGATAGTGACAGTCCGATTGCGCTTATTATTTAAATCTTATAACTGAAGTTAAATATTATAACTGAAGTTAAAAATTACGTAAATTGTACTATAAATAATACATTTATAAAAACTTCAGAAGAGTGCATTGAAAGCCTTAAAGGTGTTTGATATCCTTCTTGGATACAAGTACCTACAAGATAAAAGCGCCGTGCAGGCAAATCTTTGAAGAACTTTGCTTTCAATATAAGCTATGCTCAAAAAGGTCTGCAATTTAGACAAATCTCATACAAAATTTAAAATTAGCAAAAACGTGGAAACTGTTTAATTCGTACCGTAGAAATTAAAAAAATAATTTACTAATAGTGCGGGGCTGGGTGCGAAACGCGAACATTTTTAAATAAAATCTTTATTAACTTTCTAAGCATTTATTTGGGTTTCTTTGATAATATCAAAATGATTTTCTGAACACACTTCTCAATGAATGCAAACGAAAATTAAATGTCATTTGAAATGGAAGCTAATTTTCTTCAGAAAAACAGAAAAAGTTACACCTTTTTTCCATTAAACTAATTACGTTAAGACAAAATAAAATTCCACTGAAACACCAGAACAACATTTTTTTTCTCTAAAATGTATCTAAAAATAGATATCGAGCAAATATACAAATGTTTTTCATAACAGAAATATGTTTTGATGAGAAAAGCACGATATAATGCTACGTGCAATAATTAGTTTTACTTATATAACTTTTATCTTGACCTGCTTCACTATACTTTTTAGCTTTTTATGCAAATTACAATACAATTGAAATCGCATGTTTTCTTATAAAATTATAGTTTGAAATGAGATTTTTGATTTTAAATGAAACTTGAAGTACTGAATACTAAATCTGCCGGCGAACTTAACATAGATCCATCGTTTATTGTACCGATCGTTTCAGATTCATTTCTTAAATTCAGTTAAACTTGTCTGTTTCTCTACCTGATGTCTTTACATTTTTGAGTTTAATTTACAAGTGGAAACACTTGACCTTGATTTCGATCCTGTTAAAAATAGATTGAATCGGACTACTTTTATGTCCTATCCCCATACAAGGCCTTATCTTGAAAAAGTCCTTATGCATAAAAACGTGGACAAGATATAATATACTAAACTAAAAGAATTTGGATCGGATCGGAAAATCTTTTGGGATATCTCCTGTGTTATCGTACGAAAAGTAAACCTTTGCTTGGCAAAATGGTCTAATTTTCAACATTTTATGATGAGAATTGGTCCATTATAATAATTCGATATAAAAGTTAACTCATGAAGTTTGGACCATGTAGGTTTATTTTTTGGATATCATCTAATGTAACGATTCGCATGAGAAATATACTGTTAGACACCAACAAGGTAGAATTTCTGATGTTTTGTATTAGATAAAGTGATGTAAGGTAGTTAATGTTATACTCGACTCCGACCGACTGCACAGAACAATGTTTGTTTCGTATAATAATAACTCCACCGAATTTAGATCACTATCGTCAATTTTTTGAATCCCAACTCTCATAACAGATGATACTTGAAGTAGCAAAACGGCTTAATATCTAATGTTTTATGACAAAAATTGCTCCATAACAGCTGTTTGACATAAAGTTAATTGTAACAAATTTGGATCTCATGAGTCTAATTTTTTCATAACGAACATAGGTGAAAAATTATAAAATCTTTAGCAAAAAAATAAATAGATTTTCGTAATTTCATGATTTAATTTTATGCCTCTCTCCTATAAGGCTTTCGGGAAACGTAAACATTGTATTAATTTCTGTGTATTATCACAAAAATAAAATAAGAATTATACTACAAGAAGTGGTGTAGAGTATTGAATGCACTGTCTTCCTCGGCTACCATGTTTTTATTCATTTCCTTCTAACACAAAGAGTGAAATATAATTTCCAATCGAAATGTGGAATAATTTTGACCAAACTTTTAAAATTGGAAGTCGTTAGGCTCTACAATGAATAAATAGTAATAGGGTCTGTACTTCACGTCGATCCAACGTGAAATAGAAATTCTCAAGATTCGTACCTGTTGAAATGCTCTGATAAACATTTTATATATGTATTGCGTACGTATGTTTGTGTGATATGTGTTTTGTAAAATTTATTACCTTAAATATGAAGTTTTATTTCATAAATTGACTTTCTCTTCGCCTTTAGGTGCATATAAGCCTAACAATAAATCATTATATATATACATATATACATATATTTATGTGTATGTGTATCTTTCCAAATTTTCAATTTTCACCAAATGCTTTGTTTTTCTTTGAATATTTACATAAAATATGAAGCACATATGGACGAAGATTTATGTATATATATATTAAGATATAAATTTTATAAAATTTTCTATTACACAAGATGATGTAAAATAACACGTCAATATGTCATCAGTAAAGTTGTAGAAAAAAAAATTGTTTATCAATTGCAGTTACATGTAATTAACACACAAAAAATATTTGCGTACATTAAGTTTATAAGTTAAAGACTAAGGGTGGCGAGCAGAGTGGCTACATAAAACGTTCCATTTGATTTCTAAAGGAAAGCTCAATATACGCTTAATTGAACTCTAACATTCGCCTCTTAAACATTAATATACGCGAACAACGCTTAATGGGTGAGAAAATTTCATTTGCGGACATTTTAATTACTATGCTTCACATACTGAATCAATTCAGTCCTTTATATCCACCTGTTCGTTTGTTCGAGTAGCCTTTTAAAGATTTATGAACTGAAACAGAAATCTATAATAATGTTTGTGACAATAGCTCTTGGCTTATCACAAACTTCATAATATTGAACGGAAGTAAGTTCACATCATAAATATTAAATTAAAGAAAAGAAAATATTAGTTGTAGCCACTTGGTTTGTTGCTCGACTGTTACCCAAAATTTGCACTTCTTCAATCGAAGAAGTAAAAGTAAATAAATTAACTTCAAAACCATATTTAAAAATTTAAGGTCCACTCAATAAGACGTAAAGGCCAGACATGCCTATATCCATTAGGATTTTGGTATTAATCAAGACACGGTGTTCTGAATTTTATACACCTTAGCAAAATAAATATGCGCGCCCACAACCCCTCGGTATGATGAATTCATTTTGCCCACAAAGATTTTCAAAATAAATATTCCGAAGGAAAAATAGTAAATTTCATGTTGCATTCGTCAATGAGACTGTATACGCGAGATGTCATATTAAAATTTGACACAAATTATCCAAAATAAAAATTGTCAATACGTGTACAATGAAATAAATTGAAAATTGAATTAATCTAAACGTAAATGCTCATCTTTTTATGCATAAGTGTGTCTACATTGACTTGTGGTAATAAACAAGATTTAATTATATATTTAATTACACGTTATTAGGAAACGTCAAAGATAAGGATGTTTTTTAATGTGACGAAAGCTGATTGCAATTTCTCCGCAAATCTAGCCTCTCATTTTTTAATTCTTCAAGCGCTATAAGAGCAGCTGTAGAAACAATTTCTCTTCTGTGGCCAAATGCTTATGTCTTTATTTTCGATACATTAGGTGTTGTTAAAGAAGAATGAATGACAGAAAATACTTGAAGTTTTAAATTCTGCGAGATTCTGCGTCAAGATTTGGTTGGGTAAAACGAAAAATCTAAAAATTTAAAAGTTCTAATGGTTTAATATCGTGAGAATAAACAGGGAGCCCATAAGGAACGTAGAAAGATATGCAAATTTTCGGGAACGATAGGTGTGAAAGCAAGAGATTAGTGAGAGATAGGGAATTTCAGCAAGCTGTTCCATGTCATACCAACCAACCACACTGTATGTTTCTATATTATAAGCAAGGATCACTGAGTATTTCTCATGTATACAATGATCACAGTGAGATAAATAAACAAAAATGAATCTAACAATAGTTGAGGTCTTTTCTATACAAAAAATGACGTTCCGCGCAGATTACGGTTTTGGTCTTGGGCCATGACGGACGGTTTTACGTATTGCAAGCGCTAATTTACCTTAAATGCTATAAACAAGGCCAATACGTGAGTTATAAGCAATTTAGGGTGAGCAACGTGTTCTCTAGCAATACATTTTTATGCGACTGGGATTGCAGACTGTTATAAAAAAATAACGGGTGTGATATTTAAATATAAGTAGCAAAACCATAAAGGCCTGTTAAACGTTTAACAGAATCCTGTTACCCATAGCCTTGAAAAAATTTAAATCAAATATAGTTAAAATGGAACTATTTTGGAGCTTTTTTGAGGGAATATGATAAACAAAACATCAATCCTTGTTAATTAGGCAAAATTTGATATAAAAAAATGTTTCTGCTATATCAAATATGACATTCAAAAAGCGGAATTTATCCAAGTACTGCGAAGTACTGCGAAAAATCAAAACTGGTATTGCGTGAATCTTTGATGAGTACCCTTTCCAACGATGTATAGCTTATTTCAAGTCGTTTTCGGAAAAATGTTTTATTGTACTTTGAAAATTTGATATCTTGGAAATTTTCGTCAATCTTTGCAGCATCCACCGCAAGCTGCTAATGCATCTTTTAAGACTGTGACAGGTAAAGCATAAAAATGAATCTCGTTTCTCATAGATTTCATCAAGTTTGATGAAGATTTATTTTACCAGTTTGTGATTTTCGTAACAATATTATCATTTCGTTGCGTTCCTTTCGTCCAAAAAAATTTATCAAAAAAATCTCCTTTTTTTAATCTGTTACAGTTGTGCTACTCCTTAAAGAAAGAAATCGATTAGGAAAAACGATATGTTAACGTTGCTAGAGAAAATTTATATTTTTCTGCTTAACGTAAAGGAATGGTTGCTTTACTTGAAGATGTGGATTTCAAACGGCAACAGCGATACTTGACTTCAGAAGACTTAAAAACACTTGAACGTCGCTGACATAGAACTATCAAATGGAAGAGCGGTTCATGTACATTGTGTTCTTCAATGTGGAAAAATGTGTTTTTTTTCATTTTGAGTAATGATGACTAACCTGCAATAATACATATGTGTGGCCGGAATAAAAAAGGAACAAAAACTTAAATCTTGTACACTTATACACATGTACATACGCGTATGAAAATATTTACATTTCGTTTAGGGGCATAACAAATTCTTAACTTCTGATTCTCCTACAGAAATAGTTTCAATATATAAAAATAGGAAAGAAAAAAAGAACAAATTTCTAAATTATAATTTTTAATTTTCTCTACTATGGGTTTCTACTATTATTATTATTATTATTATTATTATTATTTTCCACTCACTTCTATCTGGTGATGTATTTAGTGTCATTGACTCTTGAGTCTTATACTTTCATGTTAATTTCTTGGCTGCTTTTTCGCATCTTTTCCTCTTTCTTTTTTTTTTTTATAACTTAAAGCTTCTTGAATGTCTATATCTATGAGTTTATGTAAGCAAATGTATCTAAATGTGTTCGTGTGTATGCAGTAGTTTTTGTTATAAACATGCTAAATAAAAACAACAAACGTTATTTGTATTTACAAAAGAAAGACTAATGTCCTCTTTTTAGTTTAATGTTTTATGTTTGCGTTTTCAATGATTTGCTTAAAAAAGTAGGCAGTTGCACGAGTATGCGTGCGCTTTTGTGTCTATTTATTATATTGCTATTTACTCGTCATAGTTTCTCTTTTCTTTCGCTTGTTATAAATTTTATAAAAAGAAAAAATTTAACTCAATGATTTTTAAACACGCAAATTTTTTGCAGAAGATTTTTTTTATTTTGCAAAAAAAAAGAAAGAAAAACGGCGGGGAATAGTTTCTGAAAAAAAAAATTATATTTTTGACGTAAGTGCTGTACATAGTATAATTTTATTTAATATTTAAAAAAAATTCCAAAGCAGATAAAATAAAGTTTGGTGAATTACTTTAAACTTTAGCAACACAGACAATTCTTTGTTCAACTTCTTCCTATGATTACCAAAAATTCAGTTTCTTGTTACTTTTGAATATATTTAACGTTGTCCACACGTTCTACGTATGGTTTGTAAGGAATGTAAAGTCAAATTTAAATTTTATTAGCAACGAGCCAAAAATTTAAACAAAATCCTGTTAAGCGATTAACAGAGTTATGTTAATCAAAGTCTTGGAAGGGTTTATATCAAGATATAGTTGAAATAAAACAACTTTTTATAAATTAGATCAAATTTGATATAAAAAAGTTTTCCTTCTATGCCAAAGATGAAATCAGAAAAGCGAAATTTTGCTTGATCGCTGTGGCCAAATCAAGTACTGCGAAAAAGTGAAACTAATATTGCCTGAAACCTTCCTGAATCAAAGATTCGTACAATGCTGGTTTCATCTTTGCGCAGTGCTTGGTTTATTCATAATGGCGTTCCAAACATTGACTTTGAATTTAAACGTAAATCTAGACTTCAATTTCAATTTAAATGTAAATCTAAATTTAAATTTAATAGTGACCTTTCGAACGTTGTTCTATTATGAGACCAATGCTAAATAGAGAAATTTTAAAAGTGGAATTAAAAATTTTTCCGTAAGCAACTTAATACAAGCTATAGGTCGTTATTCATTAAGGTTTCACGCAGTACTACTTTCACTTTTTCGCAGCCCTTCGTTTAGCCGCACTGGCGCAGACAAATTGCGGTTTTTCAATGTTATATTTGACACAGAATTCGTCGGTCCATCTGCTTGTACAATCCTGGCCACTGCGTACAATGAGAAATAAAGTTGCAATTCTGTACAAATGATTGTATGTGTCACGTAAAAGTCACATCTGAAAATAGATGCGATCGTTGCAGTTATATTTATAATTGCTAAAAACCGGAAAATACAGTGAAAATGTTGGGCCATAACTTGCAATTCGCAGCAGATATCAGTCTAAAATGGCACATTTATACGTATCGAAGTTTTCTAAAGGCCCATTGCGAATGCAGAACAGTTCTTAAGAAAAAAAACAACTAATATTATAAGAGTACCGAATAAAACTAAGGCTCTTCTCCATCTCAATGTATTGATTTTAGGTTTCACGTATTATTATATTTATTCCATTAAAGGGTACACAACACATTTTATCAAAGTTTTGAATAAGTCGAAGTAGAAAAGAAGTGCTCCAAGCGTACATCCGATTAATCCGAAAGCTACGGACCAGTCGGACTATTAACATCGACCATAAAGCTGAATATCCTTGATGCCACTATTAGGGGAAGCCAGTTAGGTGCGATGTATTAAAGTTTGCTAAACCCTAATATACACAGCGCGTGCGACTTTAGCAAAAAAAAAAAAAAAACAACATATCGATTTTCAACCATTTATTGAAAGGAATTCACTAAAAAAAGGTCTGATTTGACAGTTTTAAAGGTTATTTCATATAGGTTAACATGGCGTTGACAAAAGTTTCCTAGGTATCTTACTTTGGACAAAGTAGGCTTCCAAATTCAACAATAGCTTGAAGCTAATGGCTTTACAGATCTATGTTAATCCTTTTGCAAAGCTCTGTTAATATTATTGATAAATGTCTTTGCTAGTTAAATTCCAATTTATCTTCGCACCCTTAACTTCTTTCTCTAAAAAGATGCGGAGTTCTCAGTTTACGGTGAACGGTGGTCGTGGTCTTCGACCGATTTGGGCCATTTTCAATACCAACCTGCGTGCAAGAAGTTCCAACCCAACATTTCCTCATTTATACTGCAGATAAAAATTTTTTTTTTTCAAAAATTGTTGTCGCCGAATATTAAGGAATGGATTTTTTTCCTAAAACATAACATTCGGTGTTTGACGAAAACATGCTGGTATGCCGATATTCATCAACAAATACTGAAAAGGTCTTATAAATTAAGCACGTAGTCAAACGTCAGCGAGTAAGAAAATTATATACGACTTTGTCGAATCTTTTATACCCACCGCTTTTATAGGACGTGTTTTCATCTTATTTCATACTGTAGGCGTGGCCCAAGAATGTCCAATGTTTCTGTCAAATTTGAAACCGATATCTTCAATTTTGGCGGGCAGGAAAAGTTTTATCACATGCTTAAATCGATTCTAAATTTGATGCTGATCAAGAGTATATACACTTTGTGGGGTCTCCGGAGTTTCCTTCTGGGCATTCCAAAAAATGATAAAATGAATAAACCCTGACCTTCGGTGGTGGGTATAAAAATAATTTGTTATTATCTAAATACCTAAATGGAGCTTGAAAAAGTCAATTGTCCTTTCCAAAGGGAATTCGTATTTTTGGTAAACTATAGAAGAAGTAGTAGTTAGTGTTATACAAAAGCTTCACCGCTTTTTTAAATAATTTCTAATTTACTAAAAAGGTGGCAGAAATATATTCGTACTACTAATATATGCGATTTAAGTGATGACTTTTCAAAATTTGCTTTGAAGCGAATGTAACTTTCCTCTTCTTATTCTTTTTTTCTTTAGCAACTAGATGTTAATAGTTTTTCAAATTTGACTTTGTGTGCGGTGAACATATACATGTATGTTGAACCCATCGCTCAAATAAATATGAAATTATATTGTCGTATATATTTTTTTCATAAGTATGTGTTAGGGCATATTGTAGCTTTTTTTTATTAAAAAAAAAAGTGGACATGACATGTTGTTTCTAGACTTTATTTCCTCGAAAAATTTACGCAGGCATCCAGGCTATTAATATAACATAAGAAAGAAGTAAAACAATATATGCATTTATAAGGACGTCCACTTGCCAATTTGATACTTCAGCTCGGTATTTGCTTAAGGTTTACGGTATTAGCAAACACATTTAGAAATTTATGTTCTGACAGACGTTTTAAGCTATTTATCTGCGTTTTCTGGAGAGATCACGCCTATTTTTAAGGCAGATTAGTGATATTCACTATGAGCCATAAATACATACATACAATGTTTTATACTTTCGTCTAAATATTACCATAAAGAAAACGATGGATGAGCATATGTAGATAAATCGGTTCAAATGCAAAATACACACATGTTATGTGATCTCAGATGATAAAAAAAAGGGATTATATTTACTTAGAGTTTTGTACACATGCCCTGCATATAACAACTTGGCGCATGTTAAGCCTTTTTTCCTTATTTCTGGTTTTCTAGTTTTGTTATCTTTATATGATATACAGGTTCATGAGTGTGTGTGTTCACATAAACATGCTACATACTGCAAAAATTACAGTCGTTATTATTTTCGCAAATACCGCACGTTCCTAGCGCACACTTACCATCCACATGTGCTGTCGTTGTTTTCAGTTATGTTGTATGGTCTGCTACTATTGTTAAAATAAACATATGCTGCCAATGTTTTTTTACCCCAATTATAATGGTTGGAAAAAATTGAGCTACATACATTTTTCTCTATACCGAAACAATATTTAAATAAGGTTTCATAACGCGCTGTCAAAAGTACGCAAAACAAAAAAAAGAAATGAAAAATTGGAAAAATTTACATGAACTGCTCACACAAAGTGTAGGTTTTGAAAAATATTAGTGTAAATTAAAAAGAGATACATACTTCGCTTCGTATCTATTATTACACGTATAGCAACTTTGCAAAAAAAAAACCTGTTGTACAAATTTCTTTTCCTATATAACATTTAACCATTTTCATAACAAAACAATGCAGTCTCCCTAAATTTTCTGTCATTTTTATGGTTTATACGTATATACGTTTTTTATCTAAATACATTTACATTTAGTACAATAACCGGCACATATTTTATGCATGAACACAGCATGCATGCATGTTTCAAATACAAACTTCCTCTTAGACTGAATTCGAATTTCAAAATTGAAATTTCGTTATATGATAATGCAGAAATTTGGGTGTGTTCACTGCTTGCCGTATTACTTAGACGTAAACTAAAAAAATGTGTCTAAGCCTTTGTATAGATAAGCTCCGCTGACTGCATTAAATAGTTTCTTAAGTTTGTAACGTTTGTAGGGATTTGATTTAGTCTAGATTAAAAATAATTATAAACAACTGAAATGAAACGAAAGACAATCGATATCAGTTTGCTGTGAATTTAACAACGAGCTCAATGAATCCTTCTATACAAATGTATTGTTGTGTTACGTATTTCAACCCTCTTGTCCAAAAATTTTATACGCATTTGAAATTTAATTGAAAAAAAAAAAAAAAAAAAAAAAAAAGATCAGTCATTCGTCTACAGAAGATGACAAACATTTAATTATACTTGTAAAATAACTCAAACAAATATAACTCATATAATAAAACTCATAAATATTACCACAATGAAAACAGAGACTGTAAATGATTAATCGAAAAATTAAAATATTTTTTTACAAATTAAGAAAATTTTGGTATACAAAGTTAATTAATGTCGAAGATTTTGTACCAGAGTGTCAAACAAAAAAGTAAAATAAAACCAAATTAAAATGTCATTAATCATAGTAAAGTTTTAGCAAATATTTTAATAACATTTTACAGAAAGATGAACGTGACAGAGTTACCTTAAGGCGATTCTTACACACTTAAACTTAATATATCTTGTTAAGATTTTAAAATACGTCGTTGTGTTGGAATAAAGGTAAAACAGCGGGAGATTGACTGATTAATTGTTTGTAGTGAAATTCATCTCTCTGGCAAATTCAGATGTATTTGAGAGAGCGATTGACTGATTGTTGAAGGAAGTAAGTCGACCAATTAATTTAATGACTCTCCATTTTGAGATCTATCCTAGATATCGGCTTTCTGACGCTTGTTGATATCTAATTTTACCTTTTCCGTTGGGACACATATCTAATAATGTAATGAAGAAATGACGAGAGGCTTTCGATATTTGAAAAATTGCGGATGACCCTAATTGCTGTTTTAAAATACCTTTGGCACCAAGTGGACAGACAGACATAAGTAAATCAATTTAGCATTTAGCTTTTTTGTTGAGCGTTGCACTTCTGAAAGACAGATTTTGTGTAGCAGACAGCTAATGGTTCACACGAACGGCTGTTATGTCTGAATAACTAATTAACTGAAGGCTGCTGGATTCATAAACGGGGACAAAGAAAATTGTGCGCTACCCTAATAAGGCCTGCATGTCACAGTGAAGTCAAAGCGGAATTCGTGACTCCTGAAAATGCGGTTGTGAATAAAAATGGATGAAATGAAAATGAGAAAGAAATTTGTGTATCGACCCAACATTTGAGCGTTTTGAGTGTTTTCTCCAGTTCTATCTAAATGATCTTGTGCGTGATCTACACTTGCCGAAGGAACAGACTAAACTTTTATCATTGTGATTAAAGGAAACGAATTTTCTTTCTTATAATATGAAAGTGACTATTTTTCATTACGTCTGAAGTGCTCTGATCTTCTCTGCTTTTCTTTCTTCTTTCTCTTAACGTTTCTTCAAGAAAAGCGTGATTTTCTCTAAATGATATGGTTTCCGTTATGGAGACTTTTTGTTAATAGGGTCGGTCCAGCAAAGTTAATTCGAAAACACCCATTTTGAAAACAAATTCGTTCGCGTCCCTACTGTCTCGAAGGCAATGATCCAATTTTTCCTTGACAGAAACCTCCGCTGATGAGGAAATATTAATCGTTTATAGACAAATCCTTCGAATTCCCAACCAAATCGAAATCCAAATTGAATAAAAAATAGAATTTTCTTCTTATTAGAATATAGAATTATTGAAAACGGATATTTATTGAGAGAAACAAATGAAATTTAATAAAACAATATTAAGAAAGCTACTAGATTTGATAAACCGCAAGACACGAGTGACAATTTAGAGACTTGTAAATGATGTTTCAAGTTGTTTCAAAATTACTGGTTAATGGAAAAATTTATTATATAATTAATAATCTTTGTTTTATGTATACACCCACTGAAAAAGAATAATTTTTTCATCGAAAAACGATTATTTAATATTTTCGATCTTATGTACATAACTTACTAAAGTTTTTAAGTACTTCTAACTCCATTAATTATTCTGAGAAATATATCTGTGATAACTGAAAAAGTCATAAAAATGTGCCGTAAATCTATGAACTGAACTGAAAAAAGAAACCAGTTTATTTTAAAGTTTGTATTCCCTATAGAGGCAACAGCACACGAGTAAATTTATGGTGATATCGAGAAGAAAGGCAGACTTTGTCTGATTTCTGTATTTACTGTTTTTTTGATATAAAGAATTAAATTCGTATTCGCATGAAACTATAAAAGTAAAATAAAGTAAAATTTATCCATTCTGTTCGCATTTTAAATTCAGCTTCGAATAAAATTCAACTTCGAATAAAAACTAAAATTTCTTTTTAATAAATATTTTCATGTACATCAACAAACACGAAACATACGCAGAAATCAATGCAAAAGCTAATTCATATATTATTTGGTCTAACAAAAAAACAAAAGGAAAATTAATAAAATATTTACATTGTTGGCGCGTGAGGATGACTAAATGCGTCAATTTTCGGTTTTAAATATCATCCCTTTCTTTTTCATTATTGTTTATTTATTATTAATATTAAAATAATTATTTTGCTCTCTATTTGTCTTTTATATTTTAATAATTTTTTTTTACTAACTTTCCACATTCAATTTTTTTCATAATTTTCAATATTATAAAAAGCGTTTTTTCACAATGTTGGTTATGTTGATTTTCACAACCTTTTCTATGTAAGTCGAGAGAAAGTAACATTTAGAGCGTGATGCATTTTTTCTCTTGTCGAGTTTATATGATGCGTAAACTTTGTCATTTGTTTAATTTTTTTAAGGCAAATAAATCACAATTGAAATTCTTTTAAAGTTAAAACATTCGACTACAAAAACTTGTAATAAAAATAATTACAAATGAAGAAAACGACATAAATAAAAACAAAATTCTTACTTCAGTAAATCTCGCAAAGTATTTCAGAATTATTTTTGAACATCTCCCCCTTACCTCTTATTGAATATTTATGAAGTATTTTTCAAGTGCAATGATTTCTTTTTTAATCTAAGCCTCTTTAGTTTTCAAGGAGCCTATGTTGCATTGGAATACAGGCACAAACGCCAATTTTCAGTAAAGGATTAAAAAGATACGAAATAATACCGTCAGCCCATAATGCGAGAAGACATGAAGGGATGCTACCAGGCGCAGAATCGCAACAATGCTTTAACAACCTTGTCTTGTAATATGTTTTATTCAGAAATGACATGAAAATTGGGAATAGAAATGGAGAAATTATGTTGAAATTGAATTCGTCAGAGATTCGTGATCTCATGATAGTCAGAGCCATTAAAGCACAAATGTATAAAAATATTTTATTCTACTAACGAAAATTTTAAATTTAGAGGCGAAAATGTCTTGAAATCTTCAATTATTGTTCGTAGTTGTTTCGAATGTCGCTGGTATCTTTTTGAGGACACATCTCGATGAGATGTCATGTCAATAGAGTAGCAAAGTTACATTTTTGGAATTCGTTTTTGTAATTTCGGAAACCCAAGTCAAAATAAGAGTTTCACGCTAATCAAGCATATTTTAAAGACTTTTCCCAGAGCATCAGAAGCAATTACGAGATCAGTATAGTCTCCTCTTACGCCCAAATGTTTCATACTAATTTCATATGCTTCTCAAGTACAGGTAGTTAGGGTAACAATATTAACGCAAGGGTAGACAAATAAAAATGATTTGCAAATCTTAAACTTCTATAAGGTTATATATTTTATAATTTTCTCGAAGCACGCTTTCCAGTATTATACGAGAAAAGAGGAGTAACATTTTTAATCATGTCATTGTTACTAACTAACCGTGAAAGGGCACAAAAAGATGGCAAGAAAACGAAATTTTCTTAGCTTTTATGAGATTTCAAGATTAACTAAAAATGCCCATTTACAGAACATAATTTACTTTGAAAAAAAAGAACTGAAAACCATAACTTACTATACAAATTCCAAAAGATTCAATACAACTGCTGATTGCTTAGCGAAATAAAGATGAGTAAAAAATAAAACAGCAGGTATTGCCGCCTGTTTCATAAGATATTTAAAAGTAGTGAATTTTATGTAGCGAAACATAAAGAGGAACTCTAGAGGCCTTAAAAAAACATATTCAGCGAACCTTCATACAATTTTAGCTATCTTTTTTGAGTGCGAAGGCTTTTCTTGTTACTTTTGATTTAAAAAATGATGAGGATGAAGGTGATTTCTTTACGTACAGATAATCGGAGAGTATGTTAAGTTTGATATATTTTAAACAAATTTTAGAAACACAGACCTATGACCTTGCATATTAGGTATTTGAATGATAATAATAGATAGTACGAAAAGTTTGTACAAAAAGGTGTAAAAGTATGTGATGATATATATATATATAGATATGTATAGTCAATATTTAATATCTATCGCATTTTTGATCTTAATGAATAGTTTAATCCGTTGTCGATTTATCTAAATCTGGTTTCAAAACAATGAAAACATTCGCGTTAATTGTAAAGATAACTATTAAAATCATTCAGTTTTCTATTAATTGCAAACTTATTATTGGAACCATTTTTATGATATTCATATCTATGCGTTTCCTTTCATAGGGGATAATGCCTGAAAAAGATTATATTTATCTAAATCATTTTAGATCGGCATAAATCTGTTAGGTGTTAAATATTCGGGTTAACTCGGTCCCTAATATTTTTTTCGTTTTTTAGGCAGGAGAAGTCTTCTCAGTTAATCAACAACAATGGCCAAGCCAGGCCAGGCGAGCACAAAACATAAGTAAGCAAATTAAATATTCTTTTCTCTTCATCCGTTGCTTTCTTACACATTGTTGTACATGTACATAAAGCTGATGATAAGACCACGAGAAGCAGAACATTTGTAAAACAATACAGTATATACCATACCATATAGTAAATGTGTTGGAAACTTTCCCAACAGCAACGGAACACTTGATTGTTCGAGTCGCATTATGTATATATAAAAGTAAATAATTCTTGTAGTTTTTTTAAATTAAATGCTTTGTACACTACGCAGGGGGAGGAGGGCCAAAATTTCTAGTGTCTTAAATTGATTTAAGAAAAAATAAAACAAAAAGGGGGAAAGACACTACTTCCAAGGGCCTTTATAGTTGTTTAATTTATTTCCCTTTTTCTTTTCAAGCAAAAAGAGACAAACTTCATTTGTATAAAATAATTAAAGAAATGTTCTTTAATTCCTTTTCAAAAAGTTAATTTAAAATAATGAAATCGCTAAAGAGGGTCGTAAACTCAGACAGAACGGAATACAATTGTCAAATAAGTGCATGTATCGGAAACGTAATAAGATTTTTATTTAACGCGAATACTATATAAAAGAATACGTTATGTCTGTTAATGCTTTTCAGTGTAGTAGCCTCAAAATTCAAACACTCAAATCCATCAATCTCCACGAATCAAAAATTCACTTAAATTTAAATTAAATTAAATTTTAAAATTTACTTAATTTACTTAAAATTGCTGCGTAGTCCTGTTTCATTAAAATGTGCTCTAGATGAATGTGCCGGATTGAATTGGCCTTAATTTTTTTTTTTTTTTTTTTTTTTTTGCAAATTTGCAGTGAATATAAAAATTAGACTTCCGCCACTTGCCAAAAGAAATCATACCTTTGATATAATCAGTCTTGTATCGTTTAGACTCCTATCATCGATAGTCAAAATTTTTAAAAGCATGTGCGGCGACTACCTTTTCAGATCAGATAAGACCTCTTTGTATCACGAAAAAGGAATTTCTTTGAAAAATATTCGAGTCTTTTAGCCCATAGAACTGAGTTTTCTGTAGCTCTCTTAATTTTCTAATGCATTTTAAATGTTGATATGAAGCATTAAGGTTAAAAAACTAAACCAAACTAAAGGTTATTCAGATAAAATTTTTAAAGTTGGGACTCGTATTCCTTTTACCGCTTGACATGCAATATTAAGAGCTCAAAATGTAGCATTTATGATGTTCTTGTTAATTTTATTTTATTTCATTTTCTTAATACATATAATCGCACATATAAGATATAAGGAGACAAATAAAAAATGCACAAATTTAAGTTTTCATATATGCCGAACATGCCGAACATGCACATGTTTATTGTTTCCCATAACTAAAATATATTAGTATAGAAGTTTGTGTTACGAGAAGTATATGAATCCACCATCGCTACCACCATCATCATCATCATCATCATCATAAACATCAACACCATCAGTGAACCGAACGAACAACCAACATCGTCGGCCAATAATAAATTATGTTTTATGTTTTCCTCTGCACACGAGCTCAACTTTAACAAGTCTCTCATATTGCGCTTGCATTTTTCATATCGGCAATGAATTGACTTTTTTAATTTATTTATTTATTTATTTATTTCTTTTTTTGCAATTTAAGTTTAAAGCTCAACAAAGTGCTCGTTAGAAACAGTTTTATTGCACCAAATTTGATTTTTATGTTATTCAATATGCAATAACTAATTGCGTATGCCGCTGCCACCACCGCCACAAGCAACTCAACTACGTTATAAAACATAAATTTATTATTTTTCATGCAACAACGACATGTGGGATGAAACTTTATCCATTACGGCTAGGGCGTTGTAATTTCCACATATACGTGTTTGTGGATATTATACACGAGCGTGCATTATATACAAATGATAAAAATATTACTTTTTTGCGGATTTTTCGATTAACGTAAAAGGAAATATGTGCAATTAATTCAAATGGCAAACAGAAAAGACAAAAATAGCACATTTATAAAATAAAAATAAGTATTGAAGTTTGTTTTTACTGTTTGTAATGATTGTTTTTAAACAATGTTTAATATAATGACGATAAAAAAAAAAGTCAATTAAATTTTTTTTTGGCAATTTTCTTCTCTAAGCAATATATTTGGGTCAATTACTTCTAATTTGAAATCTAATTTATATCTATAAAACTATTTAGAGCCTTTCCCTAGATATCGTTATGTTGGAGGTGCAGAACAGAAAAACAAAAAAAAAACACGAAAATTGTATTCGATTAATGTTGAATCCTTGTCTACTCTCACGATGATTTTCAATTTACTTTTTGAGGTGTCGCGAGTCGAGTTTAAAGACTAACTGTGTTGAGATAACAAGGATTACCAAAAATTCATATACAAATGAGAAACACAAATGTAAACATTTATATTAGTTAGTCTGCATAAGTAGAATTAATTAATTTGTTTAAAGGACATTAGCATTAGAGAAATATTGCTAGGTCACTATGATGTGACAAGAATGTACACACCGATGCGAGATACCTTCCCTCTGGCTTGCAAATAAATTGTATTAAGGTGCGTCCCAAGAAACTTTACGTTAGAAGCTTCTTTAATTTAAAATTTGATTGCGATGTGATAGAAAAGGACTTATTCCAGTTAATATGAATTCTGCCGATTTTGAGATGAATGCGATCCAAAAAGCTTGGAACTTAATTTTGCTTTTGTTATTTAGAAATTTCTTACAATATTCCTTTCCTTAATAGATATTTGTAGATTTGCATGAACGAATATTGCACATTTCGGACAAATAAAATAATTAAAATCAATACCACATGACATACATATAATACGGTCCAATTGTAAAATGCAAACAGTTCGAACAAATCGACTTCACGTTCATGCTTATCAAATATTTCTTTATCGTTTATATGGCTCTACGATGCTTCTTTCTGTACGTTGTAAATATTTCACGACCTGAATACATATTTTTTTAGTGGTTATAATGAAAGCCAATGTCGCATAATTCAATATTAATATAAATTACTTTTCAATTAAACACTTTAAATAAGTTATCAACGGGTGTTGTAAGCATTTACGATTAAGTGTCTATCGTCAATGCCTACACAAATGTAATCATAATTATTACATTATGCGGTTTTGTAAAATCGTGTGCTTGAGTGTTTTGCATTTATTAGTATCTTCATATCCGTTTACTCGTCAAATGTTCAAATTTTAAATATTGTAGAGAAAATTAAAAAATTCATAATCAAAAGTGTGTTGTGTTTGTATACTACTCTATGCTACGCTCTATTAAGAATATGATCGTAAATAATACAGATAAGATAGTTAGCCGCTGTGATCAAGAAGAGAGTGAAGCAAAATGATATTCACGCAGCGATTGTGTTGAGTTTCGAGAAAAGCCAGAAGTCAGATTAGACTTCTTAAAATAGGTAATTCGCGGAACAATATGAGGTGAATTTTTCAGCAAAAAGTCAGGGTTGTTAAAGTGAAGTTATGTGTAAAATTATAACTAGCAAGAGTCCTATTAACTGATTAATAGAATCTTCTTACCGAAAATCTTGAAAGGATTTATATCAAATATAATTTAAATAGAACTATATTGGAACTTTTTTGTACGAATATAATAAACAAAACATCAATTTTTGTTAATCAGGTAAAATTTGATATAAAAAAGTTACTCTGTTATGTCAAAAATATTACATATGATTGTCCATTGCAGTCAAGCCAACTACTGCGAGGAAACGAAACAAGTATTGCGTGAATTCTTGATGAATGCCCTTTCCAACAATGTATAGCTTATATCAAATAACTTTCGAAAAAATTATTGGTTACATTTTGAACCAAAACTTTGGGCTAACAGGATTCTGTTACACGCTTAACAAGTCTCTGTTAAAAGTTTTGGTTAGTGATTTTGCTAGTTATATTTAATTATAACTTCACACCCTTTGGGTGTCGTTGATATTTAAGGCACGTTTTAGTGAACTGAACAGAAATTATTTCTTTACATCTCCCAACCTCTTTATGTACTAAATGTACAATTAAATTCCATGTGTTTAATTCTTTATGAACCTTCGCCAAAAGTGCTTCAAAGCATAAAGAAATGAGTTTTAACTATCAACATTTAACGCACTGCAACTTAATTTGTTTTAAAAAGGAAAAGAGTAGCTATGGCTACTAATTAAGTTGATGGAAAACGGACCCAAGCGACGAATGGTACGGTTTAATCCAGAATAACCATATACCTCTCTTGCAAACCCGAACATCCATGCCCTTTGAACAAGCTCATTACTACGAACTTATAAACTGTTACACTTGAACAATATCAAGCCCAACTAAGCGACGCGCTTGTGCAATAACGACCATTTAGACGCAAACGAACCCAATAATTCATTGGGCTTCATGACAACGACTTGCCACACATAGAAAAAGCAACTAAGGAATTGTCTTCAACTTGGGCTTGAAAATCCTACCGTATACGAATTATTCTTCTGACCTAGCTCCTTCTAGTTATCATTTGTGCGGACTGATACAATAACATTTAGCAGATCAGTAGTTCACAAGTATTTAAGATCTGCGAAAATGTCTCTCTGATTATTTCGCCTCGAAACCACCATCACGTTTTTACCGCGAAGGCATCCGTAGATTGTCTGAACCTTCTTTTTTAACTTTTCATCCCTAGCGATTATTATTAAAGGCATTGTAGTTTTTCAAAACTATCCTTAGCGGTTTGCCTCAATCTAGCTTAAGAAAAAAATTAAGAAGACTGATATATACGTAGATATATACGTAGATTTGTACCAAAGTGTACGTTTGCGCATAGGAAAAAAAATTGTCTAAAGTGCTTTCCAACTAAAGTACGCTAATGTTTCGATCAGTCACCCAGTAAAAACCTACCTGTTGTTGTAAGGGCGCAACGTGCTTTCGCTTTGTCGAGCTAATAGCGAATAGCTAACAAAACCAAACGAAAGGCATTTTTTTTTAAATCAATAAACATATGTATTATTGTATTATATATATATATATATATATAAAGCACTACTGCCTGATTTAACTTTTCGAAAAAAAAAAAAAAAAGAGAACAAAAGAAAAAATTTTTAACATGTAAGACAGTCATTGCTGTCTCTGTTGACATATTTTGTTTATTTTTCTACTTTATAATCTTTTATTTTTATTATTATTGCTACTATGTATTGGTGTTATGTTAATTCCAACGAAAGACAAATAAGAGTAAAATACCGGTTTTTTAGCTTTTGTTAATATAAAAATCAAAAAATAAACACAAACAATAAAAAATATTTAATAATATGTTTAAAACTTAAGCAACAACAGCAAATTTTCTACACCTTAAGCCATTAGAAAAACTGGTTAAAGAGAAATAAAAGAAAAAAAACCACCTTATTCTACAAAGCGAAAACCAGTTATTCTTTCCGCAGCATCTCATTGAACATAAAGGAAAAAACGCTGTGTAGATGACTGGTCATGCTGTATGATTTTCAAGAAAAACAAAAAAAAAACAAAAAACAAAACAAACTAAAATACTTGAAAATCTAGTTCATACATACAGCAAATTTACATAATTTGTTTTGTACAATGATGATCATCACTGCCTACTAAAAGTGTAGAAGAAGAAGCATACAATGTGCCATTATAATAAATCTAAACGAGATGATCATTAAATTTTATGTACGCCACCTGTTTCAAATTAGTTGCAGAATCACCGCCGCTTGTAGTAAAAGACAGCTTTTAAAAATATTTCTAATGAAAACAAAAAAGACAGAATAAGCACCACCACATACCATAGAAAGTTTTATACCCACCACTATACAATGAAAATGTATTCATTTCGTCATTCCACTTGTAAGTGACTCCGAAATATGCATCAGAGACTACTTAAACTGCATATGAATCTAAAAATTGTCCTAACTTTAAACTCGAAACAAGCAAACTGACATTTATTTTACATTTTAATGTTATCTTTCCACTCTTATAGAAACTGCAAGTACATATAGCATTTGTGTATAAAATCAAGCTCTTTGAAAAAATCCTTTAATAATATCGTTTCAATTCATTTGCAGTAGAAAACCTTGTTCTGCAAGTATTGGTGTTCTAATGGTATTGTCTTCAAAACTTTCACTTATTTATGTAAAATCATAAGAGGTAACCTTAAAACTGATAAACGCCTGCTCGAAATCAAAAAATAATCTTTTTTCTTCTCTCAACGTACAAAGGTTAATATAGATAATTACAAGATAATTCAATATCTAATCTTTTTGCAAGGGTTTAAAAAATGTTAAGAATATAAAGACAGCATACGTAATGTATATAAGAGAATGTGTGTATGTAGAAGGCAGATTTATTAAACAATCGATAAAGAATTTAATTAATTTAGAACAAGGAGATAAACATCTTAAAGATATCAAAGCAGATAGGGCTGCAAATTTCGTATCGTTTAACGAAAAATAGAGATTTTTCTCTTACTGTTGATATTAAAGAAGTAATGCAATGAAGCTTCCATAACGTAACAAGCTTAATAACTGGATGTCTTAAGTCGATTTATAGTAAGTAATTTAGTGATGCTTTTCATTTTTTCTTCACCTTTCAAGCAAATATTCTCGATTTATCTCCATAAACGTTCCTTGAAGACGAACATTTTAGTAAAACCAAATAAAGAAAACCAAACATAATATTTATTAGCGTTACAAAACAATTTAGATCAGGATCAATTGCGAACACGCATTTTACATAAGCTTGCAAGTATAATAAAGATTCCTTAGATAATTGTTATCGAGAATTCAGTACAAACTAATCAGAAAATGCTCTTTTATTTATAAACATTGGACGAAATGTTAATTTTTGCATTGAAAATAATATACTGTAATAGATATTAATAATAGTTAGAAGAATGCATTCAACTCACCTAATGACATCAACTAAACGTAGACTTTATTGATTTCATTTCGAAATAGGTGTTATATAATTTAATTGCAGTCAAGTCATTAAATATACTACACGTACTTTTAGCCAGTCAATTAAGTTTTATCATAAGGCAGATAGATACATTAATTAGACGACTATTAGGAATGCAAATAAGTTTCTGTCGTTTGACAGAAGATGGCCGCACCAGAAGGTTTTGCTGAAATCGACCTTGACCTATTAGTGGGTCCTTATCAGCATCACGTAATTTTTTTCGTGCAAAAATGTCAAATTTTGTACCGATTAAGCGTTGTTTGGTAGAAGTTTTAATTTTTCTGCTAAAGTGTCTTTAATAGTCGCATTAAATCCTTACGAGCAATGAACAGTAGATGTAATAGAATATCCAAAAAACCACGAGAGGGACTAGGCGACGATGATTGGCGATTCCATTTGATGTGGTCAGCTGCATATGGTGCATTACGGTTTGTTCTAACCAAATGGAGACATCATTGGCGAACGCTACCAACAATAACTGATGAAATCAAAAGTCATAATATCGTGAATTTTCAGCACAATGATATTCGACCACATATAGCAAGACACGCCCAAGACATTTCAATGGTACGACACTAAGTGGGATTATGCCACATTATCCGCTCTTATCAATGGAAATTACTCCTGCTGATTAACGATCGAATACTTATTGTTTGGCGAAGTGGGGTTTCCATTCTTTCAACCATACCGAACAAGTTACCATTTTTATGCACAAACTCAAAAAGACGGTTTTTTCCCCTTACAATGTTCATATAAAGCTTTAAGAATTAGCAGCTAGTGAAGGACAATACTTTGAAGAAAAAGTAATGTATCATTCTTTTACTAAAAATTCCCAATTTTTAATAGAAAACGGCGGAAACTTATTTGTACACCTATTATTAATAACTAGAGAGACAGCGTCTTTTCATTAATTAAAATTAAAATAATTCCGTTCGAGAAAAAATTTAAATTTTCAGTTTTTCGCACAGTTTTTATATTACTCTGAGACAAGCCCCCATTTCTTGTAAGATATATAATTTATTACAAATTCATTAGCAGGTTTGACTTGTGTACGCGCACAAAAAATGTATTCAAATTGTTATACATCACCTGTTCTGGAAAAACAATTAAATGACATCATATTTTATTAATAAATTATTGAAAAAACCTAGAGAAATGCAATTATACACAACTGATACTGTTGTTTCCTTCCATTTGTTTACCTTTTTTTTTATTTATTCATATATCTAGACATGAAATCGTCATTTGTAATTACCTATAATCAAACGCGGTGGATGCAAAAAGCAATTACTATTTATTATAAGCTTTTATTTAATTTGTCTTCCTCTGTCAGCATTTTTTTTTTTTTTTTTTTTTTTTTTTTTTAATCGAAATTTGAGGCATTTCCGAATGTCCGATCATGTCGAACTTTTGCACGCAATGAACAAACAAAAATTCCAGAAATTTCAAAACGATAGCCTCTACAAATTATATAAAATGGAAGGAATATTCGGGCAATATTTCCAGACACTTCCGAATGTACGATCAAACCGAAATTTTGCAGACACCTTCAGCTACGCTGACAACCCTTTGCTGAAGGGAAAAACAATAATGCAAAAAATTGGCGACCGCTACGAAGAATGTTTTTCATATAAAAATTTATGCGGAATGGCCGCAAAAGCAGTCCGATCCAAATAATGTTCGACGATGTTCGTTCTTAGTTCGAAAAAATCCGTAGGAAAATTTCGTCAAAATATGTTCAAAATTGCAACCTGTAAGTTAAACAGACAAATACATGGAAGAACATCAGACAAACAGAGAGAGAAAGAGAGACGCTAAAATCGATTTCGAAAATGATTTTGAATCGATCAGTATAATATAGGGTTGATCTATATTAAGCCCTTCTGGGTTTCATATATATATATCCACCCAAACTTATAGTACTCTGCATGACAATTGGTCTAGGATATAAAGTGCAAAACAAAAAGGAAAACAAGTGAGAAAAAGTTTTATGTCGTCTCTTTCATACCCAGCCCCTTTATCTTTAAAAAAAGGTGAAAAAATGAATATATCTTAAAAAGTTGAAAATTTTTTTTATTTTTATGGAATAGTATGGAGATTCAAAACATCTCAAAAATTGTGACCAAATGATTGAGTACATGAGCAGATATTAGTCAAACAGACAGCCAGACAAACTTACATCGATTCAGAAAAATATTCTAAATCGATCTGGCTCGTTTGAAAAGTCCCATTCACTACACATGAAAATCTTCAACACCCTAAGATTTTATATATAGGCACACAAAAGTGACTGCAACAAAATTTATTTTCCACTTTCTAGTTCACTTAAATTAAAGTTAAATTAAAATTTTTTTTTTTAATGTAATTCCCTATTGATGACTTTTCTGCTTGGATAGAATCAAAATTTTTTCCTTTTCATATTTTCCTTTCTTTTTACTAATACAAATGCAACTAGCGTTATGCACTTAATATATAATTCTTTGTTATATATGATTTTGATATTGTGATCCGATCGCATATATATGCTTTTATGTATTTATATAATATGAAGCTGTACGTAAAATTGAATTAAACGAAGAAAGATGAATTTTAAAATTTCTAGTATTCATCATATCACAAGTAAACACGGGCAATATAAATTCTTATTGTAGCGGGCTTGTTAGGTATACGGTCGTAAAGGTCTTGATGCCGAATTTTTACAAAATTTTATTCAAAATTTATATCATGTTTCAGATCGATTTTTGCTACGATTCACAAATACTTTTTAGTGTTTCAAAATCATTTTTAAGGTTATTTTTCATTAATTTGATCTAGAGCATTCAATAAAAAAAGTAAAAGGTGTAACAACTGTTATAAGCGAATTTTATAAATATCTGCAAAACTTACTAAACAGATTATAAAAAAAATTCAATCAGATCGGTTAACAAATAACACAATCTAAAGTCGTAAGTGCTGCGAATAGGTAGAACTGTGTTAATTAAATTAGTAAAATGAATGTCTTTTAACACAGTTTAAATTTCCTTATCTTTAAAAAGAGCGAAATAATTCTTTGAGGAGAGTAAATTCTTAGAAAGAGTGTACTTTTTCAAAGTTGGAATGAACGCACTGAAGATAGAGAGAGGGAGAAAATACAATGAACGAAGGCAAAGGAGAGAGAAAGAAAAAGAAAGTTCAGAGTATTCAACGTCAAAGGTTCAAAGCACTTAAAAAATTCAAAAATAGGAAAAACTTACAATTACAGTTCCTTTCTATTTTAGGACACTGAAGAGGGTTTGTCTGCAATTACATTATTATTATTTAATTAAATGAATAGTCATTTCTAGCAAGCATAGCTAAATCAAAAAATGCGGCATTTGTTATCGCAAGCATCTTTCCAATTATATTAGCACCCACATCAAGTATTCTTTTAATTAGAATCGGCTTTAAAAAATAATTACAAGTATTTTTTTACAAAATACATACTAATGAATAACGCTCATATTAGTTACCCAATAAACTTGGGAAAAGAGTACATTTACAAAGTGCCACAATTACTATTCCTTATCTACGATCTGTTGTTCAGATCACGTTTATTCTTTTTACGTGTTGACTCTCTTATTTTCTTATTTAGTTAATTGTTGTTAGTTATTTTTATAATTGTGATTTACTTTGTTTTTGAAATATTTTTGCGATTTATATTTCTTTAAAATAAGAGTTAATGAACCGTAACTTAGATTCATCACTTATGACATATTCTTACTTTTGTCAGTAAATTTATTTGAACATATTAAAAGACTTCTTTCTAATTTCTCCATATATTAAATCCAAAAATTATAAAAAACTTATAATTCAGATTTATGTATGAAAACGAAAGGATACATTATTGATTCTCTATTATAAAACTGACCCTTTCAAGCAAGACGAGGCTAAAACGAACAGAAGACCTCTAAAACGAGCAAAAACTTTAGTAATCAATTAGTAGCAGTACTAGGTAGAGAATCTTCCCCTTTTCCTTGTGGCCACAAGATAGCGTTACGTAGTATTATTGGAATGTTTTAATAACGAAGCCATGAAGAACAAACATGAAAATTATACTCGTTTCGTGTGCAATTTAAATCGATGAGGATCGTTGGTTTAACGAATACCAGATGCGTACTTCTAGACGTTGCAAATTCCGTACCGAAATCGTTCATTTTGAAATACAGCAATGTTTCGGGTCGAATAACATCCACTTTCAATTTTCTTGCCAAATTTCACCTTCCTTCGACTTGCAGATAAAGAACGTACGCACAGACAAGTAGACAAAACAAAATTTTATTCTTATCAAATATATCGATATTACAAATTTTCTGTGCGAAGTTATGAAATAACTACGCTTTCTTTCAAATAATTATTTTTTTATAAAACTTATGCATTTTTTTTCATTAAAAATAATAAAGCATTCAAACAGAAATTCTTCACATTGCTTGAACCTTAACGTATTGTTTTTAAATACATTTACGTTTTAAACAATTTTTTTCACCATTTATCTCTTTAGAATAAAACAAATCACAAGTCGTATCTTTCATACCCACCATCTTCATTTTAGATAAAAACTCGATGAAAAATATAGAATTTCAACACTCTATAGTATTGAGTGGGAGCAGCCTATTTTCCCAGTTATCTGCACGTACCGTAAGAATTTACTTACAAATTGTTTGAAAATTTGAAGCCAACATGTTAATTTTTGCGACTGGGAGGATATTGTTTATGACAGATAGACGAACATGCCTAGATCTATTCAGAAGTCCAAACTGACGAAGAATGTATATATTTTATAGGGTCTCTGAGGCTTCCTTTTAGGTGAAGCGAATGTTTTCAGGAAATACATGTATTTTCCCATCCTTTGACGTACAAAGAGACAAAAATCTTTATGGCTTTATGTGAATATAGAAGAAGAAGAAAATCAATTCGACTCTGCCGAATCTTTTATAACCACAATCTTTATCTTAAAAATGGAAAAATTTTAATAGATGGGGCTGACTGAGTGAGGCCAAAACATTCAGAAAGCAGATGTGTTTTGAGCTTATTTTATACTGTAGGCGTGGCCTGTGATCGATTGGGTCCATTTTCTATACCAACGTATGTGAAATTTCTAATGTTTTTGCCAAATTTCATTTTATTTGATAGTTGCGGAACACATGAGTCCACATTATAGCTCCTAAAGTATAAAAGCAAAATTTTTAAAATAAAATAGAAAATGAAAAAAATTTAAGCAAAACTTATCAGTTTTTGTAATTAACTTTAATTTAAATAACTTACAGTTAGAAATGTTCGAGTAATTATAGCTCATATTGAGGGAAATTTGCAATAATTACCTGTAAGGAAGGAAGAAAAAAATTGAATTTATCGAAATCATTTTATCAACAAAATTAACCAATTACGTAGAAGTAAGTTTATTAAATAAATAGTTATACAAAAAAAAGAATACAACATTTTAAAATGTGAAGTAATAAATGCAAGATGTCATCTTTTTTTTTTTCTAGAAGAAGATTTTATTCAATTAAAAACTATAATTACATTAACTCAAATTCACAGAATGATAATTGATTTAAATTTTGAGAAAAAAAAAACTTAACAAATAAAAGTCTTTGTTATTGAATTTGAGCAAAGTAGTTAACAACTGACTATCAATGAGGGGTCGAAAGGATGAGGGAACATTCTATTCTGGTACTTTCAACAAAAACGTTTTCTGTTGCCTGCATGTAATGTTCATAACATTTGCTGTAAATCGTAAATACTAAAGAATTATTATTCGTCGTCGTTATGCAACATTAAACACTGGAAATTTTCATAGCAATTCACAACAAAAAAGGAGAAGATTGAAAATAAATAGTAACAAAGAAGCATGTATACATATAGGAAGCTCTGAGGCATATTAATTGAAGAATTTTGCAAAACAAGAGAACAACGCTCCTTTTAGATAAAATCTTGAACATATTCATTTTCTTTCATATTCGCCCAACATCTCTGAGACATGTTTGTGGTCAGGAAGGATTATAAGCAGAGCAAGAGAGAGAAAAAGGAAGTAGCATTCGTATGCATGCAACTTGATGGTGGCAACATCTGGGGAGTTGGAAATGGTCTTTTCAAAGATGTTGTTTCAAAAACGGGGAATGCCGTTAAAGGACGACAAGTGGAATTAAATAACAGACATTTTTTATGGTCTCTTTCCACGCAAAATCTTTTCAATACCTGGATATCTCCATCGTTTTACTGAACCCACAGACAAATTTAAATTATCACTGGAATGCCACTCGGATTGTTTTCTGCACCCCATTGCGTCCTATTCGTGTAAGAGCATTATTAAGTGCATGTACTAAGTGGACATTTTTCAGATATCTATCGCTTATCTCTTGAAAATACTTAAAAAACTAATTTTTCCTCTAGAATGTGTAGAAAGAAGTGCATTATCTGGAAGAAATTTTTTTTCCTTTAAATTTCGGACTTTTCC
This sequence comes from Glossina brevipalpis, assembly GCA_000671755.1. NCBI lineage: Eukaryota > Metazoa > Arthropoda > Insecta > Diptera > Glossinidae > Glossina > Glossina brevipalpis. The sequence goes on from KK351015.1 coordinate 2,004,829, forward strand.
CCAAGCACTCCAAAAGCGACTTCTTGTGTCAAATCGGCTTTAAAAACTGTTTCTGCTCATTTAAAAGCATGCTAACACAGCTTCACCAAGACAGTCGTTGTGCACAGATGAAGCTAAAAGCGATTTGAAATTTTCAGCGATTTTGCAAAGATATTGAAAGTATGGGATGAATTTTTTGGTGTTGGTCATAAAGAATTCAGTTATTGAATTATACATTTACTTGCGTTTGCTTTATCATTTCGGAACACGTAAAGTATTTCTGTAAAGACGTTACATGTAGCAGTCGAGGTTCTCTCAACCATAAAATCCTACAGGAAAGAGAACGAGAAGGAATATTTAAAGGTGGAATGCAGGTTAACGGTGGTGGAATTGCAAACCAATAGTGGGAGGGAAGCAATAAAAATTTGTAGTAAAAAGAAAACCGTTCAAACGATTTTTCAAAATAGTTAGCGAAAGTACTCTTGTGATTAGCGTTCTTTTTATTGGAATTGTTCAAAATATTTTTCAAAAAACTATTCTCTAGAGAACTACGTAGGGTGTGATTAATAGGTTAATTTGAGAATTTTTTATTAACAAAAGATTGTCGTTTTTTCTAGTCGAAACGTGAAATTTTTCATTCAAATGGGTACCAAACATACAAAAACCATTATTTCTAAAAATCCTTAGATTAAATTATCATTTTTATTTTCTTTCCAAGTCAAGTCACCAACACTGCATAGTGACACGCAGAGCTCTTTAAATGGAAGATACCTTGGCGCGAAAGGCTGCGGTGTAGGCGTTTTTTAGCATTTTTCAAAAGTGATTTTGAATTTTATTTTAATATATAAACACATGCCTTCACGAATATTATTATTCTACCAACTTTCTTTCCATCCAAAAAAAATTGTCAAAAATACGCCTTTTCGAATTGTTACAGTAGGTCTCGAAGTACTGCAAAAGAATAGATCCGAGCTGGGGGTGAATTCTTAAACTGTCGCAGACATTCAAAACCTTTTAAACCAAAAATGGTGAACACATTTAGCTTAATTTACGAATCGTACAAAGCCTTAAACATTAAGAATTCAATTCATTTTGATAATATTTACAGAGTCCGATATTGCGATTAAATTAGATTATAAGTATCATTTAGATTTTTGCAGAGAACACTAAACTGATTGAAAAGTGCGTAGTTGTTTCTACATTAACTAAGTTATAAAGAAAATAAAGTTCCAAGAAAAACGGCAACTCCTTCCCTTGAAGCTTATCTCAACTAATAATCAAATAAAGCCGGCGATTCAATAGTACGTTTGATTAACTTAACGGAGACGGAAAAACCAAGGATAAATCTATGTTTATCGGGTAACGATAATAATAACAAAATCTATTTATATATAGGAAGGCGACCACATAAATAATAATAATACTATATGAAGTGGGAGGTACAATGAAAGTATGTTAGCATATTTTTATCAATATATCATTAAAACAGCTGGAAACTATCGAGATTTTATTAACGTGCAATGTGATTTCACTTTATTGATTTATTTATTTGTTTCAGAAAGTTGGCATATGATACGCTTATATGTTTCTTAATTGCTTACGGTACGAGAAGTTGTTCTACACGAAACTTCTATATTGAAATGTTGTTAATTATTCCCAAATATTTGTTTTGGGAACCTCAGTGTGTATTTAAATCAGGCGCACTTTAATTGCAGCATTCGTTTCTAAGATTCATGACCAAAAACTTAAAAAAGTGTTTACATTCTCGAACCGAAATATGTTCTGCTATTATGTTAAGCATAATTTGAAAAATAAACAAAATTTAAATGCTACTTGTACATCAAATAAGCAACAATTAATCGAAAAATTAAGCAAAAAAACGAACATTCAGCCATTTTAACAACGGACGATAATCCGTAATCGAAGAAAATGAGAACAAATAAAAAACTATAATTTTTCAGAGGAAATATGAAAATCAATTTTCATTGTTTACATTTCTCAAAAAATGCTTGCTGGGCGTCTATCGTGAAAGTTAAACAGCAGCTCAGATAACGTGCATATATTTCACACAAAAATATATCTAATTTCAATTATATATATATATGTATATATATATATATATAAATCCCCAAAACTATGTATAAATGTCTGGAAGTGTAAATAAAGTAAATTGGACTCTATTTTGTGTGTCAACAACAAACACAAATTTATTGAAATTTCATAAGTGTACATTTCTACATAAAAGAAAGCTTGTTAACAGTGTTAAAAAGGACACACGAAATTCATAACATATGACCTGAACAGATACGATTACGCTTTCTCGCAACCTCGTCGTTTGTCTTTCAATGTGTGGTGCTTCTTCTTAGATGAGACTTCACACGGCCAACAAAACCGAATGAATATAATGACTTCTTTAAGTCTTTGTTCTTCGATTACTCACTTTAAAATTTATATTGAATTTCATGTTGAAAGGGGTTAAAATTCAAAAATATATTAAGTGGAACCCCAATAAAAGACACAGATTAAAAGAGAAAAAAAAACTCGCTCATATATATTTACACTTAACACGAAATTTGAGCTTTATCGTGAACAAACACATATGACACATTCGTAAATGTTTATTCAAGTTATCGAATTTTATTTGTCGAAATTATCATATTTGTTTATGTATAATAAAACAACGGTAGTCTAAATTACCAGTTAGAGAGGTAAATAAGACAGAAATTAAAACAGGGAAATAAGAGAAGTGCATGCGCTTAGAGACAAGTTTTATTATTTATAAATGTAACATATATTTATTCTAAATGTTATTTATTTATGTATTTTTTTATTTATTCATATCTAGCAAATTCAACTACGTTCGGGGATTCAGCTGAATTAATAAAACTTAAAATATCGGTTGTAAGTTATACCGATAAATGTCACAGTTTGAAAATAATGAACCAGAAAAACTCTAAGAAAAGTTTTTAATAAGTTAATTTAAAAAAAAAAGGTTTATTTCGATCAACAATTATTTTACTAACTGTTCAATAATATAATTAGAATATTATTTACTATAATGGCCTTTTTTATCTGTTATGAATGATTTTCTAATTTCATTTCATTAACCATATTTATCAGCTATTTTCTTTTATTTGTGTCCGCCCGTTAAAACTTAGCCCGAAGTAATCAGTGAGAGCATGAAAGAATATAGCGAAATAGATTTGCACTTAACTGGAAGTTAAATAAATTTAACTCAAATTTTTATTGAATACATCCCTGCAATCTTAATCTATCAAAATTATGCCATTAACGAAATCGACTAAGAATTAAACTAATTTAACTTTTCCGGTACTACCAACAAGAGGAAACAATTGTCATAGGTCTTCAAGAGATCACAATTCAGTTATTTATTTTGTTCCCTCAATTTTTACCCATAAGTAATGAAGTTTGGGATTTTTGTTTACTAAAGAATCTTACACGCGGTTGTTAGGACTTCCAATACATGTTGTTGCAAAGGCAAGAGATAAAACAGATTGTGCTTGAATTAGGTTCAGTTTCAGAGCTGCCATGCAACGTGTTTGAAAAGTTAGCTCAAATAATGTTTATAACCCCGAGAACATGAGAATTGATAGAAAATCTGTTATGCAATTAATTGTACTTAATTACGTTTTCGCTTTTGGCAGTACTTTCGATGTATTCAATTAGAAAATTTATTTTACTACATTCCATTCGATTAAATAAATTTAGTGATTCGACGTAATTATAATGAAAAGACACTTAAAATTTAATGTAATTAAACGAAAACTACTGTAGGTACACATAAAAGAAAAAAGCAGTTTAGTCATATTCCAAAGAAACGCTTACTAGATTAGAATTAGTTAGCCGAGCACAAGAGTACAGAAATTCATCACATTTACCATCACGTAACCTGACAGAGTTCTTAAATGATAATGATGATGGCATCGCTCGCTGAAGAAGATGTTGTTGGTTTGTTGAGTGCAAAAAGAAAAACTAACAACTAAAATGGTACAGAAAATGCAGAACACATAACTGAGTGACACAAAGCAATCACAGAAGACAAGAATGGACGCCATTTTCTTTCTTCTTTTAATTTTTTTTTCCTCTTATAAGCATAATTATGGCATAATCGCACATACATTATCGACAGAGTAAAGCAAAAAACCAGTACGGCAATAAAACATTTTCCGATTAATCGTTAGACTTTGGTTAGTGTAGAATAACCAACTAAAGAGATAGAATTTCATAGAGAGATATTTCTCTTGTGTTCGATTTTACTTACAATTTATTTATAATAAAACAAAGTAAGAAAAGGACGAATTTCGCATACATAGTTTTTAAATGGTATATAAAGGACGGCCGATAGGAATTATTTTCGCGTGATGTCTTCACATGATTCTTGTAATAGTCTACGTTATGTTATATTTCAGCTCTAATATATGCTATTGATTATAAATTATAGAATAAATTAACGGAATCCAAATAATTTTAGAAGGCACCTCTTCTGGATACTACAAATGAAATGAGAAACTTAACATACTACGCGCCAGGCGTAGAATAGAAATGTGGAATATATCATATGATTACAACTAACACATAAATAAAACAAACAATAAGCAGACTTTCATATTATGTGCGTATCTATGTAAAGATGGCATTCCAAATTCCTGGTTAAGGCATGATATTAAATGACAACGTTCAAGTCGTAATTATAATCTACAAAAACAGAGAACTTTTCACTAAATAAGAAAAGTTGAAGCTGAACATAAATTATTATAATACACTTATGTACATAGATGTACGCATATTTATATCTGCCGTCTTATATGGATGCTTATATACTGTACTTACATAAAAAGATTGATGTTATGTTGTTGATATCATAATTATTATTAAGATCATTAAGACAAAGAAATTGCTTGGTATCTCTGTTTATTATATGAGTAATGAAAGAAGACATCACATGAAGATATAAACTTTAATTCGAATCAGATGATCTCTTGCAATTGACAAAGAGTCATGCGTGTACTTTACACATTAATACATTATAGAAATTTTTTTTCTTTTCTCCCCTCTCTTACCCAACTCAATAACTTTAAAAAATTCATTCATTCAAAATTCTTCCTTTTGCGAGTATATTATTAGATCTACCACCACAGGTATTGACTACGAAAATATCGTTATCGACACTAAAAGAAAGAAACCGAGCGAATGATTCATGATGATTGAAAAACAATTATATCGATGCTGAATAGATTTAGCCCATCCGTCAATCTGCTAATGGAATCTTTAATAATACAAAAAAGAGAACAAGAAGGCGAAATTTAAAAATATGTATGATCAATTTCCATTTAATTCAATATATGAAATTAACGAAAATTTCTTGAAAATTTGTAAGGACCAAAGTCGGGCCCTCGTTCCTCCCTAAGTTCATAAATTTATACCATAGAATACTGTATATGTTACGGCCATAACCAGTTTGCGAGAGAGTACGTTATTATTATAAAAGGAGAGTAACCCTGGTAAAGTGTGGAATGAGTTGGCAACGCTAACAAATGAGAAAGCCAAAATGGGGAATAAGTATATCCTCTTCCCTTTTTAGTTTCACTTGAGTAAATTTGTCTGGTCCGCATCCGCGTGTCCGAGGGCTTTGGATCTGGATCCGACGATCAGACCCAGGCACCAGAATAGAAGAGACAACGTTTATTATTTCCGCAGAGGAAATATAAATGTTTTCTTCCTTACAAACGTATTATGGTTATCTCGAAAGAAAAGTAGTTGCCTCCTATAAACATATTTTTTGGAATTTGAAGGGAAACTAGAAATCAAGCGATTGACGCTTAATTTGAACTATGATCAATACGAAAAATTGTAAGAGAGCACAAATTTGAAAAATTAAAACATAATTCTATTAGAAATTAAATTGAAATAAACAAAAATTGTTTCTAAAATTTTTGCCTTATTAAGTGTATTTGGTCAGTATATGATACAACAGATATGAAACAAAAAATAAAATAATATCATTCATATTATCGTACGCAAAAATTAAAATGCATAACTCATTAACAACTGACAATCCATTCGAAAGTTATTTTCATTATTTGCAAGGATTTAAAAAAAATTAAAAATGTAAGCTAATAAAGGCAAAGGTATTTAAGCTGATGAATATCCAAATTAATGCCAAAACGAATGGGTCTATTTTTTTTTGTTTGTGACCGGACAAATTTTTGAAAAATGCAGTTCGACTATTAAAATTAGAATTAATGATGTCTGAATTTCCCAATAAAAATAAGATGCTCCAGGCAAATATCAACCATAAAAGTTTTGTTAATACGATTCAATTTTAAAATTGATCGTGGTTGGAAAAGACATCCGATCTCACTCTTCAATGTTAAAAATACCTCTTACCGAATTTCCTTTTCATTAACTTGAAATGTCCGCCTGGGCAGCAGGTTAAAGTGGCTAAGAAATCAAAAGATAAAAATCATTCTGCATAAATTTGGATCATCGTCAACACTTTCAATGTTGCAATGTTCTCTTCACTTCTTGTCATTTTATGTTTAAGTAAGACGAAGTATGACGTCAAAGGAAACTTGCTCGGGAAGAAAGGAAAAAGTTATAACGATAAATTGATATTAGCGCACTTTTTCGTTGCTGCGATTGAAAACGAACTTTACAAAAAAATTTTTGGATAATTTCCAAACGCTCTAAAAGTACTGTTCCCCGATTAATTGGTAGAAATGACAAAAACAAAAAGGAAGGAATGAAAAGGGCGGTCTTACAGAAAGCTAATAATGTTTTAATATGTAATTTGTTTTAATTTACGAAAATTTATATTTATAATAAAAATATTTAAAAAAATTTTTTTTTTATTTTGCGTAAAAAATATTCTTACCAATGTGATCGTTTTTACTTATTTAAGCATTTTATTAAGTAGTTCTTAAGTTCTTCTATTTTCATTCCATTACCATTGCCATATGCTTAATATTTTGGAAATCTTTGACAACATGTAGTTTTATTTCAGAGAAAACTCATTTTAACCGTAATTTTAATTAAAGTATTTAACCAAAATAAATTAAATTACTACGAGATAAAATGATACAAAAGAGCCTTAGCTGGGGCTTTAAAAATGATTTTCAATTAATTTTACAAAGAATTTTAAACAATTAAACGTGGTTTTCTACATATTATGTTACAGGTTTTCTAATCAACAAAGTTTCGCATGAATACATAAAAATGTTATTAAACTTCAAACTTAAAACTCTGACCTTGTTCTAAAGCGAAAAACCGCCATATAGAGGAGACTGTTAGGCACAGATATATACATGCATGTGGATATGCATACACACTTTTGTATTCGTTGTAAGCATATATATTTGTATGCAATAAAAAACTTAGAAAAAAAGCAACTAACTACCATTTGCAATGAATACATAGAAAAGCCATTAAATGGGTTTAGAATAATCAACCGCAAAATTCATGAGTATATGAGTATATGAATGTGACCGTAAAGAAATCTTAACCAAGCAAACCAGCTGGTAATGATATATAACGCGACAGTTCATGAACTCCACATCTTGATGCTTAAAAGCGATACAAAACATTCACAAGCCGATATACAATATGTTTTATTATGTTTATACATAAATGTTTTTGTGTGCTTTTCAGATGAATGTAACAAAATACAGCTGAGGTATGTGAAAAACAAGTCTCGTATGACTTCTTTTCGCCTTTTTGTTTTTCTCTTTGCCTTTTTTATTGTTTGCATTTATTCTACAGCCTACACTAAAAATGTAAAAACGTAAATAATAAAAAACTAGTTTTGCGCCTGCGCGCCATTTATGAGTAATGTAATGCTGTTATAAACTATTTAAAGTTTCTTAGAAAACATTTAAAAACGAAACGAAATAATAAAGAGAAAGAAACTAAAAGCATGATATAGTGAACAATGCAATAAAACAACTAAAAGGACAAAATTTTGATTAAAACTAAGAGTGGGAGTGAGCAAAAGTTAAATGAGGCGAAGAGAAGTAAAGAGAACACTTCTTGACTTAACTATATACGACCATCTATCTACGATAGTATGTAATGTAGCTAACGTAAAACTTAACACACCATATAAGTGTTGTTAGAAACTCGATTATAGGAGTCATAATGATTGCTCCATTCGCAGTTAAAGCTGAAACACATCAGTACCGACCACTTGCATGACTGACTGTATAGTCAACTAGCATGTCATTCATATGAAATGAGGTTTACTTCTAACTGCCTTCTTATACATGTTCGTGTCGGCATCAGCATCGTGTTGCCCGTATATACATTCGTATCTATGATGAAAAATCTAAAACAAAACAAAACAAACAAAAGAAAAACACTTCTACCACCACTACGCATCAAAATTTATATATATTCACGCATAATAAGTGAATATAATAAACAAAAAGCTTGTATACGCGTATGCTCATGCATAGGTGTATAAGAATTGCCGCAGCTACTGGATACACCAAGTACTCAACAATGAAAAATTATGGTTGGTGGGCGCAGAAAAAAATTTTTTTTAATAATAATGCACATATTCATGCATACATAAATATATATGTATATACTTGAAGAAGGAGGGCATCAAAAGGGGTCAGCTACAAAAAAGATATCATAGAAAACTTGCAAACAATGAATTTACATACATGTATGTATATAAATGAAAACATGCACCTACACAGCTGCGTTAGGCGCAAGATTGCCAAGCAAGCCATTTAGAATAGCACGAACTCTTACTTATTATTACACTTGATGTAGTGTGTAGGCTCTCTGTTGTTGTTGGTTATAAGCACACCCATACCTTTATAGAAATATTTTCATAAACGTATTCATTCGCTTGAACTGATATGTGTATGCATTTGTATGCACGTTCTGTACACACATTCACAGACTATTTAGCGAATATTATTAATAATCCGACGGTGATTTTTTTCTTTTCTAAGTAAGCAAACATCAGCTGAAAAAACATTTGTTATTAAGCGCAAATATCGTATGCAAAAATTATTCAAGAGATGTAAAAACAGAGTTCTTTTAATGAGGAAAATTTCAATTATTTGAAACATTTGAAAAAAAAAAATAATTAACAAAAATAAATGAATTCATTCATTTAAATTAGAAAAAAATTGAATTTATTTTTAAACCCGTCACCGAAAGTGAGCAAGTAAGTATATTCATTTTGTCATTTCGTGTGTAATCCCCAAAAGGAAATTTCAGAGACCTACAAAGTAAATATATTTTCGATCAGCATCAAATGTTGAATCGATGTAACCATGTCTGTCTATCCATCTGTGGTAAGACATTCTTTTGACCACAAAAATTAAGATATCGGCTTCAAACTTGGTAAAAGTATTAAAATCTCTTGCATGCGGGAAGGTATTGAAAATAGACCAAATCGGTCAAAGGACACACACGCAATATAACGTAAACTGGGAACGCCTCTGCTTTTTAGAAAAGAAAAGTTGGACTTTTTGCTTATGACTATTAAGCTGTAGGAGGCAGATCTATAAAAATTTCCGCAGTTATTTTATTAGCTATCCTCTAGTGTAGGTACAAAAATGGAACGGATCGACCACGCCCACTTAGTATTATAAAAGATTGGGGTTTAATTTTTTTGTAAAAACATTTTTAACATTAAGAAAACCTCCATAAAGTCTATATATTCTTGATCGAATTCGAAATCCACTTAGATGTATTTGTCCATCCTTCTATCCATTTGTCTGTCTATTTATCGGTGTAATATCTGCAATAACCATTTTCCCGATCGCAAAAATTAAGACATCTGGATCAAATTTGGCAAAAATATTGCAAGTTTGATCACAGGCCAAGCCCACAGTATAATATAAACTAGAAACTCGTCTTTGTAGGTATCTTGGTCACTACTCATATACAACACATTAAAGATTTCTACAATATTCCATGCATATCAAAAAATCTTTCTTACTTGTCTTTTCCGCATATTAATTGCAGTAGGAAAAGACCAACAAAAAAGAGGCAAAATAAAAAGGAAGAGTATAGCCTTTGAAAAGCGAGTTTGTTTATTGACACATATAACGAAATAGAATTTATTTATACATTAACAATGTGTTCGAATCTATATTGATTTATTGGACATTATTATAGAGCCAAAAATATTGATCAGAAGGGACATGATTACATCTACCGAGATAATGTAACGTACCTTTTTGGGAATATCTCGCAATATCTATAAACACGGTGGCAAAATTCGGAAACCTATCTGATCTCTATTCATTAACGTAGACAAAAGAACGAAGCATAAGTTTTTCCTCATTTAGTCACCTTCTCAACAAATTTTCATGGTCACGTATCATACTTAGCGAAATTAACTGAATTAAATTTGGCTGCTTTTTTTTCAATAATTATAAAAAAAAACAAATATAATAATAAAATAAATTATAGATTGTATTCCGTTTTCTTTTGAAGAAAATATCATAAATTTCGAATTCTAAAGCAATTGATGGCGTAGAGCATTTATAGCATAAGAAATTATGCAAAATACTTGAGTATTTCAAACGCGTTTTCCTGCCTTTTTTTACGATTATAATCTTTCTCTACAGGGAACTAAACAAAATATTTTGAACATTTATAAACTTTTTGTTAATAAATATGCAAACAACAAACTACATTTTCTCACTTGTTAGACACTGCGTCAACAATGTACAAACGTACACAGGTAGAATGTATCTAGCTATGTAAAAAAGTATTTCAATCATTTGTATAAAAAATATTAAAATATTATCTTCAGTACTTTTTTTTCGTTTTCTTTTCTAAACAACGGAGCACAATATAAAAACAAAAGCAACAATAATAAAATACTTTCTGAAGACAAATGTAAAGTTTTTTCTTTTATATATGTAAAGTTATTACTAAATACTCCCATGTGTTCTCATATAATTAAGCTAATAAATAATTCTACGCCAATGTCATTTATAAATTTATCTACGCTCGTATACACAATATTGCATACTTTTATGTACGTATGATAGGGTATGCCCGGGTGCTAGTGTTTGTAAAAGTCAGTCAAGTCTATCTTGATATTTTATATGTGCATTGAGTACTGACTGACTAACTGGCTGGCTGGCTGGCTGGCTGCGATTGTTATGTATGCAAAAGAACGGTGAATTAGAATCGTGTTGCATGTATTTCATACATATTTTATATGTCACACTTGAATGAATAACTCTGAACTGAAAACCATAAAGAAATAAATGAATTTTATACAAGAAGGAGTTTGTAATCGACTTAAGCCGATTTTTAATATATTTCGCTTCCACAACGACGTTTTTGATTTAAGGATGTAGATACACATCTAAAAATGTGGACTTAGGTCCTTTCAGCTACGAAGAGTTATTTAGAAAAAGACACACGCGACTGTATTGCCTTTGCTTACTACTGACTCGAAATTTATAAATGTCCCATTAAAACGGATTTTCATCAAGAACTTCTTGAGGAAAGTCCAAGTCGTAAACATTTAATTCATTCAACTGAGAACACCCTATACAATATTGCTACGTTGTCTCCACCTACAGGTACTTGCATCATGAAATGTGCTCTTTTATTTGAATTATTTTCGAGATCTTCTCTTTTGGAAGTAAAACAATGAAATTAAGTTGAAGATAGCGCGCATTAAGTTATCGTGACAAAGGGGCAAATTTAAATAGAAACTTCTATAATATGGTGACATCATTGAACTACTTACCGTTTCGTGATTAAATAGCAGATTTTGATAATTTAAAATGTCAAAAGAAACTAGAACATATATCACGACAAAATCTAAGAAGATACATGCAAAAAACCAAACGAACGAGGGAAAAAAATTAAATTCGGCTGTGCCGGATCTTTTATACACATCGCTCACCATCTTCATAGAATATAAAGAAAAAATATAGTTTGATAGGTGAGCGTATCAGATTTTTTCTATTTTTATGCAATAGCATCGATATTTTTATTGTATATTCTATGGGTTCGTGAATAAAATATCCAGAAAACAGAGGTGTCGTCAACGTATTTTATAAAGTGTGCCTGTGTTGGCTCATTCCCAATACTAACGTACGTGAACGAAATTTCTAAGTGTTTTGATCCAGATATCTTAATTTTTGCAACTGGGAAAACACTCTGACACGCAGGCAGACAGACGCACGGACGGATACGCGTACGCAGATTCCAAAATTTGTACTGTTTAAGAACGTGTACACTTTATGAGTTTTCTGAAACTTCTTTCTTAAAAGGTTTTCACAAAAAAATTATAAAAGTGCTCTATTATATTTAATGAACGTGGTCGATCCTTTCTGTTATTGTACCGATATTAAAGGATAAATGTGGAACTTTTTATAGCTCTGTCTGCTATAATTTATGAGTAATAAGCAAAAAAACTGAAACTTTCTTTTCTTACAAGCGGGTGTTCTCAGCTTACATACTATGGACGTGCCTTTAGACCGATCTGGCCTCTTTTCAGTACCATCCTGCCTATGAGTACTCCCAATGTCTGTGCCAAATTTGAAGCCGCTATCTTTAGCGGGCCAAAGAATGCTTGCAATAGGCATTGTACGGACGGACAGACAGAAACATACTCAAATCAATTCTAAATTTGTTGTTGATCAAGAATATACATACTTTGTGGTCTATTTGAAGCTTCCTTCTGGGTGTCACAAACAAAATGACAAAATGAATGTAGATTCCCCGGTGATGGGTGGGAAAATGAATGAAACTTATTTGCATCACATCTTGGGGAAATTTTTTTATATTTCTCCACCCGAAAAAAAAGAGAGTAGAAATATGAAATTTAATAGTTGCCAAACGGTGGGTAACCTTTTGCAATATAGTCTTGACATCCTCTCAAAACTATCTTTACAATTGAACTTAAAGACGTCAGTAACTTACTGAGCAAATATGGAAGGATGTTAGAACCTTTGAGCGCTACTACTACTACTAGTACTACTACTACTATTGGATTTATTTCTCAACTTGATCTGAGGATTCATGGTATAATGCTAACACATCGAGCCTACTAAGCCAAATCTGGTTGAGAAACCTGGCTGCCATTACAGTTGCTACTGAAGTCTAATATATGACCTTACCTTGGCTAAGCTAAGATAATTTTCGACATCTATTTTTTGTAGCTAAAACCTTTTGTCTTTCCAGACTTAGGTTGATGGTAACTTTGTTCTCCTGCCTCAAATATTAAAACTAGACGACTTTGATCAGCTTTAGGTAATAAACTTGGTTTGAATGTTGCTTAACATCCGATTAACTTAATATATCGTCTTTTTAAGAGATTAAAGTAAAGCTCATCTATCCGCTTTCGATAACGGGGAAGATGTGACATTTAGTAATAGCAGACGTTTACATTAGAATACACAACGCAATCACTCACCCGTAATAACGCTTGATAGGTTGCTTTCTTGTTATGTCGACAGAAAGCAGAAATTTACATAATTTACCATAATTTGTTGTCGTGGAGTACAAGAAGAGACAGGCAATCTTATAAAATAAATCAATTTCATGAAGAGGAGGAAATGTGCATAAAAATTTTGCAATACATCCAATAAGTACAATAATAATTTGGTAACGTATTTTATTTAAATCGAAGGATATGAGTGCTTCCCCGTTTTCTTGTACTTTTCATTACCAAGCGCATGTCAGAAAAAGTTACAAACAGCTTTTTTGTTCGTTTATCTAAAAATTCTTCTTTTGTGCTTTTGTAAATAACGACACCCCAGTTACCAGTTCTTTATGGATTTCATTCATCCTTTTTACTCTACTCGCTGCCGCTAGTGTATGTACGTATATGGTGATATAAATGATGTCTTTTGTTGTTGCTACAGTTAAACAGCTGCCTGTCTGTCAAGCCTTTATTTTCCTGTACATATATATAATAAATGTTTTTATTTTTAATTTTTTTTTTCCTTTTATTTTATATAAAACCGTGAATACAGCAATGTTGTGTCTACATGGTTTAGATGCACATACAAGGTGGCCGGATGATTTTACAATTATTTAAACATATGCATGTGTTTGGTTATTATTATTTTTCCTCTACCAATATATGCACACATTTGTCTATGTGTTGAAGCATATTTTTCAGATTCTTATACGGAGAGATCTATCTGTAAAAAATACATGAATGAACGTATAAGCGAATGAAAAACAACATGGTTACGGATTTCCGTTTAAATATGACTACCTAGGCAGCTAGCTAGTAGCTGCCTGAGTGTTTCGCTTTGGAACTCTTTTTTTCATTTGTTTGTTTTTCATTATTATTATTTATCCTCTTTTTTTTTTATTTTTATATAATAAGAATGCATATGCAATTTTTTTTTGGGAGGTAAAAATCCTACCGCTTTTTAAAATGCCTTAACATAGAGGTAATAACTCTGTGTACTTTGTGAATGTCAAGTTTCGTGAGTGCTACATAACAGATTATTAAAAGTAAAGTTATTTCTATCCCTTATCAAGCACTGGCATTCAAACCAATATATTTGCAAAATTTAATTAAATTTTATTTTTATTTTTTTCAATAGATAAAGAAAGTATTCAGCGATCTTCCGTATATCAAACATTCAGAGATTTGAATTATATGCACAGATATATATATATTCAATTAGAAAATGAATTAAAAAACATCATATACAATGTTAATTAGGTAAAATTCAACACCTTTAGATAGGAGGACCAAACATACACAACAACTATGAATAACGAGTAGGAAAGTTACATTCGGCTACGACCGCCTTTATTTGAAAACTAACTAGCTAAAGAAAAAATGAAATTTCAATATTCTCTGGGCTTTGTGAGTTTCTCCCTTTTGGCGCAGTTACTTTAGAACCACCCACAGAATCTTCGTAGAAACTTTTATGGTTCTATCTATTGTAGATAGCGAGCAAAAAACAATTTTATGTTCTTCGAAAAAGAGATATTCTCAGTCTATGCTGCATTGTAGGCGATCTTCTGCACCAACCTTTGTACAAGAACTTCCAACGTTTTGAACGATATTGGCGAAATCATAGTCTTAACGGCTGCAAGAATGTTTCACAGAATTAGCAGAACACAGAAGGACAGATTGAGGCGCCTAGATACCAATCAAGAGTATATTCTTTATAGGATCTTTGAAACTTCTTTCTTCCAGATGTTCCAAATATTATGTACTTCCTTCGTCTTTCGATGGTAGTTATAAAAGGGGTTGATATTAAATGGCGGTATAAATATTTTGACGCCTTTCAAAAGAACGGGTGATAAAACAAAGACTTTCATTTTTTTGTGTCCGAATGCAAGGCTTGCAACTTGGTTCGCTAAGAACAAATAGGCATAAAAATTTGTCCCCGAGGTCAACTTATCCCCGACGATAACGTTATTATATAGACTAAGCCATGGCCTAAAGAAAACTTTTATTAGACATGAATTTTCAAAACCATTGCTTTATCAAATCAAATGATAATGCTTTTAGAATTTAATTTTCAATGATCATCTCTATGATTTATTCGGTTTGTATTGGTTGACCTATAACTATAAATGATATGACCTAAAGGGTGAATAATTTAAAGGCGTTGAGCACTTACTATAATTACAGAAATTTCCAGTTTTTACAGATTAATTGAAATGAATCCAAAATTAATTAAAGCTGTAACCATTAAGATAAGCAAAAAGAAATCAATATATTTTGTTCAAAAAATAAGTGTATGTATGTTCAAGTGTATTAAATTTGTTTAAAACACACAATAACCCAACAAGGTCGTGTTTGCGACCGAAGCTAAATTGGAAATTTTCATTACAAAAAGAAGAAAACAGAAGAACAGAAAGGCAATCGAACAAAAATCTCTAGAGGCTTTATATATAAACAATACACATAAATATTGAAACGAAACACATATAGCAAAAAAAAATTTATATTATTTTTATTTTTTGAATAGATACTTTTTGCTAACGTCATCCGATATATTTGACTTTTAATGAAAAAACAAAAAGATTAATTTAATGTAAATTGAATATTAAAGGAAATGATTAAGCGAAATTTTCAAAATGTTAATGCTTTTAAGCGTTTTGAGTCGTATTCCGTACATGGTAGGACACACATACTAGTCGACGTCAATTTTTATAGGGACGAAATGCAACGGACATTATTATTTTGCTTACTTATCGAAGAATGGGGAACATTTTTATAAAAGTTTGGACAAGTCGATCGATCTACTGTTGTCACTTACTTTTTCAATTCAGTTCTACAGATCAAGCTTTAATATAGGCCACACCCATTAATTGAAAAACTGAGAAAAATCTACCAATCCGTCTGGCATCTACCTTGGGATCGTTTATTGCTACGAAAGGATTGATTTAAAAACGTGACACATATATTATTAGTTCACTTCTACAGATCAACTTTGAAAATGGGACCGATCCGCGCACTATTTTTGAAATAAAATAATATATTCTAAATTTTAGTATACAGTATATTCCACAATAATTTGCAATATACTAACTGATAGCGATTCAAAACTTATTGCTAATGCTTGTACGTGCCATCTAAAAAAACTCCTAACTCGTGCACAATTAGCGAAAAAATTTTGCTTTTCTTAATACTCGCTTGAGAACATTGATATTCAAAAGGAGCTTCATCGTTAACAATATTCTCTTACTTGTACCGAAAGCATGTATATTTTCGTTTATTGTTATATTAACTGCAACCACAACTGACTATTAAAACTATTTTGATGACTGCGAATGGACATGTGATTGCAAAGGGTTAATATTGTCTTTTATTTTATTCCTTCCACTAATGGTTCGGGGTGTATTCATCTTGTTAAAACGTCTGCAACGCCCGAAAGGAGGCTTCGGTGATACTAAAGAGGATGTATACTCTTTATCAGTATCGTATTTAGGTAATGCCGTTAGACATTACATTCTTCCGATTCCAAAAATTAAATGAATGTTTTCACAAAAATTTTAATTTTTCATTCAATGTTTTCATTACAAAACAAAAAAGGTTTTGGGTATAAAAGGTGCGGCCACAACCGAATATTATTTTCTTGGTTGCTTTCTTTGATATCTATTTGTCGTACTCTAATTGGAAACGCCTCTTAAAATTAAATTATCACAATCTATACTTTGCTTGTAACGCCTCAATTAATACTTCAGCTTAATGAAGAAGTAAATGAAAGAGAGAATGAATTCATTAAATCTTTTAGAGGTTAAATAAAGATCAATTTTATTGTTATGTATAACAATAATTTGTCGAAATGTATGTAAATCTGACGGAAAACAAATTATTTGTGTTTAAAACCAATAGAAACTATTGGTACCTACTGTTAATATTTTTTATTTTAATACCACGTCGGGAAAATTCTTGGCATTTCACTCAATAAATGACTTTAAAGTCGTTCGCATAACTTCTATAAGACTAATCACATCCGAAAGGTGAGATTTTTTACATAATTAAAATAAAAAACGTAAAGACTTCTTAAGGCAAAATTCAGAAAAAAATTGTCGCTATTTTGGACTCAAACCTCCACGGGTTTTAAAAGAGTACCCTTCTGATATTTCTCTGTCTAGGTACAAAGAAAAAGCTCACTGCAAACTATATCTCCATGAACCTAGTTGAAGAAAAAATCCAAATACTAGAAAATGACGGTTGGACCTTCCATTCTAGTAGACGCTTCAGGACAATTTCTGCTACATCGCATACTTCACGAAAGTGCCTCGACATTCACAGCTAAAGCCAGACTTATTCTTCAAGGTGTGGACTTTGCCAACAAAAAGAAACTCAAGAGTGTTATTGTCACTGGTAGCCTGTCTGTAGCAAAATCTACCCAAAATACCGTAAGTTTAAATGGAGCACCACATTTAAGAAATACCATAGCAAACACCCGTGATAGAATTAAAATACTTTAGATACCTAGTCATCGATGATCGAGCGGCGATCTACTGCTTCAAAGATACGTTGGAAAAAAAGTGAAAGAGAAAATCATGGAAGCAAATCAATAATACCATCCTCGCACACTATTCTTCTGTTAAACCGGAGTTCCGAGTTCTGAGTCCATTAACAATCGGTATAACCGCACCCAGAACTTCGAAAACGCTATTGTTATTAAGTTCTCCAATGACGTTGAACAAGAATTTGGTTTCTTTGAATTTAAACTTGGAGGGGTGTAATTGGACCATACTTTTTTGAAAATGATGCCGGTTTCAAGGGCGTGGAGTTAAATTTGAATTTAATTAGAAAAGATTTATATCATAATATAGTTAAAATAGAACTGTTTTGGGATTTTTCCAACATTAACAAAACGTAACTTTTTGTTAATTAAGTAAAATTTCAATTGAAAAAATGTTTCTTTTATTTCAAATATAATATTGAAAAATCAGAATTTTGGTTGGCCACTTTGGCCAAACGAAGTACTCTCTGATAAAATGAAATTAATACTGCGTGAATGTTTGATCCATACGGTTTCTAATGATATATGGGTCGAAAAAATATTCTATTTTAGTTTGAAAAGTCCTCTATTACTGTCGGTTAACAGGCCTGTGTTAAAACTTTCGGTTTTTGACTTTGTTAATTAAATTTAAATTTAACTTCACGCACTTGCCGGCTCGACCCTTCGAGCGAAATTGATGCTATGAATGTAGACGATATTTATTTTGAACATAACATTGCGAGTAAACCGTTTGTCTCAATACCCTGAATAATCTTGCATAAATAAATTCATAACACGAGATTCGAAATTGGGAGAAATGGAACTTTATAAGATGCTGATTCGAATAACATCTGCTTTGGATGAATCATTGAATCTTTTAAGTTTCTCAGCAATCAAAGACGGTTCAAGGGCACCTGTTCTCACGTCGATTTTTCGATATTTGAACGCTTCAAAGAAAAAGAAGGCAAAGTAGACATGAAAGCGGATAGACTAACAAATTCAAACTGCTTTCTGATAATTTTAAAATTTCTCATTAGATCCATTTCTAAAATCTAACTGCATTCTTCTATGATTAGCAAAATTTTTATAATTTTCTTTTTTTTAAATATTGACAATAATTTTACAAAACGCACTAAATATTTGAAAATATTACTTAAATTAATACAATTATTGAAATGTCATGATTTGACCTCTGTTCACAATCCAAAGGCAAACACACCTTAGAAGATATCTGTTCGTTTCATTGTAATACAATGATTGAAACTTTTTTTTACTGAAATCTTTCAAAATGCAACTAACTTTAAGTTTGGTTCTTAAAAATAAGAAAAAATAAATTTCTAAACATAGTCACGTTTTATAATGAAAAGTTTTTTTTTTTTTTTAAGAATTAAAAACAAATTTATGTGTTAATATATTCCAAAAAAAAAAAAAAAAAAAAAAAATTGGAAAAAATTGGAAAAAATTCCCATACTATTGTTGTGTGAAAAATTGTTAGATGCACATAATTCTCATAAATATGTAAGTGCCACCGCAATGAACGGCTGCGAAGGAGTTGTTTTTTTCTTTATTTTTCATTTCTTAATCAGGTGTTACGCTTAGACAGAGAAAAGCAGCAACAATAAGAAACACTCATTATTATTATATACATAATTAACGTGATATTTAAAAGATGTTTAAATATCAACTGAAATACGTTTTTCTCTATTTCTTAACGTAGTAGGGTAGTTTTGTTAATCGAGCTCGTTTTCTTTGGCTAGCACAGTGCGCAGTGCAGTGCAGTGCTACCGTCTCTCAATAATTTAATTCATTTAATAGTTTACGTCTACCATTTGGTGAATAACCAATAAATGCGGGCAATAATACAACAATGACGTGTTGGCATGTCATGGAGCTCATGTAATGCAATAGTAACAACTGAAAGCTGAAGCCGGAGCAGTAATAGCATTTTTAATAAATTATGCAATACTGCTTTTGTTGCTGCCATTGTTGTTGCTGAATTGCAAGTAGTTATTGTTTTGAAAAAAAAAAAAAAAAAAAAACACGCCACGTTTACACATATATGTGCTATTAGCAGCAATTGATTGTAATTTCAAGAAAAAATATAAATAAAATAATATTTCTTATGGGTTAGGCTTTTGAAAATGAAAACAAAATTTTTACAAAATTTTATTTTTATTTTTCAAAAACAAAATTTTTACAAAATTTTATTTTTATTTTTCGCTGCTATCAAAGAACCCCATGTACGGTTTTCCTGTTTACAAATATTTCGCTGTTCTTTCGCTTTATTATTCAAATTAGACCTCAAAGTAATACATAAAAATTTCCAAATATTCGAACATTTCCACCCACCCTTCAGGCCGTCTTTCAAAAATGGCATCTTTAAGAAGGCGCTATGAATTCAATTTTTAGAGCCATGAAACTTCCCAATACGTAAACAGATCTAGCTTAATCCACTCGGTACTATTTTCTAATCGAGACTATAGGTAAATTAAAATTTTTTAAATAAATCCTCATAATTATAAATAATTAATTGTTACAAAGTGAACGCCAAAATTAATATATCCTTATTCTTCGACGATTGGGATTACACTTGAAAGCCGACGATGTTAGTACGTCTACGAAGCCGGAAAAGTTTTTATTGCTGCTTTAACTTTTATTAAGAAGATATCAATATCAAAAGATATTGACGATCTATATATGATCAAAGATCTTTATATATAATTTTGTAGCTGCATGTGCTTTATAACTTTAATTATTATTTTAATACGGCTGAAGGAATTCAGGAACGAGAAAAAGAAGAAAAAATAGCCGGAGATTGGCTCTTCAAATAAACATTTTACGGAAACTTATTAAAGCTGATCTCGCGTCACCATTGTTGCTCGTTAAGCTTAATTTTAAAATTACTTCAAGACTATTTAGATAATTTCTTTCGAAGGTTTCGTAGACACGCTTTGCTATTTCAAAACACTTTTTATCATTTTCCCCCATTAATCCGCAGTATTAGGTACATAAAAATGTCCTTACATGTTCAAATATTCTTGCGCATTTTCTTTCCTTAAACTGCTTTAAAGTAAGTGCCTCTCTTGCTACATTTGCCGAACGTAGAGTCGCAAGTTATCCGTGTTACGTGTTGCAGAATGATAGAATATCCAAAAAGAAAATGTGTAATTCTATAGCCGATTTCACAATCAGCTCCAAAAAACTTCTTTCCAAACTTTTCAATTCTTAGCAGAGTCATTGAAAGCTTTCAAATCGCTCTCACCCTCATACCTACTCAACGCTCGTCCCAATAAAGCCGTACGTTAGCTGTACATAAGCTAAGACTTTAAACTGTAACTTCCAGTATTGATTCATTTCGCTTATCGGGGCGCTTGAGGAAAAAGTCGAAAAATTCAGATAAATGTTTTTTCTGAATAAGCAATTCTTTTCCACTTCATCATCATTTTATTGCCAATATTTTTGGGATGGAAGGAAAGGTAATAGAATAGCAATAGCAATATTCGTCAAGGTTTTAAGCGAATAATACAAATTTTTTTGAAAAATATGATAAAAACAACAACACCAAAGCCATTCTTGCGTGGAAACTTTAATATAGAGAGAGAGGGCTCTGCGGTATGCGGTGTAATTGCATGTAAGCAATAATGTATGTAATTATCTATATTTTTAAGGATTTCAATATTCGACCAAAAAATAAAATCTTTCATTTTAAAAATAATGTTTAAATCAACTCTTCGAAAATCCGCTGTACGTTTTACTAGTGAATGTCGTTTTAAAGATATTGCAGCCGTAACTTGGCTGAATTGTTAAGAACCACCTCTAACAAGTCATTGAGTTCAAATCTTATTGCGGTATAGTTTTTTCATAGCCAATAAATGAAAAAACATCAACGAGCCGATAGCCGAAGCTGCTAGTGCTCTCATCTCTCTAGTCTAAGAATTCATTTCATTAGTCTAGAGTATAACAATAATAATAATAATAATAGTAACAATAATAATAATAATAATAAAGGAATTGCAAACAGTTCGTATAAAAATAATGAAAAATGCTGCAAATATGTTTCACATTGCGTTTCGGGAAACATGCGTGCAAAGTTTCACGTACATTGCACTGCTGTATAGTTATATTCGGAAGAGTCGAATATTCAGATTGTTTAAAACTTTGCCCTGCCCACAAATTTAGCTCAATAGAAAAATAGATTTTCTGAAAAATCTGGTCGTTTTAGCTCCTAATTCAGATGCCTCCTTACTGCAAATACATTCGTTATATTTGGATAAAAGTCAACAAAAAATAGAAAGATACATAATAAAATTTGGAAAGAAATACTCTTCTTTCCGGAGAGATCAGACGGACAAGTGAGACATGCATGCTCCCTTCCTCTCACAAAATTCAAGTTTAATTCCTTAAAGGCCACATTCTTTTAGCCTATTGGGACCATGACTGCCAGCTCATTAGAAAAGATCATAAGCAATTATAATATCATCTCTAACAAGTAAATGGCATGAGTTAAATTCCCAATTTTGATGCAGATTTTACAAGACTATTATCTCATTCGTAGCCACCTATGACTACGATATGAGTTGAGAAGTGATTCATCCACGTCTGAACCTGAACTTTTATAGGAGCTTGACTGTTAGTGTATAGAGTGTACAAACTAGAGTGTACGAACAATGTTAAGAAAAATGTAATTTAAGTAAATGCAAGCATATGAACATATTTATAAATGAGCATATTTTTGGAAATAACTGATATGCGTTTAATTATTCTGTATACTTCACAAGGTAAAAAATATTCATTACAATTCAATCGAAAATTTTTCAATATTTTCATGGAAATTTGTGAAATAAAATGACACCTGGACAAAAATAGTTATTTTTACCGAATTGCGTGAAATGTGAATGCTTTTATATAAATAAATTCATTTGAAATGCAAACTAATATCGATTAAAACAACAGAAAAATTCCACCAGAGTACAGCACGAAAGTTATAAATATATTTACAATTGTTAATGTTGATATAAAGATCCTCTATTGTCTTCTAATTAAAACAACCGCTATCTGCGTAATGGTATGAGTGTAAATGGAAAATGAAATATTATTGAAAATATTGTACAATAATGCATTATGGTACCATATCGTGGAAATTATTTGAAATATAATATCTTCCCTTCAATCAGGGATTAGTAGTAATAATAAATGAAAATGGAAAGTAAATAGTTCGACTGCTATTTTTTCACTCACTTATCTACGATTTATTATCTTGAGAATAGTATTTATGACGTTTAATATCACTTAGAATTTACAATCACCGACGAATGTTTTCAATAAAATTATATATTAATATATATTAACTTTATCGTGACATACAAAGATGAAAACCAAACCTCTGCTGCGTCAAGGTTTTTGTCGTCTATATAAAACACGCATTTTTTGAAAATTATGTATCCGTGAAGGGCTTATTGAACTTTTTTTTTAAAAATAAATCGAGTTTAATCACTTTCTGTAGCAATTATCCTTTCTGCCCACGATTTTTTACAACATGATGAGAGTTTTCACGGAGTGGAAGATTCAAAGGGGTCTTTCGGCGTAAAACTTCCTCTATCGAAATTACTCCCTAAGTCTATTTACTTAGTAAGTGCTTTGAACTTTCAAGACAAAAGTTCAGTATCTAAAAAAAAATTTTTGTGGCAATAATATCATCCTTGTATTGACGTAGAGAGACATTCAAAACCATGTTTCGTTCTTGTTCATCTCCTTTCATTGATTTTTTCTATTACATGTTAAGATGGCCGTATACATAGTGAATTGTGAGGTAAAGAATATGCAACCGGCATTGCAAATCATCCCTTAAAATCATCCTTTAAAACCATGTTTCATTTTCTTCATTATATGTACTGAACTTAGAAAAATTTTCTTAATTGAGTGTGTCTTCATTGTATTTAAATTTTAGTAATCCAGGCGATACCGCGTCGAAAGATCTGACAATCCTATGGGACTATCCATGAATCAACCCTTTTTCGCACTTCGTCAACTTTGTGAAACCGCGCCAAGTCAAGCCATGCTACAAAGATCTGAACAGATGGTAATCAAAGGTCGCTATGACTGGTGAGTGGGTGCGGTAGAAATTCTCATTCGAGCTGCAACAACTCTTGCATAATGTGGCAAAGCGTTGCAAGAGTAAGACTTTGCGTCTGTTAACTGCTTCGTTCAGTATGGCCAACTGACTTCGGTGGACGTCCGTAGTTAGTAACAGTTTTATCCAGTTTTAGTAGCTCGTAACACACACCTTGCTGATCCCAATATGTGCACAGCAAAACTTTGTGGCCATAAATTTTCGGCTTCGGTGTCGATGTGGATGGCTCTCCTAGACTAAATGATGATTTTTTTCGTTTGAGATTGGCGTAGTAGATCCACTTTTCCTCGCCAGTCACAATACGCCACAGGAAAGCCGTCTCTTGTCAATTCGCATGAAAGCCATTTCCCCTCCTTTTGGACCTTTCTCATCGCATAAAAATGTCTAGAAATAGTTTATACATCAACCGCTAAGCTATTCGAAAATCCTTTAAGAGTGTGAGCTCGATTTTCGTCCAATAAGTGTGCAGTTCATTGTCTTCCAACTTTTTTAATCCTTCCGGCTGTTGTTTGTCGTTGACATCAAAATCACCACTTTTAAACCGTCGAAACCAAAACAACAATTGCGAGATTATGGAGCAGCATCAGCATAAGCTTATACAAATTTCTGATAAACTTCGAAGATGGACAAGAAAAGTAATAAATGTCGAAGATGTAATTTTGAGCATTTCATGATTAGCATCTGTATAAACTGAATAACTTAAAAATACTAACTGGAAAATCGTTGTTTTAGATAGAGGAAGGTCAAAATCATCGAATAAAACCCTTATGTACACTAATATTTCCCAACACTTTATCACTTTTACCTGTAGAAGTTGATGGTTAAAATAGACGCAAGTACCTAATAACTGACACTGCAAAGTAGAGGAAATACAACGCAAAAATAAAGGACAAATTTAGACTCATAATGAACTAAGAGAAACTAATATTAAAACTTTTACGACTATAAAAACGAGGAAAACACGGCTCTTTATATTCGGTCCACATTTATTTATATGCGTAAATACATACGAATTTTTCAGTATATCAACAATATGACTCATTTGCTAAATTACCGCGCGTTGATGCCATACTAAAATGAATTCAAAATGGAATATGAAGTGAGAGAGAAAAAATTTCAAAAGTCGCAAAAGAGAAAAACTAAATATAATTTTTTTTTAATAATTGAAAACCTACAAAAGTTGATAAAAGGGCAAAATAAAAAAATATATATTGTACGGAGAATTCGCTGAAAAGGAAACCTTTTTTTGATTTGACTCATATATATATGTGTATATATATATACATATATTAAAAAACATTTTAAACATAAATTTGTAGAAAAAAACTGTAGGCATTGAAGAAAAGCAAGCAGAAGTAGATAAAAAAAAATTGAGCAGCAAAAAGAGTGTAAGAAAAGATTATAATGGGAACATAAAGTTTCAAATATGATTTTTATGTACTTATATATATGTCTGCATTTCTTCGGAAACTCAATAGGTGTGAATGAAAAAATGCATACGGTAGTATGAGATTCAAGAGAATTTTGTTGAATTAAATTTTCATGCAAACTACAAAACTCTATTGTGTGCCTCGACTAGGTAATTATTAGGTACACATGTAGCGTAAAGCTACAAACTATTAAAATATACAACAAAATGGTTACACCACTACTCACAAACTAAATGCTGGCAAAAATAAAAAATAAATAAAAAGAGTACAAATGAGAAGCAGAGAGAAGGCAAGAAAACTACAAACTACAAATGTAAATTCTGCAGTGCTACTTACTATTTGCAAACACATTTTGAAAGCAACATTTCAAGGAAGAGTGCGAAAGAGTATCTGTGCCTGCATTAGATTTTCTGTATGTAATTTTGTGCTATTTCGTGTCTTATTCGATAACTATTTAAGTTCGTTACTTGGGGTCTGTTTTTAAATTACAAATAACACAATCACAATGACTTCCAACTTATCTTTATCTAATGATTCGAAAGTGTGTGTTGTATATAAAGAAAACAAAATCTACAGCAACTTTAGAGAGAAAAAGATATAAATGTGCAAATTTTAAAAAATAGCACATACATATAAGTGTATAGATATACATGTAGACGTATATATCTACAAACCAATCTGTATATTTAATAGTCATTTATAAGAAACCCCACTTACTGCAGACTTTCCAGACACAATTGTGAACGTTTGTTCTCTTAAGCTTTGTTGCCACATTTACCCATACGCGTTCGGTATTGCCTTCATTACTACACGAAAAGTATAGAAACACAATGTGGTGTGCTCTTTTCTTCTCATTCTCTCTTTAGTATTAAATATTACCTAAACAAACAGTGCCAACAAAAACAACTAGCCAACCAACCGACCATCATCGTCATTGTCATTTTAGTCTTCGCATAAAAAAGAACAAAACATTTCATTTATTTTCAATTTTTGATTTGTGTTGGCAAATTTTTTTTTATGCTTTTGTTTTATATGTTCGTGTTATTGTTATATTTATATCTTTAAAACAAATTTATATTTCTTAAACAAAAAATAGGAAATCGTATGTCTGTTATAATTTTTCAGCACAAAATTTATTGATTTTTTTATGCATCGACCACCTTAGTCTGCATTAATAGTTTCATTAAAATCTTTACAAATATGTGACATATGTTATTGATTAGCATAAAATTCTGGGCTCTGATCTATTGTGTTCATTAAACTTTTATAGCTTTCACAAAAGCTGAGACTATGTGAATTTTCTGTTATCGAAAATGAATAATTTTCCCAACTGACAATTTTTTCTAGCTACTCCTGCCTTGGTTATTAAAATATTTAGACGGTTATATGAAAATGTTCTAAACATAATGTAATATATAATATATGAAAAGTAATGTCATTTTGAGTTTTTTTAATTTGCAAAATGCTTTATTGCCCTGGTATTATTTTTCATTACTAAGCAATTACTTAATGGGAAATAAACCTTTGATATATAATTATATGATGGAAGCAAACTAAAGTCCGAAGTTAATCATCGTTTTTATATAAAGTGATTAATAATTAATTACCTAATGTCTTTACCAATAAGTGAAATGTTAAAAATTTTTAAAATCACACTGAAACGAAATTCTTCATTTCTTATTATTGGAATCATTCGTTCATTTTCACCAATAGATGTCCTGGTCAAAACACATGTAAGCAGCTAAAAAAAATGTCGTGGAGAATTCTTTTCGTCTTGGATGTATCACTTTCCTACGTGTCTGCTTTCTGTTAACAATTCTTCTGACAAGTTTCAACTGTCTTTTTTTTCAAGTTCTGCGTTCTTAAATTTTCCAATAACGCGAACTGACATTGGAGGCTAAATCGTAGATTTGAAATGAAAAATCTAGTATTTTACTTTCTTTTGAAAATCACTACAAATAGCTATGAGAAATACGGTAAATAACAATAGTATTATTTAATAGACGCCCTAATCTAGGTTTATTGACGCAACAATGTTTGCAATTAAATTGAGAATTTACAACCAACCATGAATGCGTTAGTAATCTGTTCAACATTTAAACGAAAATTTATTTAAATAATATATTCGCGACTATTTCCTTTTAAGTTCATTTTTATTTTATTCTAAAATATCCAATGTGTTCTGTAGACACAGCAATAAATTAAAACAGAATCTGAAAGCAAACAATCAAATGTTCAGAAAGAAAGAGAAATATTCCCATAATCGCTAATTCGAGTTTGCTTACGACAACTAATTTTTATTTATTATTTAACATTTGTTTAGTATTGTAAAGTTACATCGTTTTTCATTATGACATAACCTACCAAAAATTGTATACAATGAGATTGTGTTCTAACATGTAAGAAAATTATATTTAGCTGTGCCAAATCTTTCATATCCGCCACCTTAGTCCTAAAAGAGGGAGAAAAAACAAATTTTAACGGGCGGGCGTGGAAGATTTTTCCTGAGCGAAACCTCCAGAGAACAGGCGTGTTTGCCAATGTATGTGAGAGAGCTTCCAATGTTTCTCCCAATGTTGTAGCCGATATCTTCACTTTTGTGACCAGGAGAATGTTACATTACATTACCTTCCGCACATAAGCAGACATGCAGATGAACAGACGGACGGAGAGGTACGTCCAGGTGGATTCCGAATCTGATACTGATCAAGAATATATACACTTTGTGTAGTTTCTGAAGTATTTTTCTTAATGTTACACGAGTTTTCGCAAAAATTTTATACTTAAATATTTTATTATATCGAGCAGGCTTGCTTGATCCTTTTCATTTTTGCGCAGAGACTACGGGAAAACTAGCGTAATAATTTCATCAGCTATGAAAGCGACCAAATCTGTTTCCTAATGCTAATGCAAAAAAAAATGAGAAAAAAGTAATGAGATCAACATTCAACACATCCGAATATGAGGAGAATTGCATAACTTTAGAAAAAGATGTTCCCGTCTTTATCAGAAATTTATCTGCAAAGAAGTTGTATGCGTACTTCAGTCACAGTGCACTCTTGTGCCTCTTCGATTACAAGTCAGTGCTAATACTAAACTTATTCGAAGGCTGCAGCTATAGGACACTTCCACAAGTCAGTGAAGTTAGAAAATTCTATGTTTCATCATATATGTTGTGAATATAGTAGAAAAAAAAATATAAAAAATATCAAAAAACTGTGCATAATATATGTTTATTTTGATGGTTTGTTGCCATATTTCGTCAAAAATTATAGTTTACAAAAAAAAAAGGTGTAGAAAGAATAGCAGAAAATCGATTTGAAAACAATAGCCCAAGATGAGGTGATATTCTCACATAATTATGTACAGCATAGCGTTTCAAACTTAAATATGACAAAATAACTGCCACAATAATAAGATTTTTGTTTTTTTGGATAAAGAAATGACAACATTTGAGTAACGATTGCAAAAAAGGAGAATTTCACAACAATCAAGTAAAATAAAAAAAAAAAGAAATTCCGACACGTACTAAATATAGAAAATATAATATTTACTATGTTAGCAAAAGTAATAGCAAAATTCGTATTTAATTTGGGTTTGTCTTTTGCGAAAACAACCATTACAACAACAACCCACTAATAGTATGGTAAATGCCATTACAAATAATTATATATGCCAAAATACTACTTAAACTCATGTGCAAACAGATATGCGCGCGTATCTATATGCGCAGTAATATTAAAAAAAGTTAGCCAAATGGTTTACCATAAAAAGATTTGTTGATTTTCCGGATTAACCAATGCGAGAGTCAAACGATAAAAACAATACTGAGTTAGACAAAACAAATACTTTATGTAGAATGAATTGTAGCATAGAAAGATGTTTTGCCGTCATCGACAGCGCCAACAGAGAGAAAAAGAAAGAGAGAGAGATACAAAAACAAACAAATTGATCTTATATGTTATATGGCGCGAAGTTTTATAAACTACAGTGGCTTGAAAAATAATGGCTAAAACATCGATACAAAACCGTCAAATTCAACAATATTTGTATACAACCGAATTTTTTTGCTTCTGAAAAAAATGATGGAAAGCAGTAATATTGATGATACGATAGTTATTGTCAGTTGTTTTTTGGAGTGTTAACACCTATTTTTGGAACCCTCTGGTCTATTTACCACCAAAACACATGGAATATATTAACTTTACCTACTTGAAGTTCACTGATTTGCAAATTCTCCATTTAAATGAGTCTTTTATCTGCATTTAATTCATCTGTAGATACCGATTAAAATTTTTACGGTTACGAACTACAAAATCCTTCATTTGAAATAGTTAACGAAAATTTATAAAACTTCAATAGTAAAATGTAAAGTTTAGAAAATAAAGTAAAATAGCAAATTCAACGCCATAAAATATCTTAACTCAGACTGATATAACAACACATTCTTTTCAAACAAATAGAACCCTTCCATTAACTATTACTCGACTTGATTACTTGAAAACTTACGCGCTAAATTTTAATTTTTTGGAATCACTTCTCTTCAGCTTAGGCAGTTGTCGTATAGTCTTTTGAACATCAGCCAAAAAGATAGAAAGCATATCAAAATTTCGGTGTAGACTGCGATACGATCAGCAGGTTTTCTTCTTTCTCGCCTTTGCGTATTTAAGCTATTCATACAATAGCCAATAATGACAAGCCTTCTGGACTGGTTTTTAATACAAAAAAACCCAACAACAACCGGTTTCTAAAATATTGTTAAAGTAAATTAATATTTCAGGTTTCGTTTTTATAACCACTAACGAAGGATAAAGTAAAATTATTTTTGTGTTTACGTCTGTAATATTTAAAAGTACCTATTGGATACTATACAATGTGCTCTTGACAGGTATGAAAGCATAACATGCATTTATCTCTTCTTCCAGACTCTTATTAATTGCTCAAAAGTAGATAAAAACCTTAATTTTGGGAAATTTTTAGTAGCTAATCATACTTGAAAAGCAAGTAGATTTTCCTATACGCTTTCTTAAACGCCAAGTAGGAATTACAAATCCTTTACAAATGGCAAACTCTTGAGTCACGAATACATCGACCCAAATGTTTGCCCGAGGCAAACTAATGTAAAAATAGCGAAAATTTCACTCCGTTTCCATTAAATAGATGGACTTTATTGAAAATGATTACGCGTTCTTCTTAAAAATGGTCTCGCTGACCTTGCAAACAGATTTATTATTAACGAAGTGTTCTCCCTTTTTCCCTCTTTATTTTATGGATACTAAGTTTCGCCTTACAGCGCATAAATTTTCTTATACGTTTTTCTTCATCTCTACCAAAGGAAAAAAATAATGCTTGGATTTTTTCTCTTCATTAAAATTGCCTTTTCCCCAAGTTCCATACAGGTTTTCATGCAAAAGTATTCAGCTTTCCAATCGATCCACATTAAATCATATGTAACAAGCAAACGTTTTTCTCAATTTTCTATAATTTTTTTCTGCTAATATCTGTAATTTGAAATTTAGTCATGAAATAATTTTATATGCAAGTGTATTGATGGCAGAGTGGAAACTATAGACGATGACAGCATTGACGTGATTTCTTGAGTTTTTACAGATAATTGACAGATTTCGATTAAGTAAAATTTTATCACACACAAACGATTTATATAAACATAGAAAAAAAACATTGTTTTCATTTAAGTTTAATAAAGATTGGTGGCAGGAATATGTACAGAATGACAGATAATCTAGTTAGGCGTTGGCTTTATTCTATCTACCTTTTTTAAATGATATACAATAAAGGTTTTTCACTGTCTTGCTATTTACCTTTTCAAATGATCCCTTTTAACAGCAGTAGTATCCTCTTTAACAGCGACTTGTGTTTCTTGGGCTATTTGTCCAAAGCAAACGTTGTGGGTCTCTCGTACCATTTTTGTTTATGAAACTTCATGGAGGCGAATATTTTTTAAATGGGCGCACTCCACCCATTCAAATTTCTAAAAATGATAATCGTAATGCCGCTTTATTACTTTCTCTTACATAACTTTTTAAAGTTAAAATTTACATTTATTAACATATAAATAGATTTAAATTTTTTTTCTTTTTTCTTGAATTAATTTTATCTAAGAATAGTAAATTTGGGATATTGATTATAATTTGTAAGACAGCATCTGAAATGAGACGGAGATGAAATTATTATTAATAGTATTCACATTAACACGTAATTAAAAAAAATTGATCAAATATGTTTCGGTTTATTGCGTAAATAATTTAAAAACCTATATTAGAGAGCTTAAAAAATATATCGAGTCTCTAGATGGATGAAAGACCACACATTTATTTCAAGCAGTAAAATTTGTACTAATTTAAGCTCACAACGCAGATTAACTAATACTGTTCATGCTTCTAGCTTAATTTCATCCACTGGTAAAAAGCTTCAAATTGTGCATATTGCTGATAATTGTAATAAGACAATATTTGTCCGTCTGCCATTACTGGAACCCCAAAAGTAACTAAGATTGATATAAGAAATTAGACTTTATAAATGAATGTTCGCAATAAAGAAAAGATAAAATATATTCCAGGCCCAACTAATAACCAGCGTAAATGTAAACTTCATTAGCTTGTTCAGATCCTCAAAACACTTTCTAATTTTTATATAATGATTTTTCAGTTCTTTGAACCAATGATACATAAGTATTGTTTTTAAAATTTCGTGATTTATTTTTTCGTAAATCAAACTTTTACAGAAAACTTCGTCAAACAAAGTAACAAGAAAAAACACTTCGAATTACCTTTTTTCGGTGATTCTTTCGTAATTCGGAAGACTGTGTTGAACGTGAATTGCGACGTGCTACTAAATTAATTTGTAGAAGTCAGTTAAAAATATGCGATAAACTTTTCAAATTTAACTATCGATTTTAAAAATCTCAAAGTAACAGGAAAGTTTTGTACCGTAGAAAGGCAATTTCAACTACGGTTTTTCGACGATTGATTTGTAACTGTAAATAAGCCGATACTTTTTGATAGGAAATCTGCTGGATAATTTCAACAAATTTCAACCTAATATTTGGTATGGTTTCGTTAAAGTTCGGAAAATCTTATGATTATTGATTATTCGGTTAAATATTGCGTTTTTCAAACTTTACTGCCAGACTGGATCAGGATAATACAAAATTGTTTCCGCTCACGATTAAATCAAGTCAATGATGGAAATAAAAATCCAAAAAAGATGTTGTAATTGCTGCTAACGGAATATAACAACTTCAAAAGAAAGAAAATGGATTTCATTTTATCTTTACTTTTAATATTACTGTCTCGTCATGTCTGCACATAGTAGAAATTGTAATCATAAATTAGTGCGTAAATCGGAGGTCGAGGTTTGAATTAATCTGAAAACAATAGTTGAAAATATAGAAACGGTCGCTAGGTATCAGGAATAGTTTAATTGCAAACATATATTGTGCTCTACTACATATAGATTAACAGTAAGATTACCTAGAGTTTCTTAATACTAATACATATTTCATGCGTTTCATAAGCACAAAAAATGTATATAACATATACAACGTTTATATATTCATCATCTTCTACAAATTTTCTTAGTTTTTGCCAAAATCAACTTTTTTCTCGAACTTCGCTGTGGTAGTTTTCTCTTTATAGAATCCAAATAAACAATCTTGTATACATATTATAACCTAAACCAGGCAACATTCACGCTGCTGAAACCAAATCAATAACATACATACAGAGCAACATAACTATTTGAGTTTAAAAAAAAAACTCTACTTTTATGGTTTAAAGTAGACAACACGGTGTATACATACGTATATAGGGTCGTGTATTTAAGTATCTTTATTCAGCGCATACACACTCAACTATCTATACATGGCCATCTGTGGAAGTAACTGCGTCAACATGGGCAGCAGCGGCAACAACAAAACACTAGCAGAAGCTGCACAAAATACAAATTCCTCATATCAATGTGGAAATATGGCAACAGGGCTTAATGTTTCTTATAGCACGTAGCTTATTGAGTAGGTTTCTGTTATTGTTGCTCTCGTTATTTTCTACTGTGAAAACTGACAACGCCGCATTTGCTGTTTTTATAATAATTGTCGGATTTTTTCTTCTTTTTAAACAGTATATACACATGCACTTAAATGTTTTGTGCAGATGTGTGTATATTTTGTGGGGAGAAGAGAGGTTTGTCGTTTTTTCCTTCTGATGTGCTTATGTGTGTGTACGAATAAGAAAGAGAGCAAGAAACACAAGTTGTTATTAAAGTTGTGCATATGAGTTTGTGTGTATATAAGTTTATATATATATACATATACTCGCTATATACTTTTGGTATATACATATATACAACGTTGACGACTGCAAAATACAGCGATGGCAATAATGCTGTTTCTGTTTTTATTATTGTATGGTTGTTGTTGATGATGATGATGATGACAACGACGTTAATGTTCAGAGGGCATTATTATAAGTTTTCATTTAGATTTTTTATGTAAGTTATAAATTTATAAAATAAAGGGTTTCTTTTTTGCTATTGATTAAAAGCTAAAAGAGAAAAGAAAAAAGCTAAATGAATTAAAACTATTTAACAGTAATGAAATTTGCTGAAAAAGAATGAAAAAAAACGTAAACCTTTATGTATTTGGGATTTATAAGGTTTCATTATTTTAAAACTTTGCTATTTTGTAAGCAAAAGTATACTATTGACTGTGTAATAAAAGAACAATGACTGTTTCTGAATAGGAAGAGAATTCGGAGTCTTCACTTTGGAATTCAAGTGACTTGTTTTGTTCACTCTTCTCGTCATTGTTTAATATATTCTCGTATCACTTAAATCATAGATATATAGTTATAGATAATATCCGAAAACCTAATATTTATGTGGACGAAAAACGACTATAGAAGAAAATAAAACCAAAATACGAAAGAATGGAAGTTTGGTTCGTTGCGAGCAAAATATAAGGCACTGGCTAATTAATACTTTCCGAATATGAAACTAGTAAATTATAGTTGTAAGTCCGAATTCCACAATTCAAAATAGATCTATATTCTGTTATTCCAAATGAACATTTAGAAGCGCATAGAGAATGTTAATTATATTTTTATTCCAACAAGATTGACGACTTGGGAGTATTAGTCCAAGTTATGAAGGACATAGGCCGATAAGTGAATTTCTGTAGAAAATTTTTCATTCACTTCATATCGTCAATGCTTAAACATAAGTTTGGATTAAGTCTATTTTCCATGCCTTAAGTATGCGGTGCTATGGGATTAATTTTATAAATTGCAGTTTATTTGTTATTTAAAATAATTTATTCTGATTACATTTAAAGTGAAATGATGATGACGATGATGGAGGGAAGAACATCCTCTACAACAACAATAGAAAAAAGGAATGTCTACGTCAAAAATGCATAGAAGAAAAAACCGCTTGAAAACATTAAGAACAGGAAATCAAGCCCATTCATATATACACAAAAACAAATGCAGAAAACTTACGGCAAATCAACCATAGTACGCCATATACTGAGATGCATGTATACACAAGAATGACATTAACAAAAAAAAAAGAAAAAAGCGAGAAAAATGGGCAAAAATATTTTAGACTTTGTAGGGTGTAAGAACGAAATATTTTTGTAATCACGCACACACATATATGCACAAATAAAAACATACATACGTTATATATATGCATGTTATATATATATACATATACGTTCATACTTATATTTAAATACATATGTACAGAAAAGTTTTTAGCGAAACGTGTGAATGTGCGAACGGGGTGGCTGTTCGGTTGGCGGCAGGGTCTCTGGCATAATAAACATTTTATCGATTCGAAAGACAGTTAAAGTATATTCAATTTAGTTAGATTGGTTGTTTGCTTTTTCAGTGACGTTAACGTTATATAAATGTGCGCACACATGCTTTCATGCGGTTGTAGTATTCATTGCTTAACAATTTAATCATTTGTAGTTTGAACTCTTAAATTGTAGCTGCAGCTTTGTAGCTGACACTGCGCAAACTCTTCACCGCGCTTATATGCATTTTTTTTCATACTCTAATCTTTTGCTAGCGCTCTTTCTCTTTCCTTTAGTTTGTTTTGAAATTGTCGAGAAGCAACAAAAATATCATAGGCACTAAAAAACTCTCTACGGATGTGTGTGAGTAATTTTTTTTGATATCTACGTATTATTCAAGTGTTGTTTTCTTTTCTTCTTTTAGTTTCTTTTACATTTTTTTTTGCTTGTTCACTGTTGGCTTCGCTGCTTTGTGTTTCATGTATAGCGACAATCGGCAATGGCCTGCAGTTTGCGCTTAAATTTTTCTACACATATTGCGCGTTAAAGACACAAAGCTATAAGTATTTACTCGTGTAAGTTCGTAGATGAATTTCAACGTTTATTGAGGTTTATACAGAATTCATTATTGAAGTAGTTTTTAGTCGTTGAAGTGCTGTTGTTGAACTCTGTTGTTTTATATTGAATTCATAGCAGTCATTGTTAACAGCAGCAATTGCTAGAGATCAGCTTTCTGTTAAGTCTGATACTATTCATGTTAAATGTACATTTTTTTATGTGTATAATGCAAGAAATGCTTTCATTGCAGAAACGCAAACATATTTTTTTTGCAATTTTTTTATAATTGCCCAATATTATTGAAGGGTGCGACGTTCTTTCTTAGTTTCTCGCCTTTAAAATTTCAGTTTATAACTATGTGTTCGAAAAATTATTCTATTTCTTTTATTCTTTTCGTTTCTCAACGTAATTTGCATTTAAGGCCATTCGTGTGTTTGTTACGCCGTTATCGCGAACTTTTACATAAATGAAAAGAAAATATTTTGCGCATTATTTTTTTATATGACTGAAAAGTTTTCTATTTTTTTGTAGCGGCAACGTAAAGACATTGTTTTTATATTTCTTTTTATGCATGCGTATAAATCGCAAAATCAGTACTAACCATACAAAACGTATTAGTCATTGAATGGGTCATCGGCTCTGGAATACTTGCTATTACAATACGCGTCGAAGGGACGAGAAAATTAATTTTAAAATTTTAAAAAACTTGTGTGGAAAAATCCGCACGTGACTGCTATTTACATCAATGTAATTTGCATCAAATGGAGTTATGTCCATTCACATAAGCTTGGAAAATTTACAAAAACGAAGAATTCGTTTTCCATAAAAATTTTACTCTCACACACCAAATGTTTAGCAAAGTGATGAAATTAAGAAAAATTCCTGAAAATAATCCTAATAATTGAATAAATAGCGTGTTTTCTTATTTTGGGTCTAAATATGTACCCCTTACGTCATTTATGAGTTAATATTAGGTAGTCTTAAAAACATGAAAAATAACAGAACGCATTGTATACGAATAATAGGATTAGGCGAATGACCCCCTGGAGATTTCTTATTCATACGTAATAAACACGACTCATAGCCTTTTCTTGTGCTGGAAGTAATGAAAATTGGGATTTTAAGTTGCACTTAGTTATTCACATAATTATGAAAAATTTGCTATTAAAAATAAGAATTGAAAATAAGATTGATTAGTCGTTTGAATACGAGGAAAATGTTATATCTGCTATGTATGGCTTCCGTAACTCTTAGTATGATATATGTTGGTTGCTTCGCGGATCAAGCCCACTTCGAAATTTGATTTGAAGTCACCAACTAGAAGTACAATTACCAAATTTTGACATCAAGTTTTTAAAATCTTATGATTTCGAAAATACAGACTGTATAAATGGACTCAGAACTTACACTGATCAGATTGAAGAAAATTACAAAACATGTAGGTTTCTATACTTGAACAAGGATGCAATTAATGCACATTTGGGAGACAAAAATAAGCAACATATTTACTATTCCCTTCGATATTTCAGGGAAATGGTCGGCGCAATTTTTTCCAACTTTAGCGTTTTTATCTTAAATTCCGACCGTGTTTATTTTCTTTTTCTCTCGTATTTATTTCTGAACAGTTCGTTATATTAGAAGTTGATAGCAAGACGGTCAAGTGTTTGTCTCAACAGCAGTGCAAATGAATGTAAGCATCTTCAAGCCGCATTGCTGCACAAAGACATTGTTTAACACAATGTGTAAAATTTGTATTCTAAACCTCACGATTGAAGTGAACTTTGTAGACTTTAAAACTATTCTACTTTAAATGTAGTTCTGGGACTAAAGGTTTTCTAAGATTTATAATGAACGATTACAAAAAACGATATATTTCAAAAAAAATTCTTCCAGCTATTATCTTATTATTATTATTCTTTTGTCAATTTTTAAATTCACTTTTTTGGCAATTTCGCAAACTCGGAAATAATCCTTCGCCGCTAGTTATGAAATCAATTTAAATATCCTTTACAATCACTGACATTTCGCTCGCCAGAAAATCCATTGAGATTTATAAATTTTATGTAGAGAAATATAATATATAATATATCGTATATGTATATAGTGTTTAATATTTATGAATATGTAGTTTCTGCCAGAAATTTTTTAATATTATATGCAAAGTGAATCCGTTGAGAACAAACGTGTGCGTCTTCGTTGTTATCGTTGTTATTCATTAAGTTGATATATAGAAGGTACATATGCCAAAATAATAATAATAATAGATGAACAAGAGTGTTGTATGCATTGCAACTTATGTACAATATTTTGGTTTGCATATTATATACATATGTACATTTACATAGAGGAAAATCTGAAAAGAATGAAAGAAACTAAAGCCCAGTAAGTATATGATATTTAACACTGCTATATAACCGTGCATATGGTATATAAGCCTACATATGTGCAGAGAGAGCACAATAAGGCCTTTCTTCGTCGAATGGACCGATCTGACCGGATGGATGTACATTTTAAAGCAACAAAATAGTGAACAATGAATGGCTTATTGCTACTCTTTTCCATGTTTTTTTT
Source organism: Glossina brevipalpis (assembly GCA_000671755.1). Taxonomy (NCBI): domain Eukaryota; kingdom Metazoa; phylum Arthropoda; class Insecta; order Diptera; family Glossinidae; genus Glossina; species Glossina brevipalpis. The sequence goes on from KK351015.1 coordinate 2,043,268, forward strand.
TTTATTTTAATATTAACAAAAGGTCTTTTTCCTTTTCTTTTCTTATGTCGTTATTCCACCATTCAGTGGAGCTACTGTTGATGGGACTACATGTGACTGAACTGTAGTTTTCATTTTGAGAAATAAATAGCACATATCAACGCACGCATACACGGCAACATTTATAGATAACGTTCATTTAACGTAAGAGAGAGTGTAATGCCCGATCTTCTAGTTAGCTATTCTGTATGATAAAGCGAGATAGTCGTCTCAATTGTGCAGTTCACTACAAAGCAACATTTCATTTATTATTTGCCTTTATTACTATGCACTTGCATATGTGTATAGGTACATCATCGCATTTGTATACAGTGACGTTAACGTATACATGACCGACAGATAAACAATGCATATAAAATATAAATCTGTAAAGAATAACTACGCTACGAGCACGGCTACAAAATCATTGGTTGTTTATTTCACTGTTGCGGTTGTGTAGCTAAAAATATTTTTTTTTGTTTTTCTTCCACAGGCTTCAAAATAAATTTGAGAAAATTACAATATTTTGTTGTTGCTTTGTTTTGAAGCCATTTTTCCTTTATACATACACACGTTAATCTATATAAATGGTATTTTTCTCTGCCTAAGCTGTCATTCAAGTTGTTATTCATATGTGCTTGCCATTCTGCAGTTACTCAACCGTGGTCGAAAAGCAACAAAACTTCGTAATTATGGAATTTCTCGCAAATACAAGTTGGTCTCTTTCTTTTATTTGGCTTCGCTGTATACTTTGTCTCTTTCGATTTCATGTAGAATTTGTAGTTTTAAAAAACAAACTTGTACTCGCTGCTTCGGTTTATATGGCGTATATAAGAAGGTTATGGGAAAGATTTGTAGCGTTGCAGACCATAAAAGAGGAGAACGCTGCAAAGTGTATTTGTGTGTTATATAGTCTCTGGCTGGCTGATTATGGGGGAGATGTCAGTATGGTATTGTGTGAAATGGAGGTTTTCTTTTTCTACTAAAAGATTATCTTTTTTAAAGCATACACACACTAACACCTGCATATATTTAGTAGTTACATATATATATATATATATATATATATAAATATATATATATACACTTGGTGTATTACTCTGCTACCTCCACCTTTAAACTTAAGTAAAGCCAGTTTTTTCTTTATTTCTGTTGCTTTCTTAAAGTCGTTTTTATTGTACGTAGGTATGTATGAATGCTTATAAGCAAACATTTATGAGAAACCTTGCTGTGTGGCTATAGTTTCGTTGTTGCTTTTGTAGCTAAATGATGATGACGATGTGTAATTTTGCATAAGGTGTAGTTTGATTCAATACATTAACTATATATACATACATACATATATATACACATATTTATATATATATATAGCAGCGTTGTTATTCAACGTCGCTTAGATGCTGTTTTCATTTATTCATTATCCGTTGCTTGTCGTGTGCTTGGCGCTGTAGCATTTGCTTACGGAGAGCTTGCTTTGTTTGTTTTTGTGTAATGAATGCAACATATTTTCCTATTCTCTTGCAAAAGTTCCAAAAGAAAGTTTTTTTTTTCTTATTTATGTAGAATTTTCTGGGGCGCTGGTTTTTTTCTACTATGCGTCGAGTGCACTTTTTCTCACTAAAAATTCTTATTGCAAACTATTGGCAAAATTATGGCTCAAATAAAATATAACTTTCCTGCAAAGCATTACCGATGTTTTAACAAAATAATTTTTCTTAAATGTTCAAAATTGAGGAAAGGATGAAATGCTTACATTTTCTTTACATATTTTAATCCAATTAGAAATTTTAATTAATTTTGATTTAAACACATATGGTTTTTTAAATTTTTTTTTTAATGCACTACACATACCGAACCGTTTAGCATTTTAAATTTTTGCTGTAAAGTTTTCTTCTTTCTTTTCAACGTATTCTTTCTCGTTTCTACGTTAGACATTTGATGCATTTCTCTATAATCGTTTTTATATGTTTTCGGTTAAGTCTCTGAGGAGTTTTTCTATTTTTATATTATTCAAGTGTTGCACTGATCTCCATCAGCTGACCTATAAGAAAACAGAGAAATTTAAATTAACTAACCTGTTAAATAATATAAATTTTTTATATTTAGTTAAAAAACAATTCAATTTTCCCGATGGTATTGAGCATTCATCTCAAATATACAATTTATTTTTTTATTTAGTGGATATATTTATAATTAAATCCATTGAGAAATGTGGTTACTACGTTCGGACGTGAAGAAGAAGAATAGCAAATCTATTATGAAAGAATATTCAATTAAAATCAAATTTTAATTGTAAAATTTTATATATGATTTATATAATAACGATTTATGATGGAAATAATGTGTCATTTATACTTACTATTTAGGATTTAATGGAAGAATTTGAATAAAATTTTTTGGAAAACTGGTAAACTAACTAAGAGTAATGCTACTAATACAGATGTCTTAAAAAATATCCACAAATACTAATACCATATCGAATACTCGGTGCAAGCCCAGGATTGGTCAATTTTGAAGAATTATATATAAAGACAAAGTGGCTTCTATAGAGAATTTATTGTCTTTTATTTACGTTCATGTAAATCAAAAGTAACGAAACTACCAACAAGGAAATTTCCCTTACATAAATATCTATACTCAAGCCTACTTTTTAAAAAGTTCTTAAATTTGATGTAAATGAGTACCATCCATGGCTGACTAGTAAACCATAATATAGTATTTCAAATTTCATCATATCTATCATATATCGCTTTCTTTTTTCCTTTTTAATTTGGCTAAGGTACATAGAAACCAAACTATATCCTTTCATTTCTTTCAAAAAATTCGTATATTGAATCATTTCATAATATTTATTGCATAATATGCTTTAAAAAAGGAATCATGACTTTTTCGGAACATCCTTTAAAAAAAGTGTGAGTGTCTAAGGCGAAGCTTTGGTATCCGCGACTTAATAAGAATATATAACACTTATATTCAGTCTAGATCGAAAACATTTTTTGTCTACATTTTAAAGGAGAAATATGGTCGCAATGACGTTTTGCTACCTCTAATGTTCAAGATATAATCCTTTAATGTATACGGCTTACGTGGAAAATAAATCAGTTTTAATTAAATTACATCCGAACATAAATACAAAAAATGTTGCTTAAATTCTAAAGCTACGATATTAAGTTTAAATTTTTGACCACGATCTCGAACTTCGGTCGGCATTCTATATTATTTGAATGTTTCTACAATACCAACAAACGAATTGAACAAAAGCATTGTTAAACTTTATTTGTGGATATAAAAGAATAAATAGGATGAAAATTCTATTTTCTAAGTTGATTTTTAAGAACGTTATGTATTTTTTTTAGTTAGATTTACAAAATTAGCAGAATGAAAATGAAGCTTCAATTCAAAAATAAATTTTTGAAAATAAAGTAAGCAACAAAACATTTAGTTGAAGAAACAAAAAAGACGAATGCTCTTGACTCTGTAGCCATCCAAGCATACATTTTTTTGTTATTGTTAAAGAGTTTGCCTTTTGCTGCGCTTTTACACGTACGTAGGAAGGATAATGCTATATTGGATTTGTTTTTCGGTTCTACTATCTTTAAGAACTTTAAGAAATTCTCATCTGAATTGTACGCCTACCATTGCACTGTTAATCGAAGAAAACTAATGCTTGCCGCATAAATTCTTCGTAACTGACCACAGACCAAGATCGCAAATAGTGGCTTAGAACGTCCGCTATTATTTTCATTCCACCGATCTCATCTCAAGCAGTGTAATCAAACAGATGATAAAAGATTAGGATGATGCTGTTAGCTTTCTCAGACCCTGTGAAAGAATTTTGCAATCAGGATGAGGGTAGGAAACGTTTCGTGAATAGAAGTTAAACTTTACATTCTTTTAGCGTCTGTTGAAACTACGAATTCCTTTTCGCCGCCTACTACATGCGTTTTGGATTTCGAAATTTCAGTAAAGTAGCAACCACATGATCTTAGGAATCAAAATTCGTTTTAATTTCGAATGAAAGCGCAAGAATTATGGCTCTATATGTTCGTGAAATTTTGGCGGCGAAAATTCAGAAAATCAATTTAAAAAAAATTCTCATTTCAACCGTACGGCTTTTCTAAAAAAAAGCTAGTAAAGCCTAGCTGATCGTAAAGTTTCAGTTAAATCATACGTTAAGTGCTTACATATATTTAAATTGTTTACTTACTATTCTACCTGAACTAGGCTACACTAGAAAATATTAAACCTAATGAGGGACGAAAAGGTCTTTTAGTTTCATTGTTTTTATTTTGTAAATTTAAGTGAGATTATTTCATTTACATACCTGCAACGAAAGCAGCCAACATACGTTTTTCCTATTAATGTAATTTTGAGTTTCCTGGTCTGGACTGTTTTGTAACAGAGCAAGTCGAAAAAACCTCCACAGCCAGGTTTATGTGCTTTTGCCTAGGTGGTGTTTAGAAACGAGCAGTAAACGTTTATAGCTATTTATTTTTATGTAAGAGTAGTATGCACAATTGTTTCTAAAGCTAATTTAAAAATTTTTAATTCTGCTGCTCACGACGATATTGAATTTTTTTCGATTCTTTTTGTAAATATTCTCTTCGAATTGAAAAACCACACATTAACTAAAGATAAAATAATTTAAATTAAGAACAAAAACCAAAATTATTATTTTCTTATTATTATAATTATTACTTTTTAGTAATTTTTCACCATTACAGATATTTATTATCAACAATTTTGTTTTAAAACATTTCTATTAATTTATCAATGTGGCGATATATGATTTATTTTATAATTATTTAATTTCTTTTTTATATGTATACTCACAGCAAACATATATTTACGCAGCTGCATATACGTATATATATAAATATATATATACTATATACATGTATGCATGTGTATATATATATTTAAATTTTACCTCTTTCGCTTCTCTACCCTTCCTCTACGTTATTGCTGTTTTTCTGCTTCAATATTAATAATAAAGCAACTCCATACATCTGTATTTTTTTACTTTTCTATTTATTTTTTTAAATTTTCTTTTCGGAAAATAATTTTTTCTCTTTTTTATACTTTACATTCACTTCTCTTGATTTTATTTAATTTTAACAATTTGTTTTTATTTCATATATACATGCTACGCACACACCCACACACATATGAATATATACATTCGAATTTTCTTTTGCTATTTTTTTATATGCCTTTTTAAATAAACTTTATATGTGTGTGGTATTGTTTTTGAAATCTTTTGCCATGATGTTGTAGTAGTATTTGTTGCTGGTGCTGCTTTATTTTATATATATATATATACATATAGATATAGATATAGATATATATATATATAGATATAGACAGTTGTACTACAACAACATTAACCGTGTGTTGTTTTTGGAGTAAGAAATACGAACACGTACCGTCCTCATCGCGATTTACTCAATGACTGAGTTGAATTTTCAAATACACTGAACGACACACTAAAGAGAACAGCGTCGTACAATTTAATAGCATAACAGAAAAATAACCGCATTTCCTCTAAAAAAATTTACCTGCTCTTGCTTTAGCTTTCTATCGAAAACAGACACTCTTTTTTTCAATTGCAGAAATGAATTCAACGCGAAACAGGGTGCCGACTTAACCACTTCTAAACAATTGATTAATGTTTTTAGAATTAATTGTGTTTAGTATTTTAAAAAACATTTAATCGGTTTTTCTTAGTAAATCTTATGTGCACAAAAAGTATCCAAATATCGTATCTGTAACGATTCAGCAAACGTTTTATTATTAAAAGTTTATGCTTCATGTTTTAAAATGTTGGTCAAAATTCATTTTCATCAGAATATATGTAATATATTTCCAAACTTATTATCATTCAGTAAATTTTCATTTTTTGTAAACAAAAATTCTATCAACAGCTGCAAAATTTAAACAAAAAATTCTATATATGTGTGCGTATACTCCATTTAGCATCCCTGTCTAGCACGTGCTGTAAGAACAAGAAGAAATCTAACTGATTACGTTTTTCATGAAGTTGTTTTGCTGCGATATAAGTTGTCCTATGAGGAAATAATATAAACAGAAGCGTTACCATATGTCCATGAAAGAGCTGATATACTGCCATAATCAAATGAAATGTCTTTCTGTGTTCCTCTGAAACCTAAAATACAATAATGTCGCTTCGAATAATCCTTTTATTTAATAATTGTAACACTACAATAGGAAACATTTCCCAGTTGCAAAATGAAATACGATAATTAGACATAGAAATATGAATATTTGGTTGCTAAGGTCGAATCCGCAACAAAGAAAATAAGTAAAATATGCTTAAGAGAATAAGCTTCAAATTTTGAAATATTGATTTTATTATTTGGAACGTTAACGGGTAAATTGAATTCGACTTTTACAATGAGCTAGATTTCATAAACTGGACAGAGCGGGAACAACATTTTTGCAGCATTAGAATAAACTTTCATTCGTTTCCTGGTGGCGCATCTAATGCAAAAATCGTTTTGAAGTGAACAATGGCAACTTCTTTCAATGCTTTTTTTGAAAATGTTTTCAAAATATTTTCAACTAATGGAACGAGTTTACCGCGATACATTATTTTTATCTTAGCTTGCACAATAGATTAGTTTTCCTTTTCAATATTCTGCATCACCTTGTTTTTGTTAAGTTATGGTTAAGAGTAAAACACAGCTACAATTCTCTTAATGTAAGCTCTTATTATTTGTTATAATATAAATTTTCCTTTTGAGAAAGTATACAGATAAAGGCAGAGGAACCAATAGAATTATATATATTACTTCTTTCCGCTAAAAGTAAAAATAGTTCATTCTATATAGATTTTTAAGCCGCACTCAAAATACAATGAATTCGAAATCAAAAACATTAAAATTTAAGTTTAAATAAATAATCCTAATTTCATAATGACATCAAATGCACACAATTCAGACATTTATTCTCTCCCGCGTGTTTTTCTCGTTGCTCACTGCACATGTCAGCCGGCAAACTTTACCATAAAATATCAAATTTGAAAGGTATTATCAGTTAGCTGCATCCGTCCGACACTTCATTGATTTTTGGTGTTATTTACAACACATCAAAATCGACAATTTTCTTAAGATCTAATTAAGAATATTCACAAAATTAAAATCAAAAAAATTTATCGAAATTACATTTTACAACTGCAATTTTAAAAGTTATGTATTAATAAATTTTAATAAAATGGATTTTAAAGATCTTTTTTATTAAACGGTAAAACATCGAGCATTTGCCTGATTTGTCCTGCGATCAAATCGAAAAAGCGATATTATATATATTTACGATATGTAAGAAATGATATTTAAGTATTTCATTAACCAAATTTCACCTTACTATACACCATTTCGTCCTAAAAGTAGTATACTTACATATTACCTAAAATGTTTCATCTCGCATTTACATCTAGTCTTTGTTAAAGAAAAAAAATGAACATCTGGTTATTAAAAAACGAAGTATAGAAACAAGGAAGACAAGGTATGTTTGCGAATGCAAGAAATCAACAGAAATTTATAGCAAACATAAAACAGAAAAACAATGAAGACATATTTTTTCGAAATTGACCAAAAGAAAACGTTCATTATAAGACTGTGTCAAATGGAAAGGATATTTCCCCGCAAAGACAAAAATGTCGTGTTATAATTTATAATTAAATAATTTTTAAAAATTTAAAAATCATACTTCTTAAATACATATCTACATTTAATAAAAATTTAATATAGAGTTTTTAAGCATTTTGTTTTCTATTTATTATATACAGAAAAGAAAGATCCAGTTTAGCACTTAAATTTAGTACTTTTGGAATTCTAATCATAACTCCGAATAGAAAAGCGATTGTTTTAAAAACTTCAATAGTCGAACGTTCCTTTTCGGCGCAACAGCAAATATTAGGCTTTAATGGAAAAAGTAAGGCGAAGTTATAAGTTGCTTAAAATCACTACATAGAATCTGAATAAATACATGTTCGAAAATGTAATTTTTTAGTGAAACATAGAAAGAATCAACGCTTTGTGTATTTTTTTTAATTTCACACGCAACAGGTTAAATTAAAATTAGAAATTATGAATAAAAATATGCTTATTTGAAAAAGAATTATTTACATTTATTTATTTAGTTAATTTATTCGTATTAACAACGAAATATATTTAATATAAACTTATATATGGTTGAAATGTATATAAATAAACGATTGGCTGAATTTTCTGGGCGTATGTAGTACCATAGCGCGCAATTTCGAGCCGATACGCTCTCCCTTAGAATTATAAGCTGTCATTCAAGAAGGCTCAATTGCGCACCGAGTTAAAGTCCCACAAACGACTACCTACTGACAAATTGCGCGACACTGATAATTCTGCTCCCATTGTACTTGAGGGGATAATTGGTTTGATATTAACCACACAACCAGTTAACCAATTATTCGATTTCGGTTTTTTTGTCAATAGGACGTCATACGAGCTATAGAAATAACTCTTTCTGCAATAGCGTTTTCATCTTGTCGAGAATTTAAAATGTTCTCAGAAAATTTATTAAAAAAATCTCGTGACAAAGGATTTACTTGAAAGGATGTTCCATTTTTATGTGGCAGTGTTAGAAAAAACAGCAGCCACGTAAATGAGGAAGAAATCTAAACGGAGGGATAGGGTGTAGCCTTAGGAATATTTGTGAGATATATACGATTGGTTAGTGTAAGTGCTTTTATTGATTGAATGATCACACATGTCAATCGGAATGAAGCTAATTTCTTATCTACCAACCTATAAGGTGGAAATAAGTTTCGAAAATCCAAAAACGTGAATTCTAAGTCAGACACAATATTCTTATAAGTTTGATTAAGTTAGACGCCCCTATCTGAGCAGTGCAACTATGAAAAATCACAATTTAGCCGCAGGTTTACACGTTTCATTCGTTTTTCATTTAAGGTTTAAAACTTCACTAAAAAGTTTTATAGATTCGATCATAAAGTTAAGATCAAAACTCGGCAAGTATTATGCCCATTTCACTTTCTGAAACCTCTTTCTGAATGTTACAAACGTTTTTCCAAAAGAATTAAATTCCAATACTCTATTATATCGGGTAGGTGTGAAACCTTTCCAATTTTGCAGCGATACTCGAGGGTAGATATCTCAATAAAAATGGAAATACTACAGATCTGTCTGCTATGATCCATGACTAATGAGCAAGAAAAACTCTTTTTTCCTTTTTCACAAGCGAAGGTGTTCTCAGTTTACTGTAAGCGCCCCCTTTAATCAATTTGATCCATTTTTAATACCAATCTGCCGGCAAGCGCTTCGCATGTTTCTGCCAAGCTGCGGCCAAGAGAATGTTTACCACTAAAATTATAGACGGTCACGCGAATAGACGCATATGCTTAAGTCGTTGCTACATTTAATGCTGATCAAGAATATATATACATTCTGGGATCTCTAAAGCTGCTACAAACAAAATGGCAAACTTAATGTCTGTCGGTGGTGAGTATAAAAAAACTTAAAGAAAAGCAAAAATTTTGCTTACATTGAAGTCTATTCGATGCAATTAAATTTTAGATACGACGTTATTCAGGTCAAGGCATTAAGATTTGTTACATAAATGAAACCCGGGAAAGCAATTTTTGATCAGAGTATTTGTTAAATCCGACTTACTTTCAGCTAAAGTTCGCTTAATATTCTTTTTAGATCGGTTTTATTGCTGTAGAGAAACGACTTCAAATAATTCAAATATAATGGTCCAAAGATTATAAATCTCCATTATTGATTCATAAATTTGATCCCATAAAAAACCGTTTTGTGGCCTGTGAGATATATAATTCTGTTTTGTTAATATTGTTTAAATCAAAAATTCGTTAACATTAGTCTGTAACGTCGACGAATGGAATTAACGATAGTGGATTCTCTATTTTCATTTTCAAGGAAATAAACCACAACGCTTTTACCGGAGTAATTTACGGCGAGAAGATGATTTTCTTACAAAGTTGCACAAAGAAGTCCAATATGACAACAATTAGTTCGACAGCAAATTTCGATAATTTCCATATATTTTTGGAATAAATCCGCAAACTCTACAAAATACGACTAACAAAAACAGAACAATTCTGATCCAAAAAATATCGCTGATAACCTGATTATTTAAATAGAAAATAAACAGAAATAAAACCCTACGATGGACGCGGATTGCAGAATCAAAAACTTAAGTGATATCTTTATTTTTAAAGAATGCACTTGTGCTGAATTGCAAATACGACTCCAACATTGATATAGTTTTCGTTTCTCCGCGACTACTTCAAAATCATTACAGCGTACGTTGTTTTCAAACCAAGTACTTTAAGCCTCATCGGTTCCTGGCGGCGTCTCATATCCATAGGATAGAGGAATAAGTGCTAATCAACTATTTTTTAATATTGAATTTTATATTAGAATAATGACAACACACGTAAAAAGTTTTGAACATTGAAACATTTTTCTAAGTTTTGAACATTGAAAAATTTTCTAAGTTTTGGACATTGAAAAATTTTTCTAGCTGAGCATCTCATTTTCACATGTAAGAAATTAAATCACACCACACAATCCTTTGGTATCTGCAATATGCATCTTTATCAAGACTGCTGATTTCTCTCTCTGCTATTATACGAAATGTTAGAAGTTGTTGATAAACATCTACATGGATTAAGCAAACTCGATGATCGATATAAATGGAATGTGAGATTTAAGAGCAGCAATTAGTGTGACGATCAGGTGATACTTTGATTATTTTAACTAATACAAGGCTGATCATCTTTGATCAAGCAAAACATTGAATTTATTTAAACCATAAGCATCGCATTAGTCTGCATTAATTGTTACATTTTTAGAAATGTCAACATGAACAAGTTCTGTTAATTTCCTCTTTATATTCCAGGCAGAGAATGTAAAAACACAATTGTTGCCTTGTCTTCCTAAGCTTTGGAAGACATTATTGAGAGTAAGCCTTTGTTAAAGTTATAGTATATCTTCGTACTCTCTCCTTAGAAGATTCATTAGGTCATTTAAAATTGGTATGTATTATTGCATAAAGCCGCAACTGAAAGTCCTAATATGTACAGACTTAAAGATTGATGGACTACTTCTGTGTCGACTTTCAAATTAGTTCCATGAAGAGAAACTTCCAAATTTATCGTTACAATACCTCACGCTCTATTTTTCAACCAGCTGCAGTCGCAATTGATACTAGCATGGAGCAGCAAATAACAAGAAAACTCTTTGGAAGTTTCATAAGAAGAACAAAGTTTTGTTGAAGAGTAAATTTCACCTTCATCTGTTTTATTTTTGACGTAGAATTTCACGAACTGCGGGAAGGAATAAAAAAAGTTATTTGACTTCTATAAATAATACGTCTTTTTTTAAATTAATACACTAAACAAACCAAATTCTAAGATATGATAGATGATAAATTGCAAAAAGCATTCATAACAACTCGAATAATTTCAAAAAAATCAAGTTGATACTTAAAAAAAGACAAACAAAAACAATCTCGACTTCAATTTGATAGTCATAACCCATGTAGAACAAACTAAATTTGTAAACAAAACAAATACGTATTCTTCGTTTGCGCAAGTATGTCGTGTTGTCTTTAGCAACATACACAACGGTTTAATGTTCTTCTTTCAAGAATAACTTCTATTTTATTAAAAGCGGTTGTAATTTTTTATAATCAAGTTAAATTATGTATTTAATTACATATAAAAGTTATTAAATCTAGATTTTAATATAAAATCACTTTTATTACTATTAAGTTCAATTATTTTAAAATTTATTTGCTGACTTGTTTTCGAGCTATTGGATAAAAGTAGTTTCCGCGTCTTCGTTTTTAAAAAGTTGATGTTGCAAGACAAATACATGGTTATTTAAAAATTCTTCATTTATCGTTTTATTTTATCAATTATTCCATAAAGAAATCTGTGATGTCTATGCAATTTTAATAAGTGCTTTCCTACGAATTCTCTGTCTTTACAGTAAAGATATAACAATGGAACGATATTGAAACAATGCTGACTAAAAGTGCTGCCATTGATAGATATAAATACATTAACAGAAAATTTTTTAATAATCTTTTGGAAAATAACAAACCGAAAGAAAACGTGAACAAAAACCACGTATACTTAGAATAATTGTTTACCAACTTATGCATCTTTTGCATTTGAGCTTGTTGTAGAATTAATTTATATATCATGATTATTTACAATTGGTTGCGATCATTCCGCTAAAGACTTTGTCATAGTGAATTGCAGAACTTAGCACCTGAGACTTTTTCGGTTGCGAAAGCTGATACGACAGAATAAATTCAAATGAATTTCTAAGTTGAATAGAAATTAGCAACAATTAATTTCGGATGTTTCTTTTAATATTTTTTTTTTAAATAAAATATTTTTAAAAATATTAAATTCAATCTTTACATTGTTCAACAACGAAAAATCTAAAGGTTTAAGTAAGTTGCTAAAATTAAATTAAATCAAATGCAAGAAAGAACGAGATTATTTTTTTTTTTAAACACGATATCAGAATAAAAAAAAAACGAAAAATGTAATGAAATATATATTCCAATAAAAGCAGAATTATAAAATACGCATCGCATCCTTAAGATAAGTTCAATTTTATCATTATTGATATTATATCTTCAGTTCATATAAAAACATGTACGAATTAATAATATAAACTATATATAAAATCTTAATTTTTATACCCAATATCGAGGATTGGGGGTATATTCATTTTGTCACTTTTTTTGTAATGCCCAGAAGGAAACTTCGGAGAATCTACAAAGTGTATACATTCTTGACCAGCATCAAATCTAAAATGGATTTAAGCACATTCGTCTGTCTGTCTAAAATATCTGCGGTAAACATTACCCTACTGATTATCTGAACTTCTTCCAAAAATTTTTTTTAAAGCTCGAAGAGGAGTAGCTTTAAATTTTTCCTTTATAATATGATGTTAAATTCAAATTACTTGAAGATTTGTCTCATGTTATTCCATAAACGTTTGGAAGTTCTTGCAAATACTTCCTCCTTACATAGTGAAACAGAAAAAAATACACGATACTTAAGAAAATGCACTCTATTCATCTTGTCTTAGCCTATGTTGAGTTAGAAAGGCTACGTCGAATATGGCTTCTTGCTCAAGCAACTGATGAACATCATATTTCATGGACAACTCATATGCATATAATATACTCGTATCAAACAGCATCATTTTACAATGAGCCAATGCTAATGTGCAGTTACGAAGACGGGCAATAACTTCCCGATCAGCTTTTGGTATAACTTCAGTAAGATTTTGATTAAAACCCCCATCGCCACCGTTCGCATCAGCATTGGCTGTTGGTGCAATCCAAATAAACCCATTGTTACCCAGTATAAGACTAGCTCCACAGGGAAGGCTGTGAAAATGCGTTTTACGCCTCTTTACCAAAGAGGGGAAAACCTTTACCAGAACTCCTTGCGAAAGTTTGCCGTATCTTAGCGATCTCGTATATAAGGATAATGTACCTTCTTCATAAATATTTTGTACTTCTGCCGAAATAAGATCCCCTTCCTGCAGATATTTGCGCATGGATTGCTCATCTTCTACTACTCGTCTCCTTAGCTCGCCACCCGGCAAATTAACAGATGACAATAATAAAATTGAATCTAATCTGGAGTTAGTATCCACTTTCCAACGTTTCTGTTGGACATCAATAATACGTGCAACGACTACGTCGCCTATTTCTCCTACGTAACGACTTTTTAGTGGTTTAATTGAAATTAATTTATTAACCTTTTCGATAACGCCGGCCACAGATGCTTTAATATCTTCTCCTTCTCCGTAAGTACCATGACCTTTCATAAAGCCGCCTTCAGCAATAACTATTTCACCTGGCGTATATAAACGTGGAACATTGGTTTGATTTTGCGCTAGCAAACCCATATCAACACGATCTCGAGCCAAACGTATTTTAATATTCGCCGTCATTTTTTGTTTTGGTTTTTTTCTCTTAGTCTTTCCGTGTTTATAACTAAATAAAAAATACTTATTACACGCTTTCCTTAAGCATTGCCATATTCAATATTTTTAATCGATAAACAGAATGTGTGTTATTATTTGCGACGGTGAGTAACTTAATTTGTTCTTTGACGATACCTTTTGTTATCGTTATCGTCATCATACGAAAGTAATTTTCTTTCTCATACGGTTTACTTGGAGTTTACATAACGTTTACGTATATAGTCTTCTTGAGCGGGATTACACTCAATCAATTTTCTAATCTATGGAAATGTGTTTTTTTTAGCCATATACGTTTATATGTAATTTTTTTTTTAAATTTGCCGCAAGGTAAAGAAAGTGTAACTTTTTTTTCTTAAAAATGGAAAATACTCAAATTATTCTTTTTTCCTTTTCGAAATTGAAAAACTTTCCTGATTTAAAATTTAAATTCTAAAGTGTAACCAACAATTTATATATAAAATATTCATCAAATTGAGGCCATGTAAATAAGCTAAACATATAAATTAATCCCCATAAATATGCTAAATATATAAATTGATGAAGTTTGAAAAGTATATGTTGGTTATAGAAATATTTAAAAAGCACCGTCTACTTAAAAATAAGCGCTCCCTGTATGATCTACTTAGAAATAAGCTTTCCCTGCACATAGGGACCAATTCGGATTATTGAAACGAATCCTTTATATACATGCGATAAGCAAAATGGGAACAGCAAATTTATTTTGTAAAAAAGGAGAAAACTTATAACTTCACACCAAAAAACGTTGAAAACACAGAAGATCGTTTATTAAAACAACATTTATTTATCTTCTTTTTCTATCATTAAGAATTTCAGCATTACCAAAAATATGTACATACGAGTAAACAAAAAAATATTTATTTCTGCATATAAAATGTCTCTTTGTTCATTACTTGTAGATAAGAATAGAAATATATATTGATAAATTTTGTGCCAGCAATCGCGGTTATACAAATAAGGTAAATAAATTATTTATTGAATATTTTAAATTTATGTAAAATATATAAAAATATTTTAATAAAAAACAAGGATTAGATACACGATCATTAAAAATTTTAAATTAAAGTAGTTATGTGCTTGAAACTTAAAAAAATGTATGCAGAGGATTTTTGTAATAATAATTTGTTTGTATGCTTGATGCAATAGGATTAATTAGAGACACAAGGAGAAGCCAACTTAAATATGTCAAAAAAAAAGTTAAATTAAATTTTATTTTCAGCGACATTTAAATTGATTTGATTCCATTGAAATAAGGAAAATGATGCCTATATCACAAGATTCGCTGTCCTCGTTTATAAGTTTAAATTTAAATTATATTTAAATTAGATTTGGAAATGTAAATTACTACCAGCGTTTGAAAATTTTATAACTTTAGCTCTGCGATACTTCTCATTAAGAGGAATCAACAAGATCATTTCGTTAGATATTTCGCCAGGATCTTTGAATTGGCCATTTTCAGGTCTGTCATGCAATAATAAATATTCAGACTGATTCAAAGACAGAAAGAAAAACTTGCGGCAATGCTCAATCTGCAAATGAAATCAAACGAAATAAAAAAAAATATTCTTAATTTCTTTTCAAACACTGAATGTAAAATTTACTACCGCAACCTCTTTCAAAATTGCATTTGCAAGAAAAACAGCTGTGAAAAGAAAACACACACGAACCTAAAGTTTGTGCATTTTGTCGTGCATAATATGTTTATATATACTTACATATAAGAAATACAACAAGAAATTATTTGAGAAAATTGAAATTTGCGCATTAAAATTTTGTAAATTTTGTTCTCATTCCATTTTGCATGTTTTTCTGTGCATATGTGTTTTGTTTATTCAAAGAAAACAAACCTCAATTTATGTGTCAATTTTTACGACTCCCTCATTATTTGGAAACTTAAACATACCGTTACATGATCCTAATTAAATTTACTATTGCCAATCTCTTTTCAAAGAGACACTGAAATAGACTCAATTTACATGATGACCCTCCAGGAGAGCATGAACAAAGCTAAACGTATTGTTCGTTTACCCTAGCTGAAAGAAATTAAGTTACGTTATATTAGAAATTAAGTTATTTGTATACCTGCCATTATTTGAATTAAATCTCTTAGTTTGTAGATTTCCTTTTTATTAATTTATATATCTTTTCTTAAACTAATCTAATCCTCCACCGATGCATCATCTCCTTGTTCTCTCCTTGTCCGTCTGCATTCTAGACTGCCATTAATAAATATTGACAAAATCGTTCCGATTCAGAAGGCTGGCAGTTGAGCTAGTTAATTGCAATCAATCAATCAATCTCTCTCATCTGAGTTCTTATCAAGATAATAAATTCCATGGTGGAGGAAAGACTCATGCTCGTTCTCAGTCGCCACAATCTTATTCCCGAGTATTCTTTCGCCTACCAAAACTACAAGTCTGCCAACATGTGTATAAAAGTGTTGATTTCTACAGCCTTACGAGAGAAAAGAGATGGTAAAAAAGTTATGCTCTCTTTAGATATCAACAATCTGTGAATCTGAGTATACTAGGTAAAATCCTCGGTGATTTTGCAAGTCCCCTTCACTTGACACTCTGGATCTTAAAGTTCCCCTCAACTCATTATGGGATCTGATAGGGTACAGATGTAAAAAATACTTCAGTATGCTGATGACTTCCTGTTAGTATCGGCGCTACAGTTAGAAACTTTACCGCCAAAACTCGAAAATTAAATATGGCCTCTCCACAACTTGCAATGTTCCGGACTACATTACTAGAAAAATTCAGACCTTTTAAAACAAATTGCTAAGACGAGCTACGGGTATTTCTCCTTCGACACCGGTAACCATCCTGAGAACTATTGCTGGTGAACTTCTAATTCCTGGTAGAGCTCTATTCCTGACAGCAAAGCAACTGTTGAAAGTCAAAATTATCACATCTTTTCTTCCATGGGAGATTAAGGTTTTCAGCAGACTTAAGTGCAATCATTCATTTGATAACGTTTATCTTAAGATAATCAAAGTGTTCTCACCTGATACTTGTGAGGAAAGCCATGTGAATCAGCTGAGCATCTCATTTTCACACGTAAAAAATTCGATCACATCAGAAAATCTTTTAATATCTCCAGTATTTGTAACAATCTATATGATATTCCTCGTGCTCTCAACGAAACTCATCTCAAGCATCTAACTGCCTTTATCAAAACTGCCGACTTCTCCTTTTAAATGCAACATTCATCTAGTTTCGCCTTTTTTTTAAATTTATTTATTAATTTTTCATCCTCTCTCTTAATAAGTTGTTATCAGCCAAAGCTTGATGTCCATTCCTCTGATTTTAACGCCAAAATGAATAGGACTGACCGGTATACGAACATCTGTTGGCCTGCTGACCAAAGAAGACATAACTATCTGCGATTGGCAACTCTAAGTGCTTGCACGAAAATCGCATTTCTTGATTGTGTGAAACTTTCATTTTTACTTAAATTGAGAAAGTGCTTAATTTTGAATTTCATCAAATAAAAATAACTCATTAACCAAAAGCGATCATCACTTTACTGACTGGAAATATAAGCCTTGCTACTCACAGGCTTCATCCATACATACGTTTTTATAAACCAAAAAAAAAAAAATTTGAAGTTTATATGAAAAGGACAAGGAAAAGGTAAGTAATTCTAATAATTTTAATGACGCAGTTCCCGGTATTCTTTCACATTTATAGATAATTACAATTTGTGCAATATGAGAATTTGTTTGTAAACAATTGCAGCGTTTACATCGATTCCATTGCATCGAAACCGATTCTCTCTAAGTTATCTTATAACGTTGTCAAAAATTTGTAGCTGGACAAAAGGAAATACCGGCAGTTCCAAAGCCTTTAACAATTAATGATAATTACAGAATCGAAAAATTCAGGGAACTAAGGACGAAATGTGAAAATGCTTTAAGAGATTGTCTTAGCGGCCTTTTAGGAAAATACAACGTAAGTCCTTTGAAAATTTGACTTTCTTGGTCTATATAAATAATTCTAAGTTGTAGATGAAAATGTAAAACTGCTTAAGTTGGAAGTGATATTTAAACTTTAAAGTGGGAAGAGTTCATAATGTTATATTAATTTCCATCAGTTAAATTGTTTATTTATTTATTTATTGACCGTAAAGTAGAGTTAAATATATAATGAGCAGTGACTTTTGTTAAGTCGAACAAATCAAGGATTATAAACAAATATTAATACGATGCGAATTAAACGAAAGTTTGTTAACTTAAAAAAAAAAAAAAAAAATGAAATAACAGTCTAATGTAATGTAATGTAAATGTTTTTGGGACCTGAAGAAAGTAAAAAGGAAGAGAAGCTCGAAGCTCAGCATTTTGTTGAATTATTTATATATAAAGTAAATATTAAAATTGAAGCAAAAAGTAATGATATAAAAGATTTCAAGTTTAATTGCTGCGGTTCGTTTTTCAAAATTTTGCTATTTGATAGTATTGATGACGTAGGATTCTATTTCTTTTAAATTATCTTTTTCTTGTATTGGTCGTAATTGTTTTTGTTGATTTTGTTGAAAGCGGATGGAAGGAAGCTCTTAACAGGATTGATGATCTATTGAGAGCAAGCAAAGAATGTTTGTCAATAGTTCGATATGATGATGGATGAAATATTTGGATCTAGCGGACGCCGATCAATTTGTGCAGTCCTTTTGGACCTTTTGAGAAGCAGTTTTGATGGAACTTAGTATCTCAAAATGAAAAACCTAAAGGCCACTTAATGTTGCCAGTTCTTTTGCATCTAAATTTTTGTTTTAAAATGTAAACATGTTGTGTCCTGTTATTATATCTTTGGAATTTAATTGTATAAGTCCAGTCCTTTGTTGAATAATACATATCTAGAGAAACTAATCGTGTTAACATTAAGGTTGAAGTCACATGTATTTCATATAAAACTGTGCATCAGATTCGTTAACCAATTGCCTGCCTCTGCATTTATTTTAGTAACGTTCCTTTGTGCATTTCAAACGTGTGTACAATGTATTAATGCATTCGTAACGAACTTTTGCTTACCAGTTAATTAAAAAAATTTTTTAGCACTTCCAAGACAAATTCAAGATAAGCATTTATAAGCATAGAAAAAAACTCAAGTTGAACCTTTTCCTTTTATTATATTCATATCAAATTTTCTGGCAATGTTCTATTTTATTAAAATTTCTTTTCTTTTTAGTTAGTTACGTCAGTTTATAATTTCAGCATTTGCTCTTGTTTTTTACAAAAATTTTCATTTTTATGGAGTATACCTATGGCACTGCAAGATACCGACGCATTCGTTTGATTTGCAGTTTCGGTAACTTTGATTGTTGTTTATTTGTTGATTTTCCAAGAACAAATTATGCTCCTGTTTAGCGATAATATTCCAAAGATATTAAAAAATTAATCCACGTATATAATGCTAATCTTTGCTCAATATCGGCGTCATGTGTGAAGCATTTAGTAAAAATTTTTTTCATTATATCTTTTCCATTAAAAATGTAAAAATGTGTAATGTATTATACTCGATACGACTGAATCACGTTTGCAAAACTATTAATTCTTTTTAAAGTGGACTATGCTTATCGTCAAATGAAAAACAAGATTTCTATGATTCCGGAAATATTTAAATTCAAAATACATTTACGCCAGATTATTACTATTATCGAAAACTTAAACGAAAGAATTCCCAATTTCGGTCTCCAAACTTTGCGATATCTTAAAAACTCCTTTTTATAGTTTATAATGTTCCTCCATGTATTTCAAATTGTTCTCAATTTCTTGAGAGTTGTGTAGAACTTCTTTTGCGGCGGCTAGGTAAGATTTAGCTTTCAAAATATCACCCATTTGAGCAGTCAGCACAGCCAAGTTGTTGAGCGCTGCACCATTTTGTGCATCTGAAGTTAGACACAATTGTAAGCAACGTTTAGCTAAGTTAAAATCGCCAGTTGTCTAAAAAAATCGTGTTTAAAGGAAAAAATATCTCTTCTTTCAATGCGTAAACATATGTACTTACTATGGCCACAAAGCTTAAATTATACCAGATGTCAGCTTTTTGATCAACAGTTTCAACGGAAACTAAAGCCCTTTGAAAACATGGCAGTACCAAATCAATCTGACCGCCATACAAACAGCACAAAGCAATGTTGCAATATAGTTCAGCTGAGTGGACGCCCAACGAGAGAATTCGCCTAAAATGATATATTTTGTTGAAAAAAAGAAAGACAAATATATGAAAATCGATTATACATTTAT
Organism: Glossina brevipalpis; assembly: GCA_000671755.1. Classification (NCBI taxonomy): domain Eukaryota; kingdom Metazoa; phylum Arthropoda; class Insecta; order Diptera; family Glossinidae; genus Glossina; species Glossina brevipalpis. The sequence continues at coordinate 2,063,611 of KK351015.1, forward strand.
CAAAACACGTTGAAAGTGTTAGTATTTTCTAGGATTTCTTTGTTTATTAATTGTTGGCCGATTGTATACTTCTTTTGCAGGATTCAGCCATACTTAAACCATACCTATAAGCATCATTTTTTTTTTATGTAATTATAATATTTCAATTTCGGAAATTGGAGCAACACGACAAATTTTAGGAATATTATCACAAGCGTACACCACACACCAATTTAATGTTTTGTAAGTTCATCGCAAGAGTACTACTACCTTATGATATTTAGTGTTTCTTTATGTGCATTTATTATTGTCGACTTTTTTTTATATCTCTTGAATCAATAACCAGCATTTAATAATCGCACGTTTACCGTTTATCGCCAAAATAACTTCAATAATAAAGCCAACCAAACCAAGCTCCAATTCGAGAGAAATCATTTGCAATTTGAAAGTTCGCATGCATTTTTAAGTTATGGCTCAGGGTGGAGTGGACAGGCTTCGTGGTACTTCGGCGTTTTTTCGCTTCTATTTCCCTTTTTATATTACTGCCTGAGGGACTTCCTCTTTTCTTTCGATCGTCCTTTTCATAAGAACCTAATGCCTCTGCAAGTTCTAATGTGTATTTGGGTGGTTTTTTTGTGTGCAATATTCACGAATTGATCACTGCCATATCATTCATGCGATAAAATAATCGGATACATCACTTGCGATTTTTGCAATTCATGCTATGTCTACAGAGTCCATTCTATTCCAATATCCGTTCAATTTCGCGAGAAACTTTGTCAATTCTTTGATTAATTGCCTTTTATTTTTTTTTAATTAAAATATAGAGTTTTGTTTAGATGGATCTTGATAGCTTTCATGCAGATTACTTTATCATTATCTGACTTTCATAACCTTGCTTATGTCTCAATAGCAATAGCAATATTGCGAATTCTGTCTTAAATTCAATAAAATTTTCAAATGAAAGATCATAGCTTATTACAGATGACAAGTAATTTTTTTCAATTAGATAAATCACTCCACTTATAATCAGAAAATATATCTCCGAGCAAAACACTTAACTTTATCATCCACCGCATTCAAATCAAAAAAATATAGCTTGCCCGTTGATAGTAATGCTAAGATTTTTGTTCACAGGTGATTTATTGCCTGCTATCGGCCACGCCAAGAGATTTTTTTTAAAAATTAGTAAAACCGATATGTAGACAATTGGAAAAAGTATGCATTTAAGAGTTCATTTTGCGACCAAAAGAATTAATGTTTAATTACGGGACAGACGGTCATCGTTAAATAGATTCGGAATTTGATACTGACCAGTAATACTTACACTTTGTAGCATCTCTGAAGCTTCCTTTCGGTAGCGGGTATAAAAACTGTGAAGTTTACATGTATGTAGTTACACGAAACACTTACCTATAATACATTAGAGCCATTTCTGGATTATTATCATAGAAATAATTCAATGCTATGCAGGCTAAGGCCTCAATATTTATAGGATTCAAACGTGATATTAAACGGTACATTTGCATGCCTTCATCCTCTTTTTCCATGTAATCTAATAAACGTCCCTGCTCTAAACGGAAATTTATATCAAATGGATGCCGGTCTACTGCCATTTGTATCAAATCCATGGCGCGTTGCGGTTGTTTTAAACGCTGGTAGAGTCTTGACAGCAGCAAGTAAGTATCGGGATGCGAAAATAAATTTAATGACTGCTGAAGGTGAATTTCAGCTTTACGAGTGTAGTGCATAGCTAATAAACAGCGACCAATCTGCTGTTGCCACCACCATTCATCACAATTCAATAATGAACGGACCGAAGCTGAAGAGCCGTTTTTTTTCTTGTTCATTGTTTCCACAACAGCCTTGCTAAGCGAGTAGGCCTTTGAGACGTCGCTTTCATGATAGTAGAGGAATTGAAAAAGACTCTTAACTAAAACTTTGCGTTCAGCATAAATGGTGGGATTTAGACGGGAAGCTTGATACAAAACAGAGGTGCTATCGCCAACGAAAAAAGCTGCTGCCGACGCTGCTCTAACACGGGAAGCAGTGCCACACCGCGATGCTGGGCGGTTACCCAATGAAGAAACAGGTCGGTTAAGATCACTAGTGCCAGGGCGTATCTATAAATAGAGTATAAGAGTTAGTATTTCTTAAAGAATGTGTAAAATTAATTTACCATGCCAGTTAAGGGTCTTGTATTTAAATTTGATGTCAAATTACTAGCTTGTTCTTCGGCGGTATTTGACTTAGGACCCGAATTCCCATACAACCCAGAACTTGCACTAGATGCTCTCAGTAAGCTCGTGCTGGGACGTGGAATAAAAGCAGTATTAATTGAAGTACCTGGTCTAGCCGCGGTAGCGATCCGTTCAAATTCCATTTCTTCGTTAACTGTAATAGAACAGAAACGTCGTTTTTTAATTTAGTCTTTATTCACCCATAATTACAAAACAAGTAAGGAAATTAGATTTGGCTTTGCCGAGTGTTTTATATCCACCGCAGTTATATTAAAAAATGGGAAAAAAAACTAAATTTTAATAGGTATGAATGGCATAACACAAGTCCATCAATACGTGTAAATGAGTTTGGTTTCACAATATCAAGGGATGCAAAGGACGGAAAAAAGTTTGTGATGCTGTCTTTACATATCAACAAGGCCTGAGGAAGCGGAAAAATTTTAAGAGATTTCGAAATTCCTCTACACTTCTCCTCTATAATGTCGCATCCTACGCTCCTTTGAGCCAATTGCATTGGCTTATCAATATTCAATATCATCAAATTAATGACGAGTCCCCAAACGGGGCTCTAAAATAGAATATGTTCTCTTCTGCAACATTCTGGAACATATTAAGAAAATACAGATTTTTCGAAACTACTAAGACGATGCGCAGGTCTCCCCTCTGCGAAGCCATTCTAAGAACCGACTCCATGAGTTCCCATTTTCTGAGAAGGCCTGTCTTCTAAATGCAAAAGTGTTGATATAATAACTATTGTTAGACACTCGCTTTTCCAAATGATGGATTCCATCCCAGTGTGGAACTGTGCTCGTAGTAAATATAAAATTGGGCTACTTTTAACGCTAAAAAGATATTTTCGACAGCTAGGTCTTCCAGCAATATGTCAGGGACGACTAAAGTCATATCTAACCAACGAATTTTTTACTTACGGCATTAAAGGCTCAGTTGGCAACGTCTAGTACAATTTCATGGTGATTAAGCACCCGGTGCAATTACTCTGCATTTCCAGAATTTTGAAAAAGCTATTTCCAACTTTTATTGAGCTTCTTGCCGTCAGACCTAATCCTTGCATTGAGTAACCAATCTGAATATCAGGTTCTATCGGACAATTATTTGATATATTCAATATTTAAAACAGCTTATACGAAATCTTCCATGCTTGCAGTAATGCTCATCTCATACAACTAACTGCTTTTATTAAACCTGCAGACTTCACTCTCTAGATTAATATAGATTTAAGACGGCTGCTTTTCTGCATTTGACATTTTCCGCTCAGCTTTTTTAAATTAAGAAAATTTTAATCTACCTATTTATACTTCTAAACAACTAAAGCTTGCTATCATCACGAAAATGATTGAAGAATTGTATTAAGCGAATTGGTATCGGTCATTTAGCGCACAGTACTTGCAAGAGTACTTGTTGCAATGTATATTAGTAGCCGCACGACGTCGTGTAGGTTTTCTGTATTTCATTGTAAATGTTTCAAACTTAATAATAAATCTAATGGTTCGCTATCCTATTGGCGGTATACTCATAAAAACAACGAAAATTCAAAGAAAGGAAAAAATTCGCTCACAAAAAAAGAAAAAAAGTTCAACATAATTGCAATAATAACAACGAAATAGTTATCCATACATTCAAGGTGATTGAACACAATGGAATGTGGGCAGTATACCATTGCGCACAGAGAGCAGAATTTAATGCATTGCAACCATGGTAAGTAACGAAGCAGAAGAAAGGTTTCGAAAACTGCATTTATTTTGTCAGTATGAGCATGTATGCGTTTACACGCATATTACAAATTTATATAATATTTGTATGTAAATCTCTATCCTCTCCGAGCTGAGCTACATAACAAGCAACTATTATATTATATGTATATGGGGCGGCGGTTGTTGTAATGTGGTCAAAAGCGATGTTTAGTGTGTTTTATTGTTGTAATGCATGCAGGCATGGAATGTCGGTCATAATATTGGATTAAATTCTTTTTAAGGTTAAGGTTTATGTTGATCATCATAATTAAAAAAAAGAAATGTGCCTTAACATTATGTTTGTTGTTACTACTTATGAACGTGTGTGCGCGTACGCTTTGCGCTGTCTTATTATTCAGTTGTATATGATTGTGTATTTGTAAGACCATCATGTCATTTTGCGGTTTTTGCTGTTGTGGTCAAGAGTACATAGGAAAAGAATTTACATCATAACTTTAACGATTTATTCACAAGCCTTTCATTCTTTTGTTCGAAAGATTTTTTCTTTTATGTCTTTTTTTCATTTTTCGATGATTTTCATCATAAATTCTTGAAGTTAACACTGCTAAGTGATATTTACGGTCATAAGTTTACATTAAAATCGCTTTTCAGCTACAATTCCGTATACTATATATTTGGCTGGTTATGCATATGCTTAGCATCACAATGTTGCAGACTCTAACGCTAAGATTTCGATTATCGATAACTTGTGTTGCCTTTATGTTTATGAGCGTTCGTTTTACAGCATGATATCTGCTCTAATTTAAAGAGATGAGTAGGGGATAACTTTTAAAAAGTCTTTAGAAACCCGTATTATTGTCGTTGCAGTCTTCGTTACTGTCAACGCAGAATTGAAGTCCGACTTTTGTCTTTTAACGCTATACTACTTTCTATACCCTCCGATAATGTGTCCCCCATACTTCTTATGTAACACCTGCAAGTTTCGGGCCAGGGACAATTCAATATAGAAAAGTTAAGGAATGTATCGGAAGAGGGTACGTCTTTTCAAGAAGACTTCCTTTTTACACAGCCGTTAAGAAGCAGTGGTCGGCTGAGAGCATGGAAGTTAATATTTCGTCGCGAACATTGAAAATATATGGAGAAACATGGAAATATGGTAATGGTCAAAGGATATATGGAAGATTCGGATGGAATTGTACCTACATGCTGCCTAAAGTATTATCTTCACAAAATAATTGTAAGGTAGTAAGCATATCACGGATTAAACAATTTCTGTCTGCTTTTTCTCAATATCGACAGCCGGGAACAGTTTTTCCTGCAACTTTGTGGTGACTGTTACTATTTAAAAGTTGCAAGAGTCTTCTGAATTTCAGGAGCTTTTTAAATGGTGGGGAGTCGCTGATTAAGTTTTCAAATTGAACTTTCAGTGTAGACACGTTAACTTTTATCGACAAGTAATAATATAATAATAAATAAAAGTTTGTGTACGTATGAAATAACCTTCACACCGAAACGTTGCGTTAATCCAGAAAAATTACCTTAAAGGATCGTTTCTTGATAAAAAGTGGATTTCAATTATCCACAAGCAATTTAATTTTTATTGGTTCCACTTCTCCAAAATTTTTTAAAACAGATAATTGCCTTAAAACTGATTAATCGTTTATCAGTAAACTATGCGATAAACATTTGCACGTAACCACTTTTACTCTACGGATTATATTCATTTATTAGGCTTGACATATAGGTACTTACCAACATTGTCACTATCATTGGTTTCTAAATCATCGACGTAGATGCGTTGAGTAAGTGCGCGCATTTTTAATTGCCAAACGCCTTCCATCATCCATGTGGGCATGCTACTGAATGCATTTGCAACATTGTTGCTATGTTTTAGTCGTCGTCCACTCTGATGCTGAGACTGCTGTTGCCTGATGGCTATGCGTTGCAAATTGCTACTGTAACGATTGCTACTGTTATTACTGATCAGTCCTTTGCTATACCCAGTGCTAATGCCACTGATGACGCTGTTTGTTACGGTTGGGATTAATGTTGTTGTTGTTGATTTGATTTGAAGGTCTTCTACTGTTTCAAACTCATCGGCGTCCGGTGGTGTGTTAAACATTTGGACATTATTCTCGTGACCCGCTTGCAACATAACATTGCACACCTTAACACATTTTTCATAATTTCGTCGTCGATACAGCGAGACGGCCCTAAAATATTGAAGTTCCAGTGTCGCCAGTGATTTTTCTACAAGGATTGCATTGGCATTTGCTGTTGTGGTGGCGGCAATTGGAGGCGTCTGTGTATCATCATCATACTCATCATCAACAGCATCGTCATTATTATTATTGACAAGATGGTCATTATTAACAATGGAGCCACTAAGACTTCTTTTAAGTGCTGTTTGGTTGGTATTTGTGTTACCAGCAATGGCCATTGTAGTTGTAGCAGCCGTCAACATATTTTTACGTCCTTAAGTGGTCCGTCCTTCAATTCGTTTCTGTTGATTTTTTTTTTCAAAGTTTCCCTCTTTCGACCTTCTCGTTGCCGTTGTTCTTATAATTTTCACCCGCTTACCGTATGTTTATGTTGCCTTACAATATAATGTTATTCTTGTCGTTCTTTGTGGAATTTCGAGACCGGATGTGTATGCGACTTCTAATTCTCTTCACATTCTGCTTCACATTCCGGTTTTCTTCTGTAGCTTAATATTTTCTTTTATTATTATTGTTATATATTTCTTTACGTTTTGAGAATTTCTTACCTTTTTTTTACATGCATATGTTTGTATATGTGGAGTCAATTAAATTTTATATTAATTTAGATCTATAGTCGTCAACAATTTCAACTTGTTGTCTTTTGTTTTGGAATTAAACTGACTCTTGCTTATGGTTTGTTTTGGTTTTAAGGGTTTGCCTTCGGTCACCTAGGTTTCCAAGGCAAAGCGAGCAAACAAGGATATTTTTAAATAACAGCTGATTAGTTTTCTTTATTATATATTGTATAAATAATAAACCAAGGAAAGAAATCATGGTTTTGTTTGTTGCGTCTCCTATATTTTAAATAAACTTGATTTATTTTGTTTACATATCTGTTCTTGCATCTTCCATCTCGAACATTTGTTTGCCGGTTACAGTCCTCCTTTTTCACTGCTTTTTGGTGAGAAAAACTCTCGATAAATTAACCAAATTAATCCCAACAGCAGTTCCGAAGACGTCAAAAATATATATTAATTTTATTTTTGAAATTTTATATTTGAAAAAGAAAAAATAGGTTCGTGGGAAAACATATGAACAAAGATATAAAATTGTGTCATTTTTATTCATGATGAGAATACTACTGTGCATGAAACAGAAGTTTTTCTTGAGTCAGATGTAACAACAGCTAAAATTTGTTCAGCAGAAGGGCTGGTCCTAGAGGGACGGTTATTACAAACGACCAGCGGTCAAGAGATAATCAGCAACTTGTGACCAAAAGATACAATATGAAAAAAATCTTGCGATTGGACTAAAGGCAGAAAATGAAGCAAGAATTTATTAGAGACAATGGTAAACGAACAGTCATTGTCAGGTCAATATCGTGACATTTTAAGAAGGAATCTTTTCCCAAACGATATAGAAATTACAGGGAAAAATGCACTGTATCAAGAGGTAAGTGAAACATTAGCATTAACAGTAACAAGATATAAAGGGGTAGACCCAGCAGTTCGGTCAGAAATACCCAAGGTCTACAACTCGAATAAACTTTAGGACGTTCTCAGAATACTGAATGAAACAATATTACCAGTCAAAGTTAATGAAATCTAAAATTTAGAAGAACTTGTTGTCTACAGCATTGCAATGACAACAATTAGGACATTTGGAATGAAGACCTCCAGTTTGATACAGAATCATCAATCGATCAGAGTTAAGTCTCCGTCCTAGGGAAAACGATTAAAACTAAAAGTAGAATTTTTACGCGAAGATATTGGCCAAATAAGAGAATATATAAAAACAATGGAAACTGGCAAAATAATAAAAAATTAAACGAAAAAGGTGAAATCTTTATACACAAATATAAAGTTTATACAGGGATTGATACTTAATGAGACTGCTACGACACTTGGGAAAGGTTTTCACAGAAACCTAAAGACTACAAATCAAGTAGAAACCGGAAACAATACCTTTCCCAACAGAATTCAGCTGGAACAATATTGGAAGCAATTAATACCGCCGCCTAAAAATTGTAATCACAAAGTTGTACGGCTAGACACACTACGCAAACGAATAAGTACACTATATGTGAAAAAGATCTCAGAGGTTGGAGAATTATAAAATGTATTATTAGAAGATCCTGACTTTTTTTACATTTTTTAAATTTTATCTACACCGCTTCATACTTAAGCTCTTAAGTTCAAATACAAATTTATCTCAGCTCTAATTTTCTAATATTTCGTTTAGTTCCTTTTGAGTTTTCAAGTAGGCTAAGTCCCTATTTTTTTATGAACCAGTGTTTCAATAAATTTTGCAATTAAGTTGATGAGGTGTTTTTGTGCTTCTTTAGTTCAATCAGCACTTTATAAATTTCGAATAAATAAAGCCGAACATTCGAGAGTGTGGGAGTATTACTAGAAAACGCTATGAACAACAATTAATGAAATTAAATAATTAAATGAAAATTGGTTACAATATGATAAAAAGAAAAAGTTGTGCTCTCAGCAAAAGGACGCTTGATCTCATATTAAAAACCTATTCAGTTATGATGAACACCTAAGATAGGATCCATATTCTATCAGAAATATTTTAAATAATGTATTTGTCACCTTTTTGCAACTATACCAAAGGAAAACAGTTTTCACAAAAAAAGTCTTTAAAATTAATATTGATATGCACCTTAATAATTTACACAATTGTCTTCAATATGTTCTTACATCATACTTTTTTAACTGAAACTTTCCACGTGCAAAAAAAAGAAAATCTTAACATGTTACTACAATTTATTTAGTTTGATGAAATGAATTCTCATTAAATTAATCAGCTTATTTTGAGCAATCTCGTTGACATATCATTAATGAGATGTTTCTGTTAAACGAATGTTAAACTTCTGTTATGACGTTTCGTCTCAATTTCGTGTTCTGAACTAAACTTACTGTGCTATGGAGAGTTAAAAAAATCTCTCAACTCTGTGACGTGCTCTTGAATCGGTCACTGCTCATATGTTTTAATAACAGAGCAAAGCATAATAAGATAATTTGTCCGCATTTGAAAAAAACATGAAAGAAAAGTGTTTAAAAAATAATGAATAATTGCAATGTTTTTATATGATTTTGTGGAAGTGAGTAAATGAAGGTGGATATAAAAATATTATTTCTTTAAATTATTTATTTATCAATCAATTTCATTAGATTGCATCGTAAAAAGTTGCTGAAACAGTTAAAAGATAAGAACGCCCCGTTTTAGCTCCTTCGCTCTTCAAGCAATTTTTTAGACTTCGCAAAATCTTGCTATGGCTTATTACGAAGAATTGTGTATGAGATTCAAGAAAATTCGTTTCCATTTGGAATTTGGCCAATAAACGTGTATTCTTTCTAAAAAAGTGTTTTTACTTATCAATTTGAATATAGTTCTTTTCTTCATCACGCGGTATTAGTTCCGTTTTTTCGCAGTACTTAGTTTGACCACAGTGGCCGGCCAATTATTGCTCTTATTTTGCCCTATATAGAGCAATTTTCAAAGTTCAATAAAAAATCTTTCCGAAAGCAACTTGATATAAGCTATACATCTTTGAAAAGGGTATTCATCAAAGATTCACGCAAGACAAGTTTCGTTTTTTCGCAGCTTTTGATTTGGCCACAATGGGCAATTAAACTTCCGTTTTTTGAATGTCATATTTGACATAGCAGAAAAACTTTTTTAATATCAAATTTTATGTAATTAACAAACATTGATGTTTCGTTTATTATATTCGTTCCAAAAAGTTCCAAAATAGTGATATTTTAACTGTTAGTCGCTTAAGAGGTTTCTGTTAACAGTTTTGGTTTGCAACTTTGCTAGTTATATTTAAATATAATTTCACGCCATTACTCCCATATGTATTTACAAATTTTTCCAAAAATCTGATATAAAGAGAACAATCGAAGCATTTGACTTCACACAAATTGCAATGCCCAGAAGGCCTGGTTTTGAAACATCGTGACAACTGTATGTGAATAGAATGGGATATTACAATTTAAATGTTAAAACAGTACGTTGATTAAACTTAAAAGTGCATGATGATTATATTCATTTCTTTTGTTCAGAAGATTCCCGATCATAAACTTAGGTTTTTGCATATCATTGTAAAGTTCCCGGCGTGTTGCCATAATTGAAGCATATGCATAACTTCAAATTGTATTTGATATTCATAAATAACCGATTCCTTTGACGAAACCACCATCGATAGCACTTCAACTGACTTCCAAAGAGAAGGGAAAATTATAAACCAATTATGCAGACACCTTGCAATTTTATGTAAAATAAAATAAAAAACAAAAAAGGAAAACATTTCAATAACTTCATTTGTAAAACTTAAACTCGAAAATTTAATTTTTATTCTTTATGTCTTTCGCGAGTTTTCTGACAGCGTCAGCTAACCCTTCTTGGCTTTTTTCGAAGATTTCGAAAAATTTTTCTTGATTTTTGCGATCAAGCTCTTTACTACTTTCTTTAATACTTTCTAAAAAGTAACTTATGATAAAATACTGCAATTGCTCTGGGGTGCTTCTTTGATACATTTTTTGACGATCTATACACAAACAACATTGTGAGTGTATTCTATAAGGACTTCCGCAGGGTCTAATCCGAAAAATATTAATTTTCAGAACAAATGGAACGTATGTGTTCAATTTTTAATTGTTTATTGAGGAAAAATTAGTCTTAGGAGCTAGTTTTTATGTTTATAATGAAATGTTGAAATTACGAAATACAAACAATTAGGAAAGAAAAGCCAGCAGGTATTAGTGGGTAGCCTTGGTGAACTTGTTGTTGTTTTACCTAAATCCGTCGAAGTCGCGGTGTCTGATGTAGGACTTGGCAGAAACTACACACTGGTATCTAAAAACGGAGAAGCGGAAAATCTGATGACAGTGCAGAGGAATAGAAAGGATTTTCGCTTGATAGGTCCGAAGGGCAGTCGGGCAAGAGCGTGTTTCACGATTGCACATGCCCGACTGACCACGTCCTCTACAAGGTAAAGGAATGAGGTTACCTTACTGCTTGGCCGCTGTCGAATTACAGAAAGGCTTACTTCCATGTTCGATGCTTCTATACTTTTTTTAGCTGCCCCGACTTGTTGGCTCTTGATTCCTGGTAAGGAAGCAAGGTGCTCCTTTATATCATATTAATTTGTTGATATAATAATCTGCTTTCAATTCGATGCATCTTAAAACCCGCAGTATTTTTATTTTTTGATACTTTAATCTGTAATGTTAACCAACAGCTCTGTTTTAGCGTAACATTAACGTTGCAAGATATCGTTTAAACAAACACAAAGTATATGTTTTGCTGAAAGATTGTGTTTAAAAATGCAAAGGTTATACAAAGATCTTTCACGGATCCGTTCTTATGTTACGATAACTCCAACAAAACGAATTCTTTCAAACATTTTAATTTTGAATACGTCGATAGCCAGTTAGATATAATTGCGGTTAGATTTAAGTTTAAAACACGATCAGCGTGGATGGCGATGCCACCGTACTTTTTGTTAATTTTTAAAAAAAATTTTTCTTTCAACATATGTCTGAATAATGTCTGCGGTCTTCAATTATTACTATGGGAACATTGAAGTCTATTTATAGAGAGAATACGTGTTATTTAATATTGCGCCACATCCCGTTTGGATAGCGGACAAATATTTTTTGTTAGGGTTTTTTATAAATTTAGAATTTCAACTATTATTTTCCCGGAGTTGGAATTTTTCCGTAATTTGTATTTTGAATTTGTTTTTATAAGTAAGAAGAACATTAGCATGGAAAATGTACACGTTTGAGCAATCAAACCAATAAGCCAATCGCAGTTAAAATATGGTCAATCGCACTGGGATTTGATCCCGGTTATGCCAACTTTATAGTTGCTTTTCGACTTTTATTTATAGGGCACCGAATGCTTATTTTTCGGATTATACGATTCTACAATGTTAGCTAAGTAAAAAAATCATGTTTGGAAGTATAAATTATTTCATCTTATTTTATTTTATCATATAGAAACCTTGGTATACATAATAAATTAATTAAGTGATACACGTGTGCGCAAAAGCTTTTAAACTCGAACAAGCGAGGTACGGTTCGAAATTCGTGTTTTTAGAGAAGAGTTACTTATGTTATAATCATCTGGCTATGTTATCACCAGTTCATGTAAATTAATCCTTTCATGTTAATACGATATTTTTACAATGTGAACTTTTTACGTCTATATTTACATCCATAAGCAGAATGAATTTTCAAAATTTATCTGTTCCGCAATGGCAATTAGAGGTGTAGTAAAGAGTTCTTGTAAATATACTATATATCGTGTACATGATAGTTTTACGCTGATAGGTTTTCAGAAATTCGGCTTAAACTAAATACAATTTTTTTTGTTTGTTTCTTTTTTTTAGCACATTGCAGAATTTTAGATTAACAACATAAATACAACGTAACAATGTAAACAATTGTTGTCATTTTGTCAGTGGGCGATAAACTATAAGCAAACAAAAAATGCAAAAATAAATGTAATCTAAGCTTTAACCGCAACTATGTGTTATAATATAACCTCACCTATCTTGCCAACAATTGACTCATTGCCTGTCTGACTGACTGAGTGACTAGTATAAGAGAGATCGGCATTTCTTATTTCTATTTAATTTTATATAGTAATGTGTGCGTTTTATAATAATCAAGCGCAAATAAGAGCCCAATTATTCACACACGCCTATATACCGCTAGACTGCGAGCAACAACAGCAAAGTTAAAATTTGTGTGACGTTTGACAACCTTCAGAGTTAATGGAGCAATATTTGAAATTTAAATTGTTCGCGCGTTAAGGACAAATATGGTGGGTGTAGGATTTTTGTTCTTTTATGCTTTTTTGTACCCTGCGTTGAAAGACAGGGATGTACTAAATTTATCTTGACGGTTGTAACACTAGTATTGGGGCTATGGATCCCTGATCAACTTAAGATTCTAGATTCATTTATGTACATAACCATGTCCTATGGTTCGCCTCTTAAGCAGACGAGAATTTAAAATGGAATGGGAAGCTAAAGTTGGTGCATATCCATATGAATTTATTGGCATAATCCATTTTTCTTTATAAGTCTAACTAAAAAGGATAGACAATAGTTATCTAAGCTATATATTGATCATATAGCAAACAGTAGCAGTGGTGGCCATTTAAGGTCATGGCGTGGAAATGATCAAATTAACTTCTTCACAATTCGTAGAACAGCTTTGAAATTATTGGGATAATAGGTATACTTTTTTTTATTGCTTTCTTGCTAAAAGCTCGCCAATTGAGCTAGGAAAATAGGAATAGGAACATCTTTTTATTAGATATATTCGGGTCTTTGAGTCACATTTGAGTTCTTACTCATGTTGGATCTTTGAATATTTACTAAAAGCTTAAAATGCAGTTTTCTTGTTAAGCTGTGTAACCCTGAGAATTCTCTTAGGCAAACTCATCGAATACTCTAATCAAGATAGGTCAAGATCCAACCCCGTTTTTTTTGTTTTCAAGAGTATCCCTATGTGTAACAAACGGCTTATTTCAGATGTTATGCCGCTATTTTTGGACTTTCAATTCAAATGATTCCGTTTTGTTTATATGATACCTAAGAATTTCAGTTCAACATAAAATCATTCCATTCATTTAAATAAGTTGTTAATCATTGGATAGGCTGACAACAGGGGCAGAAAAAAGCGTTTTTTTTTTAAATAGAAAAAAAATATAAAATTTTAAGCTTGACACAAATTGGTTTTGTACTTAAAAATTATATTTTTTATTCAGTTATGTATGCATGAAAATAAATGGTTGAGATTTTTCTGTGATATCGCTATTTGGGCGTGTATTGTGTTGCCATGACCAATATTTTTCTTTGCTAAGCTCTTAATTATATAAAAATATTTTAAGTATTTTATCTTAACTATAGAGAGTTTTTCAATTTTAATATCAAGTATTTGTTCGGGTGGTTATTCGTTGAATATTAAAATATAAGTTAAAAGCAATCTCTGCATAAAAAGCGTTTCTTGTAAAGCATTAAGAAAATAACGCATTAATGCGTTGCGACTTTGGGCATATTTTCCTCAAGAAATAACAAATTGTAAACGGTTCAGACGGTTGACCTTCAAGGTTGCCATGATCATTGCTTACGCCAAATTTAGATCAATGCCTGCCGTAGTTTAGACCGAGTTGAGAACAACATCTTAAAATTTGTATTTCTTAAGGGTCTTTATTGTTTTGAGCACTATAGCATTTTTTAAAAATCACATTTCTAATAGTTGGACGGAGAAAGGGAAATAATTCAAAGTCATATTTGCTTTATGTGGAGTGAATACAAAATCTCTTAATACCTTGAGCGGGCTGAAAAATCTAGTGCATATGTACGGGTCAGAGAAGGTTACGAAAGGTTTCTATATTTTTTTTTGGAAATTTTGAATTTCGTTCCTTTTTATTTTTTAAAAGTAAATCCTTTACATAATGCTTTCATTTATATATTTAATCGGAAAATGTTAGAAAATTCTACTTTGGAAAGCAACCGTTTTTAAGCTCGTTAATCTCCAAAGAGATATCCAATCTATTCGCAATTCTTCAGATTCCATTTAATCCTCATTAAGTTTTTGAATGTTTCTTTTATGTATATCGCACAAAGTCTCATTGTCCCTACCGAAGATTCGTTGTGTCTGTGTGAATATAGTTGGACTATACTGCTTAGTGTATTACATTAAAGTTTACGAAAATGTACATCGAAAATCTCATGAAGAACTTATATGCTTCATCAGACTAGATTAATTTTAATTTGTTTAAGATAAAGTTTAGTTTAAATATTTGCTAGAAGCATTTCTACCCAGTTTCTTCACAAGGCAATGAGTATCCAAACTTTACTGGCAACCATTTCATAATTTTCAAAAACAAATAAATAAAGTCTGCAGTGACGAATCTTCGCAAAATTCATTGTTTGTGTTCTACTTACGAAATTGACCTTCCAATGAATGTATGCAACGAAATTGTTCATTTTACAATTGATTGCGACATGAAGTGAATGCTTTTTAAGCAAGTAAACCAAATAAAAGTTTTATGCAATTCTGTCTTTAATTCAGAGTATTCTATTGCGAAAGTAAACAAAAGCAGAAAAAACTGCACAATTGAATATATTGTCATTTTAGAAGAAACCAGTAATAGCAACAAAAATAAAAATAATAACAAGTACGAGAATTATATTTGGCTGCAGC
Organism: Glossina brevipalpis; assembly: GCA_000671755.1. Lineage (NCBI taxonomy): Eukaryota > Metazoa > Arthropoda > Insecta > Diptera > Glossinidae > Glossina > Glossina brevipalpis. The sequence continues at coordinate 2,078,985 of KK351015.1, forward strand.
CGAATTTTTTATACTCGCCAGCTTTGTGGGTGGGCTTGACGAATTTCTCCGCCTTTTTGCATGCCCTCTAGAATATATGGTAACGAATTTTTATCGTTGTATCCGTGGTATTTAACAATCAAAGCTTCCTTTTGAAAGCAAATTAATGTTGCTTTGAAGGTGTGCCTTTGGTCCATTTACAATCCTAATTTGGTTGCAAGAAGTTTCAATGTATTCACCAAATTTGAAGTCAACATTTTAGTTTTTGCCAAAAATGTGTACCACAAATTGGCAGGCCAAATGGATAAGTGGAAGGACAGACATGATCGATCAGGAACCTATGTAAATTATAGCAATTTTGAAATTTTCTTATGGCCGTTGCAAACGCTTTGACAAAATGACTATGCCTCCAGCCACTCGATGGTAGGTATAGAAAAAGCATATACATTGCAATGAAAGGAAATTAGAACAAGACCAACGAATGCTTAAAAATTTGCGTAGTTATCAATGGCATGCCGGCATAGATCATCATCCAAAATGCATTTTAAATTGCATAAACTTGCTTGTACAAAAAATATTGAACTTTCCGATGCGCTAAATCATATACGCAAGCACTGACTTTTAAGACTAATCAACACTACTTCTTATTCTAGGCTTAATAATTTTTACAGTACTTAATGTAATAGATAACGACGAGTGATAAGTGCGGTGAGTTGTCATATTTGTAAACGAAACTATACGTCCTTAGCTGGACGAATGCAATGTTGCTTAGAAATGTGTTTAATGACATTTCACTGATAAGTATTAATTTCCCGAGGCATTGGATCTTCTTTTATTTTATTTTTTCAAAAGAAAACCAAGTGAAAGAAATGTAGATTATATTCTAAGTGGTAACAGCACCATCATATCTAACAGATTGTTCGCATTCCATTTTAAAAAATCATTCGATTCTTATCGCAACTGCTTGATATAGTATTTGTGTGCATACTCGTATTAATGACATTACTCACTTAATAGATAAGATATACAGCAATATATAAGTGAGTTCGTGTATTTTATTTAGCAAATATTTTGTGCTTGTCATGAACTACGCATACCAAGTCATCTCTGCTCATGTGTTTATCTATATTTATACGTACGTTTATATATAAGCGTATATGAATGTAAGATCGTTTTACAAATGTATGTGTAGAAATTGTAAACAGTTTGTATGCGTGTGTGCACATGTGCACTAGTGTAAAATTTAATTCGAAAATATAATAACAACAACCAACGAAGAATTATTCGATCAGAAAACAAAAAACAAATCAACATTTGGTACTAATACGCTAAGAGAACTCATCGCTAACATATGCGAAAAAAAATAAAATTAAATAAAAAAATTAAGTAAATAAATAAATGTTTATCAGATTCGTCCCTCGTTTGTTTGGTAAATAAGTAAAAACGAAAAAAAATGCCAGCATACATTTTCTGAAGTTCAGATAACACATAAACCTCTAATGAAGTTTCAAACATACTTTGAGAAGAAAATGTTATGATTTGTAAGCACAAAAATAAAGAACACTAAATTTCTTTCCAAATTTTTCAAAAAGAACTGGTCTTTTACATCCTTAACCTATAATATTTAAAATACTTTTTCCTTTGGATCCAAGAATTCATAGTATTCATAGTTTCTTTGGCATAAATTCTCCCTTTTGTTATATAAAAAATTTATTACGTTCGGAGAAATTTTATGAAAAATCCTTTATATGCCTTGCTTACGCTATTTTTTGGTGCGTATGTACGGTGATATACGATAGATATAACTTGAAATCTTTGCCCGAAATTTTAAAATATTTAAATATTTTGTATTCGCTTACTAGTAACTAATAATAATAGGCTAATAACTTATAAAAGCTCAAAGTGAACTTGGATAAATTTAAAATATTTACAATGGCTAGCTGACAATACTTTTTCCTTCACATTCCTTAGGATACCTTTCTAGGTTACAATTTTGCACCTAAAATATTCAATCAAAACTTTTCTAAAAATAAGACTCAAGATCGTTATTAAATTTTATGCGAAAAATTGTTTTAAAAATTAAAAAAAAGTGTTTTTTTTTCGAAAAAACATTGGCTATAGATTCGTCAAATATTTATTTTCTGAAAAATCTTATAAAATTTTGAAGGTGCAGTTCAAAGCACTCAAACGAGTTAACTCCAAAAATATAATTTCGATATCTTTCTATATCTTAACAATATTGAAGACTCCTCTCAGAATACACATCACTCAATCAAACGTTTTGTCATTATTCCTTTTTCTCTTTATTGCCTTCTATCGTTTATCGCCTTCTTCACGTTTAACAGGATTTGCAGGGTGTATGTGAGATAAAAACTGATAATATGTGACTTCAGTTTAGGAAATTGCAGGCAACTCAATGGAAACAAACGTTTATTATTACTAAAAATTAAAGTTCTCAGAATCTAACGCTGAATATGCGATATTATAGTGGTCACCGATTCATTTTTTTTTATCAATAAAATATTCCTTAAATTGCATATGCTGCTAAGAACGTAGTTATTACTTATATTTATATTGAACTTGTTAGAACAAACAAGCAAAAACCTTTGGATCGAGAAAGGCCTACCATAGCTTCGCCTAATACAATCTCTTTTTCTATTTTCGTAATAAGATATCAAAATTTGTTTCCATGCAATGAGATATTCCTATATGAAACGGATCCCACCGATATGGATCAAATTTAGGAAAATTCATTAGTAAGGAAATTGAGAAAATTAAAATTTTTTTTATATCACGATTTTTTCCAAAAAAAAGCATTATTCATTATGCGAAGTGGCTCGATACAACCCTTTTTCCAATTTCGTAAAATTGCTACCTGTAAATGGAGTAAGATGGACTTCAAACACAAAACAGTCAGAGAGATAAACTTAAATAGACTCAGAGTAGATCGATGTAATGAAAGGTAAGTTTATCTTAAGTAATCCCGAGTGTTACAAACATTCGCACAAATCTAATGTAACCACAGTGGGTTAGGGTATAATTAGACAGTTCTTCGCCACTTTTTTGGCATTTGCTATTTTTTTAACGATTAGACATAAGTTCTCCCGATTAGATTAAAACCACACGAATAGTTCGTTACGGCATCACATTATTTGACCCACACGCAGGAGCCTTCACATTTTTCTAAACAACTTAACAAAAAAAATTCGTATTTTGATTTGTACTTTTTAAAGAGAAATTGCGATTATTATAATAAATGTTTTCATTTTTTTAAAACAAATTTCGAAAAATGGAAATATTTTTAATGAAAATGAATTTTACAAAGTTTCAGAGAAGCTTGTAAATGCAATATTTTTTTTTAATAAGAAATTTAATGAACTAAATTATAAATGCTTCGAGATATTGATGGTAATAGTTAATAGACAAAGCAGTACAGAGTATTCATAAATTCTCAATTGCGACTATAAAAACATGAGAATATTGCGGCTGAGAACATCTGCTACAATAACTGCATCGAAACAATTTAGAAAAATTGCATTTGGCCGCGATGCGATATGGGCATAAGACACGTCATAAGTCCAGAATTAAAATGAATTGAACATTGCACAGTCTTACATTGTAAAGATTTTTTTTTGTTATAAAGATTTTGAGGAATTCTTGGTGATATCATAAAATAGTTAAGCATATCTATATACACATCGTACATTTTATGCTAATTCCTTTAGCTTTATTTTCTTATTCTTTTACGCTTTTAAGAAGTTTATTCTATAAATCTTATAGCGCACTATACACGAGAATATTTTTGTTTGTGCTTTCTTTCATTAATAAACATTTTATGATTAAAGCACTACAACATCGAAAGGAACAAAAAAAAATATACAAAAAATGTCCATTAACTTTGATTATAGGTCATTAATCAAAAATCCTCTTGTACACAAAATATAATATTTCATACCTTCAGAAAATGGAAAGAGGTAACTAGAGAGGAAAAAACTGTCCGTGGACATACGCATACTCATTTATAAAGGTTTTTATATATACGCAGTGCTATGATGCAGTTAAATAAAAGTAGATATATATTTGTGGATATGTAAGGCAGGAAAATGTGCTTTATATTCTTTCCTTTTTTTGTTTAACAAAAACGAGTAGCCACAAATTTCACATCCCAACACTCAATGAGACATATACACATGCACGCGCAGACACATATATGCATGTGGACACCAAAATCAAAAACAATCTTGCAAAATTGTTATTATTGCTAAAGTTGGTTGTTGTTGTTTGGTTTTTTTAAATTTATTTTTTTTTTTGCTTTTTTGTTGTTTTATAATATATTTTGTATTTAAGGCAATTGCAAGACATTGCAATGACACGAAGAATGCAGCCGCATGTTAAAACTTAAAGGCTGATTTTTCGTAGTTGTTGTTATTTTATTTAATTTTATGCTTCTGTTGGTGGTTGTTTATGAGCGGAGCTACCAATGGTTGTTATGCTTTTTTTCTCTTGTTTTTCTTTTTCTTTTCATTTTTTGTTTTTTTTTTCTTAAATTTTTTTGTGTTACGATAAGTATTAGTGAACATGTTACTTGTGCTCTCATGACCAGACCACAGCATCACATGGTATTGTGCTATTTATTCTGCTTTACTCTGCTTTGCAGCTAAAGACCGCTGCTGCTTTTGTTGTTGTTGCTGATATGTTTTCACTACAAAAATCAAGCGCACATTAAACACCAAAAACTGCTACTGTGCAGAAATTGTTAATAGTATTTAGTGTTGTTGTCGTTGTTATTGTTGCTCTTGCTTTTTAATGTGTTCACTATTTTATGTGTATCTGCTCGAAATAAAATCTACAAAGAAATGAAAAAGAAACAAGCAAGACTTAAAGCATAAAATGTACACAAACAAAAACCACATCTAGTTAAAAAAATTTTACTATACATACATACACTTATACAGTCACATAGAGAATACATTTTATATATAAATTCGGTTTACGTTTCTGTTTCTCTCTATTTGTGCTAAGAATTTTTACTAAACAAAAAAAAAACCAAACTTATATGATCGGCAGAAAGAAAAGTAACAAATAAGTAAGAAAGTAAGAAAGAATAAAAGATGCACTAACACATGCAGCATCGTACACACTCACATCGATGCTTGCTTTAGGCCAATGGATCTTAAAAAAACTGCAAAGTTTTGTAAAACGTATACACGTGCTCCTACCCATTCGAACATTGACGTTCTTGCTGGTGTTATTGTATTTGGAGGACAATATTGTATGCGCACGCGCGCATATTTGTAGCTCTGCACACGATACCTTTATGTATGTGTCTGTGCAGATGCATGTTAAATTTTCTATTTGCATATGTGTATAGAGTGCATAACGTGGCAGAGACGATTTCTGGTTATTCTTGCGAAAAGAATTAGCGATCAGTCTTACATGTGTATGTGAATCTTGATCGTCAGAGACGTGGCATTCTTTTAGATAATTAGATTTGTTTACATTTAATATGCTGAATTTTTAAATTTAAATTTCAAATGGCGATGTTTACTTAAATCGGGGCACTAGCGCTAAATTATTTTTAAAACTAAAAGCCATCGTAAATGCTTAACAAGGACCACAAACTGACATATGCAACGGGGTACAAATTATCAGCTCAGTCAAGCTATCAAATGAATATTGTCGTTATTTCTTAAACAATATTTACGAACTGTTAACGCCGTGATATTTTTTTGGAATATTTGGGATTGTCTATCTTGACGACAATAACAAATAATTTTCTTAATAATAAATTATCTTGAGGTAATCATTTTTAGCCTTTTCTTGCAGGCCTTCTGACCTCCTGTGAAAACTGTGTGTACTTTTTATGCTCGTTACTGTTCTTCATTGTTCTTCTGGCTCACAATACTAAAACATGTTCACATTTCGAGATGATTTAACGCCGTCTGTCTCTACCCAATTACCTCTACGTCGGCTGTGTATTTTTATAAGTCTTAAGGTTACAAAAATTGATCAAAAAAGATGAAAATAGATTTATATATTTTCAGTTGATGAATGCAGATCAATTTTGATTATAAGTGTGATCCACCAAATTTAGAAATAAGTTTCACGTTACGTGGGTGAAGCAGCAAATTGACCTTCCATTCGTGTAATTTTACATTTTTTTGGGTTCCCGGCTTCATCGTCATCCAAGCTGGTATGGCCACGTTATAATTCAGTTGTACAAGATGCTGCGGAGTCTGTTATATTTTAGATTATTTTATAAAAAAAAAAAAAAACTAAAATATCTCCTTTTCAGTGCCTTACAGCAGAAGCTGTAGTTTACTATATGGACTGTACTTCAAGCATCGATTTCCTTATACGTACAAATTCCAACTGAAAGGGTGGAACAATTGAGTGAATCTACGATTTATCATATGCCTGATGTTTTGCTTTAAATGAGAACAACTTCGAGTCAGAAAATATTACTTGTAAAGAAAATTTGTGATTACGCTTCTGTTTTTATTTTATTTCCTATAACGCAACAGCAACAACTGCAACAGCGATAACCTTGTTGCAAACGAAGAAGAAAAAAACAGAGAACCTTGATTTGCTGTTGTTCTTATTGTAGTATTCTGTATTTCTTAAGAATTTATTTAGAACAGAATTTCAACTGCTTTAGATACTTTCAGAGCGGTTGTTCGGTTTTTTTTTCATTTCTGTCTTTTTGTTGTTATTTTTCATATTATTGTTGGTGTAAAGTTAAATTCCTTTAAAACGAACATCAGGAGTAAAAATAAATGTGAAGCGTTTGTGTTGTGTTGCTGTGTATTCGTGGCTGAGATCATGTTGCTGCCCTCTGAGGCATTTAAGTTAAATGCCCGCATAAGGAATGTCTTAACGAAAGGTTCCTTGGTGTACTGTTTTCTTGCTTGGCAATGACGATGGTAATAAAATTTCTGATAAAAAAAATCCAACTAAAGGGAGAAGCAAAAAAAATGAAGCAAAGGTTGAAACTGAATGTGCAACAGATTTTGCGCGCACGTTGTATTTTTATTTTCATTGTTTTTTTTTGCTTTTTTGGTTTTAAGACGCATTTCGTCACTGATCATATAACCACACACACTTACACAAACTTACAATGATAATGAAAAAGATGCCAAAGATGGAGTGAATTTAACGACTGGTTTCGCCGTCCTTCCATCCTTCTGCCTTTGCTTGACCGTTGACTTGCTTAGATGGATAGTCGGTTGAATAGATGGCTACGTGATTACATTTACATGCACATATAAATTTCTTAAAAATACACAGACACACATTATTGAATGGATGCGAAAGGCATGCCAACGTTTGATATAGCATAAAGACACTTACTCTCTAGAAGATAGGCGGAGGAAGGCGAAGAGGCTGGTTGCTTGCATGGTAAGCACGCTGTTTTGATGCAGCTTGCTGCTCATTTGACTTTATAGCCGCATTGCTGTGCTGTGCGCAGCTCTTGTTTTGGTTCGATTTGGGTTTGGGGTATGTTTGGTATGGCAGTAACAGCTCTTGATATGAAGTGAAAGTAGGGTACGCAGATTAGTGTACGTTGCAACAAATAAACAGTGCAGGCGTACACCAAAAATAAAAATAAATTGTTATACAAAAGGCCTCTCTCTCTCAATTCAATGAAATAAGCTACCAATAAGCATACGATACAGTTACAGAACAACTACAAAAAACAATCTTAAATTGTATGAATTTGAAATTAATGTTAACTAAGATACTTGTAACTATTAAATTCATCAGTTTGTAATTTTGCAATTGTTGTGAGTTCTCCGCACTTAATTCTCTTCACATTGAAAAATTTTCAAAAGCTGAAACTCGTTTTTTTCGTTTATTTCTGGCAAAAATTTACCATCAAAGAATACAACAATAATAACAAAGTAACGTTCTTTGGGCAAAATGAGACATTCTTCTCTTGATTTGGGATTTTTCACTTTTTTCAAATAGTCTGAAAAATTTCAAAAATTCTAAGTGGTCTTCAATGATATATTTAATATGATCATTGCCTCTTTGATAATCTTTATTCACCCTACATAAACCGATATAATGTAATAGCAAGTAAGGTAAGTAAAAAATTGTATTCGGCTGTGCCGAATCTTTCATACCCACCACCTCTATCTTAAAGAAAGAGGGAAAATCTAAATTATAACAGGAAGGCGTGTGAGATTTTTTTTATTTTAATTGATTACCGTGGAAAACAACCAGCCATGGAATACCATTCAAAACATTCAAAACAAAACGGCCAGAAAACAGACGTGCTTTCAGCTTATTCTGTAAGCGTGGCCTGTGGTCGATTTGAATCATTTTCTATAGCAGCGTATGTGAAGCAACTTCCGATTTTGAGGCGATATCTTCATTTTTGCGGCCAGAAGAATGTTTACCACAGACATTAAACTGACGGACAGACGGGTATGCCTAAATCAATTCTAAAAAAATATATACACTTTGTGGGATCTCTGAACTTTGCTTCTAGGAGTTACAAACCAAATGACAAATGCAATAATCCTTCACTTTCGATGGTGGGTATAAAAAGAAAACAGAAATTTAACTTCGAAAACAATGCTACATATTTTTTATACCCACTACATTTTGAATGAATTGGAACTTGTAGAATTTTGCATACTGTCACGGCTGTTTCCAAACTGGACTTATAGCCCATAGCGGGCTTTGTTACCTGGGCATGACGTTCTTCGACGTTCGGCTGGGTTGGGTTATATACGTTATGTTCGTGTCTTTGCTAAGATAATTAAGTTGGATGGAACGATTCGATGAGTCTTAGTGCTTATGCCAAGAAATTAAAGGTTTGGGTGACGTTTTTGATATTGTTACGAAAATCACAAACTGATAAAGTACGCCTGGAGCAAATTTGCCGAAACATATGACAGGAAAAATCCATTTTATGTGATATCTGGCGCGGTCATAAAAAGGCGCATTTGCAGCTGTCGATGAAAACAAAGATTGACAACAATTTCCGTGAACTTTATCAGGTAATGGCAGTAATGAAATTCAGGTAATTCAGCAACGAGATATAGCAGGAAATTCCACAGCAAAGGATTAGCGGGTATAGAAGAATGAAACAAGTTAGTTGATTAACAGTATTACGATTCTCGACAAGAAAATTAATTTTACTATTAAACCTCATCATCATTTCGTGCGTTGTGTCACTTCCTATATAAGGGATCACAGAAAAACTAACTTGGAAATTTGATATAATTTTTGGGGAACAATTCGATTGTCATATAATGCTTTTATGTTGAAATGATTGTTCAAAGCTGGAGTATAACTCAGGGAAATTCGAATCGAATTCAAGCCAAAACACAATTCCCTTCGAGGCCAGAGGACAGTCAGGTAAGAACGTTATTGCACGCTTACATATACCTATCTGTCCCGAACAAGGGAAAAGACAGATATTATAAAAAGTCTTCCTTACCTCACTGCTTGGTTGGTGTTGAATGAAAGAGAGATTTCTGCAATGTTCGCGGTTTTTATTTATACCTTTTTATCTGCCCCACTACCTATGCAAAGCTTATTTGTATACACAAAGTTATAGAGTTTTCTATGTGTTTGTTTGTGTGCTTAATAACTAATCTGAATGCATACAGCTGTAAAATAACGGTAAGAACCGGTTTTATATAGTCAAGAGTACAGTTTGTATATAATAATAAAGAAACGATATATATATATATATATACGTTTATGTACAATCAAAGTAAAAACGTCTATATTTATTTACCTACAAATAATTAATTTCATATGGCAAAATTAGTAAGGAAGCCGATGCTTATTACTCCGCAGTGGAAATGAAGTTACAGGTTATCACTATATGGATGATGCTTTGTGACTGCTATAATAACTGCTTACCCGTGGTCGTTCATGCAGGAAAAGTTTTTCTGAAACGATTGGCAGTTGGGCGTATCTGACGTTGGAGTTGCAGTGCTTACGGAATTGTGCTGATTGTCCTCGAGGTTTTGGATTATGAAGCTAATCGAAACTGTTTATGGTGCTCTCGACGATGTGAACGACATATAACAAATTAATGTTGTGACACATGTCGTAGATAGTGCTGTAAAAAGTTTTTCTATTGTTTTGCAAGTTGTAGAAGATATTTGACATGTCATGTATGTAGAAAGTTTCGTTTGTTTTCCGAGTTGTAGAAGATACCTAATGTGTTACCATGTCATAGTCTATGATGTAGGAAGTTCCTATTGTTTGCCATGTTACACAAATTACCTTATGTGCTACCGTTTCGCAGCCAGTGATGTCGAAAGTTGCTTCTATTTTCTGTGTTGTAGACTGAGTTTTCATTTGCTTCGTGGCAAACTATGAGTTTTAATCTAACTATTGCTGAAGAGACCTTTAGCAACCCGAACGATTCACTGGTTTTCGCTGTAGATGGGTTGCATAGAAAACATACGTTGAAAGGACTTAATTTTCCGAACGGCTCATTCGCTTTGCATTCAGACAGAAAAAGTAAGTGTCTGAAATCGGCGGTGACGTTATGGAAACTTGTAGCAATTGATGTTAGTATCCAAACAAGAATGCAAATAAAATTATTAGTGTCGCGAGTGGTGTAAACAAGGTGGTGGTGGAGGTGGTGAGTTATTGTTCTTTCCATTATTCTAGAAGTTATTCTAGAAGTTAAAGGATTTCGGTACCACTAGAAATGTAGACACGAACTTAGGTATTGCTTCGAGCTGTTAGTTGGCTACAGTGTCGTTGATTGCCATGCTGCTTTGGTATCTATCTTTTGTACGTATATCCGGCCGACCACAGTTTCAGCAAAAGGCGGCCCTTTAATTTTTGCAGCGTAATGCCCCGTGTGCGTACGTTGGTGAGATATATTCTGAAGTAGAGGCCGTTGCGATGGTGTTGCCGTTACGTTACTGTTTTAGACGCGTGGGTCTCTGTGGAAACCATTTCACACAGATTAACGCAGTCTGTTTCGCCGATAAATAGGTGGTATTCCATTCTACTATTTTTGTATAGGCGCTCCGTATTCTGTCGGCGTACTGTGCATCAGATTTTGCATTCATAAAGCATACGGTCGAAATTTTTCATGCGTTATTTGGATTTTTGACGAATCTCGTCGTTTAGTCATTCGACGGCATCCGAAACAACATCAACGCTTGTTCTGTCAGCAACGCGATCATTAATCCAGGCATTCTAGTCCCTAGTAATTCATAAGGAGTACACAATTCTTCGATACGTTTTACAGATTCCATGTCCATGGCCCGTCCACACGGCGTACGTTCTGTGACTTGACGTCTTGGGTTAAGTGAACGACTGGTATCTTCCGATGGCTGTAATGTTAATACTCGTGATAAAAAGTATGTTTCCAATTTCTCTAGACTTTTTAAGGTCTCAGGTGTTGCTGCAAGTATGACAAGAATTTAAGCATTTCATACATTTCATACACTGCTCTTTTTGCGTGTGGTCCATATTCTGTGGTAATTTCCGTTAACTTCCCCTTGTGGAGCGAATATATCCAGGAAGTGCTTTTTCTTCCTTTTCCCTCGATATGTATTGCTTCTAGTAATCTTTTTCTTTCTTTTTTACGGGTGCTTTTTCTTTTTTAATCGAAAGCTTCTGCTCGGGCGCCAATTACAACGATCGTTCAGGGCTTGGAGTCAATTCTTACATCCAGGTTGCAAGAAAATTTTTATTAACAAGTTAGCTTTATATTTGTTGAATTTTGGTTACTTGTTTATTAGGAATAATGCAGCCGTATATATCAACTTAATTGTAATGATGATATAATAGGGAAAAAAGAAAAAGCCAACATATACTAGTGAACAGACTTAGCACACATGTCTCTTTTTTTGTTGAGCTTGGCGTGAAAATTGGATAAAAAACTATACGCTAGGTATTTAAAAATGCACACTCTGACAGTTCAACAGACAGGTAAAACAGTCACTGTCCGGGAAGAGATAGTTGGATAATTCCCTTCCAGTCCGCTGGAGAGTCAGCTAAAAACGTATTACAAGCTTGCACATACCTGATTGACTCCGCCCTAACCAAGCCAAAGAAAGCCAGGATATTTCCTTGACAGGAACGCAGGCATGAGCGTAGTGCGCGTATTCCATATACCTGACCGACCGAGTCCTGAATAAGAGAAACGAAAGAAACGTATTCCCTTCAGAGGACAGAAGGACCGTCAGGCAAGAGCGTACTGACTGCCCTCGTCCTGAAGAGGGGAAAAGAAGGATATTGAAAATAAAATAAGTCTTGCTTACCTCACTGTTTGGCTGCTGTCGAGAGAGACAGGGATTTCTGCCACGTTTGCTAGTTTTATATGTTTTTGTCCGCCCCACTACATGTGCAAAACTTACGTGCACGCTAAAGTTAAAGAGAATTCTCTGTGTTTGTATATGAATGTTTTGTACAATATCAGAACGCAAATGCATACAGCTGCAATATAACGGTAAGAACCGGTTTTAGCAAGATTAATATGTTTTACAATATGAATTCATTTATCAATAAATATGAGGAACGTAAATATATATTACCAAGAGAACAATTTATGTAATAATCAAGAAAAGTAGAAAAACACATATACCTTTATTTACAATTAAAAAAAAAAGTGTGTATGTATTTATGTACAGGTAAAATTAATTTCATATAGCAAAATTAGTAAGGAAGCCGATGTTTTCTTAGAACGTATTGAATCTGTAAATATTATTAATTATTGGCGTTCTGCACACTCTTTAATTAAGTTATTCTAGAGAAATATATTTCTAGAGTCCTCCGTATACTAAGATAACATCTGCTAAGTTAACCTCTGAGAATCATCGTGTTTCTTAAAACTGTGATCAACCGCCAACGTTCTCCATTTCTTCGTTATTGATAGATTTTGGACCATCTAGTCTTGTTTTGTATGTGAACTGTTGTAATGTCTTTATTTTTTGCCGGAAGCAGTCATAATTTCTTCATTTCATCATTCAAACACTGCCATAAATCCTCATAAGGACCGTCATTGACCGTTTCCTCTTTTCATCACACAATTGTCACTCATTATCTCCGAAAACTTTATTGTTGTGAAACATGGACAAATATTCAATTGAAATATCAAGTGTACGTTTAGGCAACGGCGGTCCAATTCATTTCTTTGATTTTCTTCACGGTTTCACCTCGTTTGGTCAACCACTTAAACTTCGCCATGTATTATTGTTGTAAATGTAACAGCGGAGTAACCTGAAGTACCAGGTGGGTTCGTAGGCTAACTTAGAAAAATTCTTTTTTTTGATAGAATTTGATTTTATTATTCAATATAGTTACCTTCGAGGGCGATATAATGATAATAGCGGACTGAACAGCTCCAAACACTGCTTAGAATCGTCAACTCGTTATTTGTTTTTGGTCGATAGTGAGCTTGCTGCGGCACGCACTTTGAACAGAACTTTCGCATACCTCCAAATATTCATTCACGATATGTCCAACACGTTCCTTTGATATCATTAGGGTCTCAGCTATCTCAATCGACTTCACTTTACGGTCAACCGAAATTATTTTGTGGACTTTTTTGATGTTTTCGTGGTTAACAGCCTCTTTGGGGCGTCCACTGCGTGCATCGTACTCGGTGCTCATTTCGCCTCGTTTAAATTTAGCAAACCACTTCTCTACGGTTGATTTTCCTGCTGCAAAGTCCGAATAATGTTTATCAAGCCAAGCCTTGGCTTCAATAGTATTTTTTTTTCACCAAAACGCAATGCTTTATTAACACACGAAATTCCTTTTTGTCCATTTTTTTAAACTAACGAAAGTTGCTTCACTAAAAATTTTTTCAAACTAACAAAAGTTGCTTCACTAAAAATGCTATAAGGCACATACTAATAGTGCAACAGCTGTCAAATTTATACAGATTTAATACTAGTAGCGCTATGTGACAGCCTACTAACTCTTCAGTCCACCTGTTAGAGTTCAGCTCGGTTTTGATATCCGTTGGTCTTTAAAATGAAAACATTATGACCAGTTTTTTCTTTGTTAACAAATCCACCAATTGTTGAAACTTTGTTATGGAAAAAGCTTACCCTCGTTGTGTAAATATTTTATAATATAACTATCAATTGCTGAAAATATAGCGAACAAGCCTACTAGTTGGTGGTGAAGTTTTCAAAAATAGACTTTCGAAACCAGAGCTATACTTTGCTGAAAATATTGTTGCTGTTTTAAAAAGAATTATCTATTGAAAAAATGGTCATAAACCTTAAGTTGATATTATGCTCAATAACTTATAGTTATTGTAATAATTTTTACGGTATCTTTACTTGCATCCAAAAATCTAGTTGATAAAGGAATTTCCTTTACAATGTATGTCATAGCAATAACGCAGCTTCTTCATACAATGCCTAATAGAAGCTGCTATGTGTATACTTCAGCCCTTACAAAGAGCACAATAAGATTAGAATATATATCCGCATTATATATTTTGATATATCTAAAAAGCTCCTAATTAAAAGAAAATTACAACTACAGTACATTTTATTCATGTATGTAAGTACATAAATGAATATTTATGCAACATATTGATATGTTAACAATGTTGCCAACGCCATGATACGCCAATGGTAAAAGCATTATTACCCACGCCTTTTAACGAAACGTAACGCTCTTGAAATTTTTTATTACAGCCATATATATAACCAGCAAAAAATACAATATAATAAAACAATAAAACTTAAAACAAAAATGCAGAATAGAAGTGGAAAATAACAACAACAATAGCAGCAGCAGCGGCAGCAAAAAGACGCAAAGAGTTAATCTACGTTCGTAAGAAGAGAAATAATATGGTAAAGTTGAAATACCGCCGCACCCAAGTGAATACCATACGAGGATTTAAAAATAATAAGCGAATGTGCCGGGGAGCGCTAGCTGCACAGCCACAATAACAACAAAAATAACAAGCAGTCAGGTAAGCATATAAATAAGTGTGTGAGTGCAAACTTCACATACTTTTTTTTTAAATGACAACGGAATAAATATGCAACACAATTCATGCAAAATTGTATGTTGGTATGTAATGACAATAGCTGGCACAAACAAATCGAATAAAAAGACAACAAAAAAGATATATAAATAAATAAAAAATAAAAGAAAAAAACAGTTGACCGTTCAAACTAAACGACTAAACGACAATCAATTCAATCAAAATGAACAGACTACACGAACATATACAGGAATTTATGTATCGAGATATTTATTTGCTTTACCAAATATGAGTTAAATTACAACTCACTATTCATGACAGTCTACTATGTTACGTTATCAGGTCTGTAGCTTATCTAAATAAATATTAGGTCGCGCAAAAGATATATCTAGCAAGTAGATCTACCGTTAACTAATTCCAAGCGTAATATGAACGAATATTCGATCCTCGAAAGACAAAATATTTCTTTTACTATTCAAAGTAAAAGCTTTGAGAAAGTTTTTATGAAACTATACTTTGTTCTTTATGTTTTCGTTATATTTTTCTTTCTATTCTTTATTAGTTAGTATTTCAAATTCGGGTATTAACTTCTTTCATCGAAACCACATAGAACGAACAACGGCTTTGATTTTGGAATTTTTTGCTAAAAGCACACTGAAAGAATAAGTTGCGCTGGACTATTCTTCGCGTGAATTATTTTCTTCTTATAATGAAGATTGACTGTTTTAAAGTTTTCTTTATACTGGTGCAATCAAAATGTAGTAAGGTTAAGTTTTCTTCAATTATCATGCGCTGCTTTCGTTATTTTTAGAGAGTTAAGTGTCCTTTACGTGAAAATGTCAACTGGAATTATAGGCCGAGAGTTGTCTGTTTTACTTTATCCTTTCACGCTACATTGGCTTTTAAAACTCTTCCATTTCAAATATAACTCATATACAACGCAAATCGCTCTTTACCTTTCTCAAAAATTAGGTGAGGAGATGCCGGAAAATTTACTTTTTTAGACAAAAGTTAACGAGTTCATGTTATTAAGTACTCAATATATTATAGTATAAAATTTAACGTAGACACGGATAAGCAGTATAACTTAAGAGAGAAGGTCTTACTTGTGACAAGTTTTGGTCTTACCGTGGTCAGTTTTACTAAATATTTTCAAAATTAAATTCGAAAAGTATGAATATTTAAAAATTTATGAAAAGATCTCCTTCTTAACGTTCTTAATTCACTTATCTTTCGCTTTACGTATATCTAAATTATACTTTCATTTCTTATTGGAAGAGAAATATTGTAACTCCTTAGCCTTTAATATGACACCTTAATTTATAATAATTTGTCTTGAAAAATGTATTGCTTCTACAGAAAATAAATTTTTTAATGAAGAACTTTTTATGATTATAATTTATTCAGATTAAAGAAATAAACTCTAGAACTAAAGTAAAATGAACACTAACATCTAATGTTATCGGATGAAACAGGTAGAAGAAGAAAAATTATATTTTCATTTTAAAGAAATTTTGAGCTGATTTTTCTAACGCTATGTCATGAGTTTTCGAACACAAATTGAACAATAGTGGAAAAATTATATTAAACGTTAAAAGACGTAAAAAAAGCAATATAGTTTAAATGTGGTGTGATTTTTTCAATTGCCGAAATTTTTACCGTTATATCTTTTGTAGTTTACGATCGATGAAAAACAAATCCATTTTACTGCTTTTGCAAACAGAGGTGTGCTCAATTTATGTTAATTTTTAATATCACCTGCTGGCTCCAAAAACTTCCAATTTTTGCTACCTTTTATATAGACGTATTAATTTTTGCAACTGGGAGAATGCTTATCACTGATAGACAAGCAGATACATAGGCATGTCTGCATAGATCCGAAAGTTGATATTTGATCAAGAATGTATACTTTATAGCATTTTGGAAGATCCTAACTTCTGGTCAGTATAAAAATTATGGACAATAAAAATATACTTTTAGTCACTATGGCGTAAGGGCATATATTTATTGTGTGGTGCTTTTGCTTTTCACCCATTGATTACTATGAGAAGACAATTTATATTGTAACAGTTGACCTTAATTTTTTTTAAAATATTTTCTAAATAATTTCATCATTCATTGCTTTATTGGAATATGTTTTCGCAGACTTTGAAATTCTTTGATATTTTCTTGAATATTTTCAAAGAAAATTGGCCTCATTATTAAGAACATAAATTTTTATCGTTGCTGGCAATAAAGGATTACTATTGATAATCCTGGAAAAAATTTGTCTATTAATTTCATTTCACTAAAAATGGCTTTATCTATCCGCGAATTGGGACTACTTGTAATTTCTAACATTTTCCTAACAAAATGAAATTATTCAAATGCATCGACAAAAACTTAGAATTTTTTTGTTCTGCGCTCAAAACTTAGAAAATCTTTGTTCTGATAAAAACTTAGAATTTTTTCTTCTGCCCAAAACTTAGAAAATCTTTGTTCTGACAAAAACTTAAAACTTCTTTATTCTGACAAATTTAAAATTGATTCGAAAATAAATTTCCACTTGTTTTAAGAAAAATAGTGTTCCGGATTTTTGAATTTTGTACCAGTTTTTCTAATTTTAATGAAATTGACTTCGTTATTTATAAATTGGTCTACATTTTTCTTCTAATTTCCATACCAATTTATTCGGATTTTTGGAATTTAGTATTAAGTTTTTCTAATTTTAATAAAATTGATATCGTTATTTATAAATTTTAATGGTTTCAGGCCATAATGAGAAAGTGCATAGTATGCGGATTGAGGTATAATGGAAAAGGGGAAAAAGTTTCAATGAGGACTGTCCCACAGTCGAAGAGAAAGGAATGGTTGCAAAGACTTGGCATCAAAGATGTGAAAACCAAGACCATCTATATTTGCCAGCAGCATTTCCCGAATCATGTAATCAAACGTTTTGCACATGTATCCAATGGTGAATGCCCGGAAGTGGAGATGAATAATGGAGAAAAGAGGAAAATAGAATGCGCCGAAGGGGAGATGAATAATGGAGAATCCTCCACTTCGTTGCAACCAAAAAAGATGAAAATAGAATTCACTTCCTCAACGAGTTCCTCATCAAATTCCCCAAGACGTTCCTCACATTCCTCATCAAGTTCTTCAGGACGTTCCTCACATTCCTCACCAAGTTACTCAGGACGTTCCTCACGTTCGTCATCAAGGTCCTTACGACGTTCCTCACGTTCCTCATCAAGGTCGTTACGACGTTCCTCACGTTCTTCATCAAATTCATCTTCTCCTGCATTCCCTTCTGCAGTCTCCCGTGCTACATCTCCTGTATTCCCTCCTGCAGTCTCCCGTGCTTCATCTCCTGCATTCCGTCCTACAGTCTCCCGTGCTTCATCTCCTGCATTCCGTCCTACAGTCTCCCGTGCTTCATCTCCTGCATTCCCTCCTGCTGTCTCCCGTGCTTCATCTCCTGCATTTCCTCCTGCAGTCTCCCGTGCTTCGTCTGCTACCGCCTCCTACGGTTTCGTAGACTTGAGATCCACGTCTACCTTCGATAGTCGGAGCTTATACCACCCCGCCGATACATCGAACGTGGGCTTTTTCGAAAGCTTAGAACAAAAGGAAGGACCCTGCACTTCCTCGGCAGCTAAGCGGAGAAGAATGAAGTCGGATGAATTAATGCTGGGAAGAGGCGAATTCGAAATGCTGAAGAAGCAGGTAGCGGTCCTCGAGGAAAATAAACGAAATTTGGAGATGCAGTTGAATAATCCTGCCTCATCTCCTATATGCCACTACTCTGCTGAATCCCGTTCCTCCGATTCGACAGCAAATAATGCTGAGCTCTTCGCAAAAATAATTTGCGAAGAGAAAATATTAGAAAACTATAGCGAATCGGAGAGAAATCTCTGCCAGGCCATATACCTCCATTCCCACCGTTGCTATGAGTTTATGCGGAAGCATCTCGGTTTCAAGCTGCCGACAATAGGCTGTCTGCAAAAATGGCGCCCAATACAGAAATTGGAAGATGGCCGAAAAGAACATGACCTTTGCGACATGTTGCAATAGTACAGCTTATGCTACAGCCTGGTGTTAAAACTCATCGTGATATAAATGGGAACGCCGCCTTGCATTGAGATGTGTATAAAGGTAATTATTATTACAATAAAATTTACACTCTGTTTATCCTCAAAGTACTTTCCCAATCTTCTTTACAAAAGTCATGCTGACGCTAGGAGGAGTTCTCATAGTGTTTATGATCTTCACCGCATCCCTGCGTTTAATCTGACAACAAATTGTTGGGAATATTTTGAGACTATTCCTGATGGAATGTTATGGACTTATGAAAATGAATTTCCTAAACCACGGAAATGTCTTTCCTACATAGAACATATTTTACCGAACGGCGAAAAAGAAGTTCTTATAATGGGAGGTTTGCAGGTGAGAACAGAAATCCAAAGATAAGAAAGCAATAAACTATCAAATATTTTTCATGCAGATACTTTTCAGAAATTAATTCTGCTCACAATGCCGTTATTATACACCGCACGATTTGTTCAACCTTTGCAATTAAAATTTGTCCATTTTGTTATGCACAATATGTGTACATAAAATTATGTATAAGAAATAAAATTTATATTTAAATAAAAAAAAAAATTTTTTTTAGAAATTTGAAAATTACAAATTAATATTTTGTAAAATTTCGTCCTTATTTAATTTTGCATACTTGTTTTTGTTTACAGCCTGTGGTTTGTTTATAGAAAATAAACGAATGTCAGTTTGACACTCATTCTGAAGTCTGATTAAGCAAAAAATTTCATCGATACCTTACTTACATGGTTGCAGCTTACAAAAAAAAACAAAGTTATATTATATAAAAAAAGGCATGATGAACATAAGAACACACGAAACGTACCAACAACAACTAATGCGAACGAACCAACAACCGAATTCAAAAAAACAATGAGAATTTTCTAATATCACATTGCGAATCATCTGTTGTTGTTGCCTTGTAGAATACTTTTTAAGAAGAAAAAGACGATCCAATATAAATTTGCTTGTGTGTAGCTTAGCCGGCATTAGTTTTATTTTGAAACGTATTTACATTAGCTTGGAAGTAAATAAGAATGGGAAGTTGTGACCAAATCTTTTAGACTTTTTTTTAGGAAACGTAAATTGATGAAACGAACGGATACCAAGGCTGAGAATCTGAACAGAATCAAAGCTTTGCAAGATGATTTGGATGAATTCGAAGATGTGGAAGAATTATTTCGTAAGTTTCTACTAGAAAATCTCCTTTAACCAAAGAGAACCCTCCGGACGCTCGCTAATAGACTATGTTTAGTAATGCCCGGTAGGAGCAATTATAAAACTTTGAAAGATTATATGGACGATTGGGAAGAATTGGAAGAATTACTTAAGCGCTAGGAAATCTCCTTTAATTAGATGAACCGCCCAGTAGCGTATTAATAAATTATTCTTTGTGGGTTCTCCTGAAGACATCGAAGAATACACGCAAGTTTATCTAGATAAGACGTTCAACAACAACATGCAAGTTTATTTACATAAGACGTTCAATAACAACACGTAAGTATATCTAGATAAGAAGTTTAACAACAACAAGAAAGAGAGGCAATTACACAAGAGTATTTCTATTGGAAAGGGCTTCGGACATCACAAGTTGAAAAAACTTTTATGCGATTTAAATACGAATGAGTTCGTATTATTGGAAATACATTTAGATGTGATTAAAAAAAATATTCCGACTCGAAATTAATGGGCTTAAAAGAAGTACGTAATATGTTATAAACGAAGTTTGCATATCTTGTGACCATGTACATTGACCTATGGCTTTATAGTTACAAATAATAAGTTAAATATATAAGCAAACAATTTGAGTTTAGATTTTTTGCTACAGTGTACTTTAGTTCTTCTTGGATATTCTTGCACATCGTTACTATATCCAGCTGTTTATCTATATGGTTGTCTGTCTGTTTATCTTTTGTTAGTTTACAAGTCAGTCGGACTATGTTGCTCCAATATTTCGTATAATTTTTTGTATAAAACTCAATTCAATCGCTCGTCCGTACTCTTTAAACTCTTATACTGATGTTTAGTTATGCGATCTTTAACAGGTAAATTTATATACTATATGTATATACATGAAGATATATACATATATATGTATATATATAAACCCATGGCTACATATATAAAGTCATCGTTTTATCAGTTGCTATGTTGTTGTAATATTAACAACCGTCATCATCATCACCATCATCGTCGACATTGTCCTCATCAACAACATTGCCATCAGGCCTTACAGGTTTACAACATTATTGGTTTGGCGCGGAAGATTTTGCGGATTTTTTATTTCGTTTATGCTTCTTGCTTGCAATTTTACATACACTGCGAAAACACATACATACACATAACTACACATAGATGCATATCTATATATAATATATATATTTATATATATATAACGTAAATATATATTTAGCAGAAGCGAAATTTTGATTTGAGGTTGTCTCTCGCTAGCCAGACTAAAGCCACTCTCATTAACAACCCTAAAGCAAGCTCCTTTTAATTCACATCCTTCCGTTAATTAAAAGCAACGTAAGCAATGGAAACAAGATTTGTCTATTTCTACTTAAAGAATGCGAAAAAACTTAACCGAATATTCGTCTTCATCGTCTAATGATTATGATTTGATTTCTGGTACAAACAGAAAATGTTTTAAGCTCTGGCACAAGCAGGCTATTGGCTGAAATTTTTATTAATTTTATTCGTTCAAAAGAAGTATTAGTGAAAAATACAATTATGATATATGAACAGTTTGAGGAAAAGCATCGTGAAACTATCTTATGCCGCTCAGCATTAAAGAAAGAAAATTAAAATCCATTTCATCTTCTTCGGCCATTTCTTTAGCCAACTCTAAATCTTGTTGTTCACGTTCCCGACGTTCTTTTGCACTTTCAAAATCTTTCCTATATGATTTTGGGGGATAACGCATTGCTTCATTAATTTGACTATGTAAATATTTAGATAGAATAAATAACTTAGATACAATAAATTCAACGGCTTTTGCGGAATCTAACATTAAACGTCTGGCTATATCCTTAGGTGAAATGAGCCAATACGAGAGGCCATTTGAACATATGGCTGTTTTGATGACATTATGTAAAATACGACGCCAAAGGTTTGAGTAGAGCAGGTCGACGAAAAATTTCCCGTTCCGGAATTACACAAAAATTATTAATTTCTGCACGGTCTGACGAAAGCCTACAGCTGCATTTTGAGGAGCTTTCTGTAGAGTGCTGGCTCCGTTGTTGCGCATTTTTCATTTACATGCTTTACATACCTTGGAGTTTGTTGTTGTTTATTTCTTTTTCAACATTTTTTTTAATGGAATGCTGTTAGTTGCCAGCCAGCTAGCCAGCCAGCCAGCTATTCGTTCTGCTGACCACGTATAGCTTCGATTGTTTTATAGTTTTCGCATTTGTGGGCTACTTGCATATTTCTCTTTGGAGGCATTTTAGGTTTTGTTTTGTTTTTATTATTGCTTTGGTTTTAATATTGTTTTTGCCTACTTTCGCTCTCTGTCTCTCTGTCTTATTTCTAGCTCTGATCTTAGATTGAAACAGAAATTGCAATCATTCGTAAGATTCTTTCCATTCTTGTCTTCCTCCGCATTGGTTTTCTTGTTCTCACATATTCCTTTGCATATCTTGGACCTTACGGCAAATACATTAAAGAATGTCAAAATAATTCGATTTTCTTTTTTGTACGTTGCATTCATTTATAATTCTTTCGTTGTAATAGAGAATCTAATCAGCTAATCATAGTTCAGAGAATAAATATAATAGACCTGCAATTCGTTGAAATTTTGTTATTACTTTTTTGAATCGATATTTTTTATCTTCTCATTCAGTTGGTATAATGAGTTTCTTCTACTGTTGGTAATGTACTTTATTTTCGCCGCGGATAATTAGTAAGAGGTAATGTGCAAACACTCTTGAGAATAAAATTGAGCCTTGGAAGGACTAACAGATCAATCAGCCTTAACGCAACCCTACCACAATAAAAGGAAAGTCCTTTTTCGTCAATGGAACGTAAAACGGAATTAGATTTTCTGCCTTTTATCCCAACTGGATTATGTTTATTTTTAATTATATTATTCATTACCTTATCTCTAGTGCTTGCATGTACTCCTCTATTTTGCGATATAAGCGTAATGAGACCATTTTTTTTCATGAAAAACGGAATTCATCGGAATTCATACAAATCGCTATGTGTATTAAGGGATATATTAAAGGGTTCAAGCGGAAAAACTTCGTTGCCGGAAAAAAATTTTTCCATGAAATTTCAAACTTTACTTAAGCCCTTCGAGATGACTGCCTATCTCAAATGAATCTCTGATGGGAACATTTTAACTGTTGATTTCTAGCTTCTCTAATACACTAAGAGTTATGTTTAGAAAGAGTTCCTGTGCATTTGAAAGCATTTCTAAACGAAATAAGTTAGTGCATCTTCATTGAGTAGGTAAGAGGGTGAGGAAGACATCAAAGAATTGTACATTTTCTTGTCGGATTTTCCCTCATTTTGTCACACAAAACGTGTGAAACGCGCGATTATGCTTTCAATAGTTACGCCAAAAGAAACATTTGAGGAAAGAGCAGAGAAAAGGAAGAATTACATGTACGTAACTAGCTTATAGGCCTTTAGGCCTAAGGTTAATTAATAAAATGAAATGAATATTTGACACGTAAGGACGTTTTTACGGTCCTTGGACTGCAGACTAATGGAGAGAATGATAAAAAATTTATTATAATAGAAAAGCATTACTGCAAAATATAAAAAATCTTGAAAAGTTTCTTTCTCAAATTACGATTTTTGAAAACGGGAAAGCTGCATGCAAACAGTTTCCATTTATTACATTTTAGTTTTTTACAGTATCTTTAGACCAACATTGTTTACTGCACATCGTAGAATTTTTTCATTAAATTAATTTGGCATGACTTGTTCTTTTTTTTTTTGAATTAAAGAAAGAAAGAAGGAAAGTTTATATATTCTTGATTTAATTTGGCCGAAACATTGGAAGCTCTTGCAGGCAGGTTAATATTGACAATGGGGCAGGACACGTCAACAGTATCTCAGATAAGACATGGTATGCCATGGCTGGTTGTTTTCCAAATACAAAAATCTGTCACGACCACCCATCAAAATTTTAGTTTTTCCCCTTTTTTAAGTCATTTTAGTTTGTTACAGTGATTTCTCACTTAAGTTTGTGCGTATGATTGTTTATTATATTGATTATATATAGTTTAAGAAAACCAATATAAAAAATTGCATTCATTTTTAAAAGTTATTATCATCCAACTGACTTTTCACATTGTTATAGAATTATATTATTAATTAAAATATATTACAATATTAAGTAATAAGTTTAAAACACTTTCAAAGTTTGTGCAGTTCCGAACAGCCTGCGTTTTCGCGCGCGTTTTCTCCCTGTACTACTACTTCTTTGAAGTTTTCGTACTGTAAACATTGTGAACGGGCGGAACCCATCAATCTGCATATCGTGGTAAACTTGATATCCGCAATCGTTGCCAATTAAATGCCATGAAACCAAAAAATTTAATAAAAAAAAAGTTTAAAAAAAAGATTGGAAACAGTGACAATCTTTTTTTCTCTTTATTTGTTTTCTTTCTATTTGTGATGCACAGAGATGCAATGCAAAATAAAGAATCGATGTCTGGCTAATTACAATATTTCGTTCATTGCGAGAAATATTGCGATAGAGTAACAAAGCTTACGCTAACAATTTCAACGAGCTACAAATACTAATAAGAAATTTCAACCCTGATTTCATCTGTCTTTAAGAAACTCATTGGAAGGTTTCTTTTAACCAAATTGAGCTTAATTCTTACCCCGCATACTTTATAGATCAAAACTTCGACTTTAAAACAAGGAGTCGACGTATTTATTAAATCCAATATCCACCATTGGTTGTTAATGGAGACTATAACATTTGGAACACAATCTGGGACTCTGCGAGAGACAATTCTCGTAGTATAGTATCGGAAAGCGCACTCATTAAAAAGGATCCTTGCATTTAAAATGATTGAAAATCAATACAACTGTCGCCTCACCATACCATAATTCCAAGATAGATCACTAACGCAATTCTAAAACTGTTGAACGTTCCAAAATGATTGCTGTTACTGTAAATGTTCGAAATTGTCGAATAATAAGACATCTAGATAGTTTCTTTGTATGTGTCACGGACGGATTCGCTTAGACTTTTCAATGGAAATGTCTCTGAACCTAAATTGTTTTCAATCTTCTGTGATATCCTGTGACAGAAATATGATTGGAATTTCCTACATAAAAAAAAGAACGGATAACATTTTTAATAATTACCCCAAGCAACACAAACATAAACCAGATGTCTAAGTTTAGCTACACTTGTGACGTTTCGATCTTTTGGAACAATTGCTTATATATAAACATTCGTATGAAGGTTTGGCTGAAGCCTTCAATCAGATATAGTATAGACGACCACAAAAAGAATGAATTTCAAAGAAATCATAATTTGTTTTTCTCTTCGTTAGCATCCATATCAAAAAATGTTGATATTTAAAAAATGCGCGCCAATTTCACGCACACACGAAACCACAAAAAAGCGCATTTTCAGGCAAACACATGAAAGCTAAATCAACCTTAAATGCCTAGCCAAGCATCCATGCTAGCTAATACAGGAACAAGAGCAATAACAACAACCGAAAATGAAAATAAAAAAATCTGCAAATTTTTTTTTAAATGCCAGGGGACCCAAGAATTCCAAAATATCAGCGAGTAACAACCACGAAAACGAAAGAAAAGATGTCTGGCGAACCGATGGGGCTGACCAACCAACTCTGTTTTATTTGTTAAGATTGTATGGATTGTTCTGAGTTTCTGGTATATAGTCTTGAATGCCTGATTGCCTCCACACAATTAAACAGATAGAAACACACGTATACATGCTCATATAAACTCACGGTGCAAAGATGCAGTATAAGAAAATTGAAAGAAAAAAAGCGACAACATTGAATTGAACATTAACTTGACGTTGCCATGAACACCAACATTCAACCAAGGGGTAACAACACTACAACCAGCAAGCCAGCACCAATGTCTAAAAGTAACAATTCAACTCAATAATGTATACAGGGGCCCGCAGATTGAAATGCTTGAGTACATATTGTGGACCACAGCCCAGCAAGCAGTCGAGCAAACAAGCAATGAACGCCAGCAAGCCAGGCAATGAAATGTTTATTTCTACGTATGTGTATGTAGTTAAAACCAGTCTTATACAGACGAACGCACTGAAAAATACCAAATGCTCACGTATGTGTGAGTAAAATTTAAAAAAAAAATGCGCTGTAAAAGAGCCAACAAAACGACAACGATGACAACGAAAACAGTATCGAAAGACTAAGAAGACCGAAACTGAATCTGCCTCCTGCCTGAGCTCTGCACATGGACAAAGTCTTCTATAGACAAGACACTTATACACATGCATACATAAACTTACGTTTATTTGGTTGTCTTTGGCTTTGAAGTGCGGCATTAAAAAACTGAAAATAAAATAAAAAAATAAACAGCGCAGTGTATAAAAATATAACTTCGTCGTTAAAGAATTGAAGAAGGAGAAGAAAAAGAAGAAGAAAAAAAAAAAACAAAAACAAAAAAATCCAGCAAATCAAGCTCATATTATGCTGTGGAATGCGCCCAAGTGACGATATTGAAGCAATGCTGGCATATAGCTTTCTCACTAAGCGGACTTATGAACGGACTGGCAAAACTAATTGAGCTCTGTTCAGCGTTCATACGTATACACAACACAATTATATGGTTTGTGCATGATAGTAGTTTGGATTATGGTAGATTCGTTTCGATTTTTCTTATGTTTGTTTAAATTTTTTTTTTTTTTACTATTTGATGACTTGAGTTGTGTTGAGCTTGCATTTAAGTTGTTGCCTCTTCAATCTGTATGATTTTCTTTTTCCTTTTTTTCTTTTTCTGCTTAAACACCCATACCAAAGCATACCAAGCTAACAACCATTGGAATTTCACGCACATACATCCACTAAGCGAGCTGGCTCAATATATTTATTTTAGCTGTGGCTTGCGTTGCCTCCCGACATTTGAAATCTTCTTTTTCCAGCTACTGGGATTCACATTTGCTTCTATATAAAAACAACAACAGCGAAACAAGTGAGAAAGCCATCACCTACACGCCTTAAACCGAATTGTGGACACCTATCAGGTCAAATAAAAACGTTTCCAAACCAAATTCAAAAAAATAAAACGTGAAAAACTGACATATTTAGTGCGGTTCGTGTTGTCGACGATAACCAGATTTAGATATGAACAGATTTAGTAAATTGTTATTTTCAACTGTCTTTGTTAAGAGAAAGAGATGAATGAAGATATTTGGCCTATTTACATTATTTCGACCTTTCCATTATTATTCGACCTACTAAACCAATTCTCAAAACTTAATATGAATGTGTTGAGTCAATATTAATGACTATAGAAGTAAGTAAGTTTGACTTTGGTATATTTAGCCTAGTTTCTGTAACAAACAATATGTCTAACCACATAAGTAATAAAGATCTAGATATGAATTTATTAAGTATATTTTTACCTTAATTAATAGGGAGCGAGAAGAAAAGACGCTGTGGATTAATTTCGAAAATTTCTTCTGCTAATCTATCGGTGATACCAGAAAAGAAGACGGCTTTCAGAATTTGATTATATATGAGAGAGTCCTTAAGTCATTTGTGTACCCATTTACTTATACGGACAGATGCCGTTTTTATTGCAATCTACACTGAATTAATCAATGATAAAAACGACTTTTGGGTTATTTATGTTAATTTCAATAGAAAAGAAAGGGGCGTGGCCGAAAAAATATTTCGTTTTTAAAATTATCTATTTTTCTATACTTACGCTTTAGTTATTAAGGACATAAGAAGAAGAAATTGAGCCGAGAGCGTCAGCCGGGCTAGGTTAACATTTCTCCTTTGACATTGAAAATCTGCTACGTAAGATGATACAGATTTGTAATCGAGGATGTATGGAAGTTCCGTGTAGCAATAAACTGCTTAAAATAATACGTAAGCTTTTAGAAGATAATCTGCCGCTACCACTAATATCTCGGGCACAAGGAATTCCGTATCTGTCCATACAGCTGGGAACAGTCCTTCGGGAAATATCGTAACAATTGCAGTTGTCCCAACATCGCGAGAACATTTTACATTTGGAGGTTTAGCCTCGCCTAGCGAAGAGGAAGTGGTCCCTATCCATGATCTTATTCTGCCGCTTCACACTCAAACGAGAGGAATTGTCGCGCTCCCTGGGTGTTATTGCTTTACAATAGATACACTGTATTAAAAAGGGAAGAGAAAGACAGAACGACAAAGAGAGAGTGAGAGAGTCTCCGGTTTAAAGTGGAAGTGCCCCGTTGTAAGTTTCTAATTGTTAACAACCGCACAACAAAATCAGTATATTCTTATACTTGTAGTCTCGGCTGTAAATACAAAAACTACAGAAAGAGAGATTTTGTCGTTTGCCCATGTTCTTCAATAAAATGCTGTCAGGCTTGCAGGTACTCCTTGTTTTCCAAACTATGTTTGTATTTGTTTTTATTATTCGTATTGCTGTTGTTGTTGCCGGTGTGTATTTATTTATATTTATTATTTTTTAAGATTTTTACAATGAGAACTTCTCTATGTTCCTTTTTGTCCCCATCGGTTCTTTAAGAGATTCTTTTAGGAGTTTATTAGCTTGTTGTTGTTATAGTTGCAAGGTTTTTTTTTATTAATTTTTTGAGTATTTTTCGGTGCCCTGTTATTGTTGTGTTGGCTGTGCAAGCAACTCGCAAATGCAAATAATGCAAACCTTTAAAGAGCAAGAATAGATAGTTTATCGCAATTATTTTATTATCGCTTCACATCAAAAGTGTACCGACCAGCCAGCCGGTTGAGCCGACAAAAGAATCGGATCTTTTAAGTTTCCAATATAAAATACTAAAAAAAGCAACATTTTGTAACCATTTTGAATACAAAATACTTTGGAAGTTTTCTTTTTTCTCTGTTATACAAAGACTATCTTAGAAATCTTGAGGTTTGAATTTTTCACCAGAGCTGAATGTTTTTCCTTTGTACCTAACAACGCAGGACTAGTAAAATGTAGTAATTTTTTTGCTTCGCTTACAACAGATATATGCACCAGCAAACTTATTACTAAGAATTCGAATTGATCTGACTATGTATTCATCTGAGGTATTTTGTACACATTTTTTTAAATATTAAGTACGCAAACCGAATATGTACCAAAAATAGTCCCCAAATATTGAAAACCTAAAAATAACTAAGGAAAAAACCGAAATATTCTCTCTAGAAGTGCAACAACAATGGTCTTGACTAGATCAAGGTCGTTACTTATTAATGCTTGCGCTTTTGCTTTCGAAGCCTCGCCGTAATGCAAAAAAAACGTCTTCCTCTGATGGTTTGTTTTGTTTTTTATTAGGATTCGCGTAGTTTTATGTAATAGAAAAAACTCTATTCTCCGGTATAGTTCAAAAATCTTTTTCAAACTATCTTTATTAAATCAAATATGCGCCATTTTGTTCCAACTGTAGAACTTCTGGAATTCTTAGGCGAAAAGCTGGGAGATTTTTGAAGCCAACTTTAGATCATTAGGTGTTTTTGCAAAAAGCGAAATAAAATGGCTCTTGTATAATGCAACGTTCGAGCTATTCAGTGGATACATCGAAACCTCCCATCGAAGCTTCCTCAAATTTTACGGAATCATTAGAGATGTATGTGCTGATGTAAAAATACGATCTGATTTCATTGAATTGATCAATTCTGGACGCTTACGTTGCATAATTTTTTACCAAAATTTTATCATATACGTTTTACCAAATTTACGTGCCGTCAATCTGAGTATTGCAATACTCTATGCAGCTTCAGCCGTTTTGAACTACGATTTTTTTTCGCACATTGTTACCGTGTATAGCCCCCTATTTTCGGCTCGATTTCGTTTCTGTTTGGCAACGATTCGCTCACTGTTAATTCACTTGATGTCTGTATATCGAACTTCTTTAAACAAATAGCTCAAAACTGATGCCATAAAATGAAAAGTGCAGTCCCTTCTCAATTATTTCAAAAAAATTATCGACTTTATTCAGATAACGGCTCTTTTTCTACAATGTAATTCGCCGAACGGCAAGGAGCAAATATTATAATTCGCATGCTATCAAGCTTGATAAAGCATCTTCAACATAATCACTACGAATCTTTTCAAAAATCCGCGGAGGCTTTTCGCCCTGGTTTATATCACCTTTCAGATGTGCTATTTTATTACACTATAGAGTTAGCCCAGATTAACCAGATTTTCTACCAGATTCTCTAACGCCGTTTTTCGAAAAGAACGCCACGAAATTTTTGTTTTTCCAAATATTTGGTTTTAATTTTAAAAATTACGTGCAATGAGTTTCAGAGAAATTTAATTAAATATAAATCTGGAACAAGTACATACTGTTATTGCTGTTATTTAATTTAATTTAAAAGATATTATGCATTTCAGAGATTAAAATTCATACATTTATTTTAGCTCCTCAATGGATATTGATAAAGCTATTTCTATTGCTGGGCTGGACATTTTTTAGACCAGTTATTATTTTCTAATCCTATGGATATTGATACTCAAAATTTAATATATTTCCAATTTGAATTAAATTCGTTAAATCTCATCAGAATAAATCGTATATAAGTACCACCAACACATAGTTAATATTTCAAGTCTAACACTTACTCCTATAGTATAGTCGTGCATTCGGCATTGTATGCAGCGTGAATAGATGAATTGGAATGTTGTAGCTAAACGATCGCGTTATGTGGAACTGAGTAAATAACACACAACGTACATATAAAAATAAAAGAGAAAGAGAGAGAGAGAGAGTAAGATTGGAAGACGGAGTGAGAGAAAGAGTTTTGAGAGCATTTTTAAAGTGCCGAAGAGCATCACTTAAAAGAAATCACTGAAATGTGCTTTAACTGAATACCACTACAAAGGCAATATACGGTAAATTATAATAGCAGGTACACATAGCAGAAAATGCATACACGTGTACATATTACCATAGATAGATATAAGAAACAGCAAAAAAAACACACAAAACATAACATACTAAAGTATATACAGATTGCAATGTTTATGAAAAGCAACAGCAACAGCGACAACAACAACGATCACTATATTGGTATGAATCTCCGATGGAATTTTTGAGGAAAAACTAAGTGTTGCGCGAACGAGTCAGGTTAGTTTAGTTTACGGTGCTGAGCAAAGCGGTTCAAAAATTTAATTTCTCCAAAGTATGCGCACTTAACAACATACAACTTTTAAAGCAAAGAAATGTGTTTTTTCAAAGAAAAGTAAAGGATAGAAAAGTAATATGGTGTAATGTCTGGTTTCATTAGAAAGAATTGCAATAATCTGTATGTAAAAGAAAAAATATAAATGAAAAGAGAGGAAAATTTTCATTGATATATAAGTGAAGACCTGAGATATATATGTATATAAATATATTTAAAATAAAATACAAGTCACAAAAGAAAATAAAAAATATTAATTTTTCAAAATACAAGGTGAAGTTTAATTTTATCTAAAAAAAATATTATATACGTAAAAAAACTAAAGTTACGTTATTATATAAATTTAAAATTATCAAAAAAAAAAAGAAGAAAACAATACAAGCGAATTGACCACATATTTCGCTCTCTTTTCCTAAGAAAAGGTTTAAAAGAGAGTTAAAAAGTAAATAAATTAGTATTTGTGTTAAAAAAATATCGTATATAAATGTATATATATATAAATGTATATATATATATATATATATACATATGTATATATATGAGTATAAATTTAAGCGACAACAATAAAATATAAAACATTCTTTTCTACAACAACAATTACAATAATATAAATATAACTAACTACTCGGTTGTATGGCTAAACAACAAATACTCACTTAGCTTATCGTAAACGTCGTCGCCGTCGTCTATATTATAAGTTACTAAATGTACATTAACATGAAATATAATAAAAATGTAAAAAATAAAAACAACAACAAGAAAAACAATAACGCTAGAACGAATTCATGATTAAAAGGCCGTTCGTTTTTCTCTCTGGCTCTCAGGCTTTTGATTTTTGGTTTCTTAGACACGCAGATACTCTCAAAAATCCCTGATTTGGAACAACATTCAATTAGTTTAGTGATCGGTCAAGTTAATAATTAAAAAAAAGATAAAATAAAAACAAGAAAAGGAAATGAAATGTATAAAAATTGCTCAGAAATTGAACAAAAACAGAAACAAAAAAAGAAATAACTGCGAAATTGAAAAATGAAAAGAAAATCTTTAACACTCTATAAGGATTGAATAAAATTAAATAAATAAAGTAGCAATTTTAAAAATCATCAATTAAGAAGTTTTTTACTCTCTTTCACAAAGTTTGTTTTGTTTAGATTCTTCGAGATACATTATTTTTTTTTTTTTTCATATATATATACCATTCGCATGTGCAAGTATACTAATTTAACCACATAGAAAGGGATACGACAAATTCTTTGCGCCGCCAATTAATGACTCGATCTAGAATTTAGAAAGTCGACAATTGGCACATATATATAAATAGCCGGGAAATATGTCCATCATAAAAGTTAAAAAGCTATATAAAAATGTTCAAATAGTTAGGTCGTCCTTTCATCTACCGTGTGAATGTTTAACCTCTTCTTGAACGCATTATCTCACCCAAAGATCCAAAGATAATTACGGTCTTCATCATTCTCTTCGTTCTTTACACATTTACGCCCTTACAAAGTGGATACCTTAAGTTAAATATTTCACAAAATCTTCATTTTCACGTTTGCATAGATTAAAAAAGGGGCTGACTTTGTCTAGGAAACCGAAGCATTTTCAAAATTAAGTAAAAAAAAAAGCAAAAAAAAAATAAAAACAGAAAACACAATTCCAATCAATCATCCGGACAATGCACCAAAACAGATATCATTCTGAAATTTGTTTATAGATTAAAACATAATTAAATACAGTAAAAGCAAAGTGCAATATACAGTAGTGAGTATTCAAGATTCGCCTTCAGTCGAACATAACTTTCTTACTTGTTTCTCCACAACCATGCGTTGACTTGAAAAATATTCGCTGCTTCTTTTTAGACATTTAGGTACATATAGAAAAAAACATCATTTAATATCTTTTATACGTATATGTACGTAAGCTCTTTAAATTTGTTAAAAACGAGAGGTAAAAAAGAAAAAAATTCTTTACAAAAATTTTTTAAGAGAGCAAAATGTAACAACACCTAAATAATAAAATTGTGTTCGTCAATTATTTTAAATACGGGGATACCCTAGAGGAGCTGTAAATAAACTAAATTTCATATATTTAACAATCTTTTGTTCTTATTTTTTTTTTTCGTTTTATAGTGTTTACATTTTTTGTGCTTTATATAAAACGTTAAGATTACAGAAAAGATAAAAATAGAAATTTTTTCAAATCACGATAGGAGCCTTACCATTAAATGAGACCGTGGATTACTTATTCCCTCTAAATTATTCTAACTGGATTACTACACAATATTATTTACTTGTAAAACGATTTTATTTCGGGAATTATGTTAAGATCAACGTTGTCATCAGCTTTTCTCTTATGTTTGTATAACATGATGCAAACTTGTGCTAATCCCAGCGCAGTTTAAGGTAAGTGCTGTAAAATATGATTTTGTTTGTTTACTTTTTCTAATGAGTATCAGAAAAGAAATTATAACTAGAAGTGAAACAATAAAGTGAATTAATTGAGTATTTAGTGTATTTATATATACAATCTTAATTGTACCAATGTATGTCAAAATATCAAAATCTTAATAATTACGTAGAAGTGCTTAAATATAAGACGGTTAAAAGAGTGTTACGTTTTAGTGGTTGTAGTTGCAATTACTTTCGGTGATCGCCTACCTGTTTCGAATAACTTTTTATTGAATTTTTTTATTTTTGATTGACATTTTTATATGAAATATCTTAAAATATATCTTGAAAGTTTAGAAATTTAATTTGCATAAAACGGTTTCATTTCAAAATTTTTTCGCTTATCACGTTACTAGCGACAAGCTAAGCTTCTCAAGAGAATTTCAAAAATTCTTTAATAAAAGGAGTAAGTGAAAAATTTAAAGCTTAAGTTATTGGCACAATTCATTAATAGCCATTCGATTATAATGAATGCAGACCGTACCCAACGCATGAGAAATATGTGATAAGAGTTTCAAAATCGCCTGATGCACAATTATAGTCCGTTTCTATGAATGGGTTTTGTTATATTAAGAAAATTTTCCATCTTTGAATTATCAGAATTTCGTAGTTAATCAAAGAACCGACAGATCCGACAGACTTAAGATAAAACACCTCCATAATTGCGTTAATGGTTTGAATCAATCGATCAACAGAATTTTTTTTGGCATAGTCTTGGTTAACGATTTGATTACCATCGCTTCTTTAGAACTGAAGAAGTGAACTCGAGTTATTCTGCCGGTGTCTACATCGACATTAACGTCGACAAAACTCCGGAGAGTTCAATCGTCGCATCTTGTGTTACTTTTTTATAAGTAAAATTAGCATCCATGCTTTCCTTTTCTTTTTAATTAATTATTCTACAAGTAGGATAAGAATATAAAAATGCTTTGTTTAGTTGTGACTTTGACGTCAATTTCAGAGTTATTCTTTATTCTAATTGGACTTTTAAAGACGCGGTCAAATTATCTAGACCTTCAATAGAGTATTGCAGCGAACAGCTCTTTATTATCGAATATGAAATCTTTGTATGGTTTTGCATATATAAAGAAGTAAGAGAAGAGTCTCCTTTTGCGGGTTCTCATGATTGTTGATAAGATGAGGTGAGAGATAAGAAAATGAGCTAAGCCTGATTGGATTATGTCTTTCGAAATTTCTTTTCACTGCTTCCTCTGCATGTTTAAAAAAAAGAAAAACAAACGCTCACTTCATATAGCAGAGATGAGGTTGATGATTAATGTATCATCGATGACACGCAAACCCAGGGGCCAATCAGGGATTTACATATATTTGCATCGGCCCTTCTGTTTGATTTTATTACATTTAAGTCCTAAGTCTACGCAAAACATCCCTAAGCAGTCGATTATTTAGAGTTATTCGATAAAATTGCGCCAGCAGTCGCTTTCATATTTTTTTATTTGTAATTTTAATTTTCACGCTATTAGTTTTCTTCTATTTATTATTTGCTCTATTTTTAAGAAAAATTATAATTTTGTTTATAAAACTCTTCAATAGAATTTGAGGTAATAAAAGCGAAATTCAAGTGATTTTATTTTATTACTTACTATTACCCGCGAAGGAATATGTTTACCGTGAAGTATTAAAATAATTACACTTCTAGCTATACTTCCGCATTTAAAAAAAAAAAGGGAACAAGCCGGTTTATAGATATACATATTTTTACTGGATATTTATTTTGCTACATCTTATGTTTATATTTTTAATTATTCTTATTAAGCTTTTATGTAATAAATTATAAAGTTTACAATTTTCATAAGTTAAGTGCTCGATATGTACATAATATTTTCGTGCTCTTGATACGAGAAAAAGAATCATTAAATGACTACAGTTGCAAAAGCGTTTCATACTACATGTACTTGACAGCGTGTTTTACAATTTACATTATCTAATAATACATGGCATATAGGGATGTTTTCGATACTCACAACTTACAATTTTAGAAGCTCCTACAGTTCAAATAAAAAATATGTGTTCATCGTGGGCTCGTGAATAATAAATAAATATGGAAGAAAGTTGGATTCGCCTTAAAAGGTAATGTTCCTTCGTACATTTTTCTATCCTTTTTCTTTTAAATATTCTGGAATGATAACCATGTTGTTACAAAACTGCCTTCAGACAAAGTCGGTATCGCTAGATGTTGAAAAATGTACATTTTAGTTTTACAAACCCAATGGTTTTTACTATTAATTAAAGGAACTTATTTTTCTAATACTTATTTGACTCGAATATCATTATTCTACTCTCAACGTATAACTATCAATATGCTACTCTATAGTACAACTCTTTATTACAACTACCACTACCACTAACACTTCTTAAGCGACATGCCCCACTTAAAAACCTAACAAATATTACAAATGTCGCGTCCGCCCAGCTTGTTCCCGGATTTCCCGCCGTAGTTTGATTAAACTTTATGAACATCATAAACGCTATTTCCGATTCCGCTTTACCTGCTAATCCCTCGTTACTGGAAATTTGCAGTTTTATTCGTTGATTTCTAACTTCTGTAATACACTGTGTCTTTAGCCAATTTTCGATCATTTTTGATAAATGAATTTGATGTAGAATTCTTTTTCCTATTTTGGATATGGTAGATTACCCTAATTTTTAAACCTGACCCACGTTTGTAAAGTAACGCGTACGCGCAATTTTATCTTTATATCTACATATTTTTTAGAGTTGTTGTTACAAAACAAGAGGTTTACATTTTTATACTCAACATTGGAAGATGACGCTATATTGATTTTTCTCTACTAGAAATTATCCAAATGTCTGCAATAGTTACATGTTTTATCATGCTGCTATCCGCGATTCGGTTATAAAAACATGGCGTAGTGCATTAGTTTTTGCAGGTTGTTGTTTTCGTTCCCCTGCCCTTTTTTTATGTTCAGCCATTTTGAGGATGCCCGCTATAGATGTATAAACAGGACGATGGCCGGGGAAAAAGAAGTGAAGAAAGAGGAGTAGGGTGTGGTCGCAGCTTGGGATGTTCGCACGCCTGATCGTTAAGTGTTATGCTTTTATCGATCCAATATCGTTGGAATCCCAGTTTAAATGTGACAGCCGAGCTCAACATTTTCTTTATTCTTATATCATGATTTTGATAATAGAAAAAACAAATCGCAGATGAAAGTGATTGGCTAAATCGGCTCACAATCTTAAGTTGATGAAGATCGTATATTCCGTATCAGGTAATAATACACTTTTGGAAAAGTGGATATAAGCATTAATCCAAGTGCATCTTGATGTATGAGATGGAATCTGTGAAATGGATTGGATTCAATAAGTGAATTAATTATGTCTTCATAAGCGTTGACGAATCCCCCTGATAGGAAATTATAGATGGAATTATATAATCGTGTTACTTACGCTAACTTTTTTAAATAATATATTACACAGCTGTTCACAAGCTTCACGACCGTTGGAAAAGCTAAAAGAATTTTCGCAACTTGATCTATCATTTTACATAGATTTTAAAATCTTAGCAATATATCATATAGCCAAGTCGTAATTAAAGGCGAATTATTTAGATATTTTAAAAGTTATATACCGTAGTTGGCAAATTCCATTCAATTTCATAAGTAGTGGAAATTTTAATATTAGTGATGTTTAAAATTTTTGTAACAGCGTTTGAATAATAAAACTCCAATAATTTAAATATATTGTATAATAAAACAATATATGACCAATAGCCAAAAGAAAAAATTAACCGCAAACTTATTTACACAAACACATGCATAGAAAATTATTTGCATAGAAAATTATAGGCTAGAGCACCTTTTATAGATACATTCATGCGTTGTTGTGCAAATGGTATTTCATTTATTTACAATTGCTTTTTTCTGTTTATCATACTTTTTTATTTAAAGAGTCCATAAAAGAATATTTATATAGATGATATAAGGTTAGGTATGCGCACACACGGCCATATGTACACATGTTTCGCATGTGCATTGCATTTTGTGAAAATGAATGGTTGTTATTCTTTTATGATCAAATCATTGGGCGTTTCAGTTAGGCACGCCTAATAAAATGTCGACAAAACTGTGCACTTTAACTTGAAGTACAAATGTATGCGAGCATTTGTTCGAGGCATAAGTTATGTTTACTTGAATTCAGATATTTATGCGTTTACTTATGCATTATAGCTGATGGTTCACTTACGAGCCACGACTCGCATTCATAATGCAATATATTTACTTTAATTTTTTCTGTTTTGCTTTATTTGTTATTCAGTTAAACCAATAAAACTATATATTGGTCTTGAGACACATCTGGAATACCTACCAAATAAATTTATAGAGAATCGTTATATGAGGTCAATTAAGACACGATCTATATACATAACTATTTGAGATTAATTTCAGCTCCTGTTTCAGGTTTATGGTAGGAGGAGGTACGAGGTTGACGGTTATCAGTTTGATTGTCCGAACTAAACAACGAATATATTAGTCAAGATTTATTTTTCTATTTCAATTTGTCAAAATTTCTAATATGGATTAGCGAAGAATTAATTTCCGATCTTAAATTGATAAACAATAAAATAAAATTTTACTGTTTGTAGGCGAAGTGAACAAGTGACAATCCCGCCAGCCAATATGTCCAAAATAAAAAGAATGTTACGGATAGGTTGGTACGCACCGTTAGATGAATATATTGCGTTTTATATTTTGAAAAAATTGCAAAACATTGCTTATCAAATTTTTCAGTTTTTCATAAATGAAATATTTTATGGCAAAAGTAAAAAGCTATAAAGTGTGTGAAGATAATTTCGAATTTAGCAAAGAAATTTACCATTAACACATTAACAGAGCTCTGTAAAAGCGTTAACATAGGTCTGTAAAGTAATTAGCGTAAAGCTATTGTTGAATTTGGAAGCCTACTCCATCCAAATTAAGATAACTAGATGACTTTTGTAAACGCCATGCGATTCTATGTGAAACAGCCTTTAAAATTATATAAAAAACTAATCGGTTTGTTGCGTGAATTTCTTTCAATAAATGCTTGAAAATCGGTATGTTGGCGGTAGTCGTCCATACAAAAATAGTCGAATTTAAGACTGTAGCGCGGCCATACTAGAAAATTTCAACTATATGCAAATAAATTACGTTAATGTGCATGAAATTACTTTTCAAAGAAGCTAAGCAAATTCAGATTTCACTTTCCAGAACTATTTTTAACAATTTTTTGAAATTTAGTGCCATAGCATAACCCAGCTATTGACCAATAGTTAAATTTGAGGTTCTAGCGATTAGAAAATGTCAAACATGTTGACCTATATCGCTTGAATGTGTATGAAAAAAGTTCTTTATTGGAGTTCGTTATTGAAGTTATATATAAGAGCGGCTGTAAAGCTCTACATTTTTTGGTCGTTTCACTTGTCATTTCACAATAGCACACCGAACAACAAAGTATAAAGCGTGGATGTTGTCAAGAAGTTGAAGCTCGTAGCATAGTATTATTTTTAGGAGATAATCTAAATGTGTAATACAGAAGAAACGTTCAGACCATTGTTTCCAAACAAGGGAATCAACCACCTGCAATTCCCTGATTAATTTTACATACCAGATCACATTTTTATCGGATGTTTATGATCTTACGCGAACTTTGTTCGTAAGTTTCGATGTATATATATATTTATCTACACAATTTAATCATTTGCAAATTACGCTGCAATTGAAAGTAGTTAATTATAAAGAAAAAAAAACGAATTTACTTCCTTTACTTACGCCTTTTATGATTCCATTGGTTGAACCTCTCTTATTTAGAAAGAATGCTTAAGTTTTCTTCACTTCTATGTTTCGCATCTAAGCTTACCCTGTAAGCTTCTCCTTATTGTTTCAGATTTCTGCAAATTTGCATATAATGGTATCTGAATAGCCTTAGTACGTGTCTACATATATTTTCCAAATATGTGTCTCTTTCACATATTTCCCAAATAGGTGTTTGCTCCACATAATCCATGTTGTATGAGATTTATGGACTAAACTGACTGCATCCCACAATGGATCAAAGTATGTTATGAAGCTCATCGATGGCTATTTCCGATAAATATAATTCCAAAAAAGGTCTGAGAAGATAGCAGACAACGGAGGATAGGTAACTCTAAGGGAAATTAAACTAAATTAAATAAAGGACAAGTTAATTAACTTCAAAAATAAAATCTATGTGACGAATTGTCAGTATATGGGTATAGTGGCGATCTAGAAAGGCGTTAGAGTCAATTTCAATTTCGGTTCTCTACAATGTATATGTTTTCGTAGAATACAAGTAGATTTTGTATCATATTTTTATTGTCGTTTATGAACAAAAAGTCCAGAAAAAATGGGTGTTATTTATGTTGCACTGTAGGTGTGTACTTTGAGCGATTTGGTCCACTTTTAATACCACCCTGTGTGTAAAAACTTCCAATGTTTTTCCAAATTGGAGCCCGATATCCTAATTTTTGTGACCGAGAAAATGTTTATCATAGACATTATGCAAACGGACAGAACTCGATACTAATCAAGAATATATATACCTTATACAATCTCGGTAGCTTCCTTTTTAGTATCGCAAACAAAATAACAAAATGAATATACTCCCCTCCTCCGGTGATGCCGATAAAGATACCAGTAAAATCGTTATCAAAAATTCGGTTTTGTATGCAGGGATCGAAAAAAAGAAAGAAAATGAAAAGAAAAAGATACATTTTCTGACATGAGCATGTCCACCACGCCAAGAAAAGTACTTCCTTATTATTTGCTTCCATGTGGCAAAATCAACGAAAACACGTTTATTGACAATTCTAACAGTAGATATGGAAGATGGAGACTTGGAAATATAATAAATGAACATTGTCTTCTCATATCTGAACGGTGAACTATGTTTTAATGGCATCTCCAAATACTTGCCAATATGTAGAATATATTACATAAATAACTTCTCATCAATTGGTCGGAGCGTTTATAGTAAAAAAATGTAAACAAGACAATATACTACTACAGAATATAGCGCGAAATTACTAGGGACCTTGAAAATATGTAAAAACTGTACATTTTCTAAGTTTCATTTGATTTATAAAATCAGATTACTGAATAGTATTGAATTGGTATAGTAAGACATTTAGAAAGAAATGAGAAAGAAATTATATGCAAGCACAACTTTCGCAATGTTTGCTCCTTTAAAGAATATTTCAGTTGTACTAGGAACAGAAGAATCAAGTGAACGTTTATTAATTATATGTATATCAGTAGCAAAGGAATAGCAAAAGCGAATAGCAATAGCAATTCTCGCGGTATTCCATAAAAATAAAAAGAATCAGCCATGCCTACCTATTAAAATTCAATTTTTTGGATAAAGGCGGTGGATATAAAAGATTCGGCACAGCCGAATATAATTATTTTGCATGTTGTTATTGCTATTATACCCACCACCGAAGGTGAGGGATATATTTCATTTTATCATTTAGTTTGTAACTCAGGGAACAAAACTTCGGAGACCCCACAAACTATATATATTCTTGATCAGCATCAAATTTAGAATCGGTTTAAACATGTCCATCTGTGTACTGTCTGTGGTAAACATTCTTCTGGCCGCAAAAACGAAGATATCAACTTCGAATTTGACGGAAACATTGGAAGTTCGTTTACATGCGTTTCCATTAAAAGAGGGCGAAATCGACCAGAGGCCACGCCTACAGTAAACGCTGAAAGCACGAATGTGTTCTGGCTGTTTTTTTACAGTCTTCCATAAAAATAAAAAAAGATTGCCACGTCCACCTATTAAAATGTAGTTCTTCCCCCGTTCTTTCAGATACAGGTGATGGGTGTAAAAGATTCGGCATAGTCGAATATAATTTTCTTATTTGTTTATATTGGTAGCGCTAATCCTATATGATCGCTTCAATAATAACAGACTAAAGGGAAGCGGACGTATATAGTAATCTAACGTTAATAAAGGTTACATATCCTTTATGGCGACCCTTTGCATACTTTTGAATATTACAAATGCTATGACAGAATTAGTATGACCTTACATTTCAGCAATGTATACAAGAGATCCAGCTACAATAATATGCGAGAAGTGTATGTTATTGGGAAACGCCAAGCAATGGAAAAGACATATTTGTATGTATTAATCAACGACATGATATGCATCTTAAATAAACGTGCGAACCAAACCACATTAAAGACACACGCATTCCTATACATACAAATAACAACGATAATATTGAAAACATTAACAACTGTTGATTTTATTTACCTTTTTTATTAAGCCATTTGTATGAGGTATGAATGGCAAGCTATGCAAAATGGCCTGAAAAACTAAAACTTTTGCAGAAGCGAACACCAGTAATACTTATGACAAATACAGCATGAGTTTGTATCTATGTTATGTTATTTTAGCTCAAGTACAAAATTTACTAATAATTATTCAAAAATTATTGGACGCAGTTTGTAATTATTTTTTTTTTTTTTTGCATTTTTAAAAAAAAAAAACATTTTTTATGACCACCAGCAAAGTACGAAGAACTTTGGATTTCGAAGTAATAATGAATTGGATAAACAGAGATTCCGAATTGGCATGTAGTCAAATATGCCTGCTCCTTTCTTTGATGAAATTACAATATTTCATGAAAAATTTAGATATTATCTGCAAATAATTAATATTAACTTCAAAATGGTTGGTATTAGAAATCAGTTTGGAAGCTAAGTAAAATATACGGTTTCCTTAAAAATAATCTATGTCGCGAAACGAATTTATACGCAATGAACTCAAAATATATTTTAATAATTTCAACTTGAAAGTTGTTGCTGGTTTAGTCATTTCTATGTTATTGTTGCCTGTAAACATTTTCCGAAAAAGACGCATATATGCGTTCGACTTTAAATTCAATTTTCAACGTTAGTAGTACTTAAGATAAGATGAGAAAAAGAAAAAAGAGTAAACCAAGAAAAATAGAGAAGCATGGAAGGTCTGAAACGAAACAAGGCTTCATTCACTTATTACACCACCATTTTAAAATGATCGTAAACGGATCAAAGAGGCCGTATTTTATTTATTTTTATTGCAACAGACTTGTCAAATGTTAATAATTTTTTTCGAAGACTACGTAATATATGTGTATTCACGATTAGCGTGATTAAAGGCATCAAGGCGTCTGCTCCTCTATTGCGGTTGCTGCGATTACCGACAGAGTATCTAGAGCTTCGAAGGTTGAATCGATTTATTGTTCGCGTTCAAGAAAAGTTTTTTGTTTCATCATAGTCTATCGTTAATAGCGGAGCGTAATAAATATGTGGAAACTTTTCGAGAGAATCCTTATATCGTGTAGGAATGGAGTGGGTTCCAAAAAATAAACCTACACAGTCTAATCTAAAACAGTTAATTTCATATAAGATTGTTTTTAGGAGCTTTTTAAATCTTTTTACAATATAAAAACTTATTTTTCATAAAAACGGTTATATGGAAGATGGCTTGAATAATAATAGTAAGATGACAGTCTATCTTCAGCCCTAGTGGCTGTTACATACATCCATGCAAACTTAATATATCCTGCATGAAAGTAACTTACGGTATAACGACTTATAAATAGCCAAGAATTTTCGAAATATTATAACAATTTATTTATAAAATTATGGTTAATAGGTACAAATGTATATAACATAAAACCAGCTTAAGTCGTTATTTATTAATTTACCAAATATTCTAGGATCATGCGTAATTGTTTTAATAAAAAAATAGATGTAATGCAAACGCTCGAATTCTATTCAAAACACATAAAAAATAACACGTGTTTCCCTGTACATTAACATACATACTTATAACAAAATACATACATGGCTGTCGTGAACAAGTTCATATAAATTTTTCTTTATTATTAAAAGTCAATGTCAAGGTTGTTTTAATTGAAAATTTTCATCTTCTTATCTACACGTACTCATCGCAGCACTGGCTATTTGCTTCTCATACTACTCCTCCTTCATTTTCTCGTTCGCTATGTTAGTATATTTTAAGAGATTCTCTTAAACAAACAAGTTTTCAAAATTCCTCTTTTTTTTTTTCCTTATATATCATTATAAAGATTATCGCCGTAATTACATGAAAAATATGTGATGCATGACATGTCAGTCTCCATAAAAATAAAATCGCTTATTGTTATTATCGTTATTGCTGCCTTATGCAAATCCAAGTGTATAGAGGGAAAAAACTAAAACACACGCATGCATAAGCAAATAAAAAATTGTCAAGCGAATAATAATGACCCGAATGCTGTGATTAAACATGCAAGAATGTCTCTGTCAGTCATTAATGCGAACTCATGCTATCTACCTTTTAAGTTAAGAGGGCAGTGAAGTGGCCGAACTAATATAACATTTTTTCATTTTCAAACCCCATACCACTTATGGTACGGAATGTATTAAGCTGGTGCCAACATATATAATTTTCAGAATCAAGATTAGAATTCATTTTCTGGTGGGACAGATGGAAAGTTTTGGGATATTTTCACAACATTTGGTACACATTTAATTGTTACTCAAGGACCCATTCCCATCCTACTGGATTTGGGTTGCATTGTGCCACGTTTACGACGATTCCTTATATAACACTTTATTTTACAAATATCTGTATATTAAAGCAATTTGTGAACTTGAAAAATTTCACGACACTAATAGTTCATTAATAATATTTCGTCGTACTGAATTGATATGAAAAATTTGAAAC
Source organism: Glossina brevipalpis (assembly GCA_000671755.1). NCBI lineage: Eukaryota > Metazoa > Arthropoda > Insecta > Diptera > Glossinidae > Glossina > Glossina brevipalpis. The sequence goes on from KK351015.1 coordinate 2,123,540, forward strand.
GAGTGGGCCAATTTTTTGAAACTTCTCCAATCTAACGATTTCTATGAAAAATAAATCCGTATAGGGCAAAAACGTCTAATTTTTACTATTTCATGATGAAAATTGAAGAAGACCAGTAAACTAGTATGAAAATTAACTGATTTTGATCATGTTGGTCTATTTTTTGGACACGAACTCATCTCAGGATTCCTATGAAAAGTAACCTTTATAATGCAACAAAGTCTAATTTTTAGCATCTGATGACAAAAATGGGCTAAGAATAATAAGACGTATCAAAAAAAAAATTGATTTTCCACATTTTGGACTACATATGCTCACATTACATGAAAAAAAAATTTTTAATTTTTGATCTTTTAACATGAAACTCAAGGAACAATTAAATTAAACGAAGTAGTAGTAGTAGAAGTAGGAGAATGTTTATTAGTCGATTTTGCCCGACCACAATATTTTTGGTTCCTGCTTTTTTTTTTAAGCTCAACTTATATAAAATAGCAAGAGAAGTTTGCTTCGGAATAAATTTTTTTATATGCACCAATTTTTTGAAAAACCAATAACTTTTAATAAAATAAGTAAAAATTCTCAACAAATAATAATTTATCATTAAAGTATTAAACTTCTTATTCGTTATTTGATTCATACCTCGCTAAATGAAAGGAACGTAGGATACTCGAAATCTTCATAGAAGATATGAAAAATATTTTTTTCAAATGTAGTTAAGTACACAAAATATCTCATAGTTAGTTATGTTAACTAAAATGCGTCCTTACATATTTTTCATTTGTACATACATGAAGTTTCGTTGATGGTAAATGAAACCTTAGACTGATTAACATTCTTGTTACTAATTTAATTTGCAATATATTGTAATCTAAGGACGTAGACAATATAGCTGCGACCCTACTTCTTTTGATTTTTAAGCTTAAGATAGTAAGCCGGAAAAATTGGTTTTTTTATATATAGGCGAAGTGTTTCCCTCATAACTGTGATTCCAATAGACGGAAAGACAAACAAACATCATCAAATTGTTTCCACGATTTATTACCATGTTCGATATGTATTGTGCTATGCGTTGAAAAACGTTTTGTAAATCTAATATATTTTTGTCGTGGGAGTAAGAATGTGTTATGAAATATGCGCATATTAATGAATTAATAAGAAAATAATTTTAAAAGAAATTTTCCAGTATACTGAATTCTATTTAATTTGTATTCTATAACGAGCTCATACCTTAGATTTGATTCTTATTAAAAATGACGATTTGAACACTATGTACTTTGCAATTGCAAACTACGTTCATTACTTTCTTCTTACTTTAAATTAATCAAAGTATCGAACAATATGAAAGTAATAATCTAATTCCTAAAATTCCTTCCAAAGTGCTTTCCTTTCAAAGCATGTATCGCATTGCTTAGTTTGAAAAAATGTACTTATATGTAAAATTTTTATATTTATTTTGAAAAGATTGAGAACGGGGATTGCATGCTTCGACTCGGAAAGAAAACTGTAAATAATGGTAGTTGTCTGGTACTATACTGTCGTATCGGTATTGGATTCGAACTTTGAAAATAGTTAAGGAATATCTGAACACACAAACCCACATATGCATAATAACATGTACATAACTTTATAAGAAGCCGCAAATTCGAAACTTTTTTACCAATAATTTTCGATTTACAGCAAATATGGAACCGGTTCAAGCGCTAGCATTAGCTTTGTATAAAAATTGTCTCAGTGAAACCACTTGCACTGAGGTTGTCACTTGCCACTTTATACGCGGCAATCCGTTGCAAGCTTTGTCATTCAATAGTCAACCCTAAACCTGCCAATGTCAAACTTTCTACACCACTTTTTTAATGAATTCGAGACTATATAAGAAAGAATTGAGCGATTAAATCATGTTTTGACGACGTTGTATATCTTATATAATTATTAATTATTTTTAGAAAAATGAAAAACGTTTCAAAGATTTCGATCATTTTTCTACAAAAATTTGTTAAACCTTTTTAAACTTAAAAATACAAATTTTTTGTCCATAGTCTACAGAGTTTTATTTGCGATCTATATTCTAAGAAAAAATAATTTTAAGCGTTTCTTTGTCAGACGCAAAATTAATAAAGAGATCTCTATAAATTTTTTATTTAAGTGAAGTGAAGTAGTTTATGGAAAATATTAATCATTCCCTACATTAAGATACAATAAAATATATTCTCGCATTTGTTTAGATTACTGTTCTCTGTTCTGTCGTTAAATCATACGTCTAGTTTTTACCAAGAAATTTTAAGCAATTATCCGCATTCCAAAACAGCAGCACTAATTAAATATGTAAAATAACATTTTTTTCTCATATTCGTCGCTAAAGAACGAAGCAAATTAATTTCAGCATTTTGTTTGTTAAATTTTCGAAAACACCATAGAAATTCTATATATTTTCAATCGGCGTAAGGTAATGAATATTTTTTTTTTAGATTATCTTACTAATGCTATTAATATTAAAATTTATTATTATTAATTATTTCGTTAAATATTAATTACTGCTGCCACGACCATATACTAGTACTAACTGTTCGAACTAATATTTTCTCTTTATTATGCTACTAAGTATCATTATCAAACAATGCAAGGGACTACTACGGCTAACACTACTACTGACTCCAGTACTTACTATTATTGCTAAATATTTAGTAGTTCTAGCTACTATTAGTATTCTTGACTATTTCTAACTATTACAACTGTTAACTTCTAATATGGGCTAATAGAAGTTGGAATTGTCGTAATAGAAAAACTTTAAATTTTCAAATATAGTTGTTAGTTAAAGTGTCATTTAGAAGGTAAAAGATATTGATACAAAATTTAGTTTTCAAATATTAACCGTTGTAATATCGGCCAGTCGACACGCCCATAAAAAACATTGTGATGTTTACATATTTGCTTTAGCCGAGAAGTAGCTGAGGTATACAACTTAAAGACGAACATAACTCTTTAATTAATGAATTTCTTGTTATTGATAATAACACGTTAATAAATACCAAGCAATGTCAACTGACACAAAAACAAAAAAAAAACAAGTTTATTCCTTTCTTCTTTTAATTATCGTATATATATTATAAAATATGCAGATAGTAAAGACAGTAAAAAAAATAAAACCATTAAAATAATACTTATTTAATGAAATAACCTAAAGATATTCTAAGACATTATGTTTTGATAAAAAGAAAGAATAGCACACACACACATAAAATAAATTAGAAGAAGAATGGACGAGAAATGTTGTTGTTTTATTATCTTAAACTGTTAGATTATTAATTTCTTGACAGTTGCTGCTAATAAATGACAAAATACCCAATTTAAACGCAGTCAATCAATTTGAACACAAATCACATCCATGCGATTAATTCACTCTTTAGAATGGACAATAACAGCAGTTGTTGGAAAACGTTGCGACATTCGTTAAATTTTTTTTTCTTTTTAATTCTTTCTGACACGCGGAGTAAGTTTTCTTCTTTTTTTTTTCGAAAAAATTGTGAAAAGTGTAAAGAGCAATATGCGCACACACACACACACACACATGTGTATATAAGTATGTATGTATGTATATACACATCTGTATTTATAGCTGAGAGGTAAGTGTTACCAACTAAAGCAAGCCCATACAAAATAATAGATATATAACAACACTTGTTGTTCACTTGTTAGTCTTGTTGCTGTTATTGTTGTTCTGGTTGCTGTTGCCATTCAACAAAAAAAATCTTGTCTTGCCACTTTCAAATACATGGAAAAACTTGCGTGTACACACACAGCTACTAATGCATCTGCATTTAATACATAAACATAAGGCTAGATGTAGCGACACACATGCCAAATATGCGAAATGTGCAAAAGTTAACTAATAGTAAGTAAAGAACTTGCTGGGAAAGCATGATAAATTTGTTAGTTTCTTAAATATAGTGATATATATTCCCGTGCAGGATTTTTTCTTATTCTCTTTACTTCCATAATTTCGTTCGAAAAATTTGTGTATGTTAATAAAAATTTCTTGAATTTTTCAAGCCATTCTAAATTAATTGCACGATCCGTAGGTCTGGCAGAGTAAGCGTTCCTCTCGAACTCGGTTCTAGAAGGGCATATTTGGCTAAGAAGTGCAAAGAATGCTTATAATATAATTTGTACTATGTACTATTATTAATCGAAGAAATCTCTTCTTTATACCAAAAAGCTACTTAAAGTTGCTTACCATAACCCACATACCTTAAAGGACAAATTGCCTCGATAGTTTTCATATATTTTTTTTGGAACCTACGTTTACAATGGAGTTACTGCTGGAACTCTTAGGAGGCCGCCGAAATGACGTAGTAAAATTTTTGCTGGACCGTGCGGAACTTTTTAAATCACTCAGTGGTCGGAAGTTCTTTTGTCAATAAATGAAGGTTATATTCAAAACTTCTACAACGATTTTTTTCTTGTATGGATGATGCTAACTTGTGAACATGAAAATGTAGGTGTTTTTTCGAATTTATTTGTGAACTACTAATCAATATCTCAGATCAAAATTTTTCACACAAGTTTATACATTTGATCTGAATTCAGATACTTAAGAACAATTTTTAATATTTATTTAGAAACAATGCCGGCACAGCAGTTTCAGCGAAAAAAAGTCTTCTTTTAAAAGATGGTTTTGGCCCTACTCCTACAGTTCGTAATCTTTCATGAAGAACAGAAATTCAAAAATATTTTCTAAAATATTTTTCGAATTTTAGTGAACTAAATACAAATTTTTTGCAAATTGTTTTAGAAAACATGATATCAGTTTGATTGAAAAACAAAAGTTTTATGTAAAAAAATACGTCTAACAATTGAAACCAATCAACTGAAAAAGAAACAGTCAAAATTTTGAGTATATCGATAGAAGAATTGAAGTTCATAAAGAAACGCTTGGTTTGAAAAATATCGCTTAGAAAAAAATGTTTTATATTTTTAATTAATGATTGTTGTAAGTCGAGACTTAAGTAGAGAGAGAGAGAGATCAATAGTGACACTGAGCCCATTAAGCTTTCTGAATATCGTATGACATTCAAAAGCGGAAGTTTGATTGACCACTGTGGCCCAGCTCAACTTCAAACTATTTCGCTAAACAATAATGATATAGTTTTTACTTAACCTTTTACAGTAATTATTTACTTCGATAGAACGTTTTGGCATTTAAGAGACTTTTGATAGGCATTATGAAATAGCCCCGCAAACAGTTTGCATCTGCTAAATGCGGGCTATCATAATTCATTCTTATCAAAACTGTAAATAAATTAAATCGAAAAACTTCTTGATAAATCTTTCGTAAATTGAACCATTAAAACTGCAGTTTTCCGCACTATGTTTCGGTTTAGTTGAAGACAAAGATTATGAAACGGTATGAGTCTTTTCCGTGTCCTCTTCAATCGTATCAACTTATGCTCTAACTTATGCCCAAAACAACAAATAATATTTTCTAGCATTTAAATCAAAGTTCGTAAAGAAGTTATTAATCATATTAGGTGATGGTTTAGGTTTTATGTTGTTTTGCTGTTTTATGGTTTTTTTTAAGCACAAATGTGAAGCTTTTGTATTTGATTTTTGTTTAAACCATTTTATGCATAAAATTTATAAAAACACACCCATTTTTCAAATAAATATTAATAAAGACTTTCACGTGTCAACGTGTCTAACCTATGTTCGATATATCAAAAGTCTATTAACACTATGGTTATTATGAAAACTATGCAATTAATTTCAATTTTTTCCCTAATTACATTTAATAAAAACAATTTATATTATTTGTAATGTTTTATTAAAGGTAAAAACACACAACAAAAAGAAAGCAAGCTTTCAACATAACTTATCAATGAGATCATCAAGCAATAGTCACAAATACCAGAGACAAACAATTGTTAATTAATTCAAACTTATATCCTAAGTTTAAAATGCTTCGACGATATTACTACATTAGCCGTCACGTATATCTAGATATTAAAAAATGATAAAAATTATCACTTTTTAACACAGTTCTAGAACACTTTGCACCATTAACTAACTCATTACAATGGTTTTTAATGATTTACTAAAGACAAAATTTTAAAAAATATACTTTTCACTATTTATTGTATTTATGACGGATTGCAATGGAATGTCTTTCATATTGATATACATATGAGTGTCTATATTTATCTATATTTTTAATCTTTATAAACTTTGGTTTACATTTACATTTTTTTTCATTTGAAATTAGACCATATTTTTTTTTAATTTTTATAACACAATTTCCGTAGTAATAATGTTATATGTTCTTGTCAAACTTTGTCATCATCATAATATTGGAATTAGAACAACAAGATAAACCTTAGCCCATATATTTTTGCAAATTTCATATGAAGGTAGATATCATTCATTCCAAAAAAGCTTGTAACAAATACAGATCTATAATTTAGCGCAAACCTTTATCAGGATTATCTGAAAGTTCATTGCAAAATCGGCGCTCATTAACTTCCGAAAAACTTTCTGATTATTAAAAACGCATGGTAGGGGGATAGTGAACAAAAAGGTGGCTATTTGAAATGATGTTTCAATCCTGCGTTAGCGATAGTAGTTATATATATGCAATGATCAAAAAGACTTGAGATAGAGTCTATTCTATCGTTCTATTATACCACTCGGTTTAGAATCGACCTATATCTATCCGTTTGTCTATGTATTTTGTTTTCGAAATACCAATCGTAGTTTTCAAAATCTTCAAAAACATTCTGTTATGCTTTGTTCCAAGAAAAACATTTAAAAATTATATTTTAGCCTATTAATTAATTGTAAATAAATGTGGAAAATTTGGGTTAAATGAAAGGAAGTGAAGTTTAATTTAAATTTAATTAGCAAAGTCACAAACCAAACCTTTTGGCAGAGGCCTGTTAAGGAATTGACAGAAACCTGTTAACAAAGGTCTTGGAAGGATTTAAATCAAAATATAGTTAAAATAGCAATATTTTTGAACGAATATGATAAAAAAATAACCACGGCAGGTAACGCATTAGAAGGAATGTTCTCTGTCATTAACTTTGGCGAATTTACTGTAGGAATATTTTACCAGTTTATGATTTTCATAACAATACATTAATCTCGTAAGAAATCTTCATTTATTCATTTATTTATCATTCTCATAAATTGTGTGCTATTCAATAGCGCGGTCATAAGTCACGGCAAATAGTAAATGAATTTGAACTTAATATTCCCCGTGAAATTCGCAAAAATAAGTTGAAGGAAATATAAAAAGCTTTTAATTTAGAGATAGAGATGTCTACAAGGCAATAAGTTATTATCTATTTCTCTTTTTCAAATATCATTGTTTCTTGCTGAATTTTTAAAAAATATTCCATTAATGATAGTATAGCATTTTTTAAAAATTGTATTTAAAAAAAAAGTCATACATTTTAAGTCCATTATAACACCAATTTGAATAAACGAATTTACGAAAAAAATAAATTTAAACCCTTCACTAAAGGGAGAAACTGCACCTGAAACTAGTAACGCAGCGGTAGAGAATAAAAATCACTAGAAATGTAGTCAGTTTTGTCTTTTCGAGTTAAATAAATAATTTTATTACTCATAAACTATTTTGAGTATCATTTTTTTAAATTTAAAGGACCATTTAAAGAGAAAAAAAATTGGAAAAGAAATTTTCAAACTAACATTACCCATTAATATATTCTATAAATAGTAAGTTACTGGCATAAACTTATCAGGATTCAAAAATTTCAAAATACGACAAATGAGCTAAAATCTAAAAATTAAAGCCGGAATTTTAATTATGGAGCTCTCGTATATATAACAGTCCGTATATACATTCATTAAATCTTCTTAATCAATACATAGACTTAACCAAATAAGCCAAACTATACGAAATAAATTAGAAACGAAAAGATATAGAATAAATTAAATGTTTCTTCGAGCATATCGGTTTACTTAAAAATAACAGAAACGAAAACGAACTATAACAAATGGTTATTCAAAAATGCTACTGGTTGCAGACGGAGGTAAAGATTTAAAGCATCAATTTTGCTGGCTCCGATATAATATCTAGTAATTTATATCATTTGGCTTTCGGTCTAAACAGCTAAAAAGGTTCAAATGCTTTTTTCTTCTTTTTATAAAGCAATAAATGAATTAATTTATACGCGAGTAAGAAGAAGACAAAATTTAAATATAAAGGCCATATAACAGCATAATATATTCGATAGCATCATCAATCAATAAAAAATAACTTAACCTCAACTTTATATACAAAATCGTAGTTTTTGTAGACATTGCTTTTAAATCATGCGTAAATAGAAAAATAAATGATTTTTCTTTTATTTATTTTCTTCGATAACGATTACTGTGTTGACATTTTGCATAAATTATATTTATGAATTATAGAAACCAACTATCTCTCTGTTTGTTGCTATATGTGCTTATTAATTTATTACACAACATTTAATATAATTTTTTACAATTATTGTTACAATTATTGTTGCTGTCAAAAGGTATTAAGACAGTTTCGTAAGCATCACCTTTTTTGTCTGTAGTTAAATATTGACAAACAATGTCAGTAAAAGTCAATATTTTTTCCTATAATTTTCTATTATAAATTTCTTTTTCTCTTGTCCAAGATTTTCATAGCGTACAATTGGACACTTTCACTAATGAGAGATAGCAAACGTGGCTACCACTATCACTGAGTTTTTCTTTGCAACCAGAATTTTGGTCGTTTTAACCCTAACTTTGACCACCTGTATTATTTAACAATGTTAGTTTTAATAGAAAAATCTTTCAATGTTCAAAACTTATTACAAATTAACTAGTTTGAATTTTTGTATTCTCATACTTGGCTCAGAAACATTTCCTCGCCATGATTAATTGAGGAAAGCACGTATAGATTAGCTTAACTTAGTTTTGGTGATTTCAAATACGTAAATACTTTGTATGATTAAAGTTAAAGTAGAACACGCTAAAGTAGCGAAATAAATAAACCTACAAAAAATCGTTAACCTAAAAGCCAAAGCGTCATAAGTAAGAAAAGATATTATGCGATTATATTCTAATACTTTCAAAAAGACTCATTGCAAATTCAATAAAAGTTGTCCAATTGGTTCCACCGCTCTATAGCGCCTTCCCTTAATTGATGAATGAAAATTGTCACTTAGCGTAAAATATAAGCTTTCTGGCGTATCTTAGGCAAAGGGTGTAAAGATAAATTCGAATTTAATTAGCGAAGACATTTATCAATAACATTAACAGAGCTCTGTGAAAGGATTAACATAGATCTGTAAAGCAATTAGCGTCAAGCTTGGATTTGGATGCTTACTCCGTCCAAATTAAGATACTTAGGAGACTTTTGTAAGCGGTATGTGAATATATATGAAACCGCCTTTAAAATTGTAGATAAAATTAATCCGTTTGTTTTGTGAATTCCTTTCAATAAATGCTTGAAAATGGATATGTTGATGGTAGTTGACATTCAAATATAGGCAAGTTTGAGACTTTAGCCCTGCCAAACTAGAAGACACCAACTATATTCATATACATCACGTGAAGGTGTATGGAAATACCTTTCAAACAAACTAAGCAAATTTAAATATCGCTTTCCAGAACTCTTTTTAACAAACTTGTAAAAATTACTTAATTAACAAAGCTGTATGTGATATAACAAAATTAAAAGGAAAAATGTATTTAAAATCGTTTTTAACAGATTCAAATTCGTTTTTTTTTCGCTAATGCCGCGCGCTTTCTGAATGTCATATTTGACATAGCAGAAAAATATTTTTGTATCAAATTTTACACAATTAACAAAAATTGATGTTCTTTTTATCATACGCTTTCAAAAAAGTTCCAAACTAGTTATATTTTAACTATATTTGATATGTGATAAATCCTTCCAAGACGTTGATTAACGGGATTAATCGCTTAACAGGGCTCCGTTAAAAATTTTGGTTTGTGACTTTGCTAGTTGAATCTAAATTTAACTTCCCATCCTTACATTTTAGTACAATTTACTGCTTCTTTTCGTTGAAATTTGAAATTTGAGGAGCCAATACCATTAGAAGATCGTAGGACTCTCAATGTTCATTTTACATAACAAACTTTGTACCCAGTTCAGCGTGCTAGCGTCAACTGTTGACGGGAATAAGTGCTTTTGTGTAATAACTGTAGTGGCGGACGGAGGTGGTTTTTATATAATTAATATACCGTACGCTGAAATACCCTATATCCATAAAGAAGGCAAGTTTTAGTACGACGGCTTTCTAAAAATTGAAAAGGATTTCTGTAACATCTGACAAAAAAATTAAAAAATAAATAATGCAGTTAATTATTTAGATCATAGAACACCTAAAGGCTTTTTTTCTTAACACATTATGTTGACTTTTCTCATAAAAATATTTAATATTTATTTTTTCAGAAATATGTAAAGAATTTCTCTTTCTTTTCAGAATCAGAATATTTCTAAGCGATTTGTTGCCTTTAAATAATGATGCAGCATGCGAGCTTTTTGTACTGTCAGCGCGCCTTTAGAAGTATGCGCGTCCTCGGCCGAACAACTATCACCGGGCTCACGTTTTTTAGCATTAAGGTATGTCTCTTATATCAACCAGAATTTATGTTAATCAATTATTCTTTTTCAAGACTTTTAGGCCATCAACAACCCAAAACTTTATACTTCCTAGTCGATGCAAAGAGTCGAGTCAGAGAAGTGTATACACAGACATGCCTGCACTTTGCCACACAAGGCATGCTCGATACCGAATTATTTGGTTTAGCTGTATTGATCGGTGAGTTTTTAGTTAACGTCTAAGCTCTCCTTACGGAAGAATATTCTTGTGTTAACTAAACACTGGAAAGCCTTTTTCACTAAAGAAATGAATAGAGAATTTATGATATATCTTCTTATTTTATAATTTCATAGTAATTGAGGATTAGAAAAATATTCAAAATCAAAACTCATGTTTTTAATTAATAAATAAATTCCCATCATGAATTTGTCAAATCTATACTTCGCGACCGCAAAATATAAACTGTCAGGCCGTTATTTATTTATTAAAATAGCAATCAGACAAAGTAGTCAATTTTTTCAGTGAGTAGTGTACTTGTAATCGTACAACGAAAGGAAATAGAATAGAATAGAAAACCATGCGCTTATAGAATCAGAAGAAGAGGAATATATTTTATTCTTTTTTTTATCTATCCTTTACAACGTGTAACTAAAATATCTTTACTGCTTTGAATTATGAATTTTTTTTGGCTAGTTTGTGTCCTAGGTCTTTTGTTTTGCATATTTAAACTTAAATTCCTTTCATGATTATTCAAGCTACACCAAAAAGGAGAAAAGCTGTTTTACTTTTCTGGCCCCGTTTGTTTGTTTTGTTGGCTAGTTTACAGAACATGCTTAAATAAATTCCTACTCTATCACCAAGCAGCACGAAATTCGAACGTTTTTCTTATTGGGATACTTCAATAAAATTTTACGATTCTTTTCAAAGCATATAACAAGAAAACTTTAAGTACAAGTGATGCATTTTTACGAGCTACAGCAGTTCACGAAACGGAAAAAAAATAAAAAAAAAGATTTTTGCGACAACAACAGCAACAACAACACGTCCAACCTAAAAACACATGCAATTTTTCTGAATGCTTTAAGAACAAAAAAAAATAAATATCAAGAATTTCCTTTTAAATGCAAACACACCATCCCGAGACAAACCAGTTTTTTTGCCTCTTTAAAGTGCTAGCTAGGATCGCATACAAGCACACAAACATTTATATGTGCATATATACATATATAAATGAATGTATAGATGTGTTTATATATGTATATTTTTACATACATACACGATGTATTAGTTGGATTTTTTAGAGTGTAAACTCTGCCACAATGCGCAAGTTGCTGTTGATGTCGTTGGCAGAGGCCACTTTGCCACAATACGAAAAGTCAACTAAAAATACAAAAAAAAAAAAAAAGAAAAAAAAACAACAACAACAAAATGCCTAAGGAAGCAACTGCTAGCAAACAAACCTGAAAAATGCCAACCAACGAAAAAAATCTTCAGAACTTACAAATATTTTTTTTTTCTTTTACTAAATGTATATTTAAGCATATACAAGCATGCAAACATATGCATATATCTTCCCGTTTATATCTATAAGAACGGACAGACTTGCACGGTAAAGATGGTTGGTTGCTTGAATTCTTATTTTTCTGCTTTCTTTTTTGTATTTGTTGGTTTTTTAATAGGACAGACAACAAGCCGACAGACAGACATATAAGACATAAGACGCGTGTTCAGTAATTCAGGTAGCTGTTCTGTATTGCTTTAATACAACCGCAAGTGAGCGTGCTGCTTGATGCTGTTACTGCTGCAACAACAACGGCAACAAGAACAAAAATATTTAAAAAAGTAAATTTCGAATCTGGCAGTTAAAAATGCAAAGAAATTAAAAAAAGAAAAAGAAAAAAAAAAGAAAAGAAAAACCTACACACAACATGGCAGAGAAAGATTTTTACATACAGCGTGCTTAGCTTAAGGAAGAAATACACAACAATTACAACAACAATTTTAGAAGGAACAGAGCTAAACGTGATCTGCTGTTATAGTAGTTATTGCTTGTGGTCTTATAGGAACTTTATGACATTAATATTCCTCAGCTGTATGAAAAATGTGATATTTTTTAATTTAATAGAAAATGCTTAAAAATGAAAACAAATTGCAATATACCCATAGACAGATAAAAGGTACTCCTAACGTATTTTCGTTAAAATGTTACAAACAAACCTAAAGTATTTTAACTCGTCGGAAAAGATGACACTTGCATTTTTCGCTTCTTCTTAGCAAGCCTACCATCCATGTAACATGAATGATATTTAGTGTAGAAAGTAAATTCCACAGCTAGAAGACTTGGAGAAGAGTGAATTCTTTGTATCTTGCCCAGTCCAGGAATCAGACAATAGTGCTTTTGAGACTTATTAAAAAAAAATTGCTTCTGTTTATATATATATAAGTTTTGTGTAGAAAGTAGTTTCTTGCATTCATTGTTCTTCTGTTTTAACGAAGTCTAGAACCCAGCATGAAAACTTTTTTTTATTAAAAGGACATCTTGGTTATAGATTTCTTCTGCTCTCATTTATTTAACTTTGCATTCGAAAGGACGAACATTTGAATTCTGTCAAGAAGAATACTTATTCGCCACGAAATTCTCCGTTTTGTAGAAGAAGATTACATGATGGAAACACTATATGTTTGTAAAAAGAGAATAGATTAACGAAAAGGTTTCTTTATGATGGAATTCATACCAATCGAACTGGAAAAATTTTAGAGCTTTTAAGTTGCGAAGACCCTGGTTTCAATTTTTAGTCTCTCCTCAGGAGAGGTAGGATTAGCTATTTTTTAAGTTTCTTAGCGGAAATAAGAATCATAAAGGCAGTCTCTTCCGCTTCTGTTTTCACGAACGGAGGTTGTTTAGGAAGTTACCCTGCCATATACATGATTCTTTTGTCCATACGAATTCAGATCGTAAAGACTATTATTCGTATTTCGTTTCGATCTTTTAATCAAGTTTTATTTTTCTATCCAAATTTGCTTAAGTTTAGGAAATCTAAGAAATGTGAGTCCTCCCGTTTTATAAGAGGAGCAAGCAAAAACATTATAATGGGCTTGACCATTAAAAACTTTATATCACTTTGCCTAATACAATTTCTGATTTGGTTTCGTGAGCAAATGCGTCAAATTATGATTATATTATGATGTTATCCAAAAAAAGAATCGACAAAATGTGCACAAAATAAAATGTATGAAGATGAATTCGAACTTAATTAGCGAAGACATTTACTATCTATGTTGACAAAACTCTGTAAAAGGCTTAACATAACAGGTATAGTAATTAGTGTCAAGCTGTGGTTGGATTCATAAGCCTAGTTCCTCCAAATTAAGATACCTCGAAGACTTTTGTGAACGCTTTAAAATTTATAATTTAGAATTATATAAAAAATTAACAAGGGTGTGAAGTTATATTTAAATATAACTAGCAAAGTCACAAACCAAAACATTTAACAGAGCAATTAACAGAATCCTGTTAAAGTCTTAAAGACTTTTTCTTTTATAAACCCTGAGCCGATTAAAGTGGTTTTTATCCTACCGTGAAAGACATTGTATGCGGAGTGCTTCTTTGGAAGGGCGGTAGACAAGTACATTGAAGCTTCTTATAGAAAGCACTTTTACAAAGCACATAAAGTAAATAATTAACAGCCATGGCTTGATTTTACAAGATTCTTTTTCTTTTTACAAGATTCTTCGATTTGAAAGGCGACAATAACATTTTGACTGCGAAAGGCTCAGTCAAGGTTATAATACTCGATTGCCAAAAATCCGTTGCTAGGTATTGCAAAATGCAAAACTAAAATGTATGAAAATGCGCGAGAGCCGCGTGTCCCTTAATCATAACCAAATGAAATTGAATGCGAAAAGCTTTTTATATTGCAATCGAGATTTCAACAGGAGCTCATCAGCCGCATTATTTTGTCTGAATAGTTCATGAAAGATTTCTGATAAAATCTCTGACATATTTGTCCGATACAAAAATTCAATAAAATTAATACACTTCCTTTAGAAGGAATAAAAATAAGAAACGTAAATATGAAGTAGTCACTACCCACATTATACATGGTCAATGCTATATATATATATAGCATATATTTCTAAGTACAAAAGCGCTCCTATCTGCATTGCAGTGTATACATTTTTGATATTCTAATAGCGGTTCTTTAGATGACAATTCCTACAAAATTCGGTTGATTTAATGGTTAATTGAACACCAGGATTTATAATCAATTTGATTTATACAAAACAGTTAAATACAAAAAAAAAAAAGAAAGCAGATACGAAATGAATCTGAGATATATATTGAAGTTTTTAAGAGATTGTTTCCCCTGCTATTCAAGTACCTTTAAGCTTACGATTGATTAGTTGAATAAAATTAATAAGTTTCTAATTTTTATAAATTTATCTTATGATCTAGTTTCGAGCATTTAAATCAGAGATCTGAAACTTTTACAATCAAAAGACAAAGACTTAAGAAAAAAACTTGTTTGCTTGCTTACGAAAATTTGATAATTAAAAAAAAACTTAGTTACGATTATATGATAGAGAAGATGAAATAAAAATTGAAAAAAAATTACAACATATGCAACAACAAACATTAAAAACTATGTCATATCATAAATGATAATCTACTTTTTTTATGCAATATATATAAAGTTATATGGTCTATGCGTGAATGTCAGCATGCATTCAAGCTTCTGAAAGCTGCCAGCACCAATAATCCTAAGTAAACAAGAAAGCACTTTCTTTCATTTTTTCTGTTTGACTGCAGATATGTATGCATGTGCGCACATATGGATGTGTGCGCTTTTCTTTTTTCCTGCTATTATTATTATTATTATTATTATTATTGCTATAGAGTAATACAAAGAATTATATATAAATTTTTTAATGGATTCTCCAGCTACTGGTGCTACACATTATCAAAGTAACATCAAAATGTTTTCTGCGTTATTTTTCACTACAATACTCATACATATAAACAAGCAAACACATATACACACATACACACGCATAAATACATACATGCATGCACAAATAAGCATGCACATACATACAAGCACTCGCACACCCATATATGCGTGTACCTGTATAACCGACTTTCTGGCATTTGTCTTCTTTACCCGTTGCCTCCTTTAATAATCGTATACAATTTGTTTTGCTTTTTTTTATTTTTTATTTATTTATTTATTTATTTTTTTTTCGCTAAAAAAAAGAATTGCTTTTCTCTGCACGCGTGTAGATGTATGTATGTACTGTATATTAGTATTGTCTTATTGTTCTTTTAGTATTCCTACCATAAGATAGATGGTTATTTTGTAAAACTGCCTTTGGCTAAATGTAGAGAATCAAAATAACATCAAGTATAACAACAAAAATTCTGAACATAATGAAAAAAACTCTTTATGAACACATCCATCCACATGCATACATACACTACATAGAAATTGCTTCTGTATTACTGATGCTTGATTACAATAATATTGATGATGCTGCTGCATTTAATGTGAATGCCGCGAACGAATGCAGAATTTTGTACATACTACGTATACGTTATGTATACACGTAGATGCATGCTTTTTACTTTAAAGCCAAGTATCAACCTCGTCATTTTTACAGTATTAGTTTTTGTTGTTGTTCGTGTTATTGTTTAAAAATTATATATATAGAAAAAAAAAGAAAAAAAACCGAACTCCACACATTCCATTGTTGCTGTTCTACATGGTTGACTACGTATACTTACGTATGTACACCTTTTTGCTGTTCGTAAGCACGTATTTGTGTGTTTATGACTTAAACTACACAGCAGATGCTTTATATTTTTTCTTGAAATATTCTTTGGATGCTTTTGGTGGTTTTTTTTTATTGTATTTTCTGAACTGATTGCGTGAATTGTTTCGAAAAATTCAACCAACACAACTTGAAAGTCTTTCTTTTTTTTTTGGTGTTAAATGTGTGCGTGCCACTTATATTCGTACATGCACATATGTATGATCTGTATTTATATGACCTCTTATTTGGCTTTCTTGTGTTTGCTATTGTTGTTGTAATATTAATGGTGCATAATAATTATTTTTTGTAGGTTGTTTTTATGTCTGTGCGTTCTCTGTTTTCTTTTCCTTTATTCTTTGTCATCATCATCATCATCATCATCATCATCATCATCATCATCATTGCCATCATCTACAACATCATTATCATAGCTATGTTGTTCTTCTGCTTCTTCTTCTTCCACCACCATACCAATCATGTTTTGCTTGACTTGTTAATGCTATAGTTGTTGTGGTTGTTGCGTGCATTTGATAACATCAGAAATTAAAATTCCTTTGGTTCGTTTTTTTTTTGGCTTGTCGTTGCTTTTTTTTACTTCTCTACGTTCTTGTCCGTACGATGATATGTGTTGTGGATTCTGCGTATGTATATAGATATAGAAGACAAAATCTGGTGTTTTTAATTTCATGATGATTTTTTATGTTTTCGATTTTTGTGTTTTTTTTTTTAAGTGTATATTTGTTTGGATAATTGTATGAAACATATATATACATATTTACAGATAAGCAACTTAAAACCTATTCAGCTAAAAAGTATTGAACTTCCCTTTCAAGAGATACGATTACTCTGCTAAATGTTAACAAGCAGTCAGGGAAAGAGCAATCTGACATTCCTGGCTTTTGAATCTTTGAATATATATTCGATAAAATACTAAATCGTGAAGTTATATGAACATTATTTCTTGTACCAATAAAAGAATAAATACTGCATGGGTTTACGGACAAGTTCGTGCTTTTCTACGTCCATAAATAGTTATCAAGAGCCGAAGAATAGTTTCAAAGTAAACAATAATTAGAAAAAAGTTCGGAAAAAAATAGATGATTTAACATCTACAAGATTTCTAAACAAACATTACTTAACGATGCTACAGCATTTGGAAAGAACTGGCCCAACGCCAAAGGATACACATTCACACTCGATAAAATTTCTATTTGAATTGCAACCAACTTCAACCATTTGTAAAACATGTGATAAAAAGCAATGAATCTAGGACAATAATATTTGAAAAAAAACCGGCCTAGAAACAAATAAAGTTTTTACAATCTTCGAAGGTGAAGCAACATCGTGCTACTGGCCGCCAAGGGCACAATGCAGAAGAATATAACAAACGCATGCAACGATTTCATAGAAGCAGGCTGTAGTTATTAACAGAAAAATAGAAATTTTAATAATAAAAATTTAAAAATTGAAGTAAAGTGTTTACTTAAATTAATTAAAGAAAGTCATAGTGCGTACACGCGTCAGCCGATTATCATCTATTTCAGAGAAATCTGTGAAAATTCCTTTAAATGGAATATTCACTGACAACAAGCCTTTAGTGTTATGATGCTGCCAACAAAAAAAAAAAACAAAAAATTGCATTGTCGACCACAATGCTAATAAATAAGATATGTAATGAGGACAGCGTAATCCTTTTACCAAAGTTGGGTTTTAATTTTCAATATAATCCGTTTTCAGTTCCAAGCCCACGTTCAGCAAATTTTCTAATTTTTACGCCTTTCAAATACTGCAATTCGTCAAGTAGTTCAAAACAACTACCTATAACTGTACATCATTCAATGCAAAAGGCTTACCAGACAATCTTCATTCAAAGTTTCCATACAGATAATAGTCACAAGGGTACAGTGGTTACGGGAGCAATTAGTATTCCAATTCCATGCTGATGCTTTATCCTGTCTAAAAAGTAGATTTTTCTTCTCAAAATACGAAGTGTTCTCCTTGATTATATTTTTTGAAATATACGTCATTGTTTTATTATTAATAATAATAATAATGATTAATAGCATCGTTTCGTCACTTCCGAGGTAGTCGGTTTACTAACACGAAATTCACTTTTTTCCATGATAAAAAAATTAAGTAAAGTTTAAAGTCTAATGTCTGCGATTGTTGAACGATTACTAGCACACTGAAAATTATGAAATTGGCATAAGAAACGATTTGTTCTGCCTAACACTTCAAGAATGTTTTTTGGTCTAACCAAGATTGTAGCGTGTCGATATCTAACTTTTTCGACATATTCTGAAGATAAAAGAGATGCGCATAGAGGATTCGGCATAGCCGAATTAAGCTTTCTCACTCGTTTCTTTTATGCTATTTTGCCTCGTATATATTATTCTACTCTGAACGTACAACTCACTAATTACAGCTAACAACGTGCAACTATCAACATGCAACTATCAGTATACAATTCGCTGTTACAACTAACTCTTCTTAAGCGAAATGCTCCGCTTGTAAATCTTAGAATATCACAAACGCTGCGTCCCATTTTGCTATACCTGTTAATCCGTTGCTGCTGGATTTCCCGACGTAGTTACATTAATCTAAATAGGTTTCGCGGGAATACTTGTCGATCTTTGCCTTCATCAGCAACTGCATATGCGCCTTTCTATGACCACGTCAGGTAAAGCATAAGAACATTTCGACTAGTTTACCGTAAATTAATTTTACCAGTTTGTGTCATGTCTCTTAGAACGTTATACACTATTTTGTAAGTTTATTGCTCTTCTGATGCGTTTGGTGAAACAATTGTGGTTATTACAACCTGGTTTTGAAATTGCTCAAGTTTGACGGCGAATTTATTATTAAATATTCCCTGCCAAGATCCTTCAACTTCTACCAAATCGCTAGTACATATCAAAATATCCGTAGGCATCAGAGAGGGTTTTGTCACATATAATGGTTCAATTGATTTGACGTAGTTTTCACTGCTTCTCTACTTTTCATTACTCCTTCAGCAGAAGCCCACGTTCATTACGTTTGAATTCTGATTCGCAAATAGAACTCACACTATGTAATGCGTAAGCTTCAAACTAAGCTTCACAACGGCGTCATTACTACTTATAAATTAGTTCGAATCGAATCGAAATTAATTATTGTCTTCTATGACATGCGCTATTGAACGTAGTGCAGTAAATCGTAGAAAACCTAAAAAAAATTTTTCAAAATAATTCCGCTCCATACCTTACTAGTTATAGCAGCCAGCATAGCATATCGACCCAGTTATAAATTAGCACACGAAAGTGTGACGAAATATGATTTCGATCATCCAAATTTTTTCGATTTTTATATCGACTTTTGATGTGCTGGGTATATAAGATTCTCCTTAAGGCGGTTGTAAGTATTTCAATTGTTTTTTTTATGTTTCATATGTTTTTGAATGTATATATATATATATATCAAGGTCATGGTACAAAAGTCTCAAAGTAATAAGAATAACCTGACAGGTTTGGGCAACATAGTCAATGCGGACAGAAAACTAATCAGACTTTTAAATTAAGTATTCTTGTTGTTGTTTTAATTTCATTTTCATTTTCGGTGTATAATTAGATGGTATGAAATATCCGGTCAAGAAAATCAAATAAAATTCAGTGAAGTTATATTCCAAGACTAGCAAAAGGAAGCCTGCAACACCTTATGTCATTTTGACAGAATGACTGACAGACATATATATATAAAATGAACGCACCGACAACGACGAGTTGCGGGTTAAGAAAAAGACATAAGCGCTGACGGGCTTACTATATATAGTTTTTGATTGTGATGTTCGTTCTGTTCTACGAATATAAAGCTGACTAGCTAGCATTTAGTCAGTTAACCAGTCAAAAAGATTAAAGTAAAAGAGATAAAAATCTCAAGGGCAATGATGGCTAATGGTTAAAATTATACTTAAAAAAAAAAATGCAAAGACGAAGAATAACAAACAAAATAAAGGCGAACAATTTTATAAACTTAATACTAAGTATTTATTTATATAAATCTTATTAACTAAGAATAATAAAAAACGAAACCCATCTCTTTTGTTAAAATTTAAAAAGAAAAGGAGAACTGATTTACCACTTAACATAACATTTATTTTAATAACAATTTTGAAGACAACTGAAAAATTCTTGCATATAAATGAAATTAATACCGATAATTGAAAACGCGTGCACAAGAAGCTGTTCAGGTTCAATCATTCGGACAGACAAACTACAATAAAAATGCGTAGCAGCTGCTGCAGCACATATCCTAAAAAAGAATCATAAAAATGCCCAAAAATAATTTTTTTTTTTTTGTTTAATAAAAAACAGGTAAAGACCAAATCAAGTCAGTGCTACTACGAGCGTACGAAAACATTATGTAGAACTCATCCATGTTGAACTAGAAATTTAAATTCTGCTTGTTATTTATGCGATGACGATTGTACGCCAGGCATGATCATGCACGTTATTTGGGGAAGGGTATAGGTACGGGTAAATAATTAATTTTTGCTTTCTGTGTTGCTGTTGTTGTAATGGTATGTTGGGATGGTATTTAAGAGCTAAACGGAAAAAGAAATAAAGCAAGCGTTCAAAAATTCTTATGTTGAAAGCAGGTGTGAGCATTTTTTCATCTGCATCATTAACTTGCACATGTATTCATTTATTCATTTTCATTTTGTCTTTTATGATGAAAACTTCGCAGAGCGTTTGAATTTTTTCACTTTTAGTCGAAAGGAAATTAACTTTTTTTTTATACAAACCACAGAGTATATATTAGCTTAGCCAAATACACCAAAAGCAGTAAAGCACAAATATCTAGATACAAATGATGTACGTTTACGTACACATATAGAGGTTTATTTGGATTGTAAAGAAGAAAGAGCGATAACTCTGAAGAAAAAGGACTACATTCCAAAGCAACAGGAGTTTTTCAAAAATCATATTCTAGTACCGCCTCCTGTTAATTTCTATGTAAGTTTCAAAATATTTTCCTATGTGGTCTGCATATTACTACATGAACAACCGATCATTCATTTCGAAGATCTTCAAGCTCGAAAAACTTCTATTGGATCTGGTTTATCTTGAAACATCAGACTGTTGTTGATTTCCTAACTCTTGCGCATAGATCCATATTTCAATCTTTTGGAGCGACGCCGCGCATTTTTCAAGCCGTAGTTTCATCATCATTGAAACTAAACGAAAATGAACTAAGTATCTCTATATCAAAAATTTATCGCCTCTTGATCAAACTTTTGACTCCTCTAAGAGTTTGATCGTGCTTTAGTTCGCAAAAATTGACTGGTGGCCAAAACTTACGCAATAAAATCATACGTTGCTAACCTTAATTTCAATCTATATAGAAAAACGCAATTATCGATGAAAGAAAAGCCTTAAGGTGGCATGAACACCATCCCAAAGTCTTCCACCGATGCAACAAACATATTATTATTAGTCGTCTCTTACACGTTCGATTTGCCTGCAAACTTGACAGAAAATCCGTGAAGGATTTGTTTTACCAATTCCCGCTGCCATCATTAGGTGACGACACTAAAATGTACTGTTTCACTTTAGAATACATCATGTATGTATTATGTCTATTCACACTCATACACACGTCAGAGAATGACGAAGCAAACCACCTAAAAATTAATTTTTCCAACCAGTCACTTAGCTGCATTAAAATTCGATGGCAAGAACATGTTTTATCTTAACGGTGATCCATCGAATCTCCGTAGAAACAAACAGCCTTTCCTTCATTTTCGAGTTCTAAACAGAGTGACTCTATTCAACTTCGTTCGATGATCTTGATCAACTTAAATCTTATTTAAATTGAAGATTCTATTCTATCTCACATCTACAATTTTTTTTATTTTTATACTTGTTTTCGTTTACAGATGGCGAATATATGTTTGCCGATCCGGAAAGCAAACTTTCAAAATATGGTCCAAAAAGTTGGCGTTCCTCTCACACACATGTAAATAAAAATTATTTAAAAAAATTGAAAAATAACTATTAAATTTTATTTGAAACAGGGTTTAGATGCCAATGGTCGACCACTCTTGGAACTACATTTTCGTGTGCAGTTCTACATCGAGAGCCCGTTGATGTTAAAAGATGAGACCACGCGACACAACTACTATCTGCAATTAAGATACAATGCCTTGAACCGGGACATTCCGCGAGAATATTCCGAACAATCTATGATTTTACTAGCTGGTCTAGCGTTACAAGCGGATTTGGGCGATGCTCCGTCCTTGACAACTACGATTGGAGTTGCAGCAGGTGGTGAGGGGAATTCGTCCGCGGAAGGCAGCGATGGTAAAGAGGAGCAGCGAAATTATACGGATCTTATAGGTAATAGGTTGGGCACAAGAACTGCAGATACAATTTCCCCGCCAGCAACAGCAACGGCATCATTGTTGAAAATTAGCAAACGAGCTAATATGGTAAATGAAAGGGTGTTACGATTATCGAGTTATATGACTTCTGCAAGCCAAGCGGGCTCTGTGGGCGGAGTAGCTGCAATCAATTCCATCGATAACCTAAAAAAGGGTTTAAGCTCGGCGACAGAACCTTCATCAACAGCTTCTTCGACTTCATCCATTAGTCGTGGGCCAAGCAGTGCTTCGACGAATGCTTCGATATCGACGAATGCCAGTTCACGAACAGATTACTTTCGTTTAGAAGATTATTTGCCTGCCCATTTAAGAACTGCTTGGGCGTCGAGTGCTTTAAGAGCATGTCACCGTGAAAATCGTGGTACGCTTACAGCCGATGCCGAATTACACTACATACAACATGCCTGTGTAGTTCATGAATGCATTAATGCACACACGTTTCGTATGCGCCTAGCTAAAAATGAAAATGGTCCAGGAAATTCCTGGTTTGTGGTCTATGCCAAGGGTATCAAAATATTTGGCGGCGGTATCGGATCTGAAAGTGCCCAACAGCAGATAACTTTCCTCTGGCCCAATATTACCAAACTATCTTTCGAACGTAAGAAATTCGAAATACGTTCAGGTGAAAGCAAAATTACTCTGTACGCCGCTTCAGATGAAAAAAACAAAATGCTTCTGTCCCTCTGTAAAGAGACTCATCAGTTCAGCATGAAGATGGCTGCCCGTTTAAAAGAAGTCATTAAAAAGGAGGAAGAAGAGAGTAATTGCCTTCATGCCTGTTATATATATTCGCGGAGTTTACACTTGCCACCATACAAGAACAAAAACGATCAACGAATTTCCGTAATATCAAGCACTAGCTCTAACACAACATCGGGCATTGTAAGCGATCGGGTGCATTCAGAGGATGAATTGGAAATTATGATTAACTCTCCACCAGCTCCAATAGCAGCCCCTTCAACTGAAAGCTTGGCCTTAGCTCATTTGCTCGATAGGCCAAGCGTTAGCCGACAAACTTCTTCAGTAGGACAAGTATCATTAAAAGATTTAGAGGAGCATTTGGCTGCCTTGTCCGTAAGACAGGCTCAAAAACAACGCATCAGTCATGCAGGTAACGAATCTCCCACAGAATTGAGCAACACCTCATCAGCTGGCAATTCGTCTTCTACAAGCGGTGGGTCTTTGCCAACTACGGCTTCTCAACGCAACGCTGGAGACTCTTCCACATCAACTGAATCACCTAACTCGCAACACAACATAGGATCACAGTGCTCTTCAACTTGTAGCACAGTGGTAGTAGCTCCCTCCACTTCGGAAAATCCCAACTCCTTGGCAACATTGGCTGCCCGAACAAGTCTTACTACCACTAATAATAGCATCGGTCAGAGACGCAACTCTACTTCATCCAGCTTGGAGTTGGGCTTTAGTCACACAGCCCAAAATTCTACAATCAGTGAGCCAGATTCAACATGTATAGATCATGACTTCATGCAAACAACACGTGACGAAAATGAAAGCGTTTCTGGAGTATATACGCTGGCACATGGGGCACCGCCAACCGAAACGTCTGGTGTGTACACTATGCATAGCAGTGAGTTGACAGGCCAGTCTTCAGAAATTGCCGAATCGGAAAAAAGTTCGCATTACGGTATTTTTCAACCCAGTAAAAGTGAAATCAGCGATCTTATGCGCCTTGACCATTCTAACCTTCAGGATTCTGTGGATGGAGGAAATTACCGAAGCAAGGGACCCAAAGCCGAAGATTTCCGTTTACGTTCAGATTCCAATATAAGTACTAGCGGTTCCTTTCGAGGGGATGGTAGTGACCCTACCGACAATAAACATAACTTATTATCTGCTGAAGAATTAACCGATCTAATAGTAGGTCGCGGTACTTATCCCAGTCGGAAAACCGTCTCAGGCACTCTAGATTCAGACTGCGACTATGTTACCTTACCGCTCTCAATGACGGGAGAGTCCTATTTACAGGGTCACCAGGACACAGCACCAACCGAAGACCACGTAGAAGATTTAATTAACGATTTGTTACCCACAGATCCCCCAGCACCGCCTCAAAGAATCGATAGCAATGTGCACAATTTTACTAACATACGTATGCGGTCCCCACCACCATATAATGCGCGACATCATAAGACGGGACTTTGTGGACCACCGGTTCGAACCACATCCGCCACAAATTCACTGGTAGAAGTCTCCAGTAAAACTGCATCCTCCCTCACAACAGTACCTACTCAAGTGCCATTGCTGTCCACATTTGGAGATGTTAAACCTTCCACAATAAAAGTTTCATCAATAACTAAACCGTCACCAACAGCATCCCTTGCAGCAGCCTTAAAACGTCGCGATCCTCCACCATATCCTACGGCAAATAAACCTAGACCAACGTCGCTAATTTCTGTGGCATCTACTAATTCATCGCTAAATTCAGCAACAACAAGCACAAATGCACAACTCAATACTGTTGGAGGTTCAACGAATTCGCTCAAGTCAGCAGAGATCACAGCTAGATTTATTACCACTAGACCTCAAATTAATATTCTTAAAGCACACGCTAGCATTGTTAACGAGAATGCCAAACTTAGTTATGCGGCACCCACAAATTGTTCCTCGGCGACATCTTCTACCGGTTCCATATGTAGTCATCATCTAACAAGTCATTTATCACAACACTCTCTAAACAATTCCAATTATGTCAGCGGTTCGCAAACTTCCTTAAGTATGGGACATCATCTTCAGTCTGCACCACCTACACCAGGACATTCCACAACCATGTCGGCGGCAGCCGTTGCTCATGCTGCGGCCGCCGCTGCAGTTTTGCCGGGCTCTATTGGTATACCTGTAGTACCATACGCTTTACATGGGCCTCACAAAAGCTTATCGCCGCTGCATCAGCAACAAAACGAACAGATAAAGCAACCTCCTCCCCGTACTTGCGTGCTATTACCAGTAATTAAACCAAGGCAATATTTACCGCCACCACCACCAAGCTTGCCACGCCAACCGCCTCCTCCACCTCCTACTCAGTTTACCGGTCTTTATCCAAACCAATTAGCCCGCAAACAATTGGAATTGTATCAACAACAACTGTGCAGTGATGTTGACTACGTAATTTATCCTCTGCAGGATCCGGCTGTTAGTCAGCAGGAATATTTAGACGCGAAGCAAGGTTCGCTTTTGGCTGCTATGGCTCAAAATCCCCCTCCACACCCCCACTCCTATTTGGCAGCCTATCACCATGCTGCAGCTTCTGGGGCTTGGGAAACCTGTAAAGGTCATGCTATTTATCGCAGTACACCCTATTTGCCTTTAGCTTTGTCGACACATTCCCGCTACGCTTCAACACAAAATCTCTCTGATACGTACGTACAGCTACCGAGTGCCTATTCACCCATGTACAGTCCATCGATGGCCAGTTTATGTTCTTCGTATGAGCCCCCTCCCCCACCTCCCTTACATCCGGCAGCAGCTTTAGCTGCGGCGGCTGCCGCTGCTAATATCAGCAAAGGATCGGGCTCTCTATTCGCAAGATCACGTTCAGACGATAATATTCTAAATTCACTCGATTCCTTGCCTAAAGTAAAAAGGTTACCGCCACCTCCACCACCACCATATGTGGATAGAAGACTAAAGAAACCACCAATACCAGCACCTACTGAAAAACCACCACCAAGTGAGTAAGCAAAAATGAACGCTATAAGGAAGTGAAAATTGATATGTTTTAATACAGTTATCATTTTTAAGCATTATTTTTTAAGAAATTAAAAATGTGCTTCCTCCCAAGGTGTGAATTTTCGAAAAACGAAAAATGTATTCTTTTAATTCTGGTTTTTTCGCAGTTTCAAGGTTTCGTATGTACAGGTATAAGCAGAAAATTGCAACTTCCAAACATATTATTACATCTTCTAATAGGGTATATGATTAGATAGATTTCAATGGTTCAAGCCGGGAAATGCGGTCATAAAAGTTTCACAATGATAAACTTTGAAATTATCGAAACGGCCATTCGTCTACCAACAGCGTACGGCGGTGAATTTCACGACGATAATTCAACTATTTGTTGCAGACTCTTTTTAATCAAAAGTTTAATTCAAAAGCTTTCTTGTTGAGACCTGGCGACTATTCATTCCAAATGAAATCAAGGAAGCATTGAAACGCAGTAATTTTTTATTTAACGGATCAAGAGTTTGAAAAACGTTATCCTTACCTTCGCATTGAGGGAAAACAGGAAAATTGTAATTAATATTCGTAATATAAATCTATAATTAAATAAATGTTTGTAAAAACCTTTCATATATATCTCAATTTTAAAAACTAAAAAGAAAGTTTTCCTTTGAACTTAGTGAAGACATTGAACACTTTTTCTTCGTTTGTATTTTAGTTCCCATAAAACCAATACCAAATGTTA
Organism: Glossina brevipalpis; assembly: GCA_000671755.1. Lineage (NCBI taxonomy): Eukaryota > Metazoa > Arthropoda > Insecta > Diptera > Glossinidae > Glossina > Glossina brevipalpis. Next base: position 2,150,796 of record KK351015.1, read on the forward strand.
CCAGCAAAAGTCAGCGCGCAGAAACTATTACATCGTCGAGCACTGCCGCGTTCCGCGCTCATAAATTACCCCCACGTAAACCGATGACCTTGACAGGCAGAAACGCTGGCGGCCATATGACGAAAACTTCAAGCGGCGCACAATGGGCGGGGGAGAGGCCTAAGCCAAACACGGGTCTGGGTAGTAACCAATGCAGCAGCATATTGGCTCAACTACAAGCTTCAGCAGCGGCTGCTCATCATCGTGCACAAACTACGAAGGAATCGAATGTAAACCATATCAATACTGGAACAGTTGCTACACCAATATCAACAGCGGCGAATGAATTAGACATTGCCCTGCTAAGAGAGAAAAGTAAACATTTAGATTTACCTTTAATATCGGCCCTTTGCAATGATCGTTCTTTACTCAAGCAAACTAAGGTGCTAATAAATCCGCGGTCCACATTAAGACAGGTTGCGAATTGTTCGAGCACGAGTTCAACAGCCTTTACAACCATCACCAGTAGCCTAACAACTTTAGAAACGGCTTCACCTACTAACGCAAATAAAAGCGGGACCTTGCTAATCAATGGCGCTTCTAGCGCAACATCTGTAATATCAGGTAATGGCAGTACAACAATAGTGGCAGGGACTACAATGTCACCTATGACTAGCGGCAAACTATTGGCGGCTACTAGTGCAGGAAAGTCACGTAAAACTTCTATTAGTCATCGTCACCCCAATGACAAGCTACCGCCATTACCCATGCAATTGGCTGAAGCCAACAACTATGTCATGGATCCAGCCATATTGAAACACCACAAGAGTTACAATTCTCATACATAAACAATGACAACCAATACATGCTAAGGGCGGCATTCATAATATTATTATGCAATCTCGTATAATTCAATTCATTTAATATATGAATGGTATTCGTTTTCGCTTGAAAGGTAAATTTCATTGATTAAAAAGAAAAGGCATGTGAGTGATAACTGACAAGAGAAGTTATAATGGCTTTGATCGCAGTGAGTTTTAGAACAATGATAAACTATTTTACAAATATCATTACTTAACTTTAGACTAAAAGAAAAGCCAATCGATCAAGTTTTGTGGTGGAAAACTAAAATGTTCATAAACAAATCGCACAAAGCAATAGCAAAAATCAGTTTTTTCCTTTTTAAACAATTCCTACGAACCTAAGAAATTTTGAGCGACACGTACACGAAGGGAGAAAAGTCAGTTGTGATTAAAGTCTTCTTCTACCTCATTATAGGCATAATTTTTGAAAAGTAAAAGAATTTTCTATTTGTTTCGAGGATACTCAATCCCTGATTCTTTACGATCCGTCATCGTTTCTGAAATTTAATTAAGATAACGATAACATTTCCATTGCAGCTTACCATGCGAAAAAATTTTTAAAAATGTAATGTAAACGTAATACATTAATTTCGAATACCTGCTATGATCTTTTCCCTAAATTGGATTGAAAAAATGCGACAAAGATTTCACCACTGATCTTATTGAGTCTCTCTTTAATATTTTTGAAGAGAAAACACGTAACGAAAGTGAGCAAGTACACCTAGATCATGGTCTAGTTTACCCTAACTGATGGAGCGAATTTTGTCTTACCAGTAATGTACCAATAATGCTTTGTCTATTGACGAAATTACTTATAGAAATTATAAAGAAAAAGTTCTGAAATTATCCTGCTGCAATTGAATATTAGCTGAATTCATTATTTGGAGATTTATTCGTTGTCCGTGCAATCGTCATATCCCTGAAAATAAAAGCAGATGAAACCCAAAAACAAATTTAGGAAAATTTTTAATTTTGCAAAAAGGCTTTACCAAAAGGCTTTCCATAATCTTATTAGCTTTTGGTTATAGCTATGTTCTAGTATCTATCTGTATCTTCAGAAGAAAATTAAACTTTCCTTAAAATGAGAACAGTTCGTTAAAACTACTTTATACATGCAAACAAATAATGTTTTGACTTCTACAAAAGTACAACAGTACAATTATATAGAAATGTTAAGGACTACTTGTTAAACCATAGTCTCATAATCTCTGAAAGAAGCACCTGTTACAAGATATTAATTGATGTCAAGTACAAATGAAAATCTCTGCAAATTACTTGGAGAAAAATTTCAGAGGACGTACAAACTGCAAGACATCAACAGTCGGGATATGTGGGTGATACACGACTTGATACCGTCCTCAAGAGAATAGCATCTTGTTCGGGCTATGGACAAAATCATGTAGATTTCTGACCGACAAGTTCTTTGTGAGACAATAAAATGATGTCGAATATTTATGAATCATACATAATTTGCACAACAAGAATATGATGTCAATTGCAGAAGGGTTTACGAATGAAAACGCAACGAAAATTTATTCAAATTTTTATATTTTCTGGTAATAAGTACAACTATTTCAGTAATATACATGAATTTATGCGAACCTTTTTAGGTCTAATTGAGTTTTTTTGCATAGTAGTGGTTGCGTGCATCTGTTTTTACGGTTTATAAGACTGTTTTTTAATTGAAAGATATTTTTAATAACTTAATAATTCCTATTAATTCAAAGAGAACATTATTAGACTTTTATATAACTGACTTTTCGGGATAAGCAACAAAATTTCAAATTTTTCCTTTCTATTTTGCTCTACTTTTTTTTTAAATCCGTGTAAAGAGTAACGAAAAACGAACCATTTATTATACGTGACAGATAAAAAAAACCTTAATTATAGCATTATAATTGTATATTAAATAAGGTGATAAAGGAAAAGGGAGAAAAAGCAACAACTAAGTAAAAAGCCAGAGAAAGTAAAACTAATACTAACCTCAACACAAACCGAAAACATAACTAAATCTAGTCACTTTTAGGAAGCGAAAGCATAAAAGCATGGAAAACACAAAAAAATCTAATAATTAACGCGCACATAAACACACAATACTCAAGTATAAAATACGGATTATTTCAAATAATTTAAAACAACTAATTTAAAAAAAATTTCATATATGTGTACATATATATAAATATAAACGCATAACTTGTGTTATACATAAGTTCAACGTTAATACCGATTTCTAAATTAAAAAAGGAAAAATACTTATTTTATTATAACATTAGGCGCAAACACATCCTTACTATTTTACCAAAACTTTGAAGGGAAGATGATGATAGCATTGATAACGCAGTGAAACTTTGAAACTTTAACGCAACATTTAAGACTGTGCCCAGAAACATATTCTTCATCTATGCTTAAAAAACATTTAATAATTCCGCCCGAAACAACTGTGATTGATTTTATTTTATCATTTCGCTTATAAGTTATTTTTTTTTATTAAAACTTACTCGATTGTTCCATTAATACTCTATCCTTAGATTTTAAGATCAGCCTTATCTTTTACCTATTGAAAGTTTACCCAGAAAACGAGTATTCATTTCAGCGATATATTAAATATGAAATTAACTTAATTTAAATAAATAATATCAATAATAATTATTCTAACCATAATTGCATAAACTTGCCCCACCGCTTAATATTTACATAAACATTTATATTGTTTTAAACATAAGCATAAAGACATGTATGTAGAATTTTCTTCTTTTTTAAAATTCATGTGAATTTTGGCAGAACAAGACATAGATATGTATGAACGTCTGAAATTTGCATAGATTTTATTTAAGAAAATCTATGGCTAAATTACTTAAACAGAGCGTTTCTATTTAATAAACTTATGTTTTTGCCATATTTTATATTTAATAGAAGAAAAAAAGAAGCAAGAACACTAAAAGAAAAAAAAATTATCCCAAATATTAGGTAACCAAAAATGTATTTGTCGTTCTGTACATAATGCTAATAAAATATATTTTATAGACTAAATTTTAGTTTACCAGATAACTTAAGCCTTTCAAAATATTTAGTTTTATTCACCTTCTTGTTGTTTAAATCACTTACAAAAAGACAATTTAAGTCTTAAGTGTAGAAGATATGAATTCTTCGAATACTTTGGAAGAAGTATAATGTTCTTACCATTCTTATACAAGTAACTGAAAATTTATCCAAAAGAGATATACTGAGTACAATGGAAAGCATCAAATATAATTCACTCAAAATTTTTTATTTTGCTATCACTTTTTTTAAGAAGTGATGACAAATAAATCATTTTTTAACTAAATCTTCTCCAAATGTTTTTTAAATGTTAGCATAGACTATTAAAGCGATAAAATCGAATTAGATCACACATAATACATACACATACGAAATAAAAAATGAGTGAGGATAAATGTGAATGAAGACAAATATTTAAATATATATTTACTCGCTCTACATCGGTTAAATTTTGCTAAAAAAAAACAAAAATTAAGTAATAAAAAAAAGCGGCAAATACACTTTTAGTTACCGAATACACAAACGAAACAAATTTTGCATTTATTTAACTCTACAAATAAATAAAATAAAAAAATATATAAAAATTGATAACGGTTAGGGTTGAAAGGAGGCCTTTAAATTGTGAATAGAAACAACGTAGGAGCAAACTTTTAAAAGTGAAAAATGTTAAATTTTTATATAATAAAAAAAACTTCTATATTCCACAGAAGTTGGAGATAAATAAACAACATTTGACGTAACTTGAGTTATGCTGTTATGATTTTTGTTCATAAACTTTAATATTCATTACATTCCCTGCATTTCTTTTGTAACCGTTTCATATTAATTGCAAAAATTTTAACTTTTTAAAATGAAATTTTCTAAAAAGCTAAATAAATAGTAATAAGTTACAAATTATTTTTTTTTTCGATTTTTATTTTCGATTCTGAATTATTCAAAAAATTTTTTTAATACGGTAAAGGCTTATTATCCTTATGATATTCTATTTAATATTTAATCGTTTAAAATTTTACAAAAATATATCAAATTATGACAAAAATAAAAAATAGAATGTTCAAAATGAAAACTTTCTAACAAAATTTTATATAGAAATCGTAGTTTAAGTCGTTTTGAAAATATACGTATAATTGAATAAAAATGAAAAATAGCAGAAAAATATTCACATCCTATTACAAAATCTCTTTGTCTTTAAATATTTTTGAACAACGCGGCTGGAAGTTACTATTCCCAGTGAGCGTTTGCGACGTTTTCATGTGTCGCGCCAGCGTTCCACCTGTAAATGCTTCAGAAACCTCATAAGTTGTACTCGAAATGTATTTACATTAGATATACCCCTTAGGCTATTTTATGATGATTATGGCATACAAGGTACTATTGGAAATACTTGATAATTCCCTAGACCATGGTTTTAATTTTTAATTTTTGGATTTTTGATTCGCAGAATGATTTTATAAAAAATTTTATATAGGGTTTAATATGTAATTTCCATATATTAAAAGGGGCGTGAATTAATGCGGTGTCTTACTGAAGTTTACAGTGATCTGTAGATAAGCGAAATTCCGCGTCAATAAATAATATTTGCGGGAGTTCTTACTTTATTTCGAAGTTGAAATTTCAATATACTACGACAATTCAAGCTACAAAAATTAATTAATAAAACTCGGTCAGTTCTTAATATCTTTTACTCAAAACATTTGCTATTTATTTGGCGGCATACTCGTAGGGACCATTGCTCCCTCTGAATACTCCTTATTTCAGTCTAAGGCCTAGCATGTAAATTCTTATGACGACGCCAAAAAATTGGTCTCTTTTGCGAATAACCTTAACCTTCCGACGCAGAAAGCTTAAGCTCCTTGCCTATTGAGAATAATTTCGTTGAAATATTTCTTTCCAATAAAATCATATTTCTGCCAAAATTAATTTCATTCTCAATCTAGATAAGAGAATACTTATTTTTCAGATATTTGTAGCTCCTAGTTATGCAGTCAGTGGCGGCCGTTTTCATTAATCGCTGCCAATTTTCCGACACGGTCGCACATTAGCCTATATAGAGTGCGATTTAGAGAGCAATTAAAAATTAAATTTTTTTATCATTTTCGTCTAATGACGAAACAAGAAGAATACAACTTAGTTCCATTGCAAACAATAGAAGTAGAATTAGAACTTTGTATTATTTTTCAAAATGTCGGATAAAAGAATTATTTTGTTGTTTTTTCATTTCGGAACTCAAAAAGCTAAGACATTAAATTTCGGAATGGTTTAGTTGATATTAAAATAAGAGCACGGAAAAGAGAAGAGCATCTACATGAATTTAAAAGTATATTTAAAAAAAATGAAAATAAAATAAAAGATGAATGCACAAAGCTGGAAAGTTCACCTTCTGGGCCCTTGATCAAACTAGAAAATTGAAAAATATAACTTATGAGTACGAGATATTTATGCGGCGCAAATAAGAATTTGCAAATAAATATTAAGAGCTAAATATTTTTATATTTGAAATTTTGATTTCAAAATATCTTCAACCGTTGAGGACTGTAAACGCCTATTTTCAAACTTTCTTCAAATTAAACCAGTGTATGTGTCAAGTATTTATATAAATTTTTGTAATCTTTCTCCGATTCGAAAGCTCGCGCCTCTATATACAAGTTTCCTTTTCCGTCATTAAGGGAAAAAATTTAAGGCACATTCTTTTTTTTGTAGACAAAAACTAATGTTTTGTTCTTTTATCACATGTCAAGAAAATTTTCAATGAGTAAGAAGTAAAATAATAATACCAAGTGAACTGCAACTTGTGCACTTTGGAGTAAAATAAAATAATGATGCCAGTAGTAGTGATGGAAAACTAAAACTAATATAATTGAGAAATGACTTCAAAGTTAAAAACTAAATAACTACATTCCTAAAGCACTGTCGTTATTAATGGGTATTAACACTATTATCTGTTAAAATAGCTTCATCGTCGCGTGGTATATGCTTCCATCTTTTTGTAATAGTTAGAACGATACCAATAATCAAGATGATAACGGCCAAACAAATAAAAACTGATCCAACACAAAAGCCATACGATTCAAGGTTCACAGCCAACTAGAATAAAAACATATTTTTATTATTATATATTGTTCTTGCTGTCTTTCCTACCTTGGCTTTGTTGGCTAATTTCTCATCAAGTGTGGCAATTTGTTCAAACCAAAACATAGGCATCAAAAACTGTTGGACGCCACGATAAACACTGAAAGATCGAAATGTAATTACCAGAATAATTTTTTTTTTTTTAATCTTACTCAAAAGTATTGTCCGCTGTTATCATCATGTTAATTTGGATACGCGCTTTGACCTCTACTGGTATTCCAGTATGGGGTTCTACAGCCAGTGTGAATTTATGCTTTTCAGGGTCGGGATTCAGGCCTCTCACCGCGTTTTTGTAGGATTCGTCAGCCAAATAAAAGTGAGGAAAAGAGGCATAAACTGGTGCATTGTTAAGGCATTTCTTGCAGTCCGCTACGCCCCCTTTAGGGCATTCATTGATGGTGGCATCGCAAAAACACTGCTGTTCGGGATAATATGTACCCGAATCCAAAGTTGCGTCAGTTCCCTCCCACTTAGTTGCTTCCAAGCCGTAGAGTTCTGTGGAACCGTTCGGACTTAAATTCAAATAACGGCAAGCATCTGTGACGAATACAGTTAGAGGCTTCAGAGTATCTAATTGCGGCGGGAATATATCACCGGTTGTTCCATTTACAGTATTACATGGTGGTGAATAAAAATCAGTCTTATTTTTGCCATTCCAATCCGTCAAGTATCCTAAATTGTATATGTTATTAACACCAGTATGTATAGTAAAAAGTCCATCATGCTGTAGGGAAGTATTACGCTCCACCATCCATCCGAACTTCTTATAAGGTATTTTAATTTTTGAAGTATTGAATAGATTTAAAAAATCTATTAAGTCGTCTTGGAAACCATCAAAAATCCATTCTTTTGCGGACTTAGTGACAAATAATTTTCCTCCTTCATGATTTAACATAAAATTCAAAACCTTTTTAATAATTTTACTTTTATGTCGCATTGAATCGGCTACGGTCTAAATAAGAAACAGAATTTAAGACGATAAAGCAAGAGAATTTAAATAAAGCAATTCACCGCTGTTATGGGATGAGCAGTTGTTATCATATCCTCCAAGGTACCATTTGATTTCTCCGGAACAAAAAACCAAGTACGTCTTTGGTAGTAAGAAACGGTATCATTGGAATAAAATGACACATTTTCTTTTGAGTGTTTTTCTAGGAAAACATAAGGACCCATTTCAACAAAATTGGGTTTAATATTAACATTTCTAATATCTCCAGGATTAGTCCAATTGAATAAATAGAATACGAGGTAAATGGGTATTGGCGCTTCTACCCAATAATTGTAACTATCGGTACCAATTTTAAGCACTAAATTCTGCGAAAGAGAAAAAATTTCTTAAAAAAAAAAATTTTTACAGATGCTCAAAACTTGTACTTACATTCTGCATTAAAGAAAAGCTCCATTTTGGCCACAGTGTTACAAGCAATATGCCGCAAATTGCAAGAATAACAGCAGAACCAAAAACCCAAGCCTTACGTTGAGTAACGCCACAGCATTCACAGCACATGATGACAAATGCAGGTCTGAGTATTTTATTATTAACAGACAATGCTTAACACGTAATGGAATACTTTGGATTGGCTTTAAGTATAAAGTCTTTGTTTGTTTTCAAAAAAAACTAAAAATAAATTCTTAACGCGAGCATTTGCTGAAAATTTTAGAAAGATCGAAAATTAAGACATTTCAGTATGGTTGGCATTGCTTGCAATTAAAAATTCAAGTTCAAAATATAGTACACGAGACTAATTCAATTTGGCATTTTTTGTGACCCATTGTTACTCCTATCACTTAGGGGAAATATTTCCTAAGTCTTGCTATTTCTTTTGTAATACTTAAGCATCAAACACAACTTCTTATGTATAAAATATAAATTTTTGATTAGCGTTAGGAGTCCATTAAATAATTGATTTATATTCCCGTTAAACCTTAAACTGAATGTAGTATGCCGCTGACGTTTCAGCAAACGTCAGTTGGGTGCTACCGCTTAGTTTTAAGACGTTTAATAACAAATTCTTTGATATTAAGCTGGCTACAGCTTTTTTTATTCTTTTAAAAGGTTTTCCAAGATTCCAAAATTAGACTAGTGCTGCGTAAAGCTTTGATAGAACACCTTTTCCAACAATGTGTTTGTGGTAAGATGCGTTTGGAAACACTTTTTAATTCGGCTTTGTGAATTGTTCAATATAGGGCAAAATAAAAACGATATTTGGGACGATAAAAAGGTTAAAAATGTTGTTTCAACGTGTTACTAAAAAAAATAGTTCATATTTGAATTTTTCTTCTGCGAATTTTACGACTGAGAACTTTTTGTGTGTGTGGAGTGCGTTAAGCGAGTTCGCGTTTTTATGTACTGTGAAGCGCTGCTGACAGAACTTCCTTCACATCATGTTCGTGGTTGTAACGGATTTGCGTTGTGGCAAAAAAATAAGTATTGAAAAGAAAATAAAAACAAAACAAAAAGTGATAATTTTTATCAAAAGTTCCCAAATAAACTTTCCTGTGGAGTCAAAAAATCAGTTAATTCCTTTGCCCAAACAGCCGTGGCTTAGATGTTTGCGAATATACAATTAATATTTTAATGTATGCATAACGTAGCGTGCATACAACATGTTGACGTAGTGTGCACATATAAAAATAACAAACGAAACAAATATCACACTCCCAAAAATGCTACGTAAGTACGTTTGAAATTCCAGTTTACTACTGACACTGATTAGCAATTTTTTCCTTTTGATATTGATTGTTGTATTGATATTTCAAGACATTTGCAACCTTTAATGAAAAATTCTTAAAATAATCGTATCTTTTTTCAAGCTTATACTGGCTTTTTGAGCTTTGTTTTCGTTCTGGGTTTCTCAATGCGATAAGTGTGAGAAGTTGAGTTTGTAGTGAAAAATGTAATAAAATCGAACATCTGAATATAAAATTTTTAAAAAGTACTGGTAGAGGACGATAGAAATTTGTACGACTACTCCTTGCATAAAAACTTGGCCACTTCCTTTCATAACACTGAAATACGTGGCATAGCACTGAAATATAATTGGGTATAAGATTTAATTATATATTGCGCGTACATGTATGTACGAAGCAAAAAATTGTTATATCGATTGACAAAGTTAATGCAATAAACGCTTTATCCCGTATTATTTAAGCAATATCTTTACGAGTACTAATGATTGATAAAATATTTCAAACGATTATTATAATATCTAGCCTTGATCTGGAAAATAATAATCTTCACTTTTATTTCATATGCAGCAAACAGACGTATGACTAGGGGGGTGTGTCCTCAAGTTTACGAATAGCCCGGTGACAGATTATTTTAATTATCAAGAATCCAGATTTTCAGTTTTAAACTAATTAAAAACAGATTTATTGAGTTGCAGCAACCAGACAAAGTCTTTTCGATTTTATAAATGCCTGCATTGGATTGCAAGTATGTAAGAAGAAAGATTATCACGATTAATTTTGTTTATTTTCTTTTCAAGAAGTTAAGTTCTTTTGCACAAGTATTCCAATTTAGTAAAGAAAGAGAAATTCACGTTAACTTAAACGTTTCCGCAATAAAGCGAACTTTAACTGAAAGTCAGTTAAATGTCTAACAAATATATGAAGAAAACAATTTGTTTGATAACAATTTTTTTATTGATTAGTTAAGTGCGAATCATAACATACGCCGTAAAGGACGGTAAGAAGTTTTATGCGGAAATTTCAAACTTTATACCAATTATCAGTCATTGGCGGCATATTCATTTCGCTACTCTCTTTATAAAACATGGTGTCAAAGAATTTATAAAAATCAGTATAAATTTCAGAACATTTGTTGTTCATTATAGGCGAACACTTAGACAGTGCGGGTATGTTAACAAGACAATTCGATTTGGGTGTAATTTTTTTATATCCATTACAAAAGGGAAATCCTCAAAAACTTTCGCAATAGATCTCATCTCGTAGGTAGCAGTATTTGATACATTATTTTTAGAAGTCAAATGCGACAAATTAGGCAGGTGCGTTACGCAATTTATTATTGATTTCAAGTGTTTTGAGTAATATACCTTCGTACTTTGTTGTTGCAGACTCACTTTTTGATTCAGCAATATATAGAGTTCCGCTAATCTTATAATTCACTGTCTTTCACACAAACTTTTTAGTCTGATTTTGCATTTCTTTCATTTTGTCACTTGTTCTTTTTCTATTTGAAAATCCCTGGATTCACAAGTAGAGCTCAGTTTAAAGAAAAAAGGGCTTAAGCGAGTGCAATAAAAAGAGAGTATACAAAGAAGACAAGAAATAGATATAGAAGTACCGAAATTAGTACTTTTCGTTACATTACATTTATAGCTCTTTTGTTTAATTCAGTGGCAGTTTTCGTAAAAGCTGAGTTAAATTTTAAAAATAAAAAGAAACTTTATATATTTTCAGTAACTAAATTGTTCTAAAGGAATTGGTAAAACGCGGGTTTCATGTTTCAATTGGTAATTTTAAGAAGGTACGAAAGACAATAAATTTCGTTTATTAATTTAACGTTAAATAGTTCCGTGCTCTCGATTAAGAGAAGAATTTGTTTATAGTCTATGACAGAATTTGAATATTTCATTTGTTAACGTGATATTTGTTGGCAAATAATAATAATAATCTAACAAACAAAACAACATTTTTTGGTTTCAAATGAAATAAATTGAACTGCTTCCTTTCTCCTGTAAGAAATACTAGTTCTTAACGAAAATCTGAGAATTTTTTCGAAAAAAAAATTGTCAACTAAGCATTCTTGAATTACCAATAAACGGGCTTAGTTTTAATACGCATTCCCGATTCTGCAACAAAAATGTCGAAGATTTTTTTAAGATTTTTTCAATTTCACTTTACACATCATTTTGCTTGTATCACTTAGACTAATGGATAAGAAGCACGATTATCAGGTCGCCTTACACGGGTTACACGGGTTCAATTCGCAGGACGGTAAACAATACGATTAGCGTGCGGCTATAGTGATTGCTTGATCACTAAAAACATAACTCTTACCAATTGGACATAGATTTCGCAGGCGGCGGCTTTCCACACTTTTCTGATCTTAACGCTTGTGTACGTGTACGTATAGAGAGAATGCATTGAGTGGCTGGTCGTAAAAATAGAATGATTGATTAACATACATTGTATAATTTAAAACAAGAAGTGAGAACTTGGATGCATAACTTTCAATTCGTGCAAACATTAACGAGAACCGTTTAAAATTTCATTAAAAAGGGAGTGGTCTAATTGCAAATACGTTCGCGAACCACAAGCCAAACAAAAGACCGGTGTACAAAAAATGGATCCGATCAACTAACAAAATTTTTTCCTGCTCTAATTTGTTGCTCTGAGCCGAGGTATATCATAAAAAGGGAGTTAAAAAAGAGTTAATTCTCATCATGAGCGCCAAAGTTCCCATATAACCCAATCTCAACTCTAAATATAAGGGGTTCGATATAAGGTGAATATAATCTTTTCTTGTTGTATTTTACGATCTGCGATACAAAAGGTAGGAGTACCTTTAAAGTATCAAGTTCTTTGTACGCTCAAGTTCAACAAAGCCTAACATTTTTTTCTCAGCATTAAATTAATTGTTAATCCGTTTGAATGGTACATAAATTTTGATCACAGTTGAGTGCGTATTTTTTTTCTCTTTGTGCATTATTTGTTTACAAAATTAAAACTCTTAAGCTTTTTTTGTTATTATTGAAGCATTCAAGCCATTGTTCATTATTTGTTTATAAAAGCACAAAAAATAAATAAAATAAAGAATTTGCACGAAAAAGTAATTAACGGATCTGTTTTGATACAGTTTTGTACGCTGCCAAGATTTATATTTCCTTGTTACATCTCGTGAAATAATTTCAATTCACTTTGATAGAGCAGATACAATTTTTTTAATAAATAAATCCTTAAAATAATACGTTGATATTTAAAAAGAAATTAATAATTAAAAACAAACTTATAAACTAATTTTTTAATCGAAAATAAAGTTATATTTGTATATTATATGAAATATTATATATAATATAATAAATAAATATTATATATAATTATTAATACATAATTGAAAACAAATTTATAAAAACTCATTTTTTATTTACATACTTTTACAACAACTTCGAATCTGCTTCAAGCGTAAAAAAATGTTTACCGTAGTCTACAAAGCTCGTAAGTACACTGATCGCAAAACGCTTAAAGTTCTTATCGCTTAAAATAAATTTTTATTAAGCATATTTTATGCCAATTTCCCGCTTATCGTTTCCATACAAGTATTTGTTCTTTATCATAAGAGAAAGTTAATAAACGACAGCTTTCTTGCTTTAGTAGGAGCATTATATCGACGACGATTAGCATTGATAATTAGGAACTGTAAAAACTTATATATATATGTTCGTCGCAAGACTGACATAAGTATTTGGCATTACGCTCTCATAATATCGAGAAACATAAAAAAGTATATATATTAGATTTACTCTTCAATAATTAAATTGTCCAAGAATGTCTATACATCTATACGTTGTTGAATTTCGCAGATATATTTTTTCAATGTCATGGTAATTGAGGTTTGAATTGACGTGACGGGTATGAAAAAGAATTTTAAAAACAAATTCCTTCTTCTAGAAGAATAATAAACTTCTTAATTAATAAATATAAATGTCTAAATCAAATTCGTTGGTCATGCTGGCCGTGCTTGAAGGGATGTCCCTTGTATATTTGTATGGTTATAGCATTCGGCAAATCTAATGTAACCACTTAGTTGGATACTAAAAACGGATATCGCTTATTGGCTCATCTAAAGTGGTGAGTGTACAAAGCTTGCATTCAAATATCGTATAAAATATAATATTCTGAATAACCTTCGGCTAAGTATGTAACAATTGTTTCTCTAATATATTGTTGAGTATAATAATAAGGTTGCGGCGGATTCTGATGATTCTGATGAGGAAGTTATGTACTTCTTCCATCTTTTAGAAAAAATATGAATGTCGTAAGGGAAATAGTACAGCCCTACATAATTTATTTTCTTTCACCGTTTATGTACATATTGCATCAACGATTGCTTCATACCACACGTTAAAAGGCATATTTAAAGAAATGAATTTTCCTCTTAAAATGCTGGTAATTGTTAACAATGCAACCGATCCTTTTATAAAGCGTCCTAATACACATATTGTGTTTTTTCCAGCCAATACAGCTAGCTTTATATCATCATTGGTTCAGTGCATAAACGAAACTTTTAAGGAACCTTATGCGAGATTAACTAGAAATTTATTTTCGAAAAAGTAGAAAGCTTTGGAATATGCCTGGCCGAAGTTTATGCCATAGCAAGTTGATCGAACGAATATATTTAAGTGATGAAGTCGTTTACGAACCAATTCGTTACAAAAATGTATATATATATTTTTAAATCAGTTAAAATTTTTTTATCGATGTGTAATTCAATTACATATTTGATTTCTAGCTTTTTCGTAAAGCTTTGACATACTTTATTATAATCGAGATCCTTTTTTATGCACCGCATAAAACAAAATTTTGTCTAACATGTTGTGAAAAATTATGTTACAACTGTTTATGAAGTTTCTGAATATTTTTTTTCGTTTCTTTTTCTTGCGCACAAAACTATATTTATTTGTATAACCTTGCCTATATTCATCCTCAAACAAATGTCCTCGTGTCTAAACTTTTAACCAGATAGACGATTCCATAATTTCGAAGTAAGATGAAAGATTACAAATGTTGAAAAAGAAAAGTTGCAGTAGATTAATTTCGTCATTACCTTTATAAAAAGCCATATATATGAGTTCTATTATCCTCAGAGATGGTTTCGTCAGGCAAAATAAACTCACTAATTTATCATAAGGTTTAGTTACAAACGGATAAGAAATGCTGACCGAGAAAAGCAGACAATCGATAATTTAAGATTGTCACCAATTCATTCTTTCCTCTCCCTATATTGTTTTTGTTCTTTGAACACTACCCTATTGCCATAAGAACGCCATGAAATATTTGCTGTTTTATATTTATATATTAAGTTAAAATTTGACCGTCAAGGTGAAAAAATATATGAATATGGTTTAGCCATTTGTTAATTTCAATTAAATCATCAATGTACGTACATTGAAATCTGACCAAATGTAAAAATAATTTTAATTCTACTTGTTATCGTACGTAATGAATTTTATTGAGTCATTAAAGAAGATTAAGCTGGTTTAAGAACAAAGCCAGAAAAGTGAGCTTAAATTTCGATGATTCATTTTCTTGTAAGTACTATCGTTTCCAGAACATAGTTTTATTCATAGCATAAAATAAATGATTAGCAAACGGAAAAATGGATAAAACTTGGCAATAGAGGAAAAGATCGTTTTAATACCGTATACAATGCTAATAACTTTTAGACTTAAACAAACAGCTGAAAAAACCATAAAGCATCTTAAACATATAATTAGATAATTCAAAACAAAAATTTGTTTACTTACTTAGATATGTAAGTAAATGGAAAAATAGTACTTAAATGTAAGACTATTGATAATAATGTTGTTAACTTGGATTTTTCCTTTTTTCACGCAAAAATGTACACTTAAATTTAAACACTTAGATTACCGATTACTACTTTATACACTAATTACACGAAAAAAGCAGTTCGCAGCACTCAAGCGACATTGTGTTCTTTATTAAGTATTTGCTTTATAACTTTAGTTTCTATTAACATTTAACAAAAATTCGCTTAATTTAATAAACGTAGTAACCGCTAAAAACAAAACTAATCGACATCTTCCCCATAATTACTTAACAAGAAAAACCTGTAATAACAACTAAAAATTAAATACTCATTTTTGTGTAGTTTAAGCACGAGGTCAGCTGTTTTTTTTTAGAAGTCATATGTGTGAAAACTGCTGGATATAAAACCCGTGGTCGAAGTCTTTGCTGACAGATTGTCATAATTAGAGAATTTAAATTAGTTTACATTTATTTTGCTGCGTTCAACTTAATATATTTTATGCGTGAAACGGCAAGTTTACACTTTCATATATCTACTGCTTTAATTACAAAATTAATGAAAATCATTTACATATGAAACCTTTAAAAATCAAATTCGGCATTGTTTTGCCATAAACTTTCCAAAATACTCCTAGCTGTTAATTTACAGATACATAATTTTTGTAAATTTATACATTGACAAAGGGTGTTTTTAAATTTTATTTTTCAAATTTTCATGTTTTACATTTGTTTCTCTTCCACAATTTAAAATTACTTTAGAATTTTTTCCATATTACTTTTTAAAAATTTGAATGCTAAAATAGTGCATAAAATGAATTGATTCTTGACCGACAGTTCCAAGCTTAAAAATCGTTCTTTATAACAAGAAATATAGCAAATAATCGCTTGGAGAGAATTAATGCACATTACATTTAAAAATTTATACTAAAGTCTCTACCAACGAGCCAATAAAGAGCTACTGACCTTCACGTATGAACTAGGTTTACATAATACTTCACAGTCCATTGTAAACCCGATTTACTGGTTTTTGGTCTAAAATACTTTTGATTTCTGTAAAGAATCCATAACTTAAATAGATTTGTTTTTAATTCGTTTAATATGCTAAAATACGTACGTTCTTTTTCCACCTCATTCAAAATTTTCTTAGGGAAGTCTACGTCAAATGTTATATACAAGTTGCCGTGCAGATTGTTATTCTCATAGTTCGGCATCCCTTCGCCTTTTTTAAGTATACGGGCCCCAGGCCAAGTTATTTTTTCTCTAGTTATTGTAACTTTGTGACCATCCAAGTGAAGTATATCCATTGTAAATCCTACTAAAGCGTCCTACAAGGATCGACAATTCAGAATCTGTGAAAATTATTAACATGAAGAAAATTATTGCCTGTAAATTAATAGTAACGTTGGTGTAAAGATCATCGACTTTACGATGGAAACGTTGATGGGGAATTTGCAAAATTTTTATAATCAAATCGCCCGGATCACCATCCATGTGTGGTTCGCCTTCTGCTACGAAGCGGGTTTCTTGTCCATCAATCATACCAGCTTCAATTTCAATTTCCAGAGTTCTCTCCTCATTAACCAATTTTACGTTGGGACATTCATCACAAACGGTTTGTTGTATCATTTGAAAACGCCCCGGTCCTAAATTGCGAGTAACCATTTCTTGTCTGCAATTGCACTTACGCGTACCAGGCGCTGGTTTTAAAACCGGTTTATTTCTAACAATTTCCACAAAATTTCCAGAATACAGTTCTTCCAGAGTAACGTACATATTCATAACGATATTGGCACCTTTAGGCGTATCATGCTGTTGATGGTCTCCATTGCCAAAATGGAAACCAAAATCTCCAAAGAAACTAGCAAACGGATCGGCATTCTAAATTGAATTCATATAAGAAATTAAAATTTATATTAAGCGTCTATCGTATGTAGCAAATTACTTAGTTCCAATAAAATAAAACTATTTCAACATATTCAATGTTTTTTTTTTTTTGCTCTGTAGAAAGGTTAAAACGCTTACGTTTTCGGCACCATCTCTTTTTACACATTCTTCACCACAACGATCGTATGTTTTGCGCTTATCCGGGTCAGACAGAACCTCGTAAGCAGCGCCCAGATCTTGAAACTTGACGGAAGCGTCCGGATCGTGTTTATTCTTATCAGGATGTAATTCTTTGGCCAACTTTCTGTATGCTTTTTTGATTTCATTCGTTGAGGCTCCTTTGCGTACATTTAGTATTTTGTAAAAATCTCTACCTGCCAAAGCCGTATTCAATAGACAGACGATAATTTGTACAATAACAATTAATACTAAAAACTTCATTATTTATTAGCGTTGATTATGGACACGTATTATATGGTTTCGTTTTTTTCAAAAGAATGTGAAAGATTATTTATAATTTCTTTAATAAATCATTCAAAAGATGTAATGGAATTGAATGCAAAAATTTTCTTTTATAAAACTGATAGTGAAGCGTGTTTAGCTTTGATTGGTTAAGTTCTGCCTCTGCTTTTTTTTAAATATCTGCCATTCACTAGTCATTAATAGCTTAAACAACATGCAACAGCTGTTTACACGATTTATCGTAGCTCTCCTTTATTTGTAACTTCATCAGCTATAATGCTGCTTTTTCAAAATATACCGCTATATTGTGCTCTCTTTCCTTTTTTCGTGAGAGACATTCCGAATTTTGCTCATATTTCATAAACAAAACAAGCGTCTGTCAACTTAAAAAGTAGGAAAAACCGAAATTGCCTCAGTAGTAAAAAAGGACTTTTCATCGTTATAGGCAGTTAGCGAAATGGAATAGTTTGTTTCTTTTTTATTATGGCAATAAATAAAAAACGGAAATTGTTTGCCAATTTAATGTAAGACAAAATTTCAATAACATTTCTTGTATTAAGAGAATAGAAAAAACATTTTTATTGTAATTTAATTTTCTAAAAAGAATTTATAGTGTTAATATTATCAAAAAATTTTTATAAAAAATTATTATGTATGGATTCTAAAATTATTAATATAGAGGTATGTACAAGAAGTAAATGTTTTTTTTCGTTAATTCCCTTCATTTTGTGTATACAAATTTTATTTTAACGTTTCCCTTTTCTTATATTTTATGTGATGGCATGTTATCGATTTTTCTTTTCTCCGTATACGTTCGCATTTTGAAATTGTGTTAAGCATGTTTGCGTATGTATGCGTTTGTTTCTTGTATTTTTACTCAATTGGTCAAATACATTTATTGCTTGTTTTGTTCTCTACCTATTGACCCTAAAATGTAAAATTACAATTCAAGTATGCTATTGATCATTTAGTACACGGCATGTCACATGTGTTTCCGTGTTTTGAGGACAAATGCATGTGCGCGAACAAAGCGCTACGCTTCTAACATGTTTTTTTTTCTCAAAGTTCGTTAATAAATTAGCGTTGCGTTAGCATGTCAAAAATTTCGGTGTTTGACATATTTCCCATTCTCATTTCTTGCTTTAAATTCAAGTTTTGAATTTTCACGGCTAGCACCTTCACCCCTTTAGTTTTTAATATGCATATACCTATGTATGCATTGTTTTTTGCTTGTATTGTTATTTCCGGCATTTAAATACCAGTGACAAATTTAGTAGCACCTCATATTCGTTTACATTTGTATGTCTATTGGCAATTTAATTTTGAAGAATTAAATTAACTCGTTTTTTTTACAGATTTTAGTTATCTATTTTTTATTGCTGATTCCTTGGCCTCAAACACATGTTATAAAATTTTTATGCTCCAAAGATAACAGTCGTTTGGTGCGAAAAATTGTCCGTTCAAAATGGACACCAATCTTAGATAAATATCAGGTGTGTTTAATGAAACACAACTTTTTTTTTAAATTTTTTAAGAAATTCATGAAATTGTAGGTTAAACTTCCTTTGGAATGTCCTTTGCATCCCTTGCGGGATTTATTTGCGCCACGACAAGATGCCAAAAAACGTGATAGACCCACACAGTGGACGTGTCGTTTATGTGGCAAAAGCTTCTATCAAGAGAAATTTTTGGATTTACACTTTGAGAGCCGACATAAAACAACGATAAACGAGGTAAGAAAAAAAAATGAAACAGTTATGTTCGCCTAAGATTTATACACATATCTATCTTACTATACACATTACCCGTTTTAAAGGTTTTCGATCTTTCGAAATGAAAATTTAATCAAACAAAGCGTAAGAGGATCAATTTATTCAATAATTCATTTTTTTGGTAAAACCTATCATGTATGTTGTAATTACTTTTCGGCAATATTTTCGAAAAGTACGTTTTTAATTTCTGTCGTATAGTTTTTTTTATACCCACCAGCGACGGATGTGAATATATGCATTCGATTTTTTTGCTTTCAGCTTTTTGTTTTCAGCATGATATAAACGATTCTCCCACAGCCGAATATAAAATTCTTACTTGTTTTATTAGCTGCTGATAAGTGAAAATTATCACTATTGTTATGCCTTATAATCCCTTTCGTTCTTGCAATTCTACGGCTTATATGGGCTAATTTGAATTTTTGCACAACTTTTTTGTTTACAGAACTCGACGAGTCTTCTAGATTTCAATTTATATATCTCTTTTTATATATACCACCGAAGGTTTGGCGTATATTCATTTTGTCATTTTGTTTGCAATGCTCAGAAGGAAACTTCGGAGATCCCACAAAGTATATATATATTCTTGATCAGCATCACATTTAGAATCGATTTCAGCATATCCGTCTGTGTAATGCCTAACATAAACATTCTCCTGGCCGCAAAAATGAAATTTTCGGCTTCAAATTTATCAGAAACATTAGAAGTACACGCATTTTGATATTGAAAATGGGTCAAATCGGTCAAGGTACGGCCACAGTACAACACAGACTGAGAACACCTCTGCTTTCGGAGGCAAAAAAAAAATTAATTTTTGCTCATTACTCATAAACCATACCAGATAGAATTATAAAAATTTCCACAATTATTTCGCTAGCTAACCCGTAGTGTCTCTGTGCACAAATGGAAAGAATGGACCACGCCCACGCGATATAATAGAATGTAGCAATTTGATTTACTTTGAAAAAGTTTGTAACGTTAAGAAAGATGCTTCTCGAGACACATAAAATGTGATAAGTGTGAAATTCGGAATCCGTCTAGACGTATCCTACTGTCCGTCCTTCCATCTGTCTGCCTCTTCTTGTCTTATCTTTGTAATGCCTGTAAATGTTCACCTATCAGCAGAAATGAGGATATCGGTTTCAAATTTGGCGGAAACTTTGAAAGTTCTTTCACATAATTTGCTGTTGAAAATGGACTAAATCAATTACAGTATAAGGGGAATGCAAAAAATTACTTTATCATAAAGGGAAAAGAATGAGGTTAGGTTGATTTTATAATTATTAATATAAAAGGTTCTCAGCAAATTTAAAAATTTGGTACAGACAATTTTTCTAAATTAACCTAAAAATGTCCTAATAATTACTATTAATAAAATCTAAACGTATTTGTAGAAATAATTTAATTAACTTAAAAAAATTATTTATAACAAAATTTATAAAAAAATTCTATTTTTCCTACGCTTTTTAAGGCTGAAGATGCAGTTTGCATAGCGGAATTTTGCGATATAATGCGTTGTGAGGTTTTTCAGACAGAGGAGTCGTCTAGCTTGAAAATAGGTGATCAACACATAAGTACTGATATAGAGGTATGGGGCGATTCTTTTGGTCAAAACTCGGCTTTGGCTAAAGCGAACCTAGCCTATTTAAGTATATTACCATTAAGGTTTGATTTATCCGATCCGTAAGAAAATTGTAATTCATATTGAATATCTTATAGAACTTCCTCGATTGGTGCGTCACGAGCGGCTAGAGTACAAAATCGTCAATTATGTCAGGAACAAATTGGCCAAAAGAAATTTCAACAGACTGGTAAGTAATTGTAATGATTCAAACGACTGAGCTTTAATTAAATATTCTTTGACATTTACAGATAATCAGAACACCAACGAGAATTCATTTACATATAATGGAAAACAATCGCAACAAAGATACTATCCGACTGATAGTATTACATCTTCAGCCGCATCTTATAAGCATGCTACTGCATCAACGAAAACAATTATAAAAAATCACTCTGAGTCACCTGATAACGGTGCGAAAAATTCCAACTCGGCAAAAGGAAATAACGATACTTCTGAAGCCTTTAATAATACTGGGGAAGGTACTAATCAAACTTTCAATGACGAGGTGAACGGCATGCAAAAAGTTAGAGCCGATTGCAAAGTCGAAGAATTGAGCGAATTGAGAGCGAAATGTGAATATCTGGTAAGAAGCTGTATCGGCGGACTTATTTTGCAAATGATCGATCAATCTTTTAAGGAAATGGAAGGTATGTATCTTGAACATTTGTTTTTCTTGGTTTGCATGTGTTATTGTGTTTTGCAGATGAAATGAATAAAGCAGTTTGTTGGTATTTAACTTGTGAACGTTATTGGGAAGATGGACCCTTAGAACCACGTGCCTTTCCTTGGGGTCTAATACTTATTTTAGTATTCGTTTTATCCACGGGAATTTGCTTTTGTTACTACATTATATGGATATTGTTTGAGTAAGTTATTGCGGATTCATTGTGGCCTTGTTTCTTAAGAAAATCTTTATCAAAACCAAGTTATTTATTTCAGTTCCGAAGAGATGATAGTCAATACCGCCAATCATCAGCAAGTATACCTCAGCAGCATCTACCCACCACAGCATCCGCCGCAGAGCACACAACCCCACACACAAGAACTTTACCATTACCAAGAGTTTCCCACTACAGGCATTCATCATGGTATGACGAGCGACGGACCTCCGAGCAGTACCCAGTACTACTATCAACAGCAACAGCAACAAACGCAGACACAGATGGCGCACGATATATACCCAGAACCAGTGCTATACGATTATCGCCACAGTCCTCGACGTTACATAGGCGATCAGCATCGACCGGTTACAATGTCGGTCGGCGTAGGCGCTGGACAGACACCGCTGCGTCATCCACCGACTACGAGTCTGGCGTACCAACAGGACATTTTAGACCGACGCGACTATATAAATAGACCCACAGCTACCACTGCTGCAACCAGTGTTAACACTGTTACAAATATAGGACCAAATGCAGCCTCCTTAGCTACGCATCAGCAAGCGGACTGTGATAGCTCATTGTTGGCTGGTATTAGTGGTGCGGCCGCAGGAGGAGGAGTAACACATTACAATACTATACCACGTCAACGTTATGTAAGCGGTTCACAACAATCACTACGCGCCTCCTCGTCTACACATGAGATCATACAGAACGAAGTTGGGCACAATGAACACTACATTTACGTAACCTATCCGCCGGATTTAAAGAAATGCTTTTTTGAAAAATATGAATGAGTTTGAATAAATTTGTTTCTGATATTTAGAAACACTTATGTTTTTAGGACACATATTTATAAAACACACAAAACTATATTCTGACATAAACCAAAGATTATGCTTAGCAAGGAATAAAACGAGTCATAGCATAGATACGAATGAATCGATTCTTTGTTGGTAGATACCACAATGCAAATTTATTTTCCTTCTTTTTCTCATGTTATCTCGCTGTATCGTTTTCTTTAGCAATATAATTAATAAGAATTTCAAAATATTAGAGCCAAAGTAACTTGAAGCTTGTATTAATAATCTCATTAAGAGCAAAAATTTATACTTAAGTCGAAGAATGGAAAACATTTTTTTAAATAAAAGATTATTAAGAATAAGATAAAAAGCGTTTATTCTTTAAGAGCGCTGCAAGTGAATAAGGAGAAATACGTGTTATTGTCTATTCGTAAAAGTAGAGATGAACCAAGATCTATACGTACGGATGCATTTCCCGTCCACTCGGGAAGTAGTATACGTTAAAGTTTAAAACACTCCAAGTTTCTTATATGTTCCACTTGAATTTGGAGTTCTTTATCTTTGCCGTCGCTCTAATTGTGAAGACTTTTTGAATACTTACTAAAAAGTATTTTGCATCGTACTAGACTTACCAAGGTTGTTAGTTGGCGGTCTCCATAATTTTCTTTTGCAATTTTTCGAATATTAAAGCTTCTCGAACTCTGTCACGTATTGCTTCGGTTTTCGTATAGTTTTATGCGCTCTAGAGCATCGTATAGATTCGCGGCTGATCTACGATGTTGTGAATCTCAGAAATTAGAATCAGTGGAAAGGAATGTTGAAAAATTCAAACTCAGCGTTCAACCCAAAAATGTTATTGCAGCTTGAAAAGAACAACTTGTTGATGGTCTGGTAATAATATTGAACGCAGGGGATATCCAAAAGTGATCATTTCCAATATTATTCATGGTGATCGAAAAGTGACATTACAAAATATGTCTGACATCCTAAAGATGTCAGTGTATTCACCATTTTGTATAAAAATTTGGGGAATAGAAACTATTTTCCAATGCACCCGTTTTGCTCATGGTGTAGCAAATTAAATACTCTACAGCACTTTTATTTATTATTCTCTAGACTAATGAAATTAATTCTTAGAGTAGAGAGGAGAGCACTAGCAGCTTAGGCGATCGGCTTTGTTGGTGCTTTTTTCATTTTTATGAAAAAACCCTACCGCAATGAGATTTGAACCTATGTGTACTGACTTGCTAGAGGCGCCTCTTAACAATTCAGCCAATGTTGCGGCTTCTACAGCACTTTACCTAAAACAATACTTCACGGAGTTTCGTAAAAAAATACTACATATATATTGTTTCCACGTAAAAGTTTGCTTTTGTTCGGATCCGTTATAGAGAAACGTGAACTATCTTGGTCCATACTTAATTTTTCTGTCAAAAATTTTGTTTTTCGACTATTTCTACAAAGTACTAAAAATTATACTGCCACCGTATAAACACTTACTTTTTATAAGAGCGCTTACATGCGGACGCTTTTGCCACAATAGGTACCTGCATGAATTTTGGCAATTATTTCACTTAAATTTCACTTAAAACATTTATTAAGAAAAATTGGTACAATATATATTAATCAAAATATTTTTCATCATTTTCTACAACTTTTTTACGCCTTTCTGGTAACGTGTCGAGGCTACCCATGAATCGAATTTCCCAACTCTTCAAGTTTGTAAAACTGCGTGCTACCTAAGCCATGATGCGTCGATCTCAACAAATGGTAACCAGTAGGCGCTGCCTCTGGTGAATACGCTGGCAGTACCTCCTATTCGAACTGCAACAGAATATCCTTGACAACTCTTTAAAAGAATGACTTCATCTGTTAACCGCTATTGGTGGTCTCTTTTGCAACAACACTTCGCTCAATCTGATCAATTGCGTTGGTAGACCTCCGCAGTAAGAGTTTCATTCGGTTTTAGCAACTCGTAATACACTACACCTTGCTGATGCCATCATATGCACAGCAAAACCTAACGGCCATGAATATTCCGCTTTGGTGTCGATGTGGGTGAACCCATAATTTTTTGCGTTTGGGATTGACGTAGTAGATCAACTTTTAATCGCCAGTCACAATAAACCACAGAAAACTTTTCTGTTTTCGCCTGGCAAGCAATGAAACCGCAATGGATGAAACGGTTCGCAATGCAATTTACAGTCTATCTATGTGGTAGCCATTTCCCCTCCTTTTGAAACTTTCCCATCGATTGTAAACGTCTAGAAGCAGTTGATTGACCAACTGCTAAGATGTTTGCAAATTCTTTAAGGGGTTGAGCCTGGGTTTGCATTCAATAAGTCTTACAGTTTATTGCCTCCGAAGTTTTTGGTCCTTCAGGCAGTTCTCTGTCGTTGACATCAAAATTACCGCTTTCGGCACAAATTTCTTTAAATTAAACAACAAATGAATGTCGAAAATACAATTTTAATCGGAGAGTATTGCACCGCAAGAATCACTTTGGAAATACAAAACGTAATAATTGACAATAATTGGAGGCTATTAAAGAGTATTAAAGCGCTTTGTATTTATCAAATGATATTTCGTGTAGGGAGTATGTTAAGCATGTTCACTCGGGTTTTTAAAGTCTTATTGTTATTTAAGAGAAGAAATAAAGTCGTAAAATATTTATTAGATTGGACGTGTGAATAAATCATTTAAATTGTTAAAGATTAATTCAGGTGGAAGTAGGAATTAGGAAACGCATACTGTGATCATTACGACGATAGAAAGGAAAAAGCAGTCACAAGCGTAAGGTTTTTCATTGCGATCTTAATGAAAATAGGGGCATTTAAGGCGTCTTGTTTCTAATAAAAGGCTTGTAAAAACGTGCTAATCCGCTAATTTTGTTGATTTTGACTTTAAGCTGACGAGATTAATAGCGAAAAATGTGAGACTAATTTAATTAATTAATTTTTGTTTCTAAAATAGAAAAAAAAAGTTATTTGAATTTAGTTTACAAAAAAGTTTTCTTATTTCTTAATATATAAAAAGTTGAAAGGACAAATGTTTCAGCAAGATAAGAAGAATGATTTGGTTGGACAGGTAAATTTCATGATTTAATATGCTTATATTAAAGTTCTCCGAACGTGATTTAACTGCAATTAATAAGTAAATAATTGACCTTTGTAATTTCTAAGATCTCATGAACGCTTCAACACGATGATTATAATGTTTTATTTTTTGAAGGAAAAAATGACAGCCGGTTGCTTTCGAACAAAATTTTATAAATAATGTTTCGATCTTTTTTCGAAGATTAAAATAGGATTTTATAGTTGTTTGTAATACTGAAAGGAGCAGAGTAATGATCAAAAGTCTTTTAGCAACTATTAAACTTTTACAAAATATTGTTGATTTTAGCTAATGAAAGAAAAAATAAAATTGTTTTATTGTTTAGTTGACACCAAAAACATATTTATTTTAACTATTTTCAACAAATTCTTTTTTTTTTCTTACAACATTCAAGTTTACTTCCTTTCGTTTTATTTCTCTAATTTTAAAACAAGATACGATGCGAAAAACACTTAAGATCAAATCAATAAATTAATTGAATAAAATTTGTAAAGGAATTAAAAAAATTATCTCTAACTGATATCTAAAGAGATTAGATATATGTGTTTGCATGTATTTGATTTTTTGCTTTTGTCTTTTTTTTACTTGTTTTACATAATTTACTTATTAATGCACGACTAAAGTAGAAGGCGATATTTAAAAACCAGATTTTACGAAGAGTACGAAACGTATTGCACATATAAAGTTCTGATTATGTATATTAAAAGTAAAACGTAGATATAAATAAATAATATACAATATATTTTTATCTTCTTTGTTTGTTTATTTGTTTTCTTTTTTATTACACAAAACTAAACACTTAGACGTGCTTCTGATATACTTTTTTTTTAATTTTGCTCATTTAAAACAAGTCTTAATTAATTTTATGAAAATGTTATCGAAAATGTTAGAAATGATTAACATCAGTCAGTGAAGGATTTTTTAAATATAAAATTAAATTAATATTTTTATGTTTATAGTTTGCTAAAATATATATATATATACATATATATATGTATATGTATATTTGTATACCAAGTAGCCAAAAAAGCTTTTACCTTTTTTTGGATTATTTCAGTTTACTGTAATTTTCACCAAAGGCTGATCGATGCCTAATCATGCCGCCAATCGGTTATTTAATTTTCCATATATGGCAGTTTGCTTCACTCTTTACTTTTTTTAAGTTCCGTTAAATGAGTAGCCGTGGAAACTCTGGAAAAAAACCAATTGAAGCGGAAAACGACTTTAAGATATTTAAAATTCTGGCGGACCCGACTCTTTAAATCAAAACGATCTAAACAACGCTATTAAAATAAGTTCTAATTTCAATTGCCAGGCGCTTGCTCTTGATGCAAATGAAGAAATAAGATAAAATTCCATTTCCTGTAAGAAGAAACATGGAAGCTAAAAAAAGGATATACGCGACGTCTTAACTTATGTGCTTCATATTTTAGTGGATTAAAAGAAAACTTCTTTTCAAATTGCTTTGCGATTAGAAGCCCATTATTTTTGAAGTGATCTTACCATTTGTCATTCCTAAAGGATAATACGTAATTAGCCCAAGACAATGCTTTATTGAACAAGTAACGAAATTGTCTTGTGAATAAATTTCTTAGGATTTTATAAATCAGCAAGATTTCGATCGAGCACAAAAGGATAAAAACAGCTAGCAACAAAAGTCGTACTTTTCCCAAATAAGAACTCACTTTACACGGCAAAATAAACTCATGACTTACGTTTACATCGAACGCAACTAAATCAAGTTCCTCAGTTTATACAAACGAAAAACTGCAATATGTAATAAAATTAATTTCAGAAAACGAAATTTTTTGACTGCTTATTTGAATTTTTTTATAGACTTGTTGATATGAGTTCTTTAAAGATGGAATGTGATTTTTTTCGATATCTCCAAAGAATTGTAGTCTGCTTATTTTAAAAAACATATACAGTAACAATTCAAAATACTTTTCTTGCATATAGAAAATAGATAAAACTTTTTCGTGTATGTAATGCATAAATGTTTTAAACTTGAATTGGTTGACTTTAAAAACTATTTTACTATCGTGTTTTCTAATAATATTGAACGAATACGAACATGTGTGTGTGTGAATTAGATTATTTAATTAAATGAAATGTGAATTTAAAAAAATTTAAAATTGAATTTAAAATTTTGTACATATGCATCTAAACTAAGATTTGTTGTTTTATTTGTGCAATATGTGGAAATGGTCTACGGAGATATAATGCACTTTACATCTTTGCTTTCTTTTTTTGTCAGATTACTTAACTCTAATTATTAATTCATTTCTTTTTTTTTTTGCTTTAAGAACATGAAATAGAAAAGTGTTTAATATTGGAAAAAAGTGAATGACAAAAATTAATACTACAAATGCAAATTTTTCTTCTTAGGTAGGTTTTCGATATGAAATTCTTTCTAATAAGTGGATTATTACAGATGACAGGTGCCAAAGTTTCGGTCGAAAACCAACGTTACCTCTTCTTTTCTGTTTAGATTTTGTAGTAAACAAATAAGCGCATCTTACTTATAAAGCAAAATATATATGTACGTATTAATGATTTAATAGTTATTTAATTATCTACGTTTAAAAGCTTGGTCCGCTAACTTTTTGAAATGCGTTTCTTAATCAAATTAATAACATAATGAAAAGGAAAAACGAAAATATGCGTACAATCCACACACAAATAAACAATCAAAACCTTTTTTATTCTTATTTTTAAAAACCGTATCCCTGGGTGCTTTGATCGTAGCAGTATAATATTTTCAAAAGTTCTTCTTTTGGTATTTTAATACTTATAAGTGCATATAAGTTGTTCTTTCTCAATATCAGTTTATTAATAGCGTTTTTTTAAAAAAATATTTTACATAAAATTGAGCTAAAAATATTATATTTCTTTCTTTCAATATTTTAATATAATCATATAAACTTGTATGTAAATCTTTTCCATTATAAATTTTAGATTTGTTAATGTAATTTTTTTTTAAATTTATAATTTATTACTTTAATGGCAAAAGGAAGCTACAGTGAAGGACGTCAAATTGTGTAAAAGGGGAATATAAATATTTTTTAAACCCGCAGTTTCCCTTCTTTAAAGAAATAAACTGAAAAATGTTGAGCTTTCAAGAAAGAGGTCCATATTTTTATATTTTAGCTCAATGATTCAAATTACATTCTTATACGTTGACATTAATCAGCGCAAATAATACCATCTCTGTTATTAGGCTTACACCTGTTTAAAATAAGAATCGTAAAATGATATTAAATGAAAGGAATAGCATATGGGTATTACGAAATTATATTAGTAACTTCGATATAAGGCAAGTTTAAACTTAAAAAATTCAAGCATCTTAAGCGTCTCTTATTTTGCAGAAAAACGAAGCCAAGCACAGTACTTTTCGACCGAACAAAAAAAAGGTGAAGTTGATTAAGAAAAAGTCTAATTTAATAACTGATCGATGGCGTTGGTAGACATTACATCCATTTGAGATGTTTTCATTATTTAAATCTTTCGTTATAACGCGTACGTATATGTATGTGAAGCTTTTGTCACATTATTCTTTATAATTTAAAATCCATTATTATTTTTGTTTCTCCTTGCACTTATTCCGGGCGTTAATTTAGATACATGAAATGCTTGTAACGCATGGAATACGTACGAGAGTTTGTTGAGCATGAAATTGCTTGATCAACGTGAACACCGGAATCGGAATAATTATGCACGGATGTCTTCCTTTCGCTGAAATCAAAATAGCGACTTTAAAGCGTTGTCTGAATGAACAATTGATTGATTCCCTTTTCCTTATCACTCTCCTCAGGTTAAAATAAAACGTAAATCAGTAAAGTCGTTCCATAAGATGTGATATGGTTGAAAATTGTGTTAGCGTTGTGACGACGATATCATTTCAGGTAGCAAGCATAACAATAGAGTGGTTGACTAAGTAACACATCAGCTACAGGTTGCGATTAAAAATGTCGACTCTCTTTTACACATTATAAAAGAAAACTTGTAAAAATTTAAATCTATATTGTGCAGAATGATCCGGGGTTTTCTTTTTTCTGCAGAAATCACAATACTCGCATTTTCCTATTGAAAACCTTACAAAGTAAATACATTAAAATGAAATTTACATTTAAGATATTTCATACTTTTTGTAATAACGACTCTAAATGATGCTTACTTTAGTACAAAATTTCTGATAATGAAATTGATAAGAAATACGTTCATTAACAGGTCAGTGGTTAGTTAAATAGCGCTAAGTTATTATAAATACATAGAGTGCAGACAAATAGATTTTTTCTTAAAAATTTACTTGTGAGGTTGACATATTTTTGCATATAGGCACTCATATGAAAGGGGCCCCCCAGAAAGCGACCTGCCAAGAATCAAAGTTAGCAAAATAAAATTTCTTATTAAAGATTTTATTATTCTTCACCTGTTTTGATCATACGGTACTACAAAGTTTCAAAACTTAAAGATTCGACTTTTTATGAGAGCTCTTATCGTTGTAGAATACAAAAATAGGCCGATATGGTTAAAATTTCTAGCAGTCAATTTTATTATTAAATTACTATCATAAAGTATTAAAAATTAAACCTTTTTGCCATGTAAAGGGTTAGTGTTTTCGTAGGAATTTCTATGTGGGATCGAGCTCCGAAAATCCCATTTAAGATAAGTTTCTTTCCCATAAGGAGACATTATAAGGGAATGGTCCGATCCAATCCATTTTGAATAGAATTCGTCCGTGTGCCGAACATGTCAATGTACTAAATTTCGTTAAAATATCATAAATTGCGAACAAATAATACGGGTAGTCAAAAGACGGACAAACAAGTAGACATCTCAGTAAATGGGCTTAAATTTCTCGAATTAATAAAACGTGTGTCTATCGTAAACCCTTCACAGAAAGTTAACATACCTTGTATAGGGTGTAAAAAAAGGATTGCATTCAATCTTTTTGTTACTTTAACAAAATAACAGAACAAAAAAGAAATTTCATTTCTAATCCACACACCATTTGTGTTCCAGTTCATTGACAACTAGATCGTTTCAATGGTAGAATATACGGTAAAAAGTAAGAGAAGAAAAGAAAGTAAGAAGAGAAAACAATTTATTTATAAAAAAGTTACAGGCATTTCTGAAATTGTGCATGGTCACCTCTAATCATCATCGGAATTTTTTACAGATTTTTGACATAACTTGTTACCTAACATACTAGTTTCCTGATTTCCTTATGAAGTTTTTCTTTACGTCTACATATTTTAAAAAGTTTTCTTGAAATTTTAGATACTTGTAGAGTTTATGATATAACGTCTTTTTGCATTCTGCCTACGGTGCATAAAACAAGCTTACAATGGATACGATCTTGATTCGTCTACTTGCCTTTAACGCACAAATCGTCAAATTGTGCTGCTTTGAAAACAAAAAACTTTTCAATTTATATAATTTGTGTTAACTTTCTATCTTTTTCACATCTTTGCCCATTATAACAGTTATTGCAACAAATATGAAGAACTCTACCCTTATAGCTAACAAGAATGTTTAGAATTTGTATAAATGTTCCTAAAGTAGGGGATTTCCAAGATTCGCCAACAAGGCGATTTCCTTTTTTTTCTTGCTTGCTTTTTATTTAATTTTTTTAAAATACCTTATAAATGATTTTGATTTTTTAAACATTTATATATAAAAAAGGTGAAAATAAATAATAAAAATAATTTAATCTAATTTATTATAGTGTTTTATAATAAATGTAAAAATATTTATATGTATATATCTTTTTTCACATAAGTATAACATTTCATTATATTATTTTTTTTTGTTTTTCTTTTTTCATTCTTTTTTATATTTTTAATTTTTTTCTTATATATTTACAAGTATATCTTAACAAAAACAACATTTAAAGCGCACTTTAGGTGTATATGTAAAAACCGATGTCGTAAAAAGTTATATTTTTTTATAAAAATTTATTAAAATAAAATTACAAAATAATTGGTCTACTGAAAAAAATTTGCAACTGCCCTTTTAGTGTTTTCATGATATATACTAAATTTTCTAATTTTGAAAACAAAAAAAATTTTTGCAACTGCCCGTCTAATATTTTAATATTATCACTACACCTACCACCTTTGTTTAACGGAATGTATATTATATAACTTCGTTTGTACGACCCCGAGGGACGCATTAATCAATTTTTAGACTTTAGGATTTCTTGACAAGCAATAGAATTTAATTTGATTAAACTCATAACCGTTCATCCGTTCGCCATTTGCTCTTATAACACTCGTTACCACAAAAGCGTACGCATGCCCATTTGAGACGCATTCAATACACTTATATAAACGAAAAAAATTAAAAAGACAACAATATTCAATGCAATGTACAGCAAATATAGATTTTACCAAACAGTTCGCCGCGAAAATGATCCCGATCTGCCCAAATAAATTATCTATTATTATTAACGCAAAACTTTAGCGATTATGGAGGTGGTGGGCATAGATTCGCCCTAAGACGAATATAACTTTTCTACTTTACTTTATTTGGGTTTCTTTTTTACTAATTTAATACAAGGGGAATTTGTTACGTAAATGTAAATGCAATAAATATATTTTGTTTATACTGTCTAAAAATTTAGTTTGAGGAATTGTTTATAAGTTCGAAGGAGCTCGCGTCCAAAAACGCAGTAGATTATTGTCGGGTTCAAAGTCAAGCTCTTCGAATCCTTAAACTTTCTTCCGACTGTCTTTTTTCTTTTACAATAATTGAGTCTCAAAGAATACGTTCAGTTAAAGGAAAGAATATTACTTTACATAAACTCAATCAATTGGTGTTTGAATCATTTCTTCTCTTTGCATTATGAGAATGTGAATGAATATCATATTATGGTATTGAAAATCGAGATTCAATTGGTTAAAAATTTGTTATTAATAAGCTTAAAACCGTAATAAAGATTCTGTTTTACCTGTTTACGAAAGCAGATGATTGTTATCTTTGGTTCATGTTACATAAAAAAGAGAAGAAAAACAAAAAACTATCTTTGGTCGTATGTTATAGATTATTACTCGTATCATTTTAGTATGGAATGTGTTGTTTTGGTTTTTTTTGTTTCTTAAAATAATTTATTTCTTTTGCTTACTGTAGCGTTTTTTATATTTTCTTAAAATTCGATTAGCATGATAATATTTTGATATATTCTTTTGTACATATTTCTCGTGTAAATATTTGAAAAATTCTTCGCGCAAAAATTCTTTATAATTATCAGGTACAATCTCTTCATGATGTATTAACGATACATTTTCATCTGCAAGGTTATGATCTGTGATAAATGGTATTATTTCCGATTCACCCTCATCACTTAGTAATATAACCTCTTCACATTCAGAATCTGAACTGATAATATGAATTTCTGATTCAGTTTGAGTTGCTAGTAAAGCGTTTACTCTTTCCGTAATATTTTCATCGATATGTGCAGTTTGATGTTGTTGTTGTTGGGTTGGTGAAGTTGTTGATGTTTCCATTATGTTTAATATATTTTCATTCAAGTCGCATTGCAGCACATATATGTCATTATCACTATTTAAGATTTCTTGTAAATTTATAAGAATTACATCCTGAGGTTCAGTGTTTCCATCATCTAATTCCTTATCCTCGCTAGCAAGAGCTGGCTCATTAGCACTATCTTCAGAATCTGATAAAATGCCAGCTTGACGGTACATATCTGCTAAGGCTTCTTCAACTGTTAATTCACGACCCAACAGCACTTTAGGGGACTCAACTTTTTCCTCATTCTCATCAACAGGATTTTGTTCAAATGTTGTACGTACATTCGGTAAATGCAAAGAACTATTTAAGGCATTCCTACAAAGGTCACTTAACTTTGATACAAACGTCACGTCAGCATTCTTCTCTCTAGTTTCTTTTGGAGAGACCTCATCACATTCTAATATCATCTTGACATGCTCTATATGATTGGTCGACATGATTTTGTCTGCAATAAGCTGAGAGCTAATTTGCTTAGTCTGCTTTTCTTTGTCTTCTGCGCTTTGCAAACTTAAATCATTATGCATGAGTTCTTCTTCTAAAGCTTCCAAATCATTGAGTTCGGATGATACTGAATTTTTAAAATTCTCATGCAAAAATTTAATGGAACGAAAACTTCGAAGAGATTTTGAAGACCTTATAGTTGATGAGCAGCTACTGGACAATGAACCATTTTCCTCAAAGTTTATTGCACAATTGCTGTCCGAAGAAGTTTTATCGTCAAAACCTTTAAAATCTTGAGATTCTTCTTCAAAATACTTCGCATCGGTGAAACCTTTAAAATCTTCGACCATGGATTCATTACTACCGGTGTCTTCAAGTCTACGATTATCCGGTAGGAAATTGTTCAAATTTATTGCGGTTGAAGAATCACCCCCAGTTTCCTTTGTATATTTTGTAGTGTTTACAATTTGTTTTTGTTGGAATTGGTGTTGATTATTTCCTTCACTGAAACAAATTCCAGAAGGATCCACGTTGCGTTGTAACGGTATATCGTTATCTGAACATATAAGATTATCCAGCTTTAAATTTTCGCCTTTAACTTCTTTTGTGTTTGTACATTTCAAAAGGGTTTCGTCAGTTTGCTCTTCTTTGCATTGCAGATGAACGTTAACGTCTGACGTCTTTTTTCTTATCAGATTTTGTTCTATTAATTCATTATGATTAGCTAATAGTTCTTTGCAGATTTTGAGCAGGCTAATTTTTCTTGAATTTATAATTTCTTTTTCCGCCAATTTTGTAACAGGTTTCTGGTCAGCGTTCTTCATTGCAATTGCGGGATCTCTCTCTTTGCTAACCTCTGGAATACTTTCGCTTACTTCAATATGATCACCTAAATTTTTGAACTCGTCTGATAATTCGGGAATAGATTTGGTTTGCGATAAAGTAATCCCTTCACGTGCTTCACAGGAGATATTTTGTTCCAATTCAGTTTTACAAAACAATATTTTGTGATGACCATCATGTATATAATCTCGAGACGCAATAGAAGTACTTATCGTTACAGGTACGCTTTCTGGTGACATTTTAACATAATTGGACTGGGTTTGTGTATTGTTTTTGCTGTCTAGATTTTTTAAATATTCATTATGATTAACTTGTCCTTCAAAATTTATTGAATCCCTTTTGTTTTCAGTAAAATTTAAACTAACTTTCTCTTCGCCTGTTTCATTCTCAGAAGGCGAAAAGACGTGTAATTTATCGTGTGAATTTTCACTTTCTTCGTATCTGCTTGTTAAGATTCCACTGTTTTGCGCTTGCTCCTGAGTAGCTCGGTTTTCATTTGGCGTCGTAAAAAAGTCAGTGTCATTGTTAAAGGATATGTTGGATTTAACATTGTCAGATACATTGAGTTTTATTTTGTCTTCAAAGCCCTTATTACCAAAGTCTTCAACACCTACGTTGGGCACTAGTTTTTCCGTGATACCAACGGGAAGCAGCTGAATATCTGTGGTAATTTTTCCACTTCCTACAGGATGTTGTGAGCTATCATTTTCGAATATGAAACTTTGAAAGTCTGTAGTGTTGCCTTCACTGTTAGCTTTACTAGGGGAGTCGCGGAGCACTGTCTTGGGTTTCAAATCCTTATTTGCATTTTCTCCAGCATCTTCGTCGCTGCTGCAATACTCACTGTTGCTTTCACTTTCGCTTCCCTCACTTGAATCATTGCTGGTTGATAAGTCACGCTCTTTAGCAAATTTTTGGCACAGTTCTTCGTGATTGACTGATCCACATAAGGTTAATGCATTATCATTTTTCTCATATTGCAATAAGTTGAGATCATCTGGAATGTCGATAATAACTTCTTCGCAATTATTTTTGTGCGCTTTTTCTTCATCAGGCTGCAGAACAAAGTCTGTATATATCATTTTATTTGACTCTTTGTCAGTGTTCTTTAACATCCCCTCGGGTTTTTTCTGGTCATATGCTGATGTACCTACAAAGCAATCAACTTCTGGCGCTAGGTGTATATGGAATTTTGAATAAGTATTTTCAAGTGCAACCCCATCGCCTAACTTAACGTGCACTCTTTCATTTCCCTCTTCGGTAGTTTGTCGATTTTTATTTGAACGGTCGTCGGTTCCACCAAGTTCAGACAGATTATCTTCATTACGTTTATCAAGTTCTGATTCTTTATAAACACTTTCATTACGCTTCGGTCCATCTACATGTGGAGGAGATTTATTTTTAGTCTCGAACAGATCTTGAGTGCAAGTTGCATTGCATATCGAAGCGTCATCAGCGTTTTGTACGAAGGGTGTCATATTCTCCATGTTATGTGAAGAGATACGTGATTCTTCATCATTCATTTCATTTTCTTTGTTTTTATCCAACTTCTGTTTAATTAGATTATTTTCTTTGTTATAAACTGAGTTACATATGGAGGCATCATGGTCACTTTCCCCCGGCTGAGATAAATTATCTTCTTTGATCGATTGACATTTTGAAACTTCTGTCTCTGAATAACTCGTTATATTTTCTTTCATTAGGTGTGGATTAGGAGTGCACCGTGTAAGGCCAATGTCGCTTTCAACATATTGAGGGGAGTTATCTTCCTTGGATATCTTAACGTGGGGCTTTCCGTTACCAATCTCAAAAATCTGTTCTTCATTTGATCCTTTATAAAGATCTATCTTATTCTTCTTTACTAACTTTTGGTTGTTCTCTTCAGCGTAAATGCTACCATATTCTGAGTAACTGAAATTGCTTTCAGTAGAATGACAAGCGTTGTCTTTTGCAGCTGCACTAATATTTATAATATTTGGCTCGTCACAATCGTTGCTATTCTCCATAGCTTTGAAAGAATTTGCACCAGACTTTATTTCGTTTCTTATAATTGGTGATTCGGCATCGTCGTTTAATGTAGCAGATACTGGTGAGTCCTCATCACTTTCACTTGATTGATATAAGTTACGCTCTTTGGGTGTACTAACATCAGGACGCTCATTATCACTTTCAATCTCTGAATGCTTCGTGTTACCAATTGAAGCAAGAGATGCTTGATCCTTGTTACCATTAGAACCTTTTTCTTTAACCGATTCATCTCGATCTGTTGTTTGACACTCACGAACATTTTCATAATCATCGTTGCTGTAAAGTGAGGAACATGATGAACCACTTTCACAATCAGTAGTTCCAGATGTAGTACTCTCTAAATTATTCATTATTTTTTCATAATTTTCCATACCATTGTTAGACATACGCAATCGAGGCTCACAGTGATTACTGTCTGCTTTGGGAACACCATTTTCAGGTTCGTTAGAAATACTTTTTTCAGATTCTTTAGTTTTTTCTAAACGTGCTGAAAAAACACCAATATTTGAAAAACATAATAGTGGTCCATCGGATTTTTTATCTCTATCGATTTCTGAATCACTCCAATAATTGCTCGTCGCGACATTTCTTTCTAATTTTTGCTGTGATTTCTTCGAATCTATTCCTTGGACACATTGATAAGAATTTTCCAAATGCTGTGACTCTGGCGACAATTTATCGTCTCTCTCTTCATGAAATAAAGGACATCTTAAATTCTCGAATGGATTTTCGTCTGCTGCGTTTCTTACAAAATCTGTTCGATTGCCGTCTGCGTTAGAATCTGGACTGTTGCATTTTTCAAAAGTTGATTCATTGCTCTTATTAGAAATGTTAATTTTTTTATCTATATTAAGAAAACTTGTCGTCTGACAGCATTTTTTGTTTTGCTGGTCGTTTTTACAAATCGGGTCATCCATAATGCTCGTAACTTCGTCGCCAACTTCCGATGGGAATTCATTCACGACTAGACACTTTTCGGCTTTTTTGCACTCTAAAGTTTTATTTGAAATATGATTCTTTATAGGTTCTGCTTTATGCTCAGCTATATCAGCTTGAAGCTCTTTAAGATCCAGAAAGATGCTCATACTTTCATTAGTTATCTTGACAGCTCCCTGAGTTTCGATGATATGTTCATGAACTTCTGATTCTACATTTGATTCATCTAATTTTATGACAGTGTTTGATTCCGAATTCTTTTGAGAATTTTGATAGACGCAATATTCATTTTCAATGAGAGTTTCTGAATTCGTTTTTAGATTTTCTCTAAAGCAGGATTCTGACGATAAATCGATCGGTTCAATGTCACAACTCAGAGCAGGCTCAGATAAATTCTGATTGGTTTGCACATTAAACTCAAAGGGCTGCGGCTCCATTAAACTTTTTATAACCTCACACGTTTCGCATTGTGGATCGGTACAGATGTGTTCTTCATTAGCGACGTCGGGATTCGTTGTTTCCGTCCGGTAAACTAAGCCAAGTGAAGATTGTAAATTTTCATTAAGTGGAACAGTTGCCTCACCTAACTTGGAATTCACACTTTTCGCTAACGTTGCCCTAAATTCATTTGTATTTACAGCCATTACGCATAAAACTTTTAAAGTATTTAATTTTGTCCTCGTTTTCATTACATTAAGAGCTTGAGGCAATTTTTTTTTGGTTAAGGGCAGATATGTATTTCTTAATTCGTTCAGATAACGATGTATCGGTTCCGAGTTATGGAAACTAAAAGACCTTTTTAGGGAATGCATTAGTCTGTAAAAGATTGATGCGGGTTTACGTTTTCTACGTAACTTACTTTTCGTTTTAGATTTTCTAAAACGTGATTTTCGCGTGTATACCTGTGGAAAATTTGAATTATCTTTTATTTCTGATTGCGGATGTATTTTTTGTTGCTTTGATACTTGACCCTTCTTCATATCTTCGTCTTCTAGTTGTTTCAGTTTACGTTTACGTTTATAAAATTTTGAGAAGTCTTTAACATTTTGTTCGAATTCTTGATCGCTGGATTCTTGGCACTTAAATTCCTTTGCACTGATCTCATTACTGATACGGTTAATAAAGGTTTCATATTCTTTTTCAAAAGCCGATTCATTGGAATGATGGCTGTTACTACTATCGTAGGGCTCAATGTCATTAAAAAATTGCTGCTCCACCCTATGCTCGATATCGTTCGACAAAGGACATGTTTTTGCTGATGAAAGAACGTTATTCGCAAGTTCCTTATTGTCCAGGTTATGGTCTTTGTTTTGAATTCCGCTATTATCATTAACGTTTAAATCTTTTGTTTTTTCTGTAAGTATATGTTCACAGTTCTCACTCAAAGTTATAGAACTTTCTGCTTCTGTGTTGTTGCCATACTTTTTTAATTGCAATTGATCTAGTTCTTGTTCCACATCAAAGTTATCTAGATTTAACTGCAGTTTCGAATTTTCCGGATGTGCATTATTTATCGTATTTGTTGATTTTTCAATATCAATTATGATATCGGGCAAGTTTATATATTGATTTGAGGCATCTAGGTCGGTGGTTATATTATCTATTAGTAGGCCGCTATCAGCCGACGTCTTCTCTTCATTAAGGCTTTTCTCTGGAGGTGGTTTTTCTGAATTCTCTGTGTCCCTCGAGATCGACATGTCGCAGCCGGCTGGTTCTGTCGGTTTGGTCATGACGTGGTTTGAATTATTAGCTATTACTTGTTCACTTGCTGCACAATCTTCTTCGTCATCATTCCAATTTGCTATGAAATCTCGTAAACTTAAGTTTTTGTTAACGTCGTCACATGACGCTTTATCTTCGTTTACATAAGGACCGTTGACTTCGTTTGAAGGATTAAAAGTAATGTTAACCGTTCCCTGCTGTTCGATATCAAATTGAAATAACGATGTCTCCCCGTTTCCTAAAGCTTTGCTAGAATCTGCCGATTGAATGTGGTCCCTTGAAGCATTCAAATAAAAGTCATCAGTTGCTAATGGTTGATGTTGGGATTGCGATTGTGACGGTGTTTGTAAATGTTTTCGATAATCCAGTAAGGCACTTTTGGTTGATGTCGGTCCAAATGTAGGTTCCATATTGTGATTATTCATATATGAAGTTTCACGATTTAGTGGGTTCGGTAGGTAGCTGCTGAAATTATTTGATGGAATATTGAGATCATTTGGGTAGATCGACTGATTTTGGGCCATTGTTGGACCGGTAAATCCCGTTGTCAATGTTGATTGATGTTGATTGCTTGGGCTAAGAAATGGCGTATTCCCGTTAACAGGAGCTGAATAGTTGTAGTTGTGGGCATGTAAACCATGAGAAGGTTGTGTCTCATAGGTTGTTGACCCTACAAAGAGATCAGTTGGGTTTTTCATTTTATTATTCACTGTAAAATCTTGGACGCTACCATATTTGCAACTACTACCTAGTGACGTCAGATGTGGCGAAGAAGCTTGTTGTGGTGGAATGTATGTACTCGTGCTTCTCAATGCCATAGGCGGGGGAGGAGGTACTGTCAATCGAGAAGGATAATAACAGTTTTGAGGCGAAAAAGCTTGGGAGCAACATGCTTGACGATTATTTGAAGCTATTGATGAATTGGTGGGAAAATAAGGCGCTGAATGGATGGTAGCGTGAGGAGAATTAGCAGTTTCTACCCCATTCTGTTGCACAGAGTGCGACAATCTTTCATTATGTAGTGCATGGGAGGTATGCCATAAGTTACGGTTAGCAGGTGGTGGACTCATGTACGGCTGTGGCTGGTAACTAGCGTGTATTAATGAAGGAGATTGGTAAGCGGCTGTAGTGTTCCTGTAATAATATGTGGCTTCTCTTTGTAAGTTAGCAGGATTTTGTGCCAAATAACTGCCTGCATGTGTGGGAGCAACTGTAGCTGTGGGAATATGACCAGCAGACGCCATTGTAGGTTGTTGTAACGCAGATGACGGCGGCAAGGGGCGGGTAGTGGTGCTTAAATTGTCCAATGGCCATTGCCACGTGGATGAGTTCCCAGAATTTTTGCGATATGCTTTTGCTTCGGGTGGTGTTTCATTGCCAATACGACTGGTGTGATAACCCCCTGTACTTAAAGAGTTTGGAGAGTATAAATATTTATCATAGGCGGGTGGCGTTAAAGCATGATTTGTCGTATTGCTGCTATAGAATGATTGTGCTGTATGAGAGCCAGTGCTATAAGGTTTAGTCAGACCGGCGGCTTCTTTAATTTGTGTCTTGGCAGCTGCATAGAACTTATGCTGCTGATATGATTGATCATAATTTTCTTGATATTCTGACAACGTCATTGGTGCTTTTGTATGAAAGTTATCATAATATGACGAACAACTATATTGCTGGGGAAAGGGTTGAGCGTAAAAGGGCGTAGCAGCCGCTTGAGGCTTATGAGAGTTATTCGTATTTGTGTTATTTATGAAAGAAATGTTGCTGGATCTTTGATTTAAAAAATGTCCTTGTTTTTCTTGGACATTTGAAATTCCTACAAATTGCTGCTGATGCTGCTCTTGCTGCTGCAAATGTGTCATTGGTTTGTTATCATAAAATATTTGAGTAGATTTTAAGTTAACATCGCGTTCATAATTTATATCAGATGATTTTTTATATGAAGCAGCTCCAGCGTAGGATACCATGTTTTCATAAGATTCTATACCGCTGCCAACAGTAAATGGAGACGATGCTCCCACAGCTTGTGTTGCGGCTAGATTATGTGATTGTTGATGATAATCGTATGCATTGTAGTATTGTTGCCTTGTAGGAAGTGTTGCTGAAGTTAATGGGGATTGGCGCTGTTTGTATTGAAAATGATAATGATGATGATGTTGCTGTTTCTGCAAGTGCGGTGTGTGCTGCTGTAATGTTTGTTGTTGTTCTTGTTGTTGATTGAAAACTTTTGTTATTGCGGCTTCATTAATGAAAGGTGTCACTGTTGCTATTGTTGCGTTCGGTAATGGTTCAGGAATAGCCACCGGCGTGGTGGGCGCCGATTGTGTCTCATAATTATTGGTAGGCGTTGTAGTAGTACTTCCATAACCGCTACTATTACTGCTAATGCTGCTGGAACTGCTACCACTGTTGTTTAGTCTGTTTGCATTATTATTGCTTTGATTAACACTGACAGCATTTGTTCCTATCGATGGGGTGTCAATGACAGGTATTGTTATTGCAGTACTGTCAATATCCATCGCTTCCACATGTGCTGATTACACGTCATAAATTCGATGCGTTGTTTTTGCGGGAATATCTCACTACAAATACAAATATATATAAGCTCAGTATTAAGAAACATTGAAATGAAAAAAATAAAGTGAAAAATAAAAAATCTTGCATTATCAGTTTTATTATACTCTCTATTTACACACTTAGAATTCCTTACACAAAAAATTAGAAGGAAATGTATCTTTTCTACCAAACGATTAACCTTGAAATCTTAGGTAAATACGTCAACACTTAATACTACGAGATATATTCGATGATTGCTCATGATAATCAAAAAAATAAAAATTACTTTAATTGAACACCACCATTAAAAAATGAAATAGGGTAAAAACCTCAAAACATGTATAAAATACAATAATAAAAGTGGAAATAATTGAATTTAATTTTAAATATGTATATTTATATATATATATATATATATATATATGCATATAGAAAGACCTAGTTTTAGATAGATTCAACTAAGCTTTAAAACACCCTTTGACCTTATTTAAGCTGTTTAATTTCAGAAATTATTCTAATTTAAATTCACTTTCGCTTTATGTTCAATAGCGAGCACCAGAAGAGTTGGAACACAATAAACCGCGACTATAGTTAATTTCGTAATGAAAACTAAACCGCTTACCATACAAAATGACAGAAAATAATAACAATATTATACATATATAATGTCACCTTCGCATTAACAGACATACACATTAATACAAAAATACTGACGTTTACATAGTTTTGGAACACACGTACAAAAAAACAGAATTGAAATTGAAAACTGAAGGAAATATGAAATAAAAGTGAAAAAATATTATCTACATATTGAAAATAACATGACCACCAATGTATGCGTTCACCTAAATATGAACACTTAAGTTCATGCACATATCATCGATTCTTTTTAAAAGCTAATCGACAAAGGAAGAAAATTTGATTTATTTAAAAAACTTTAGTACAAATGCGTGTTATTTTTGTAGTTATTTTTATTTTATTCCGTGCACTTGCTTACATTCTATGATACTAAGTCTTTCAAATGATATTTTTTCTTCTAAAAACCAATTTCCTGTCTTAGCGGTAATCAAAAAAGGTTTTGTGGGTCAACAGAAACCGAGAAAAATACACGAAAAGTGAAAGCGATTTCGCACATCAATTTTTTATTCCCGTAAAAAAGTGCATAAAACAACATTTTTTTAAACATCAGTCACTTAGGATATGTCCCTTAGAGACCGCGTATAAACGCGGTGATAGTCAAAGCGAAAAAAGAAGGGGGGAAGGTACATTTTTGGTAGGAAAGAAACGCTTATGTGAACTCGCATTTTTTTCTAAGATAGTCTAAATTCTCTTTTATTGATGTTATTGTTATTTTACGTATTTTCTTCTTCCAGCGC
This sequence comes from Glossina brevipalpis, assembly GCA_000671755.1. Classification (NCBI taxonomy): domain Eukaryota; kingdom Metazoa; phylum Arthropoda; class Insecta; order Diptera; family Glossinidae; genus Glossina; species Glossina brevipalpis. Next base: position 2,194,289 of record KK351015.1, read on the forward strand.
TGTCAACTGCGCTTTACTTACTATTAACATGCGTCCGCAGCTATAATGAATGGTTGATAGCTGAAGGGATAACACTTACCGAACGAGCATATATCTTCCAGGCTGCGGCCATGCTCTATCCCTCTTTCTCCATTCTTTTTTCCGACCATCACCGTGTTTAGACACGTATGGAGGACATCTCTTCAGTGACTGATAATAAAACAAAAATAAAAATAAAAAATTATAAAATAAAAAAACGGTACGCAAACGGAACGAAAAGGCGCAATATGCAACGGAAATAAAGAAGATATCGAAAGAAATACATTTAATTACTCTCATAAGGTTCAAAAATTTCCCAGAATAACATCGAAAACATCGTTTTATATGTGATCATTGTTGAACAACAATTTAGCGATACGAATAATGAGAAATAGAAGAATCTAAAGCTTAATCTGAGAAAATTCAAACACCATATAGGTAATGACATTTGGATGGACAGTATATCTGCATTTTTTAATTGATATATAGTCGTTCTTGTAAATATGTTTAACACTGAATGCAAAACATTTAAAAATTTAATTTCCCAAAATTTTGCAGTTGAAATTTGAAGTAAACCGGTTGAGAATTGAATTTAACAGCGTTGCTAATCCGAAAAACAAGGTTTCGGAAAAAGTGTTATTAAAGTTTGAAATAGGGGTAAAGTTAAGTATTTTTATATTACAAGTTCAAACGGAAAAGCTAGTTTTAGATGCATGTAGAAAATTCGATCCGTCATAAAATCTTTTAAATATCATTCTTAGATCATCCGCAATAATTAAAAAGTTTATAAAAAAAATGTATAACATAACAATATATTGTAAGGCAATATACACATAAAGACTGCAGTATTTTGTTCTGTATTTTTAGACGCTTCGGTTGTCTGCTCTAAACGTTTCGCAAAAAGCGAATAAAATTTTATATATTTACATTTTTTTTTAAACTTAGCAGTAACGCTTACTTCGCAGTACATTAACATTAAGCTTTCTTTTTGCTCGTTTTATTTTATCTAGCAGCAGTTTCATATTTAGCGTTGCAGTGGGTATCCTTAAGAAGGGACCTTCTTGTCTTGTATTGTTTTCCGCCTATGTTAATAGCAATATTACTATTTTCTTTATAAGCTACTAAGATCTGCGGCAGATTCCAATTTCTTTTCTTCCAACTTACAAAATTCCAATAAGAAACGGAAGACAGAGGAATGAACCGAGAGGCTTGGTTAAACTAACCAAAATTTCTCATTTTTAATAAGTATTGCAAAGAAAATAACTATGTTTTGCCCGCAAGATTAAATATCAGACTTTTGAAAAAAATTAAGAAAAATGTTCCAAGTAAAATTTGTCAATAAAGGCCGTAATAATGGGTATAACAAATTTTTTTCAAAAATTTCGAAAAACAAACGATAAAGACATGTCTGATCTTAAAAAGAACTGACTGCATGTATACATAGGCAAGTACGTAAGCAATAAATATTAAATCGACATTGAAAATCCCATGAACGTATAATATGCATATAATTTCGTACTAGAAATCGTTATTAAATATTAACGATTAGTTGTGCACGATAGTAATGGACAGTTCTTTTAGAAAGCGAAAGAGAAAGGTTAATAGCTAGGCGTATACAATTTGCGGTGGTACTATAGTGTATAAGTATAGGACTTGTAAAAATTGACAATTCGAATCGATTTTATTTATAGCATTTAGAACATCTTAATACTGTTTAATAATATTATACTAATAGTGTGATAATAAAACATTCTGTATATAAGGCTTTATAAATACATAGAGAATAGTTCTTCAATCTATACGCATTTACACGCATGCATACTTAAAGCCTTACAAATAAATTCTAAGACACAGCCGAACATATATTTGTGGATATTAAAAAGATAGTAGTTAACTACTATAGTTTTTCCCCATAAACTGTATACCATTTCGCCGCGCAATTACATTAATAGGTTATTACAATAAAGAGAGCAGGGTTTACTAAATGGCTCTAATACACAATAAGAAGCACATGCACATACAGACACGTTTCAATGCGTTTCAATGAAAAATTATTTTCTGTATTGTCTAGTTTGCTTTTGTGTGTATGTTATTTTTACTATTATTTTTCCATTTCTCTCCCACACGTGCATATATCTAATTGCACATATACAAACGCTTTAAAATTTTCATTAACTCTGACTATATCAAGTGCATTGATGGCATTAATTTTAATAATTTTTAGTAGACACGTTCTTTTCTTTTTTTTTAAAGCAAATACTGTTTGGGAATTTCCATGCAAGTGACCGTAAGTGTGTGTATAACCATCCTATACTAATGGATCCATCGCGTTGTAATATAATGTCCCTCAATTGTCAGCGTAGCATAATAACGTACCTAAATGTTTACCAAAGCACGTATTATTGTATTAAAGTTAGAAAGAAAGAAATATATTTTGATTAAATTTCATTCAAAAGGTACTTGATTTCTTCGAAACGCATTGAATTAATTATAAGATATTAAATGAAAGTGAAATTTACATTACTAGAAGTTTTTATATTAGAGTGGTTCTTGAATAATGCCTGCCTTATAGATTTTGGCATTATAGCAAGCAAGAAATCAAAAGAATCATTAACAATTATAAAATAAGAAAACTTTTTTATTATTTAAGAAATAAATCTTATTATCGAAATGATATGGGCAACGTTCCAATTCAGCTCGTCTAAAATGTATACTTTTTCAATAACTCACGCAGTTCGTCTATTTTGTTGAAAGTGCATTGCAATTATTTTAAATTCTTTAACAAAAATACTGTTTGCCGATATGTTATCTTTCTGCGAAAGCCGATGAATTAAAGTTGTTATTAAAAGTCTCTTCCACTATGGTCATAACAATCGTCGTAACAGAGAAATATTGTAGAATGGATATGCCTATTCAGGTGATATGAAACTATGTACCGTTGCGCCGTTCTTATATGAATGTAGAGAAAAATTTTATAATATGATGACTTCATTTAAGTTCATTGTCTCCTGAACTTTATTAAATCAAGAACTTAGTCGGGCAAAGCCTTTTAATACTCTATAACACTTTATCTAATACAATCCTTCAACTAAAATTAGACATTAAAGGCTTACAATACTGAATTTGTTTATCAAAGCAAACGATAAAAACTTCCAATGCTTACTAAAGTTTCTTAAAAATTTATGTACTTGGGATTCAAATCTTATGACATTTGAAGCAGAATCAGAACATCACCAAAGAACATAAAGACTTGTAGTACTTTTTCATCATTTTCTTTCGTTTAACTTTTAGTATCGCGACATATTTGAATCAATGTTGTCCGTTGAGAAAATTTAATATCATTGCTTTCATTGCATTCGATACGTCTTACGCTAGTTAGGGCAGAATAAATCGTTCCATAATTTACAACAAGTAGATTCTTCATACTTAATATATAGCGTGACTGTGGAAATTGTTGCGTGTGTCTAATATCCTAAAAAGTACAAAAAATCTAGATAAATTCGTTTCACTACTCGAATAAATGGAGCAAAACATTGACTTTAAGTCCCTTTTCGGAATCTTTTACCGTCTGCTGTAAAATTATACGTGTGCGTAAGCTGTAAACATTTTATTACACAATTTTTTTTAAAATTAGCAAACACTTTTGCAACTTTTCCTTTTTATGGTTATTAATAAATATATTTTCGCTTTATATAATAAAGTCTTAAGAAAGAAAGTCCGATTTTTTCTAATGTCATGCCTTGCTTCATACTCTTGCATATCTACTCATAGTGAGACAGATAATTAGACGAATTTCAATTAAGTCTTTTTAAAGATTTTCAAAATTTTATATACTTCTAAAAATAAATTCGATAGTAAACAGAATTAAAAAGCTATAAATGATCTCTGATCAATTGATAACACAATGGATGTGGTTAATGCCTCAAATATGTTGATCAAAGCTGATTATTTGGATTAAGTAAAGTCGATATTCACGATTCTAGCTAATAAAACAAAATAGTCCACAAATTGTGACAAATATCGAAGCTAAAGAAGTAGTTCCAAGAAACCTTCTGTTTCCCATTTCACTTCTTCATTCGACGTAGGACTGTTCCTAGAGGACCACCTTTTGAAGTTCCCAAGTATGAAAAAGTTTGGATAATGCGGTGGTTGTGTAACAATTTCAATTCGTGCAATTTTGCGCGTGTAATGTTTGATGCAATGTGCTGGCACGTTGTAGTGATGAAAGAGCTTTTTTTTTCTTTAAATTTTTGTGTCGCGTGTGTACAAAATTCTATTTTAAGATAGAAAGCTAGTATCGGAAAGATACATGATGACCGTCTTGGTTCTTCTTGTTTTTGTTATTCATGCGTTACAAAAACGCTTACAATACACGGTATATCGTTCTACACGTTTCACGGTCGTTGAACATCATTTATTGTTCGACTCAAAAAGCATTTTGCTAACGCCAATGCTTGCCATCTTGCCTTTCCTGAAGCAAAGAATCCCTGTTTCGCTCTAGTTACGTAGTTTGTAAAGAATTTGGGCAGCGATACCGTCCCAAAGAAATTAGAACCATCCTGGTTAGCAACAAAAGTATTGTTGAACGAACTGATCGCATCTCGAATCAACCTTTACTATCACTTGCTCGATTTACCGACAACAACAAATTTACTGAGATATTGTCGAAGATAGATCCATTTGAAAACGTTTTCAAATATTACGTTCACAATTTCCCGTGCGTCGATTTAGAAAACCGCGGTGGAAAAGTCATTGTAAATCCCGTTCTTATTAAAAGAAATGATGCTGGTATCACAACAAATGCCGTTAAAATCTCAGTGGATAAAGGGTCCTCGGGTGTCGTGCTTAAGAAAATTACAGTTCCTGATCGGTAAAATATACCATTCGTTTATAACGGATGCGTCATTTTCATTACTTTAGACCTAAACAGAGCTTATCACCAAGTTAATGAACACCCCGATGATATTTCCCAAACAGCCATAATTACATTAGTATCTAAAAATATCTTCTGGTCTTAATATGCCGTTTTTCGAGGACTAAACTTTGTCTTCTACTATCTCGAAGACGTTCTCGTTGCTTCGCATAACCTGAAAAAGCATCACAAACATTTAACTCTTTCAAAAGCTACGGAATTACAATCAAGCAAGGGAAACGTTTCTTTGGACAAGTTGAAGTTCATTTTCTTGGCTTTACTAAGATGAGGTTGGAAAATAATCAATTTTCCCCAGCCCACCAATATTTAAAAATTGCGACGCTTCTTGGCGACGTGAAACTACTGCAGACGTTGTCTTCCAAACACCGCATTTGTTCAAACATCATTAAACAGTATTTTAAAGCAGCCGTTGAAAAGACTAAGAGACCAATCATTTGGAGAAGCTGAAGAAGCATTTGGAAGCTGCAAGTCGTTATTAGCTAACCGTACGACAGTCGAGCAACACATTGATAATTATTAGTAAACATTAGCTTTCTTCTCAAAGAAATTATCTCAACCCATGCGTATTAGTACGTATTCCTCAATCCGTTATTTTAATCACGTGCTTGAAGGAAGGATTTTTCTTCATTTTACAGATCATAGATCTCTAATCTATGCTCTCAACAAAAATACTGAAAAGTCAAGTACTGATCATTGCAAGAATTTGCTTTTGAGCGCCCAGTTTCCAACGGACGTCACACATATTTCCTAACGCGATAATGTTGTTGAGAGCGTCGTATCTTGAATCGAAGAAATTAATTCAATTGGTCAACCCAAATTAACGACAACGACTTGAAAGAAAGAAAGAAAACCAAACTTGCAGCCTAAAGGGATCCAAATTCCTGTATCTGCTGAAACTGTCTATTGTGATGTTTCAACATTTGTAGGAAAAGCTTATCTTACGCCCAGCTTTAAAGAAACTGCCTTTCATAGTTTTTCGCATCCTCAAATCCGGGACGCACAAAAACTAATATCCTCATGTTTTGTTTGGCCATCTACGAATCAAAATATCAAGAAATGGTCTAGAAATTGTCTTAAATGCTAGTCGGCTAAGATTACACGCCTCACCAAACCACATGCTGGAATCTTTCCTATTTCAACGAGATAATATGCAGATATTCAAGTGGACATAGTTGGACCATCTCCAGTACGCATCCGGCCGTCTTCCAAATCTTATGAAGCATCTTGGAGTCAGAATTCTTTATACTGCTGCCTACCATCCGCAATCAAATACTTAAATCAGCTATAATTGGTCGCGAAAACCGACAGTGGATTAAAGCCTTACCAGCAATAATACTACTAAAGAAGGCATTGGATATTCTTTTGCAGAATTACTTTACGGAGAAGCTCTTGCACCATCCACGGGGATTTTTTCGATCAAGTTCACTTGAAACATTGAAGATTTACAAACTTTATAGGAAACACTATCATCAATATGTCCCACCATGGCTTCAAATCAAACGTTTGGGTTAAACGTGAAGTTATGAAATACCTTCAAACAAGGTATAAGGACAAAGGATGTTAAGGATCGATTGACTAAAACCCGACCTCCTGTAAGTAGTTTTTAAATGCGGATGTATAATTGTGAATTATTATTATATATAACATATATGTGAATTATTATCATGTAAATATAATAATATAATTATAAAATTCTTCATTTATATCTTTGTTTTGGAAAGTAATTCCTATTTGAATTATGTTCATTTAAATTGAAATATTTTTATTTTCAATAAATAAAATAAATAAATAAAATGAGCAAATGGAACCATCTTTTCACTACAATTAGTCAATATTTTTAATTACAAATTTCATCCTTGCCAATCTAATACATTTAAAACCACATTTCTGCAGATAATCACACACACTAAGTAAAATTTTTTTTTAATTGTGATTCAATTTATTCGATGTGAGAACAAGAAGCAGATATTTCATTAAGCAAAAATTTCAAATCTCTCAAAAACTCTGAAGTAAGTGCTTATAATCTTAAAATCATAGTTTAGAGAACGAAAGAAGTCAATTTTTTGAATATAAATAGATTTTCGAATTTATGAGACAAAAATAATACGGAACTAGTAAAAACATTAGTTGGGCAAGGCGAGCCCAACATCAACTAAGCAAAATGAATGAATTTATTTATATGCAATGCATGTATCACAAAATAACATTTTCATAGATATGTAATTTAGTTAACAGTAATCGTGCCTGTTTGTCTTTTGCAACGAAATCGAACTTTCATGCAACCTATGCATTCATTACAATGATAAAAAAAATATAATTAGTGCCTTTTCTTTTTTCAAATATGTACAAAAAAATAAATACAAAATGTAAACAGGAAAGAATTTCTATTATTGTTATTAGTATATATATATTTACCTTGTTATTGTTGATAAAATATGAAAAAATTCTCAATATTTTTCACGTAACTGCACACATTTGTGAACCATATGTTACCACTGATAAAGAATACAATAGAATGAAAAACACTCGTAACTTTTCATTTGAAATAAACTACAACAAGAACAACAACACTGATAATCATCATTAGCAACAATGATTGTAGCACACATACACACGCATATATATACACGTAACAAATACAAAAATATAATTACAATTATTACAATACCAACAACAAGTTAAATAATTGAGGTGGTGTGGAAACACAAAAAATAAAAGTAAATTTAAATCCTACCTATAACACTTTCACTTAAACGACCTAATCAAACCGCAATAGAAACCAGCGAAATATAAATCTAAATTTATAGTGTCTTTTTTATATCTCTCTTTGCAAAGATAATTTTCCGCTTGAGAAGTTTGTTTAAGTTTTCTTTTCTGCCTGAAAAGAAGAAAAAGCCACCAATGCTCCGGAGAATGTCACAATTTTTCCGTAAACGTCCATTCGCGTACACAGCACGAACATTAAATAACAGTAACAACACACTAAACACAGTTAACATAACGCGCTATTTACAACGATGTACACTTAACGGTAAATGGCATGAACAAGGACAGTGTAAAACAATAATGAAAATACATCACATCAAAGCTTAACGTGTAGACAGCGAGCAAGAGCATGTTGTTTGTTTCAAGAAAACAAGTGGTTGCCGAGGTGATAGGAGTGGGTGGCTCACACACATTTAAAAACATAAATAAAACATGCAGAGACATTTTATTATATACATTTAAGCTTTAAACGGAAAGAGTTTTATAAATACATACCTTCATGGTATGATGGCATGAAAGAGTAGTGGTAACGAGGCAGCATGTGTGTGACATATAGAGAAAAAGTATACAAGTAACAAGAAACAAGCTAAGAGTTTATATATCCGTTTCCTCGTTAATGAAGAGATAAATAACAATATAAAAGAGCGAGCGAGCGTGAAAGAGCAACAGAAAGTGACAAAAGATTTCTTTTAAAATACTTATGATTATTGAGAGAGAGCACTGTACGGTTGAAACCGTTAGTAGCACAAATTTCATATAACAACTTTCATAATCCACGACAATAAATTTCTACAATTTAACATAAAGTATTGAAAAGCAACAACGAAGTACATCAGTATTACATAGAAGTAATATAATTTATTTTCTTATTATTTTATACTACTGTAAAAGATAAAACAATACATAAAGCGAATACCAAACGAAAATGAGGAAATAACAAAACAAAAAATATAACGAAAGAAGAAAACACAGTAAATCACAATATACAAACAAAACAAAAGCAATTTACGAACTCACACTCAGAGAATAGCAGATAACGCTTCATACACAAAAACCTCAAACAGCTTAGCCTTCCAAACACACTCGAAAACAATATGTACATATATAAGTCTATATATATGAACAAACACACGCACACACTCATACATATATAAATATATAACTATATAGATATATACACTACGCACACTCTCGTGCTCATGTATAATAAATTAACAAAAAGAGATTTACAAAAAAGGTGAAATATAAAATAAAAAAGAAACCGTACAAAAAACATACAAATAAAAATATATAAAAGAAAAAGAAAGAACTGCTACAATAACAACATAAAAGCTTATGTATACATTATATTATGTACATATATAATGAAAGTCAATTAATATGCAAAATATAGAAAAAGAAACAAGAAAAATTTCAAAATCATACTGAGCTCTTTATTTTGCACATATACAACAATAATCCAGCTAAACGCTGAAAAATTAACATAAACGTCAGCAACGATAAAAATAACAGTAACAACACAAAAACAACAATAATTAACATAATGCTAGTAAATATAAACAACATAACAAATGTAATAGCACGCGCTACCACTGAAATTCGTTCACCGTAGTCATCGGCATTGTTATTATCATATCACCGTTATCATAGTTTAGAAGAAAAAGAGAAGCCTAACAAAACCAAAATAACGACAGCAATTACAAAAACAGCAACAGTTATAAGCAAACGATTGTAATAACAACAACAACAACATTAATAATATTAATGAAAGTAGATCATCACCCTATAAAGCACAAGCATTGAACAGCGAAACAGTGTTTTAGTTTGATAAAAGAGAGTTCATAAAAATTGATTTTCTTCGAACGAATATTTTACACTCACCACCGAAGAATAGAGATATAACAAATTTGTTATACGGCTTGCAATAGAGAAAACCTCACATATCAGCATAAGATATTGCGTCGTTTTAGCCATGTCTGTCTCCCCGTCCATTTGCTACGTGTTGTTAGAACGCTCATGTTAGCGACTATGTAAAGAGAGAAAGAGAGATAGAAAAGGAAAAATTGATTGATGGTGCTTTCTTGGTTTATGTCCATAGATCAATATTAATAATATTGATTAAATTCTACAAACACGCACACGATTGCATTTATTAGATAATTAATAAAAAACTTTAAATGTGGTCCATAGCCAAGATTCGCTTTATAGCAAATACATATATTTTCCTTATATCTTACCACATTTTCGTAATTTGCGCTTGTAACACATTACTAAAAATTTTATTTATGGGAACTTTTTATCGGGTTTCATATCAATCATAAAACATTTCTCTTGAAATATTCAGCCGAATTCCAGATCAATTGAGACTATGAAAAGAGTAGACGGAATAGACCATCTTATAGTCAAAACGCAAAAGAAGGCAAAGAAAAACATCGCACTTGATCTTAAAAGAAGCAAAAAAATCACTTTTGGATGAAGAAACTAATCTCATCAATTTTTTTTTAAATTTTAATTTATTTCATTGCATCTCTTTTATCATCTATCTCTATCTCATATTATTTATCGTTTGGATATTTCCATTTCTTTAAGTAAATTCTTTACAAATTTTTGTTACTTGTTTTATTAAATTATGACTTTGTTTTCTAATTTTTCTACCAGAAACTACGTGATGAACTAAGTGATTTTCATGGGTACCGTTTGAAGTCAGATTTACTCTATTTAGCGAGCTCAGCAGAGAGCATAACAAATAATAGTCCATTGGATAAAGTTTCTGGCATTGATTTTTTTCAAACAGCATTCTCGTGTTTCCATAATTTCGTTGTACTTCTGCAGCTTGGGCAGTTTTGCTGGCAATCCACGCGGCTAACAAATATCGAACTACTATCTATACTTTCTCAGGCAAATGATTTAGAAATGTTTTGTGACGAATATTTAACTCCAATGTATTAGTTATTAATATGTCGGTTCTCTACGATTTTTTGTAACATTTATTTGGCTTTTGATCGACGAAAGCGAAGTACATTTTTAGTAACTACATTTTTAAAACGGAAGCTAGCAAACCGTTTACATGCTATTGCACTCGAAAAGCATCTAGACCGTGTAAACACGTCAATTTTTTTCCCGATCATGCGCAGCGTTTATGCTTTGTCGTAGCAAACTTGCAAAGTACAGCAAATATTTTCAAAAATGACGCTCGTTTTCACATTAAGGTAACTTTTGAGACGGGTTACGAAATACAAAACCATCTGTTTGAAAATCGCAGTTTGAAGACGCAATCCTGTTGATATTATGCGATATCTACTGGGATGTTGTTCCCCTATGTTTTCTATCAGTATATAAACTTATCACTGTGTATATATTACTGCGCTTTCATTCGAAATATATGAAAGAAAGTCAGATTTTCAATTCAAGGTTTAGTAAACGTGTTATAATATTGCGAAATCGGAACTTAACCTTTAATATAACATTTTATGTATACATGCGGCTTGCACAATTTTCAGTTAACTTCTTAGATATTATGCGTGATCACTTTTTTTGAAATGTCTCATATAGATTGTAAAGTGCTAGACTTACAACCGCTATCTATACGCAGCTGTTTATTTACTTGTAAAGCATTCTATTATCTTTTATTTACGAGAACTGTGTATGTGAGTTAAGCGTTTCTAAAAGATCAGGTGAACTTATTTTCTATGCGGCCTGATACTGTGTTCAAAAGTTAGTAACACTTTTGTAACGGAGCTATTCGAAAGGGTTGCTTTTTTTCTTAGATTGCCGCCCTAAATGACACCTGGATCAAATTTCAAGCAATCAATATCTTTATTAATTAAGGTGAATTTTTGTATTCATTTAGAAAGTGTAATTCTCGATTCGATTTTATACCATTGATCGAATCAAAACATTATTCTGCGGACGGTCCTTTTGAATTTCGAGAACAGCCAGAAGTTAGTCAGAGATCAATCAAAGAAATAAAGGTATTGCGGAACAATATGGTTTGAATTTTTCAGCGTAGTGCGAGAAATTGTGTCATCTTGAAGAAAAATACAAGAGGTGTCTACCTATATGCGCGTAGCTGCAAGTAAATGACGCACAACACAAATTGATCAACTCCTAAGCGGGGAAATTCCTTTTAATTCCTTTGCATTGCTATTGCAAAATATAGCCATCTCTGGAAAAATTTGTTTCTTTTATATTGATTGAAACATGTGGCAATCATAAGTATAAATACCTGCAGAGTATCGGAAGCACGGTAGCTACTTCTATCTATTGTGTTTCTTTGCATATTGTGAAGGATTTGCCTTCAAATCTTTATTCAACTATCAGAATTGTATTTTGTATCAATTGCCTTTGATTGCCATAGTAAATTATAAAAACTTGGTGCAGACTACTCCTAGCTCATCTCTCTGTAGACAGGCGACCTAGATATTCTGGTTCGTTGATAATAATGTAAAACTGAGTTTTTACGGATTCAGTTTCCGCAATGCGATGCTAGTAACGTTTCCTTTTGTGATTTCAGAATAAAGAGTTTAAATGTATCCTTCGTTCAGTTCGTATGTCATCTAAACTCGCTTATTTTTGCATAATTTAATCGTTTGGTCAAACATAGATTGTTATCATTTCAGATTGTAGAGAAATTTCAACTTGGACTTTCATTCAATGTTGCTTGAAATTCTTGGCTTTCAAACTTTTTCAACTTCCCTGTACGTTTTTTGTTCTTAATCTCAACATTAGCATTCCTGAACTTTCTAAGTCCTTTCACATAATGTTGCATATAAGTTTTATTTTTTGTTTATATAATAAAAATGATATAGCAAAGAGTGCTCAGTTAATACTGAGTATTATGACTGTATTCATACTAAATACTTATGTCAAGTTAATACAGAATGTTAACTTTGATGTGTTAATAACAGAGTTCAACAAATATTATGTTAATACGAAGAATTTTGATGTATTTTCGTACAATGTTTACTAATTTTTTAAATTTTAATTATTTGTTATAATCCGAATATAAGAATCAAATTTATCTCAAATTATTAAAAAAAAAGCTCTTCTCAACAACATTTTTATTTCATTAAAAAATGATTAAAAACCGCCAAACACAATCCCAAAAAGAATAGATGGACGCGATCCGCCTACACACAGGTTTACAGTAGCTTAGAGAAGGTGAAACTTACACTCTATAAGAGACGTTGATATAATGGGGCTACCTGAGGATACCTTGTAAATTTCTAAGTGCTGGCTAAAAAATAAATAAATAAATGGCAAACTTATACATATTTTGACCAACAAGCAAAAGACATTTAATAACTTGCATAAAGCAAAACTAGTAACTTAAATAACGGATATTAAACTAAAAATCTCTATAAACATTACAAGACCATGTAGAAGTCCAATGTAAACGGTTTTTCTGATCCCCTAATGGACGCGTCCACAATTAGCAAAATGCAAAATAATTTTTGGTTATTCGCTAAATGAAGCGGTTATCAAATATTCACCAGCGAGTGAAAATGAGTTTCTTTCGCTTTTGTTAAAGTCTTCAAGTCAAATCTCTAAAACGGTTGAATCATTTTTTCGGGCCATGAACAATTAGTCTAGTAACTACATGCTTTTGTCTAAATTAACACCAAAAACTAATGTTAAAATATTAAAGTTAACTCACAAGTATATCTTATTAAAAAGCTTAATTCAAATTCGGAAGATCTGCAAATCGAAAAACCACTATTTTCCTTTCATGTTAGTTTACAGTTCGAATAAGAAAGTCAACTAAAGCGGTATGATGGTTTCTATACAGTTTTGTTAATTGGTTGAAATTTAAAGTTTACCTTAAACACAGTAATTGTGAAAACGAAGAGAGGCAAACAGACAAATGTGTTTATAGGCATGTCTACGTTACCCATCTATCTATTCGACCAAGCAAAACAAAATAAGTGGAGCAAATACCACCTAAACGTATATAACCGATATACAATGCAGTAAACCGATGTGACTGTGTTCGAAGGCAGAAGCGGCAAACGTCGAACAACGTTAAAGTCAAAACAGTTGACAAGATTTTAACAAGCACGCACACAACCGCATATATATGCATATATGTGCTATCTGAACAGACAAATAAAAGAAAAAAAAGCAAATAAAACACATAAGAAAACAACAACAATAACAATGCAAAACAATAGCGATACACAAAACAGCGGGTATTGTATTTTACTTTTTACATATATATAGTATACATATAGTATATATATATGCACTCGCATACGCATACACGTTGGACTGAATATATATAAAACGACATTTAGTGTATAAGCATGTATACATGCATAGGTGGATGTGCGTTTGTATATCTTTACATGCAAATTGATGAGGTAGAAGCGAAATGTTTAAAACACGTACACAATAAATAAAAAATTTAAAAAAATGAAAAAAAGTCCCCTTTTTCCTGATATGAACATACAATCAAATAAAATCATATGTAATTTAAAGGCATACATACGCATCAAATTATGCAAATGTTCAAGTTTGACACTTCGACAATTTCACCTAATTTAACCCATATTTCTTCTACAATTATGTTACATTTGGTGTTTAATAAACTAAATACCATGAGAAAAGTAATAGAGAAGGGGAAAGGGTGAAAACATAGTAAGGTAGTAAGTAAAGATATTACAAAGTGACGAACAGCGATAAACATCTATATATACATATATACATATATGTATATAATAATAATAATAATAATAATAATAAATATGTATGTATGTCTTTGCATTCTATAGATAACAGCCACATGAATCGTTTTTCGTTTTCTCTTGATATTCTTTTCAATTTTATTTTTACTTTATAAAAATGACCGCACAGTGTGACACATTTTATATATGTATTTTATGTAAACATAAATAAGTGCTTATAACTCTCAAATACATTATTATATCTTATGGTGTTATTGGTTTTGTACCTTGCACTTGCCATTTTTTAAAATCATCCAGTTTTTTTTAAAACAATTTTTCCCTTTCTTAAAAAAAAAAAACAATTTAGCATAAAAATTGTTTTGTTATTGTATTTCTCCTTGCTTTGAATTACATTTTTTATTTGTTTAAGGCAGACTTCAAGGTGGTTGCTTGTTTGTTTGTTTTCTGTGTTTCTTGTTAATTATCTAAATAGTTTTGGCATTTGTTGTTATCCATACATGCATATGTATATACTCTCATACTTACATTTTGTATAGTCTTATTTATTTATTTATTATTTACGCGATGTTGTTATTTGGACAATTTTCCAAACACTTAGAAAAATGTTTTTATGTATTATTATTTATATATACCTATATGTATGTATAAATAAATATATATATATATGTATATATATATTTCTTTTTAATATTTTTATTAAACTTAATCACTTTTGTTAAATGACATTTTATGAATTATTTCGCCGCTTTATAACATAGAAAGCTGAGCAGAACAATTATTGAAACAAAATTTTTAACAAAACGTCAGCAAAATACTATAAAAAACCACAAAATTATTTAATACAAAAAACAACGTCTTACACGAGTCAAAGTGTACTATTCACGATGTGCGTATTGATTTAGCCAGGCAAATAAACCGTGTAAATATAAATATAAAAAAAAGTAGATCCGAGGCAAACATTTATTTATAAGAGCCACCGTAATTTTTAAATCTAAAACACAATGCAAAGAGCACGAAGATGAGTAAAATTTATGAAAAATATTGAGCGGGAGTTAACAAGCGCGAGTAAGTCAAAAACAGAAAAAAGAATAAAAATCTCTTTACAGTTAAATGATGCTTAGCACAGATCATAAAATAAAACACTGTCTCTTTATGCACGGTTGCAATTTAATTATAGTAAATAAATAAAACGCGTGTATGTATCTTCTTCTATGACAGTGCATGCGCATAACAATCAACGTAAAGCACAATCATTCAATTTTTATTAATGCATTCTAAATATCCGCACCGACTTTATAACACTGAACGCTTACACGCGAATGAGCTTACAATGACAAAATCTTCAATATTTAAATTCAGCGGAATCCTAAATAAGCCAGATAATATATTCTCTTTGAAAATGAGAGAACTCACAGTTTATTTTATAAAATAATTTAAAAAGAGAGGATTTGAATTAATACACATGCATACATATTTACGTATAATGCAAATATAAAAATATAAGTAAACTTAACAGAAATTTCTTTGAATATCCATACAAATTTCGTTTAGTTTACATATATTATTTTATTTTTATGTCTTAACATGTATTTTTCAGTAACATTTCTCTCTTTGTGTTAATCGAAAACTATTTTTACGTTGTGTCATTTTTTGTATCAATGTGTCATTGCATTGAAGATTCAGCGAGTTTTCGAAACTTGTAGCAACCATTAGAACTGGCTGGTTATATCCTAACTTTGCACGCGTCGGAATCGTCTAATCAAATCGTCTTTCATTATTTGTTAACATACAAAATCTGGATTTCCACTTGCTATATAGCTGTCACACTTTGACGACTTTGCCGATTATCAAATATAATCGATTGATGACAATTAAAATAAAACCAAACACGAATCCAAACAAATTTCGAACAGTTCAATGTTCTTCATTTTTCACAATAAAGATGTATAGATATTACAGAGATGCTCGAGAAATATATTTGATTCGCTAAAAATGCTTATGATGAAAAGAAAATTTGCATAAAAAATTGACAATGGAATAATTCGTACACGCAGATTTTAATGAATCTATAAGAAAGCAGATCGGAGATCATCCTTGCTTTCTTCAACAATTCCAGTTTCTCGACTTCACTTTCATCAATCCGCCCTGTTTCTCCTATAAGGGCAGAATCTTGCATTCCCCGAAAAGATTTAGTATCTGGGACAATTTCGGTCCGAAGATTAACAATTTCATATCATTTAGGCTTCTATTGGACATTGAATGTATACTTAGTGCCTGAAATCTGTAATGCAAACGGCCTTTCACGACGAATTAATTGCCGCTCGGACGAATTTCCGCAATATCGAATCTTTCTTTCCTTGGTGAAATTCACGAGCTTTGGGGAGTATACCGAGGTCTTAAAAAAGTGGAAGTAGCCAGTAAGGAAATCAAAGCAAAGATATCGTGGTTTCACAACTCAAGAACTGTAGCACTTTCAGCTTCTACATATAGAACGTATAGAATGAGTTTTTGTCATTTCCTTCTATATACGTATGTAAAAATGATACGATCGAATACATTTTCAATAGCATTCGTTCTTGGACCAAAACATGTCAGTACATCAAATTCCGTAAAAGTATCTTAAAAATTTCGATCGAAATATATGAAAGAAAGTAAACATCAGTTTTTCAATTCAAGCTTTAGTAAATGTGTTATGATATTACGAAATCTGAAGTTTAATCTTTAACATAACACGATGTATTCATATGCAACTTACACGATTTTCGGTTAACTTCTTAGGAATTGCTCTTACAATTTAATAAAATTTTCATTCATAATTTTCAATTTTTAATTTTTAAACTGAAGCAGATTCATTTGTTAACGCAGCTTACGCGATTTCTTAAAAAATTGTTCTAGACAGCTGCCGACCCCTATGAAATTTAATAAATATAATTTTAAACATGTATATTATTTTTAATATATTTAATAAATAGAAGAAAATACATTAAATAATTGTATGTAATTGCCTTTTCATTTTGATAAAATTTTCATTCATGATTTTCAATTTTTAATCTAAAGCAGGTTCATTTGTTAATTTAGCTTACACTTCGGAAAATTTTGGAAAATTTTATAACTTCACATTGGTGGTCGTAACTCTAAAGTTGAACGTGATGGACAGGTTGGGCTGTATTACCGAACGACGATCAATACTGAGCAGTCTCAAGATAATTAATTTTATTTAAAAATAATAGATAAAATAAAAAAACTAATATTCGAGCTTCTATTTCTACTCCTTATCTGAATGATTGTTTATTCACATTGAGCATACAGAGCATAAGTTACTGCATGGTACGGGTTTGCGTCTTTTTATAATGGACAATATCGTTGTAGTAGGTTTAACTGATATTCTTCTTCTTAACACGACGCAGAATAAGTCTTTTTAGGCCGTCGTTCAGGTCCACAATCTTTCCAAGTTTATTTATGTTTTCATGTGTGATGAAATAACAAATCACCATCTTAAAAATATACCGTTATGGTAGAGTTTCTATATTTGCTTTATTTACTTTTTCGTTTTGTGGGATATTAGGGATAATATTGCAAGTATTTGGTTGCAATGATATCGTAGATAAATGAAAGCATTGAGGACAAAAACAAAATTAAATTAAACCTATGTATAAAAACTATATTAGTAGAAATAATCTCATTTTTTTTAAGTATTTATTTATTTCATTTAGATATTTAATAATAAATTCAACTAAATGACGAAATTTGATCGACTTAATGCATTTATTTTGCCAAAATTCGGAACAACAATCACATTTTTTTTCCAAATGAAGTTAACGTGTAAGCGTTGAAAATTTCAATAAGAACATTTTTGTTAATTGTTAGTGTGAAACTATATTTTTATTTAATTATCATCACCACCTTACTTTCCCACTAAAATGTGAAATTATATGAACAAGTTGGAGGATATTTGAAATTTATCGACAGGAAAAATTAACTTCATTGATGAAAAAAAGTTCGAGCAACTTTCCTTTACAGTGCAGTTACATGCAGTGAATTTTTTTAGAAATATAATAATAGAAGGTAACGTTTCAATTCCTGCCTGAGGAAAAAAATGAAAGAGACTCCGACTTATTCATGTAATTTTGTTCTCTCTTATTCGCACAAAGGCGAACATTAATTGTTCTTTTTTAGAAAAGACACCGCTTTAATGATTTTTGAAATTTAATAAATTTTAATTTTTTTTTTTTTGTAAAATATATAAAATGAAACAATAAAGAATAAAATTTAAAATTATTTTAATTTATTAATATTTTCATGGTTAAAATTGAAGTTTTTTATTTCATAAATGCGTGTGTAAAAGTTGTCGTACTTTTTTCACTTTGCATCTATTATAATAAATATTTACCACGGCTTTAATGATTTTTGAAATTTAATAAATTTTAATTTTTTTTTCTGTAAAATATATAAAATGAAACAATAAAAAAAAAATGTAAAAATAATTTAAATTTATTAATATTTTCATGGTTGAAATTGAAGTTTTTTATTTCATAAATGAGTGTGTAAAAGTTGTCGTACTTTTTTCTTTTTGCATCTATTATAATAAATGTTTACCACCTCTTTAATGATTTTTAAAATTTATAAAATTTTAATTTTTTTTTTTGGAAGAAATGAAAATATTGACTTCAAATTTGACAGGATCATTGAAAGTTCTCACATGTGCGTTGGTGTTGAAAATGGACCAAATCGGTCAAGGGCCTCGTGTAAAGCATAAAATAGACTGAACACACTTCTGCCTTCTTGGTCTTTTACTCATTATACATAAACCACAATGGATATATAATAAATATTCCCACGTCATTCCATAAAAATGTAGAAAATCTGCCACACTCATTCAATATCATAGACTATCGAAATCATGAATGAAAATGTTAATAAATTAAAAATGCAATTTTTTAATATATTTTTTTCTATATATTAAGAATGAAATAAAAGTTTAGCCTTATGCCAAAAGTAAGAAACGTAAACTAACAAATTAGTCTCATCAAAATTTTACAATACATAAATGAATAATTGAAATTAAGCGTACATTTTTCAAAACTTAATTATAAGAATTATTATTAAAAACTTATTTATTTTTATTTATTATTATCAAAAATTTATTTATTTATACATTATAACAAGGCTTTTCGTCACAATGAACTTCGCAAAGTCCGCGTTTGTTTAATTATTCATTAATGACGAATTTCTGTTCAATTGGAGAAGATTGTAATTTAATTGACTAAGCCAGACTAAGCAACGATACCGGCACAAGCCGTAATTGGAGCTGCTATTGGCAAAGCTAAGGCTGCCAAGGGTACACATGCGGCTCCAAAACTCACAACAGCAGCAGTATTGTTAGCCGTTTCCATAGATTTAGTTCTGAATTGTGTACGATTATATACGTCTAGAACAACAAAACCGTTGTCACCGAAAGTATATATTCCACGACGCGGTACCGCCATGTTGCCATCTGGAAGAACATTTTCTTCAATGTAAGACTCCACTCCCAGCTCTGATAGACGCGACTCGTTTTGTCAATAGCTATGATTAATCATACCGCAACATTTTCGTGTACGAAAAACTGGATGAAAAGAAAAAAATGCTGGTTGCTAATACATTGCCTTCTTCTTTTGTGATGGGGACAAAAAATATAGCGGACAGGGAAGTGCCATTGGTATATTTTCCTGTTAAGAAAGACGATGCGTATATATATACATATATCGACACAGACAGCAGAACAAAACCACATGGTAAACGGTAATACGAAAAAATGCATTGACATTGGAAATACTTTTAAAGATATGAATGTAAAAATACTCCATGAGACCATATAAAACATGGTACCAATCGAACGAATCTGAAAAGAAACTTCTCTCTCATAGATATTAGTTTATTACGTACTTTTGATGGTAAAATTTCAGCCATTATCGCATATATTATCGCGTTAAGACCAATATTAGCCATAAATATAATGAAGGACATTAACAAGACCGGTAACCAGCAACTGTAACTGGATAGTTCAATATCAGTTTTTTCAACCAGATATGCGTGCAAGCCAAATGAAGCCGTACCAGTAATTGATGTAATCATTAAGACTCTCCGGCCATATCGATCCACTATACTAATTGCCAGGTATGAATCGATAAAGAACCCATTAAAAGTGCCAGCTTAATGGAAAATCATATATTTTGTAAATCGAAAACCAAAGATGAGTACTTGGATTTGTTATTCAATTATATATATATTTGATGGAAATGCCTAAAAGTAACTATAGTATACTAATTATCATCACTTTGCCATAGATTTATGACTAAACTTTTCACTTCTCTTGTGTTTAGAAAAATTCGAACAAGCATCGCATATGAAATTAAACTAATCGAGTGATTGCATTAACAATTGCTGTCAGCCGACGATGAATACATATAGGAGATTTCTAATCTTTGTATGCACTTTTAAGAGATCTATTTCCAACAGCAAAATCCTATTAGTTTCTTTTGAACTTTTTCTAACAATAAACTTAATTTTATGACTTTCCTAGCTAATATTTCTTGTATTCAACTTAATCTACTTTATAGTACTTACATTGAAATTAACTCAAATCTTCATGTAAAAGTAATCATCTTTGCCATGATGTATAAATTGAACTTTTTCTACTTGCAATATTTTTTTAATATTGTTTAATTTTAAATAATTATGTATGTTTGTTTAAAAAAAAAAAGATATTTTTCATTGTATTCGTTTTTAACGATTCGTCAACATTTTATTGGAGATTTGCGAATTTTGTCCTTAATTTAATAATTTTCTCAACGTTGGCAATACTAGCATCGGAAAACAAAGAAGTAGAATTTGTTAAAAGTTTTGTCACACACTTAATTATATCTGCAGAAAATTATCTTGAATCAAAAGTATTTGGTAACTTTAATAAGGCTTATACAAACTTCGTGTTAAAAGTGAACCATATCTACTCATCACAGCTAATCATTACCCCGAATTCTTGGAAAAAAGGAGAAGAATGTCTGACGATTGGCAAAGTCAACAATTTCGCCAGAGTGCGATTGCAAAGATGTAAAAAGAGAATATATGAAATATACTATTATAAGGATTTATATTTGTTATCGGGTAATTCTTTCAGAAAAGACGTGCTTGCAGCAACTGGTCAGGACCCAAATAAAAATGCCGGTGTTATGGAAAATCATATCTTTAAGAAAGCTAAAAATAAAGAAGAGTATTTGACACTACTGGGAAAAGTATATATACATTTTAAGGACACTTCAAGTAAGTTTAGCGTTAGTAAATGATCAAGGACATAGGTAATCGATAAAGGTGTTTGTATATATGTAAAGGGAAACCACAACCTAATGCAGAAATGACCCAACAAAATATGATGCAAGATCCTTTAAATGCTTTGCAAAATTTGGCTAGCCAGGGTAATCGCAATCCACAGATGATGTCAATGGCTGGTGGGCCAGGGGGACCGGTAACTGCTTCGAACTTGCTCCAAAGTCTTAATCAACAACGTCCAGGACAGCAACAAATGCAACAAATGCAGGGCATGCGACCACAAATACCTATGGGCGGAGGAGTTCCGGGCCAACAACAGGGGAGTGTGGTCGGTGGCCCTGGTAGCCAACAACAAATGATGAACCAAATGGTTGGGCCAGGTGGTTTACAAATGAACATCATGGGAGGACCGGGTGGTGCTCAACAAAGTCAAATGGTTCCTAATGCCCAGCAAATGACATCAGGTGGTAGCGGTCCTGGCGTTAGCCAAGGGCTTGGACAAGGGCAAATGAACCAAATGGCAGGTCCAGGTTCGGGTGGACCGATGGGTTCGGGCGCCGGTGGACCGAGCCAAATGCTGATGCAAGCAGCCGCTGGACAAATGCAAGGTGGGCCTATGAATGTTAATGCGATGAATGTGCAGCAATTGCCAGGTCAAATGCCGCAACAGCAAGTGCAACAGATGAGTATGCAGCAACATTCTCAACTCAATCAAATGATGAATGCTCGGATGAATCAGACTGGTGGTGGAAATATAACAGTCGCTGCTGGACCAACTTCTAATGCCCCTCAAGGTATGCAAGGACTGCCAAGTAATTTGCAACAAAACCAAGCAGCAGGAGCAGTAGCGCAAATGCATTCTAGCAATGTCAGTGGAGGACCGTCAGTTTCAGGTACATTAGGCAACAACGCAGGACAAGGTTTGTAATTTTAAATGAAAATAAGATAATTTTTTTAACATTGTGAAATCTGATAATAGGTAACCTAAATCAGATGTTAAATATGCCGCCTAATATGCAGAAAAATCCTAATATGCCTCTACCCCAAAATAATCAGATGTTTAACGTTAATCGGGGAGTAGTAGGACAGCAACAATTCCTTCGGCAAAGCCCTTCACCTAGCACGGTTTCTTCACCGGCAGGTGGTCTTGTGGCGCAGCAGCAACAACAACAACTGCATCAAGTCGTTAACAATCAGCAGCAACTACAGCAGCAACAGGCTAACCAAACCGGACCAGGTCAATCTAACCAAACATTGCCGAATCCTCAAATGATACCCAGCCCGGCTTTAGTACCCACCTCAAGCCCTCAAACGTCCGGATTATTGCAAAACCCCAACCAAAGGCAACAAATGCGACAATCGCCCAGCTCTAATTTAAACACTCCTGGTCAAGTCACAAATAGTCCTTTTAATCCGCACGAAGAACAATTATATCGGGAAAAGTATAAACAGCTCACTAAGTACATTGAACCGCTTAAGAGAATGGTGGCAAAATTCACTAACGATGGTGCTCAGATCGAAGGACAAACGAAAATGCGTAAACTGTTAGAAATCCTATCGAATCCCTCACAAAGAGTCTCTTTGGAAACCCTACATAAGTGTGAGAAAGTTTTAGAAAAAATGGAAATCGGTAATATAGTTCAACAGTTTGGCAAATCACCTAATCCCTTGATGGAAGTGATAACTAATACACTGCAAAGTCCTATAGCTAATCACACTTTATATCGCACGTTTCGTCCAACTTTGGAATTGCTCCTTGGGACAGATATTTCTGCGCCTCCTCCACCAAAGAAGTCTTGCGTTTCTGCCAAGACAACAAATCCAAATGAAACAGAAATTCCACATTTATTGCAAGGGGAATTAGCGCGTTTGGATACCAAGTTCAAAGTCGCTTTGGATACTACAGCGCAGAATAATACTCAATCGATTAAACTGATATGTTGTTTGGATGACAAAAAGTTGCCTAGCGTGCCACCAATAAATATTAACATACCAGGTAGAGGGAAAACGAATTTTCATAAATAAGTAAATATAATATTTGCTCGCGATGTTATTTTTCTTGCAGAAGAATATCCTTTGTCTTCGCCGGATTGTATTTTGATCGAACAAGATTACACTTGCACACCATTCTTGAAATCTGTGCAAAGTGCTTTTATGGCTCGCATAACTAAATTGCCCAAAATTTATTCATTATCGCATTTGCTGAATACCTGGGAGATGTCCGTACGTCAAGCTTGTTCACCCAATGCCAATGCCAACAAACCGATTTGCGAACTAACAGCTCTCTTTGGGATGTAAATTAACTTGTAATAAAACTTCAATAATATGTGGAAGGCAGATTATTTTAGTATTTATAAATGAAAATACTTTTCATTTTTATAATTATTGCATCTTTTTTTTTTTTTTACTTATTTAGAAAAAGTACATATATGGGCAATGTAGGTTAAAATAATAAATTAAATACAATCTTATGATCATGAAACGAAAACCTAAATATCACAGTCTATATGTAAAGTTCATTAATTAGAGCGAACAGAAATTACCTTCGATTGCAGTGACGAGAATGAAAGTAAGAAATAGCTTTTTTCTAAAAGCTCGCAAATGTCGATCTTTTACAGAAGTGGAATGACGGACTTAACAACTATCTTATCTTTTTTCTAAGAACAATACAATTTTCTCAATGTATTGTTCTTTATTGCTTATATATTCGTAAGAAGCTTATGTGTAAGAGTGGCTACCTGTTGCATACTTAATAAGTCTGTAGTGGTAAAATCTATTTGAAGGGGAACTTGTAAGGGTTTTATTTGTTGTTGCAGGCTAGATATGGGAATTCGTAAACTAGGATTACTGGTTGCTGGTGCTATCGGTCTTAAATGATGTAACATTTGATTTGATGATGACGCTGAAGGGCTAGAGTCGTTTTCATCTAACATTACTGGACCCGTATTTCCATAATTAGCTGATGTGTTGCGTGTACACTCAGGACGCTTTGAGGCATGACGTTTCACATGCTTAGATAAATGATCACTACGCATAAATTTCTTATCGCATACGCCACAAACAAATTTCTTTTCTCCAGTATGTGTGCGCTTATGGCGCGATAATTCATCCGAACGAGAAAATCGTTTATCACAATTTTCCCATTTGCAAATGAAAGGCCTTTCGCCAGTATGCACCCTTTGATGTGCCTTTAAGTGGCTGGATTTGAAATAGTTTTTACCGCAATCCGGATGATTGCATTCATAAATACGTTTACGCTCATTTAATGCCTGAGAGCTTATGGGTTTGGTTGGAGACGCAATTGGATTAGTAACCAAGGTGCCTGCGCATGGTGCGGTGCAGCCGTTAGTGGTAATAGTAGTATTTACAGGCTTAGGAGTTAAACTTTGCAACAATACATTCGGACGTAGTAACAAAAATTGTGAGGGAATTAAAGATGCAGGTGTTGCCGTTGTACACTGAACCGGTGGTTCTAAAAATGTCGCTTTAGGTGCTATAACTTGAAAGGGTTGTGCTATTGAACAAGTTCGTTCATTTGCAGTATCTGGCAATGTAAATTGAAAGGAATTTTGAACTGATCCATTTGTTGTTGGTGACAGTACAGCTTTACTCGGTGAATTATTGTCATTAACTCTTCTTTGGTTATTTAATACTTCTTTAGATATTAAGGGATCATCATTGCTCGTTTTGGCTCCAATTTTGCCACGCTCTTGCTGTGTTTGCATTGGTTGCTCCTTTTGTTCAGAACCTGTGTTCTCGGCATAGGTCCGTTTACGATTCATTTTAAATTTTAAACTTCGCCAAACATTCGTTTCCGCGCATTCGTCGTCCGTTATGCTTGAACAAGAGCTGATAAACGTTGTCGTCTGTGAAGTTGTGGATAGAACCGATGAACATGAACCTTCATCCAAACTGGAACATATGCCGGAACTGTCTACATGCATTATTACACTTGCTCTTTGTTGCTGTATTTGGCTCAGGGATTTTAGTTGGGTCTGGTGCTCTGTTATTGGCTCCTCCAAACGCGGTTTCTTAGCCGAATGCTCCGATGCCGCTGCTGTGTCCCCATCATCTTCAGTGTCCGAAGGTTGGGGTGTAATAATACCGTTCTCTTTTGTTGTATGCTGCTGTAATTTGAATTGCAATTTAGCTTTTAGCAGTGTTCCGTCCAAATGTTGAACATTTGAGGGGTGCTGTAAAGATGAGAAGAAGCCCATTAGAAATTCTTATTAGTAAGTACCCAAACAAATTTTTTTAAGTAGGAAAATTTAAGAAAGCAATTTTTGTGCTCGAAAACTTTTACATGAGCTTCTTAAAGTTACTGAGTAATTTTTTCAATGTGCACTATCTTAATTATTTCATTTTTATTTCGTAATTATTAATTTTCTTCAGAAAATAAAAATTACAAAAAAATGACATAAATACGTACAATGCACATTTTTACCAGGTTTTCAGAAAATTTATAAGAAAGTTTGAAAATAACAAAAAGTGTATAAAAATAACAAACACAATAATAACTGTAGACTGTATGTGTCTCTAATCTCTTCTTCGCATTCGTAAAAAGAGATATAAACAACACGCGTCAAATGCATGACAAAGATCTACGTCATACACGAGCTGATTTGTTTATTTTTAAATTGAAGAAATAAATAAATATACACGAGAACGCGCAAACACACCCAGGCATGCATTTGTATGTATAATAATAATAACAGCTATGTAAAGACATTTCATATGGGGCTTGGTAGTGCTTAGCTGTTGTTCGGTCTGCGCTCTGAGTAAAGCTGAAAAATGGAACGCTTTACAATAGCTTTAAAATAAATATGTATATGTATATAACACATACGAAAAGACTCCCTCTGTTTTCTGTTTGCATTATATAGTAGACAACGTCATAAATCTGTAAATAAGTGCATGGCACTAACGTTACAAACGCCTGCTCGAACTTTCAAAACTAGTTGACGACGTCAGCTATCTGGCCCCTAGAACATCAGATGTAAATAAATAGTTTATGTGTGTATTTCTACAAAGTTACATAGAAACATAATTACATAGGTTTCATACAAACATATTCCAATCTTGCTACTCATTAAGATCTGGGTGCAGCAATGCGTGAAAATATGTATATGCTTGCTTCTGTGCATGCACATCCGCGATGAGTGCCGTACCCCCAATTTTTTTAAAATAGTGATTTCATACACAAACACAATCGGCAGCACCAAACATTTATACATCATCTACAACAAAAACCCTGTATACACACAGATCTCACTTCATATCGTTTATGCATGGCCTATGATGCCTAGGTCGTTTGTCTTTCTATAATTGATGTATATGTGTTGCGATTGTGCATGTGCAATGTTTGTATTTGTTTTTAGCAATGAGTGTATCACTCGTTTACTGCATGTCTCTACTATGAAATGTGTGTATCGCTCACGTGAACACCAGCTGATAGACGAATGATTACTGCGTGATCAAATCATGTTCTGTTAGTTGAAGAGAGATGGAACACATTTGTTTTCATAAATTCTTTAAGTAAAACAAGGAAAGCAGCATTTTCAAATAAAGGAAAAAAACACTGCAATGAAATTCTTTTTTTATTACATTATAATTTATTAGGGTATTTTTTTGAAACAAGCAAAGAGTGGATTGTAGTATATCTCGTTAGATAAATTTCTATATAAATTTTACATTTAAAGATTCTTTCTAATTATAAATTTTATTTTATAAAGAATATACTTTTATGGATTATGGTTTTTATAAATTTACGAAAAAAATTCGAAAATTTTTATTAAGAAAAACTTTTATATTGCTACTTTATTTAAACATATTTATCTTAGAAAATAATTTTATAAATTATTAAAAAATCTATATAAATACTTTTCAAAAAGTAAACACAATTTTTGTTAATCGTTTTTATTTTTTTCTCATCACTTTCTAATATTTGCACTCATACAATTCTTTTTTTTACATAATTAGTTTTTTACTTTTTGTAATAAGGACTACTTACATTTTCAATTTTATTGTCTAGTAAAGGAGGGGTTGCTGGTGGTGAAGGCAATAAATTGATATCCATTTTGAAATTTTTTATATAATGTTTTAAAAAAACTGTCTAAATTTTCAATAGTTTTTTGTATATTTTTCAACACTGTCTCCTTTTCTTTCAGGTTTTCAATTTTTTTTATTTTCATAAAAGAAATTTTTTATTTTAAATTAATTTTTCTTTATTTTGTGTACATGCTGAGTGAAGCAACCACAAAGTTTATTACCGTTCAGTTAAACAATCAACAAACGAATGAAAATACAACGGATTTGTGTGCCTTCAAGTAATCTCAATGAAAAAAGGAGGCTCGCTCGTTTTATTTTTCTTCTCGTACGCAAGCAGAAACATATATGTACGTAGCACAAATTTTGCAACGATGATGTGAGTGAGTACGTATTGAAATGTGGGAAATGTTTCTTTTGTAGACTTTGCATTTGGATGTTTGCTGTTATGGTTAGCACATGTATTAAGTAAAAGAGGGAAAACGTTTCATGTTCCTTGTCTCTTTCTGATTTTTTCATTGCATTATATGAAAGAAGCATAGCATCTTGTAATAAATAAGTACAATATTAAGAGATAATTGTTTGAAACGATTGTTGAAACATATCATATATGTAACTATAATATGCAGTCTACATATCTGCCATCGAAACAGTCATATTAATTTATGCATTTTGCTTGTGTCAAGTAAAGAGGTAAATCATTGAAGGCAAAGCCTAGCACGTCTACTCTTCGTTTTTACAGACTCTTTAGATAATTCTTTCACCAATCGACACAATGCATTAAATCTTCTTTTGAAAAAAATATATGTTAGAGTTGTTTTTTTATCTGTTTAAATTTTTCCCACTCTAAAATCCAGGCCTTTTTATTAAGAATGTTATATTCAGTTACTCAATATTAAGTACTTACTGCATTGGGCCAATACATAAGGAATGCAAATAACACTTGCATTCTGTAAGTTAGTCAATTAAGCGACAGAGAACGTTGCTACAAGACGTACATCCGACTCATTCAAAACTTGTTACGAAGTACAGTTCCCCTTTTTTAGATCTAGCGCTACATGTGATGTTTTTAGCAACAACAAAAATCATTGAGTGTCGGTTTCAAAAGTGTTAAGCAGATTTCCATTTGTTCTCCATTTCTCTAAGAAATAAACGAAGAAACAGATAAATAACGAAACAAAAATGTTTAAATCGCACGCATTAAAGCTAGATGCAAGGCGAACAGCATTTTTATTTTTATCCTTTTTGGTTTCATTTTCTTCAAAAAGGATGCATGTGAACTGATAATGCCAAGTTTGGTTACTATACATATTATAACTCCGTCAGGGTTAGATGTAAGATGCGAAAGTGGCAATGTTACTTTTCAGTTAACGCGAATAACGCAACCAACTAAATTTTTATCCAAAACTTTAACATTTTTCAAAGTTTTGACTTCAAATCGTTTCGCAGCTTTTAATTTCGCCACATGTAGCATGTAATTTACAGTGCCAAATTGTACTTTCTTGTTTATATATTATTAAAAGGAAAAAAAAAGATCGAAAGACGTAAAAAACATCGGTTTAAGTCGAACAAGATTTCTTTGTTGTTTACCGTGTATTTTTTTATGAATGCATGATACATAGAACTTGCCCTTCCGTTGTTTAACTATCATATCAAAAAAATCGTAAAATGAGTCACCAATGCTGCGACCGACAACAATGAGTAATATAATTTAGCCATTTAGTATCTATTGAATACATTTTTACCTAAAATTGTATGCCTATGATGTTATGTATAGCCTTCGGCAATATATATAATAAATAATATAATATAAACGCCCAAAATTAGCCAACATTTTTGCGATTGGATTGTTGATAAAGCTTGTAGAAATAGAGATATCTTCTTCCAAACTCAATGAGAAGAATCGCGTTGAAATCCGAAATCATGGAGATTCTACACACGCACAAAACAAGTGTAACGCTTTCAAATGGAAAGTTTTCTTAGTTAGGAACAATTATGATTTTAAACTAGTGATCATATTATCCAAAAGTCCATGTTAGCCAATTAATTAAGCATATTCATCGAAGGGTAGCTAATAATGGCGCAAACTCCTTTTTTAACGCTTAGACCTCTAATCTATATATACATATTTATATATACTTTTATACGTATAAATGTGTATACATTTATATAACTATACGCATAATGCATATATGTACGTCTGTTTTCTTTCGCTAAGGTGTGTCATTTGGGTTTATAAATATTTTACAATTTCAATGTTAAAATATGTTATTATTGTATCATGTATAAGGTCAATCTATAATGCCATTCACAAGGTCATCTTAAAATGATTAATGTACGAAAGTGTATATAATTGCAATTCTAGTTAGAGAGAAAAATACGCGCATTTATAGAGAAGGAAAATTTTCATGAGCATTGTATATAAAGACATATATGTGTCAACACAAAAATTTCTCCGCCAAACATACTCTCACTTCCATCATTGCCGGAAAAAATTTTTTTACGCTATAAAACAGCTGTTCACATGTTGTTTGTGAAAGAAAATTTAAATTCGAATAATATTTCAAACCGATTCACGTTACAAGGGCGTGATTCCATCATCGATGACACATCGTATTTCCATCAATAGCAACAGCTACGAGCTAAGCATCAAAAGGCTTGGTCAGACAACAACATCCAACTATTCACATATGCATTTGAGAATAATAAACAATGTCTGGTAGTAACAGATATTTTTGTAAAATAATATTACACGTATTCATTTTTTGGTTGAGTGTGAAAGTATTTACATTCATACGGCGGCAGAATGTCATAGTTTTAACAGAGTTGATAATTTTATTAATAACCACTTTTAAGATTTGTGAGCGTCGAATGAGATGTCATTGTTTATTTCGATAAGTTAAACTACTTTATTAGTGGGAGCGAGGTTGTTTTGTTTATTATTGCGTTTACATTAGCTGTGTATGCCTGTGTATGCATGCCAATTGTTGATATGGCATAGCAAGCAACATAAATGCAATAATAAAAAAAGATATCATGTAATATAATGCTCTCTTCTCAAATGAGAGCGATTCAAGAGAATTGTTTAAATTTACATAATTTAAGGCCCAGCCAGTAGAGCAATTGAACAGTATTAACCTATTTTCTATGTCTATATTTAATATTTTGCAATTACTTAGTTGGACATTTGAAAATTTATATAAAAAAAACAATATTTTATACAGTAACGACATCTGGCAATGCTTAAGAAAAGGGGCTCGTTTCCTGTACAGCCAATCAACGTCAAGGTAGGTAAATGACTTACAAAATATTTGAAAGAGAATGAGTTTCACAAATATACACAAATATATACTAAGTGTTATTTTCATAACCAGCTCTTCACGCGCTGGTCTCATGATTATCGTTAAATGTGCACGTGAACAGTGCAAGATTGTGTGCGTGATGTTTTGTTCAAGGGCTTTTAAGTTGTTTATCGCGCGTGTGCATATAGGTGTTTAAAGAACAGCGGAGATATACATAAATATACGTGTATGTACATATGTATATTTATATACATAGATATGTGTACATATATTTATAACATACATATATACGAAAAGTATATATAAGTAAATGGAAATGTTGTCAAGTTTTTTTTATATTCCTATGACCGCTTTAAAAGTTTACACATCGATTGGAAGGCATTCTAAAGCTAGTTATTACGTGAAGTGGTTAATGAAAGCAGACTGGTACGAATAATTCCAATTCAGAGATGGCGTTCCAATATGTGCGTATCTGCTAATATCATATTCGAAGTGAGGGTTATATTAGAAATGTTTTTCCGTTTGCCATACTCGTAAGTCAGCATTACCGACGCACTGAGGTTCGTAGTGAATCCAATGCAAAATGAACGGTATAAATTCTTTTTGTGTCTGCTCATATTACGCTAACCAAAAGTTGGACTAATTACTCAGCTCCATTAATAGCGATTAAATATGCACGAAAAAAGCGATAGTACAGCAACGTAAACATGTTCTGTTCATTGTTACAGCGAAAGAGACGGGAGCTTTAAATTGTGCCTGAATGTTCTTTCAATTTGCTTACGTCCTAATGACAAAATCGTCTATATTGTGATGAAAGCAAAGAGTTGGAATACATTACTTTGTTCAGCGAAATGAGTTCCGCTAATCAAAAACTAGTCTGTCTACAAAGCTGACTCATGAGAAATGAATTTTCGTATGATGCGATTAGCGAAAAAATAGTCTCAAAATGTGTAAAATTTCATTGTAATTTTTTTAACTGAAGGATTAGTACGGGGATTAAAAATTAGACGCAGCTTTTTATCACCAGTATATAAAACACTTGCATATTCTTCTTATTAAACGCAGAAAAATTTGGAATATATGTATTCAAAATGTATATCGGATCGTATGGGATCAAGCTTTTTAAGTCTCAATCGATTCGTTTTAAGCTGAAGATAACTCTTCTGTTATTTACTATACGCGCTTGTTAACATATAGGAGACGTAAACAGCTGTCGCAGTTAATACTATATTCGTGTTACCTCATTGTGTCACTTTGTTATTTGTGCTTTTTAGTTTTCTCAAAGCAGTCGCCAAACCATTTTGTAGGACGTGATATGCGCTTAAATTGTAAAGCGTCTATTATGGAATATTTAATTAATAAGTTGCTTTAAGAATATGTAAAGTTTTTTATATTTCAGAATAAATTTGGACTTAAATTCTTAAAACTATCAAATTCTGATCCAGGTGCACTGATAATTTAATATCCATATACTTTAGATACTATGAATGCACGTATAGCAGCGTTAATATTTATTTTCATTTCAATTTACTCCAGGCGGTTGTTTCAATGTATTGTTTGGGCCTTGCCGCTATTTGTGGAATCCATGCTTGTATCATTTTGAGATAATTTTCGATGACTAGTGTGCACATAGCAGCTAATTCACATCAATCGCATCACAATGCCAAAATGGAGTGTGTTACTTAGCTTGTGATACCGTCCTATTGAAATCACATATCTTCAATTGCATGCTAATAAAATCGTCTGTTTCATACATCCAGACCATAAATATTAACAAAATCAAGAAAGCAAATAGAAAAGATAGTACTGGAATGAATTATACGCGTAGTAGACAGTTGAAGAGTATTACAAACACAATGAAACAGACTAATTGCCTAAAGCAATTCTTCATTTACTTTCGTCAAAAAATATAATACTGCAAGTTATTGTTTCTACGTTTTTCATGGGAGCCACAACTTCCGTATGACTGCTTGCGAAGCAAGTTTATGACAAGGGATTGCTGAAATACTGCAGCTCCGGACTTAGATGTCATTTTTTATTTGAAATACTTACTTTAGCTTTTAAGCTGGACGTAAAGAAACATGTATTCTCTATTTTGCATAACTATATGTTATATTTACTTTAGCTTTTTAACGAGTGTAAAGAGTTAGCTGACGTGGTCCAAATTTAGCAAATTTAATTTTGCTGTGAAAGATCTTTTTATTCCTTTACTATTTCTGCCATAAGGTACTAAAAAGTAGACTTTGCTGTCGTATAGAGACTTACTTTATATGACAATCCTTACATGTGGTTGACATCAGAAAACAGGCATACTAGTGCAGTTAATTTTTATGTCAAATAATTATTAGGGAGTCACCTGCATAATAAAATATAAAAAATCAGACTTTACCACAAAAAGACGTACTTTCCACAGAAACGGATGGTTCCATCCGTTCCAAATTTTTCACACTTATTTTTTATGCCGAAATACTAATTCCAACTGATTTTTATTGAGTAACGTTAGAATTTACAATTTTTTCATAGAAAGATTTTTTTCAAATGGTGCGTCATATGAGGAATGTTTCTAAAAATGGTCCTATCAAATCCATTTTCAAAAGTGTTCAAGTCGGTATACCAAATTTCGTCAAAATATCTTGAAAATTGCTACCTGTATGTTGAACAAAAGAATACTTGGACATTCAAGTTTTTAAAACGTATTATAAACATGATTTTTATTCAATATACTCTTTTTCTTACTATTTTCATTAGCCTGCAATCGAAAACAAAAAATTATCTTCAGAAAAATGTACAACGGCTTTCTCCCTTAGGAACTTTCTCGAGATAGTTTCCTCAGGCGATACAATATCTTTTTGATTATAAATGTTCAAAAGTGGGCATGTGGATGTTGCATAATGAAATCGATGTCATAATCGTTTCAATAGGTCCAACCTATTCCGTCCATATATATTTTTACACATACTACATATACGTTGTATAACGGTGATAATAATGTAAAATACCCTTCAAAATATTTTATCATTGGATTTTTAATACAAATGTAATTTGCAAGGTTCACATGTCTGACGGAAAGAATGTCAGGAAGCAACTGTGAACCTTTGCCCTTTTAACATACTTTGATTAAATTTTTAAAAATAAAATGCTAAATTAATCAATGTATCTGTATATATAGGTCTGATCAATTTGATTAGTTTTGTTTACAAATTATGATTTTTGTGATTTGGTTTTTTAGTATACTTTGAGCTCATTATTGAAATTTATGCTGCAAGAAATAAGCGAGAACATGAAATGCAGGCAAGGCCGAATATTAAATACTCTAAACCATTACAATCTTTCAATCATTTTCGTGGTAATATACCAAAAGTCACCCCTGTTTTCATGTAAAGGTGTACATTTCGTGAAAGCCTGTGTGTGGAGGAGTCCCAAAATATGAACTGACGTGGTAAAGATTTTATTATTCTTCGCCTATTTTCGTTATAAGTTAAATTATATTGCTGTATAAAATTTGACTTTCTTTATAGGGTACGGTCTGAGAAACAACTATATGAACCAAATTTGCTAAAGTTAATTTTTATGTCAAATTGCTATTATGGGCTAATTTTCATCAGAAAATATAAAAAATTAAGCTCATGAAAAGCTTCATTAAAATCTTTATATAGGAATAATAAGTTTTCTATTAGGGATCAATGAAATATTGAAAATTTAATCTTTTTGCATTATGAAGGTTTAGCTTTCGAAAACGATTACGAAGGAGGCGGTTCAACCGCTTGGTCTATCCGATCCAAGTTCTTGAAATGAATTTAGTATGCCGAAATACTATTAACCAGCGATTTTTGTCGATAAATGGTAAAAATTTCAATTTTTATAACTTACACCACTCATTGTACAGTTTGCAAAGACGTATGTAACACCAAAAAAACTTTGGATAGATCCAAATTTTGTTATATTCGATTCAGGATAATTTTCCACATTTTTTTAAGCTCGCCGATTTGATGTATATCGATGTATTTTTCTGTTCAACCCATAGGTCGCAATTCCTGACTAATTTTGACGAAATGTGTTACACTGACCCAAGGAGGAAGTTCAATCGAAATCAGTCTTGTGCTTAGAAAATAAAAAAGCAATATTATTAAAACTTAGCAAAATAAAATAATAATAATTTATAAGTTAATAATAAATAATTTATAAGTATTGTGGGAAAAGAGGCAAGAATGAAGTAAGTGTGGAAATTTTATATACCAATAGAAGAGAAAAACAGATGTTTAAAACAAGGCAGTTTTGAATACCTCGGATTTGAAAGACTTTAATATATACTTTAAATTTAGACTGTATAATGTTTATGTTAAGTTTTAGAATGATAGCCGTTATAAGTCATAATTTATGAATAAGTCTTTTTACATCCATCGCCAAAAGATAGAGCTGCAATAAATTTATTTTTACTCGGAAATACGGATCAGAGATATCATAAAGAACATGCATTGTAGATCAGCTTCCGAGTGTGTCCATTCATTTATTGTTAAAACGCTCAAGGTTACAAAAGTTGGGTCACACATCTGAACATATGTTACTCCATGCAACTCAAAAAGCGAATCTAGAATTCAGTGCAGTTTTTGATCTGAAGTTTACTAAAATTACTAAATTTTACTAAAGACCATACAATATTTAAAAAAAAAAAGAGTATGGCTTCAATATATAGAATATATAGAAAAAACTTAAATTTGTGTGCTTTATAAGGGGAACAGGCTTAAGATATGTTAACAAAGCCCTAAACCAGATATTATTTTTTTTGTTTGCTTTTTATAGCTCTTTAGCATTATTGTATTCACAGGCGGGTTAGACCGATTTCCAAACTTATTCCGATTGTTCTTGAGTTGAAAACATATATTTCGTAAATTATCGGTTAGTTTTTGCAACCGACTTCAAGTGGTCTGAAAGCAAAGGAAGAGCTAATAAGGTTTAATTCACGTGGAGCTTTATGTATGTATGTATCTTCGACGTCAAGTCCATTGCGAATATAAATGAAATAATAATTTATGTCTGTGGATGGATATAGAAATATTGCTTTTTCTTCTCAACAATTATCTTTTCTCAAATTTCAGAAATTTTTCACTTTATCGTTGCGGCACAGTTCGCCGTGTAATATTTGCGCTAGATTATAGCGGCTGCTTAAACAAAAAATAAAATTGTATATAATCAATTGCTTTAAAAATAAATTTTTATAATATAAGCTCTTGATTTGTAGCACAGATTATGTATATATATGAAGTAATCTTTACAAAATTAATACCCAGGGTTCAATTACTTAATTAATTTATTTATATATAAACTAATATATGTAAATTCATCTTCATTATCACGCTTATCGCTACAGTTGCACGCGAACAAATGCTGACTAATGTTTCTTTTTTGTATGATGAAAAATCACGAAAAATGCTGTGACACGCCCAAATTAGACGAAAAATACAATTTTTATATAATTATCTGAGATGATAATTTAGTTTTTCATGAATAACGAAATCTGTTTAATCTATTCTTTATCTGTTTAATCTATATTTTATTTATAATATTATTATCATTATAACTTAGTTAGACCAAAGAAATAAATTCTAGCAGGATTAGCACTAATTAGACTATCGGCCCCATTTTTTAAAAAAAGATGCGCTAGATGGCTAGCCTAGTCGTTCTGATAAAATTAATTTCTATAATATCAACAATAAACCGTATTCACTAGTTCTTGGCCGGTTGCTGCCATTTAAATCGAAATTACCACTTTTAAAGGACCGAAACCAACTTTAACAGATGTTATTGTTTGGTGCATGCTTCCACAAGAAAACATACTGCTTTTTTTGTTTGAATCACATAAGAAAAGCAACGTAAGCGCAAAACGGTAGTTATTACGCACAATTTCGTTAACTTTTACACCAAAAAACCTATGATTATACTGTTTCTTTTTATACACGATTTTGAAACTCGACTATAGCGTAACCAAATGCCATAAATAGTGTTCGTCACATCTGCGTGTATGCTTGTACTACTACTAGGTCTTGGGATTTACAAGAAATAAACTTCTATAATTTCTATAATGTCTGATTGACATTGGTTTGCGCTTGTTGCCCCTGCCCCAAAATAATATTAATTTTAATAGTCCTTGGTTAATATCAGACTTTTTGTGAAATCTAAATCGCATTTTTACTTGGTAGAAACGATTGAATTGCAAAATTTTATATTTAAACTAAACTTAACTTTATAATTAAACTCGTCTATGTTATGGCCTTTTTTTGCGATTGTAGAAATGGACCTATCAACATTTATCTGTACTTGTAACTATTTTTTAAACAGGTTGAAAATTATTTATTTATATCAAGGTTTCTCCTTGCAGTCTGACCTTTGCCAAGATCAACAACTTGAATTTTAATTAATTTATAGTATGCTTGTGACTGGAATACTTCAGGGAGGAAAAGGTTAAAAAGGTAAGTTAATTCCACAGATTTAAACAAACGTTTGGCTTTTCTTTTCGTTCACATATTAGGTTATACAATTCGCATTAGCTCGGCAAGTCCAGCAAGAGGAAGTATAATTGAGAAGAAAATCGCAAATCGTATGCTTTTGTTATATTATTTTTTAAAATACTTGTATAAACTGCTTTAAGGTAATGAATGCTTCTACTTTACTGCCGTTTTCTTAATTTTGATTACTTTGTTTTTGTTTTGTTGTGGGTTAATGTTCGATGTCATTAAGCAGTAATAATATTTATTTCCTGACTTCCACCAAAAACGTTATCATCATTAATAAAAGACGGTGAGCGGTGTGTACATGCGTGAGTGTATGTTTTTGTTCTTACTCATATTTAGTACTGGGTTTTTGACCGTTTTCAAGTTCAAACGTCTGTACGTTTTGTACGATGTAGCTATAACAAAATGAGTTGTACTTGCTTATAAAGTTATGTATATACACACATAGGCATCCCTCGCACTTGTGTTTTGCGAGTAGGTATAAAGGTCAAGGTTTTAAATGGATATTTGCTGTCTGTGTTTGTGCGTCAATCAGTTCATCCTTTTAGGAAAGAAAATTTTTTTATGAACAAAACGTAGTTAAAACTTGTTCACCTTAATACTGAAATGACACTGAACTATTTTTTGATGTTTTTTTAATTAATAGTATTTATATGAAGTCATTATTTCAGACAGAAGATTAAGTACAGTCGTTTAATTGGCGCAGGTGAACAAAAAAACCAAAATTATTACCACTAAAGAAAATGGCTAAATATAGTTATAAACATAAATATCTAATATATTGTAGAAATCCGTTTGAAAATTGGCAGCATGTGCAGGTGGAATGCTCCTCGTTCTCCACTCTTAGAGACTTGGAGGCAATGGAAATTATATACGGTAATGACGGTACTTTTGACCTTAGTCTGGCCCTATCTACTTCAGAGACGATAGACATTCTTGAGTGAGTTTGCATCGCGTACTTAGGCCAGGGCAACCCCTCTGTCCTTGTTCGTATTCTCTGTAGTTTGTGACAATAACTGATGGACAAATTGGGGGGTGAGCTGAATGGGCCTCTAAATCTTCCCACAGAGTTCCTCTCGTCTGATTTGGTAGTGTTGTGGAAATTCGTCCCCACATTTCCTCTGCATTGGCACCGTAGGCACTCGGTTCTTAGGTTGCCGTTTCCCTATATAAACCGGTAGAGGTTGGGATAGGCCTCCGCCCAGTGAGAATACTTTGTCCATGCGCATGGTATAGGCTGGTTTAACTAAATAACCGCACCTTCGTGTACAGTTCTTCGATCCCATAACCGAGTTAGGTTGTATGCAACCTGCAAGCTCGGCCGGAGTCTTGAATATTTATTCTTTCACAGTTTCTATTGTCACTTTAACTGATGCCAGGAGTGTCAGGAGCCCACGAAGCAATCTTCCAGCTTCGGCTTGACAACTCGAACGGCCCAGTGCGGCAGTTTCGTGGTGGCTGTGGTTAGCCCAAATCACGGGAAGAGTCATTCTGCTGGCTCGAATGTGGAGTGGCATTGCGACCGGGCGTTTGTCCCATACAAAAGCAGAAGTCTCAAACTGGCCTCGCTCTCACCAGGGCAGGGGACACGTCCCATAGCTTATCCCCAGGTAGAATTCGAGGATCAAATACCTCTGAAGCGCTGAGTGCGCGTTTTCACACTTTCACGGCAGGCATTGACGTTAAACGACTAGAAACATAACATTGTAAGATTACAAAATAAGAAGGAACTCTTGTTTAAGTCGTAGATTACCATAAGAAGTTAAAACCTAACTGATGTCTTCATTTATTAAGATGACTTAGATTTGACATGGTTTTTAGGAACAGTCTCCGTTTTCTTAAAAAGCAACCCATGAGAGATTCTATTGACAAAATTATACTCTCAGTGAGAATTTTCTACAATTATTAAATTGATATTTCACAATACTTTGTTGAACGCGTGACAGTTTCTCATCTCTTTTAGGTTAATATCTCTTATAGGCTACAAACTAAAGCTTCCTGCCTATTGTGAATCTGTGTGTAGGTGATCTGTTTACTTCCCTTTTACAAACTTGATGTCTTCTTTTCTTCGAGGTGATATGCTGCGATCATACGCCAATTGTAATTAAGCATGGTCCAATTCACGAACAATTGAACGCAAATATATCAGCTTTATAGACGCGCATCTTGTCCACGATGATATGGCTAAGCCACCAAGAAAGAACATTCAGGACAAATTCAATGTGCATATATCTGGAGGCGAATCAGGCCATCTAAATCCATCAGCTAAGAATGCTTATATCATAGCTTTCACTTTAATTCTGCTGGATAAAGGATTATGAAGTAAATGAGTAAATCTTATTGCTAGGCGTTGCAGACTGAAAGATAAATTTAATATATTTATAATTTTGAACAAACAGCATAAAAGGGATGGAAATTTGCAGACGTTGGCTACAGACGACGGTAAAGTTCTCTTTTACGTTTGAACTTATTTATGTGCATCATGTAGGCGGGGAATACATTATTCAAATAACCAAATTTTATTTATAAAAATAGTTTTCACTAACGTCAGTTTATGTACATTCTCTTTACCCATTAAGATACATAATTACAAGGAGGGAGAACATATGGCTTTAAGCGAAGGTATTGACGGCGACTAGAAGTGAAATATCAACGAAAATGTTTTATCGCCAGCCTAATACATTCAATAGCATTCTCAATATCTCTGTACCATATTTCTAGTAGGTAACGCTTTTTTTCCCTTGAACACAGCGTGAGTCCAAGTTTACGTTGCTTTTCTTTTTTTTTTTCAATAGCTTAGTTTTCAAATTAACGTTATTGTAATTTTCCTTTACATTACAATAACAAACATATATGAGAGGCAGCATATGAGGCATGACATCATTTCAAAGTTCACTCCGCAATGGATGGCTTTGTTTATGCATGATTGTGTTAATATGTAATGCATGCGTGTATGCAAAGGTCTCTTGGTATTATTCCGATACTAGTACATGCACGCAAATTAAAATAAATCGTACGTATGTGTGTTTAAATTTAAAACTCGGGCCACGCGTAGACATTAAAATAAAAACAAAAATGCATTATCAAGCAACCAAGTGTTTTATTCTTTTTTATTTGAAAACAAAAAAAAAATTACTTTATAAAAAAAATAGGTTTTTCTTAAATTATATAAAATTACGAAATTAGTAAAAAGAAAAAATTTTCAAATATTTGTATGACTTTTACAAATTTCTTTCGATTGAATCTGGAAAACCAACTGATGTTATGATATGTGTGCAAAGCTAACTAAAAGACATGGTGTTGTTCATGGAGCATACAAATGTTGCTTTTGCCAGTATGTAAATTGATTAGATCTTCTATGCTTGGTGCATACAAGTAATAATCACCTTTTCATATGGACGATATAAGATAAATAGATAGAAGATAAGATTTCTAAAAATAGTGTTAGTTGTTTGTAAATGCATTGAATTGAATAAATGAAATGTATGTGCGAATGCTTACCTATGATGACTATATTTTTTAGGTTATTTTCCAGAATTCATCATCAGAAAATACACAAATATATAAGACCGTTTAGGAAAACGCAGTTTGTTTGTCCGTTTATAAGTGCGTTTGCGTATATAGTACAATGGCTCGCAACAATTGAAATAGGAAGTTGAAGCTTGGCATCCAAAATAGTGTCGTTCACTCATCCAATCGCGATTATCATAATTGGTTTTGGAATCCACTTTTTCAATTATCCTGATGTCTGCGATCAACCGGCCCTTCTTCGTTCCAGCAATTGATTTGAGACTGTTTCAGTTGGTTGATCGTTTCGCACCTGGACGCGCATATTTGCATTTAATGTCGTCGAAAATCTTACAATGATCCATCAAGTGTCTCTAGCGATTTTTTCTGCATCATTG
This sequence comes from Glossina brevipalpis, assembly GCA_000671755.1. Classification (NCBI taxonomy): domain Eukaryota; kingdom Metazoa; phylum Arthropoda; class Insecta; order Diptera; family Glossinidae; genus Glossina; species Glossina brevipalpis. Next base: position 2,235,755 of record KK351015.1, read on the forward strand.
TGCATTCACAATTTTTGTCAATTGATCGTTTCTCCGATGTTTTAAACAGAAGCAGTAAGCTGTTTATTTTCGTTAACGACAAAGGAAAACGATGGATCTTCCGATGCCGATAGAAGTTCCGCAGAATACATTCGATTATCACTGCCACCCTCTGTGAAATGCCTTTGCAGGAATTTGTGTTTTGTGTTTACCCTTTTGCTTTGAAAGTTAGCACGATGTGAACTGTTACGATTTGTGGACCGAGCAGCGTCATTTGAAAGGAAGAGTTGTGCTTCCTGATTCGGCGATATATATGCAGTAAGAAAAGTCTTAAGGGCTTTGGCGATTCTACAGCTTGATATAGTTTAATTTTTCAGGTGGCGCAACATGTTCTCTTCGTTTCTCCATTAAAATTCAGTTTCTCTTAATAAGGCCACGCTGTAGAGACAGTGCAATGACAACATGTCGGCTCGAAATGTAATCATCAGTAGGTACCCTAATGCAAGACAATTGTAATCGTACGATTGCTAAGTAAGATGTCCTATTAGACGCTGATTTGCTGTTTTTCGTTAGTGGCTTTCACCCGTCGGGTGCACTCTGTTGAAAACGACCCAACGTGCAAAATGCGAACGTCGAGCTTGTAACATTGCATCCTCAAGCTTGTAAGGCGTTTTTCTTCAAAAGTAGAACAATCGAATTTTTTTCAAAATTGACAAAAAATCAAAAATGTTTTTGTACATAAGTCCAAATGGATAAAAAAAGTAAAATGGCTATTTTACTTGCTTTTGACTCATTCAATTTCACATTAATATAGGTAATTGCTTACAGAGGAAAATCCTAATATGATTGCTTCCATTGGAGATTTCCTCATGGTCCATGTAAGTATTTTTAACTTTTCATTTTGTATTCTTATTTTATTAACATTTATCTAATTTTAATTAATAATTGCTGCACCGGCCGTAATAATAACCAGACGGTTGATGATGACTGTTAACCAACACACCTATATACAGAGATAGGAAAAAGAGAATATTTAATAATAGAACTGCAAACACAATAAATTGGAAGTTGAAGAGGTAGATAAATTGCAAAAATGAAAGTTTTTTGTTAAACACAAAATAAAAGCAAGAAAAAAACCTAGGTCAGAATTTGCTCTCAATCTACATACCAGAAAAACGCGTTTGGATAAATATGTCCAAAGTGGGGTCTTTCGAGGAAAGCGAGAAAAAAACAATAAGGTCGGAGCTACTTGCACTTGCTCCCGTTCAATCAAGAATATACGTAAAAAGTGTCATTTTCATATAAATTTCTTATTACATGAAAGTTTTACGAATATGTGGGATGGACGGAAATAGTTGGATAAGGATGGAACTTTACCTTGGTTGGCCTGGGTTGAGTTTTGTGTGAATAATTAAAGAGAGATGTGAATAAACCATATTCTTGACAAGTTCTAGAAAACTTTAAGTAATTCATTTTTTTTATTAAAAATCTGTCGGTTAAAATTTTTGGTGTTGAAAAATGGATCCATTGTTTAATTTTCTCATATAGTTCGCATAATCATTCAACATAATATGACGATCAATTTGCCAAAATTGGCGTCCGCGGATTAATAATGAACCCACTAGCGGGAAGCAGTAGATGTCTGCAATTCAAACGTGTATTATCTCCTAGAGAACGTAAATGAGAGCAATGCAAATTAATCTTAACCATGGTGTAGTCGCTCATGACTGCTTCAACTAACAGTCATAGAGAAGAAGGTAGACTTGGTAGTAATAGGTGAACCATACAGAATTATAGGCAGCGGCAAGAGGACAGCTGACGCGGCCACCGGAAATAGCACTTCCAGATGAAGATTTCCAGTAGAGCGGTTACGTGAGGGCGAGAGCTGGTACTCTTCGTCAAGTTGGACGCATGTTGGATAAACTAGTGAAGGCTGGTTGTAATTGCAGGCGACATCAGTTCTCTTAAATTTTTTTATTATTAGTAACTGAAAGCAAATCTTTAAATTGAATGCAACAATTATCGAATTTAACCAAGCTACGTGTAGAGCTATAAAGCAAGAATTTTAAACACTTTTGGAAACTGTTCATATTATACGAAAAGAGTAAAATTAAATTGAAACATAAAGTTCCAATCAATTTGTTAGCATTTTAGGGTTTTTGTTTATCTTTCGATTTTTCTCTTTGTACTTTCACGTGTTTTAAGAAAAGAGCAATAAACAGCATTGAAAATTTATTAAGCCAAAAGCAGTTAATATTGCATACACCCTCTAAAGAGATTAAAAAAAACAGGGTCAACAATTTTATATCTTTATAAAAGGTTTAAAATACTAACACATATGTACCCGTTTAGTTGCATATCGGTTATATTTTCTTTTCTTGATAAATTTTTAAATGTGGGTTTTATTTGTACGTAATACTAGTTGTTTACTTACTAGATCATAAAGATAAAGCTTGCGTTTATGACAGAAACGAAAGAGACTGATGTATTGTATTGGTATATATATGTTTTTTTTATTCTTGATTTTTTCACGTTAACTGATAATAACTTTTTAGTCCTAAAATCAAAATCCTTTTATTAAAACTGATATTTAAAAGAATTTCTACGTCTTTCACTAGAATGTGTTATTATGAGACTATAGGTGAAATTTGACGTCGATCGATTGGGAACGTTACCAATTCGGTTAGGGAACAACTATAAAAAATTGTTTTTTTTTCTTGTACAATTTAGTTTTTAAGGACCTATTAAAACTGTAGCAATTTAATGTAATATAACATAAATGATTATAGCTTCAAAAATACAAGATTTTCTCAAAAATATGGATCACGTTCGGATAGGTTATGTTTTATGTTATACATTTAAAAATACATTTAATTAGTATAAACTTGTTCATTAAACATCCTAATTGTGAATAAAGATAAGCATAATGCTAAAATGTTAATAAAAAAATTTTTTAAAACAGAATGTATCGTTTTTGTTTACATTTTGAAGGGCGAAGAAGATTTTTGAATTTCAAACGCTTGAAAATCTTTTATAACATCCCATAACAAAATCTAAGAGAGTCTAAAAAATTTCTTGAAAGGAGAATCTTTAAATCGGGTCGTCCCACAAATTTTTTAACAATCTTTTACGCTGTAATGTGATGAAAATGGTTAATGATTTTATAAAGTTTTTATGTATAAATATTTTTGCTAATTTTCCATAAATTCCTAAAATTTTCTTTTTATCCTGTCGGTTATAAAAAAAAAAATTTTTCGCGACTTGCTTAACAAGTCGACACAATTATATAATTTTTTTTTAATTGTCGAAATTTGTAATGATGCATATTGATACTTTTCTCTATGATGTCCTCTACTTTTTATTATGAACTTAGACTTTTCTGATAGCTTTTAGAACCCTATAAGATATACTATTTCTTGAAAATATATTATTTCTTTAAAATTTTTTATAATGCGTTTCGTACATTGCAATTTTTGTCAAATTACAAGCGCACTGTTCATGATGAATAGTAACATACAACAATAATTCTTTTTTATATTTTTTATAACATAAGACATGATTTAGTTTTTCATTTATCTTTGCATTTTTCATTTTTGTTTATTTTTTTGTAAGCATCTTGTTTATTTTTCCAACCTGCTTTATTATCAGTTATCTTAGCAAAGACACTTGCACACTGTGACCCTATCCCATATTTTAGCAAAGACAAAAATATGGGCCAGACAAGTATGGGCTAACTTCAAACCAGTGAGAATATCGAATACAAATATATAAGAATCGCCTGCGTACTTTTATATGCATATACCTAATATAATAAAGGTATATGGAATGTTTATTTGTGTGTGTGTGAAGAGTAAAAACATTTAGTTTTCGTAAGTATTGTGTTTATTTTTCTATGCCGCTTTATTATCAATTGCCTTAGCAAAGACACGTACCAACTGTGAAGTTAGCCCATTTTTTAGCAAAGAGAACAAAGGGGGCCAGACAAGTGGAGGCTAACTTCAATACTGCGATTTACATCATATATATGCATGTAGGCGTGCATTTTTCATTTGTCTCCTACAAATTGTTTACAAACAGTTTTTGGTTTATTTACGACTTTATTTCGGAATTTTGATTGTGGATTTATAATTGATAAGGTCTGACTGCATGAGGCATAATTTGTTGTTTTTTTTTTTTTTTTGTAGTATATATTTTATGAGCTATTATTATTAAATCATTTATAGTGGGCGATAATGAAAAACTTGCGTACGTGCTTAAGTAAGTGTAATTAACAAGTAAGAAAATTGTATTTTTTAAGGCAGCGATGTCCAAACTTCGTTTTTCAATGTCACTTCATAAGATAACAAAAGGGTCTTCGTAAAATTTTGTACCAATCTTCTTATCATTAACCGGCTATGAATACTTAACAATGGATCTCTGTGTATGAGTTTGATTACCGTATATTCCAAGCTTAACATTTCTAAATTGATTCTTGCTAACTCTACTTGTTGTTTAACAGTTGTCCATGGATATTACAATGCAGAAAAAAGTCTAGTACTCTTATACAGTTGACAATGAAGCAAGTGCCTTCTGTGGTTTAAAAATAATTGCGAATGTTTATGAATTTTTCCGTTTTTAGTTAACATAGCCGTTTCGCCTGACTCCCTCAACTTTGTTTGTGATCATTAACTTCGAACATGGTTTCTGCCAAGATTTTTGCGAAATTTTTCATTTCCATCAGTAGGCGAAATTCCTTCCATCAGTCACTAACTCGCCTCAAAATCTTTGTGCTTGTACACGTATGGCACCTCTGTTACTAATTTCTGAATGTGGCAACTTGAACAAAAAAGCTGTCGCACTATCTTCTTTGGATAATGGTTATAAAAGCCCTTACCGCTTACCGTCTAAAAAGCTAATAATTTTTGGATTATCTTACTGTAAGATTGTATTTGCTTTTTAAAAACTTTTTTAAAGTGCTTGACCATAAATTTTCGACTTAATTGCAAATAAATCTGCCAGTTTCACATCGTTTACATATTAATGAATATTTGTAGAGAATTTTTTTCTAGTGCTCTCTGGTAATTCTTCGCTTTAATCATTTATTTTTTCTGTACGCCGTTTTCTTTTTTCATTTAAATATGAAAATTATACGTTAAGGTACTAAACGGAAATTAAACTACACAATTTATATATTTTTATATATTCAAATTGTTTTTTACGCCTCTCTTTTTACCACTACACCACTAAACCAGGTCCTATGCCAAAATAAAACAAATTCATACTCGTTTACCTATTTTATATTAAAACCGGTCGGTCATACATACATGCATAAACTCTTTTATTATACTATGTGAAAATTTATGAGCATCTAAAATATTTTTTAAAATTTACTTTCTTTTTTACTCGTTTCTGCTTTGTTTTATAATTTCATATAAGAATTTAATATGCGATGGCATTGAACGGAAATAACATCATTTCCGTTACATTCTTTTCGTTTGCTCGACACTCTACACGTAAAGACACGGATTTTTTTTAATTTTCCTCCAATCGTCTCATTGGCTAATAATTTTTCTAAAATAATGTTTAAAATATTGTCCACATGAATAAAAACATTAAAAGGCTAGTGAGCATAATTTTAGACCTTTTTTTTGAAAAATATTAAATTTATTAGTTCATATTACAGTATGTTACCAAGATAGAAATTCGTCATGGAAAAATATGCGATTACTTAACACGATATGGTTATAAAAATTTGTTCGAAAAAATATTAAACTATTTATAGCGAAGTCCTTTTGTATTTGTTAAATCGGGATTGTTAGTAGTAAAATTACTTCGGGATTGGCGATTTCCTAGTTATCAGAGTAGTCGATGACAGTATAGGATATTTATGAAGGAAATATGGAAATTTTTCTTGCGAGTCGGAACAGCTGCTACAATAGCCGCATATAGTGCGTTAGAAAACGAAGATAAAAAGTCTTCAATGTTCCCATTTGAGAAATCAATCTCACGGTTTGATAGCAGAGTTTTAAGGAATAAAATAAAATAAATCCTAATCTGATCATTTTTTCACTTGAAAAAGGCATTCTTTGAGAGAAATCGGTATAACATATATTAGCGGCGAAATGCCGATCTAATTATCGACTCATTTTCGCACTTCTTCATCATTTCGAAATCTCATGGTAGTCAAGCAATGCTGCGTCTATCTGAACAAGGGATAATTAGACGGCGCTATGCGGCAGAACTTCCTATTCGAGTTGCAACATTATATCCTTGGCAACTTCTACAACGTGTAGCTGGGCTCATATAAATGAAAATTTCCTATACAAATGAAAAATTTCCCATACAGATCAAAAAATCTAGTACACTTCTTCTTCACTTCGGTAATTTTTGAAGGAAAATTTAGTTAGTTTAATTTAATTATAATCGAATTTTTAATTGTGGAAATTGCGTTAAGAAACTATCTACAAATTTGCAAAGCATATTTCTTAGCGAATCTCCTTCCTCGTTTAAATCAGTATTTCCCAAGTCATAAAAATTCACTTGTGTTCCATCTTCCATTTTAGCCGAATGTGATGAAATTTGGTTTTCACTAAAGTGTTATTAAAAGCAAATAATTTTTCAAATAGATTTTCGTTTTAAATGTTTACACAGTGAATTTAGAAACGAATTTTAGTCATTTCTATTCAAATGTTTGGAATTTTTGTTTAATTCAAAGTCTAAAGATTTCCAAAAGCTAGTAGGTATAATATATATATGTATATATTGTTGAGACATTTTGAAATTATGAATTTCAAACGGCCTTATAACAGTGGTTAATAAGTTGTTAGGAAGACATTCTACAGTGGAAGTGCAGAAAAGATGAAATAACAAGGAAATCAGACGTAGAAAACTAGATTTTTAAAAACTTAGAAAAATTTTGCTCATTGTTCAAAACTCAGAAAAATTTTTCCAAATTTTTAAAAACTTGAAAAAATTTTTCTCATTATTAGAAAATTGTTTTGATTGGTTTTCTTCGTTCTTCCTTTTATCTCATTGAGTGCCACCAGCAAAAGGAAAGGGTTCTTTTATATTGCAACTAATATTATGTCCAAAGATCAATGAGCAATAAAAAAACAGAACACCTGTTAGACAGCATGAACATTTTTTAATCCTAAATCTCGGAAATTTTTACAATTAATACTGCAAAACCTTTTGAAATTTAATTACAGACGCATTAAGATAAATGCCCCCTTTTCTAAGGAAAAAAATGGAATAGATATGCCAATGGTACCACTTCTTTAGGGTACCACTTTTTTTTTGGTCGATTGGCATATCTATTATTATCATCCCTTTTCTTTCCATAGGAAAGGGAGCATTCCTTTTTAGGGTACCAAAAAAAGTGGTACCATTGGCATACATGGTACATATATACACTTTTCACTACGATGTCCCCCACTTGATGATGTTAGGATTTTCTGATAGCTTTTACAATCCTTTAACATTTATCAGAAAGCTGATGGTGTATTATTTCTTTAAAATTCTTTGTAACGCGGTTTGTAAATGAGAATTTTTGTCCAACTAATAGCGCGTTGTTCACGACGAATAGTAACAATAATTTTTTTAAATATTTTTTGTAACAGAAGGCATGATTTAGTTTTTGATTTATGTTTCTATTTTTTTTTTATCTTTTGTAAGCATTTTGTTTATTTTTCCGCACCGCTTTATTATCAATTGACTTAGCAAAGACACGTACCAACTGCTATATTTTAGCAAAGTCAAAATTATGGGTCAAACAAATGTGGGCTAACTTCACGCCAGATCCATTATTTATTTTAATTCCTTATTTTCGTCTTTGTTTTGCTCTTCCCTATTACATTTTAAAACCGTTTAAATTAATGCTTCAGATAAATACACAGACAGTTTAGAAGTTTGAGTCGACATTTTTTGAATTTTACTTGTTGTCATATTTAGATTCTGCAAACGATATGCAATCTACTATATATGTGATTATTTATTAATTACTAAAAATGAAAAAGAAACTGATGAAATGTCGGACTGGCCACACAAATGAATTGCTTTTAATGCTCGATTAAGAATATTTATTTATATTGTTTTAGACAAATGTCGACTCTCATAAATTTTAATCAAAATCCTTTTTAAACATGTATTCAATTGTTAATATACAGAAAAAAAAACAATAAATAATTGCATGTAATTAATTTTACAATTCAATAAAATTTTCATTCATTATTTTCAATATAAAGACTTAAATTTGCGTGTAGTTATAAATACGCCTAAGATTTAGTTAAAAGCAATAATGAACATGCTGTACTACGTTTTAGCATGTAACACAACCATATATATATGTGTTTTAAAGTTTTAGAATAAGCCAGCTTTTGTATATATTTAGAAACTAAAGACAAATTTCATGCACACATAATCTTGCTTAAATTAAGTAACGTGGATCTTTATTGATTTAAATTACTGTTGCAAAATTCTCAAACTTGCGCGCAAAATAAAAGAATTAGTATATCTATGTATTCACAGTGTAATAAAGGTAACTTATAAGAGTTTCTATATGGATGGGAGTGCTTTTATATTAAAAATAGAATATGATAATGATAATGGTAAACAAATTTAAATTTTTTAAGGCTGTCCAGTATTATTTTAATCCTTCAAATAACGACAACCAGAATTTGCATAGTTATTGCAGGTTTTTCAAGCAATTAATGCTATTTTCAGTAACACAGTAACTAAAACTAAAACATATTATTAGCTTTGTTCTAAGATAGTTATATATAAAGCGCGAAAGCGCATATTTCAATGAAATTAAATTGATTTTATTTTAATAAATTAAGGAGTAAGAATGCCATTTATTCAGTTATATTTCTATTTGCTTTTATTTCTCCTATAATGCACACATTTTATTATTAATATAACGAAGTGGAATAAAATGATGAAAATGCATATCTTTGTGCATATGTTAAATAAATTTACAATTAGTCACAGTGCCATGTATTTACGAGTAAAATCGTCATATTGTAATATACGAACTTTGGTTGTTAATGAAGCTGACAATTCGTAGAGAGCATAAAAGTCAACTCCTGGCAATACTGTAGTTCATTCTAAATTTAATTAATTTCTGACCGAAGTGAAACGATTAATTCCAAAAACCTAGGAAGTTTCCAAGTAACTTAAAACAAATAAAATTAGATTTTTTTTTTAAAAGAAAGTCTAATAGATTACTTACACACACAAAAAGTAAAAATGCAACATACAAGAACAAGTGCGAAAAGCACCCATATGTTTTAATGTTACATTTGTTGTTATTATGGTTTCATATTTGCTTTTATTTCGATTTTTGTTTTGATTCCATTGACCAGTAATGCTAACGTTTAAAATAAAAAAAAGTAAATAAAGCGGCAAATTTTATTATACAAATTGAACCGGCTTTATCAATTTTTTTTGTTCAAAAAAATTAAAATTACACAATTATAAAATGCAGTACAAGAGCTAACTTATATAACTGTTCAAATTCATCGCAAAATACGTTTTTTAAATAAAAATAAAATTTTTGCTTTACAGAAGCATTGCGTTGACATTATTGTTCTTATCAGTAAAATGAAGCATAAACGTATAAAGGAGAATTGAAAAAAAGAGAAAATTTTTAGTTCTCTAACATTTTATTAAACTCTTCAAGCAATAGTTCTATTTGTCCTCTCATTCTCCTTTGAAAACATCCGTAGCGACTGACCAGTTTTTTTGCTCCACAAAGAATTGTTTATTTATTTTTGAATTATAACTAACGAATATAATATAAATCCGGTTCCCGGCGATTCCGGTATAAATAATCTTATATTCATACAAACAGTGAATACTCTTCCTCTCTTCTGTGTTTTAACAAATCTCTTTCTCAATTACTGTTGCTTTATTTTTTTATTATTTGTTTTGATTGTATAATTTTTTCTGCGTATGGATTTTTACACGGTGTTTTGCTAGTGTGTATTTAAAGTGTTAAAATGATTTTGGCGCTGTTTCGTTGTTGGAGCCGTAATGTGATATCGGTATTAGTGCTCGTAACTGGCAAAACTGGCATTATATGGACACGCTGTTTGCATTTTCATTTGATACGACATGGATTCAGTAGTGAGTAATTCGCCGTGTTGTTTGGACGTGTTCTAATCTACTCTTTGCTCACGATTAATATTCAATATACGTTTATAGCTCATAATAATTCGGTTTAACGATTGATTATCAATTGCCAATAAAATAAAAAAAAAATGGTAATTTTATGATGTGGGAAAGAAACACAAACTCAAAAGAAGCAAGTTTATCATGATGGAATAATAATTTATGTTTATTAAAAAAATAAAAGAAAAACGTAACAAGTGTATTAAAAAAGTTCGACTAATTTTTTAAAATTTATGAATATAAAAAGAAATATTTTTAAAAATTTAAAAAATTTAAAATAAGTGTCTTTTATATAATATTAAAAGCGTGTGTATATATAATTTTATATATTTTATTGAATTTTTTAAAAAACTTTTTAAGCCGAAATTTTAATGCAGCTGCTTGACAACATAATTTTAGTTTTTTGGTTTAAATAAATCGTTAAATTATTTTAACGGATTTCCGGTGCTTTCTTTTATGTTAGCAAACAATGTCACGTCGTAAACAATTGAATCCTAAGCCGTTAAATAAAGGTAGGTACCAATTTCAGGACTTTCTCAGAATTTACGTTAGTGAGCTGCAATTTGGTTCTAACTCTTCTTGAAGATAAAGGTCAACAATACAGATCGAAATTCTGCAGCCATTAAAGCTTTTGGTATTTATTCGCCGTCAGAGAATTTCAGAGAATTTTTCATGCCCTCTAAGTCACTTAGTTTGTTGAGCATTGATAGACATGCATGTTTACTTATAGCTGGAAATTTTAAAGCCTTTTCGCCGAATTGTTATCGCAAAGACTGCTGTGAAATTACGTTACGTTAGTTAGATGGTTTAAGTTTGAGCAAATTTGTAAAACATTTGAAATTTCCTCTTTTATTTAATAAAGTAAATTTTTCGATCCGTAAGCAGCTAAGAACCCATAAATCTTACGCTGATGTCAAACGCTCACCAAGATGTGTGTTTGCCTACACCGATGATTTTAGAACTTTTGGGATAAAACTTTGGTAAGGACTGAAGTGAAAATATGAAGTCCGATACAAGCATAATTGAATTATTTTGACTGATTTATTTATTAACTTTTTTTATCAAAAGATTCGGATATTTGCTAAAAATCTTTACTACCACCCGTGAAATTAAAGCCATAAACTTTAATAAGATCACTTAACTCGTTGCTGAAATGTTGGGTATCATTTTATAAAACATTTAGGTTAAATCACGACTTGAAAATATGCTTATCGTGTCGATCGAAGGTTATTCTTGTCTTTTTTTTCGATGATGAAAGTGTGAATCAATTATTGGATTCTCGATCAAATTGAATTCGAGCATTACTGGATGGATGATTGGAATTTAGAAAAAAATGTTAAATATTACATTCGTTTTCTTTATATAATATTTTGTATCGAATTTAGACGGATTCTTTCGAAAACATGCTTCAACTACGAACCTATCCAGTGATAAACTTGATCTTCTTCAATAAGTAAGGAACAAAATGTCTAAGAAGAAATAAATTCAGTATTTTTCAGTTAGAGTGCGCTAAATTTAAATCTTATTATCTCTATTCTTTAACAAGCTTTGTGGTATTGAAAGCACTTTTGTCTGCGTGCTTTAATATCAAATGAAAATATGCTACAAAATTATAGTCTTGATGACCAGCGCGTGAAAACAGTTCGTGCCAGCTTTATAGTTGAAAACCATAGTGTGGGAATATTATTTGTGATATGTATGCGCAATAATCTATTGTAATTATTTACAATTTTCGCAATATTTTTTGCAAAATTGTTTAGGCGAGAATCCCCGAAATTTCAAAATTTGGATATGACGTTTCCGATCCACATCGCAGCACAGAAATCAATTTTAAGCAGCGTAAGCTTGATAATAGTTTCCGGTTATACAATTTGAAGAACCGAATTTGAATATTTGTAATTGGAGTAAAGGCAACAAGAAACTTCAGGTATTTTTAAATTTCAAAACTTTACGACTAGAAACTTTTGCAGAAATTTGACACACTACGCTTTAAATTTGGTGTCTTGAATTAAATATATATGTTGCCCGTATCATGTGAATAAACACATTCTTTGATAGGAAATGTTTTCTTTGATAAGCGTAATATTCACCTAAGTTAAAATCGTAGCTACGACTGTTGAAAGTTGGAATAGTATTTGGCCACTTTCACTTAAAAAAAACTTTCAATAAATAAATTAAAGTAAATTAAAGCTCGACGAATAAATCAAAATTTTTCAAAGGCATAGGTTAGTAGATAAGAAATCCAGTTATGAGTTCGGCGTACGCGATTTCCATACGGTAGATTATACTTTAATTAATAATTGATGTCTTGCTGTACATCTAGTGAATGCTCGATCGGTGAAGACATAACATTTACCGTTCAGGCTAAGTTCCAGACTTTGGCCTCGGTCTCCTCGCTTCTCTCTGGCACATAATTTTCTAAGTGCCTGGTACAAGCACATAATTTTTTAAATGTGTGGTACAAGCGTATAATTTTCTAAGTGTTTGGTACAAGCAGACTTTAAAGTTTAAAAAATAAATGTTGAAAGAAATTGGTTTTACCAGCAATTTTCAAATTCAAATATTGTTCCTCGTTCTTTTTCCTCGAAGGTTATATGCGCGAAAGTGAATTTAATGTACGGGTTCGACGCACAAATGTGTAAGTGAATTTCTCATACACAGAGATTTTTATCTAAAATAAATTCATGTAGAGATTTTATCAAGAATTGTTTTCAAAGGCTTCACTGATATATTTTCAAGCATGTGTATCCTCGTTGATGTAAAAAGTTAACTTCGACTTTTTTAATTGGTTTTGAAGCTATTTAAAGAGAAGTAGATCTGAAAAGTAGATAAAAAACTGAAATTTCCTTTTTATTAAATAACTATATACAACTGAATCGCCATTGGACTTTATCGCACTAGAAAAATATGAAAATTCATATTTTGAAATGTCGAGCACCACCCCCACCTGTCTATTTTTATTTTGAACGGTTGAGCAGTATTATCTAGATACGTTAACGTGCAAAAAATCCCCTTTGGTGAAGGCCGTCGGCCGAAAAATACTGGAATATTGAGAAAGCTTTCAAAAACCCAATATTGTACACATATTACATTGATCAGTAACTACCGAGACTTGGTAAGACGAAAACTTTTTGTTTGTGAAATTCCGACAAGCAATGTTAGCAGAACTATATGTCACTTCTGAGCATCATCGATTGACGTGATGGATTGAGTTTTCAGAACATAAGTAAAAATTTTCAATGTTGATTTAAACAAATTTTCTTGACAAAAGCTTAACTGTTTGTTTGTCTGACGTATGCCCATGCTTCTTTTGTGTTCGATACTTTGGTACAATGATATGTTTAGCCCAAAGGCGAAACGTACTGAAAATGGATACGGGCGATTTTCCCCATATAATGCCCCATTTTAAAGATCGCTTTATGTAAAAAAAATGTAATTTCTGATATTTTCTGACAAAAATCAGCAGAAGCTAGTACAATGGTAGATAAAATATATGTGAAAAATTTTGGGTCGGATGGTACCACCTTCCATAAAACAATTCTTATGAAAAATAATAAGTTCTAATTTTTAATACTTTATGATGCAAATGATAATAGTAACTGAGCACAATTTGGACCATGTATGTTCGTATTTTGGACACCACCTTATGTAAGGGTTCTCATGGGTAGTAAGTCTTTTTATCGCAATAAAATAGAGTTTTTAGTACTTTATGACAACAATAGTTAAAGAATAGCAGAATCTCTGACAGAAAGAGAAAAATTATAATTGCTAAATTTGGACCTCGTCATCACACACTGGCGCTTCGGAAAACGAGAAAGGAAGGTACTGTGCAAAGTGCTATAGAATATCAATAGTCGGGTTTGTCTGCTCGTAAAGTTTTTGCATGTTTCATTTTCGTAATTAGTTTTACATACAACATACGTTCGTATTATGTAGAAGTATGCAGAAGTGTCACGGATTGACTCCATATATATATAAATCGAAAAACATCTTCCATTCATTTAGCGCTTATATTCACTCACATTGGATTCTCTGGCTATCAATATTTTTATATTCTCAATATTTAAGTATTTCAAATTTCACATTTTTGGATTTACATAATATCTTCTTTGGCTTGATCGTGGCGTTCTGACAAATCCAAGCAACTTCTATCTTGCCGCTAATCTCTCGCGTCTTTTTGGAATGTTCATAGACACAGCAAAAGAAAATTGATACGTAGCACTTTTGGCCGCATATAGTTGCCACTCCACAAAAACAGAGCCAAGTTCAGACACACACACAGAAAACCTTAAAAACTCATGCATGTTTTTTCATCGATAATCTGAGAATTTACGTTTCGTTTAAATATTTATTCGGAATTGTTTGAATGCTTACCGTTGAAAAGGCTTTGATTTGATATATCTTTAAAGAATTTTACATTATATGAAATAGTTACTTTATTTCACTTGCATCTCTTTCTTATTTTTTGGCGCCTTCCGTATAACCATTGCACCCATGCAGGAGGTCGCAAGTTTTTTTGCTAGGGTAGTGTTTCCAAAATACAGCAGATACGCGGGATATAACATTTTTAGTTACAGCTTTAATTACAATCATGATTGTTATGAATGAAAATTTAATTGTTAATAATCTATATCTATTCATTTGATTTAGTTAAATATCTGCATTTTATTTGGCATCATATATTTAAGTATTTTAAATGTCTTAACTTTAAAAATAACGAAAAGAATATAGGAAGCTTAAATTTCTTTGAAAACACACTATTCTTCTTCGTCTCTAGTATAATGAGGTAAGGTAAATGAAACCAGAATTACATGAAGCGAGAACTCAACATAGTAAAACCAATATTGTGTAACTATCGGATTGTCTCTTATATGCATATATTTCTTGAACATGTGGTATGAAATATCATAACTTTTATTGTATAGCTAATGAATGATGAGAAAAATAACCAAAAAATAGAGTTGAGTTGAGTTTATTCTTTGACCGAATTGGCTCATCTTCAGTACTAGCGTACACGAAATAACTTTCAATTTCTTTTTGTTAAATGTGATCCAGATATCTTGATTTTTCTGGTTGTGAAAATGCTTAGCGCAGACATTACACAGGTAAGCAGACAGATAAATGTACAAATAGATGGACGGATGCGATTAAGTGGGTTCTGAATTTGGTACAAGTCAAAAATATATACACTTTCTTGGGTCTTCGAAGATTGCTTTCTGATGTTAAACACGCTTTTGCAAAAAACTGTAACTTTAATATCCGATTATTTTGGATAGAAGCGGTTGATATTTACCATTTTGTACAGCTACTGTAGGATAGCTAACGTAATTACATGGTGATTTTTATAGTTTATTACTAACGAGTAAAAAAAGCTAGCCTTTTTGTGTTCGAAAACAGAGGTGTTCTCAGTTTACAGCGCCCACCTGCATGCCAGAACTTTCAATGTATCCGCCAAATTTGAAGTTGATATCTTCATTCTTGCGGCTAGGAGCTTACCTCAGACACTGAAGTGAAGTTGATTGAGATAGCTGAGACTCTAAAGATATCAAAGAAACGTGTTGGACATATCGTGAATGAATATTTGGATATGCGAAGCCCTGTTCAAAGTGGCTGCCGCGCGAGTTCACAATCGACCAAAAACAATAACGAATTGATGATTCTAAGCAGTGTTTGGAGCTGTTCAACCGTAATAGACTCGAATTTTTGCGTCGATATATGACAATGGATGAAACATGGCTCCATCATTTCACACCAAAGTTCAAACGACAGTCACCCGAGTGAACTGCTCCTGATGAACCGATTCCAAAGCGTGGAAAGACGCAAAGACCAGCTGGCAAGGTTATGGAGATCTAATAGTGCAACAGCTGTCAAATTTATACACGTGACTTTTGAAGGTTGGGGAATCATACGGACTTAATACTAGCCATCTATGTGGCAGCCTACGAACTTTCTAAGTCACCTGTTACTTTATAGGGTCTCTGAAGCATCGTTCTGGGTGTTGCAAACAAAATGTGAAACATATCACCTCCTCCCACCCTGTCTCCCGCCCCCGTCTTTCGGTGATGAATATAAAAATGACATTAAATATCTAAACGAAACTTTTAATAACTAACTTTTCTTAGAACTGCCGAACAGATTGTTGCTCATTTATTTTACTAACTAACTGACTGACATATTTTGAAGCCAATTTTTAAGCATCAGAGTAATTGTTATTAGATCAGATGGTTTCCAGATTTTCTCCGGAAATGTAAAAATAGTTCTAAATATCTGTAAAGTTAATTGCACTAAAATGAAATTAATACGGTTGCAATCATTAATTCTCGTACAATTTTAAAATTTTTATCGCTAAAGTCGTTATACAAAAGACTTGAGTTTAGTTTGCGACCATGCTTCAATTATGGAATCATTTGTACAGTTTTGGTTTTTTTATAAATGAGTTTAGTTCTAAACATTGAAAATAAGCACGTTTTTATATATAATTTTTTATTTAGGTGACTATTTTTAAAATGATTTTTTGAGACTTTAGCAAAGAAATACAATACAACACATTAAACATTAGCAGGAGCAACAGCAATAGCAACAACATATAATAATGGAAACAACACTAAAAGCTAATGATAACACAATGAATTAGTGAGTTATCTATGCATTTTATAGAAAATAGGAAAAACATAAAGAAAAAAAAAATATGAAAAAAGTGAACCACGTTCAAGCGTAACTGCAAAAGTCGGTGATAATGCAAAACTCTGTTCACAGTATATATTGCGTTTTGTATTCTATTTTATCGTTAGCGTTTTATATTCATTTAAAACTGCAAAATAAAACAAAAGCAACAAGAATGACGATTACAACAGTAACAGCAATAACAATAGCAAGCGAGCGTGGAGAAAAATATAGAGTTTTTAGTGCTTTATAGATAAACTTTTATCACTTCTTCTGAAAACTTATTCGTACTGAAAAAAAGCATAACTTTCATAATTAAGTAAAAGCGAGTTAAGGAAATGCGAAAGTAAGAATATGTTAACAGATAACGTTAGAATGCATAAGAACGAATGAAGAATTTATTACATCGTAAGATCATATATTCATTGAGATGATCTTGGGCTATTACTTCATTGGTACGATGCTAGACAACGAAGAGATGAAATTAACGACTACAAGCTAACATTGCAGAAACCAGAGAATGAAGTGGCCGTTAAACTTCGCTAATGTTTGAATGATGGCTCAGAATTAACAAATGGATCGAAGGATTGCCAAACACTTCATTCCAAATTCCATGTCGTTTTCTAGATGGGTCTTATGGTTCACATACGAATTTTCTGTCATATTACTCTTAAAATTTGTACAGAAATTAAACATTTTTGTTTAACTGCAACGACGTCGGTAGTTACGATAGGTACCTGTTAGATATGGATCAATAAACGTTCAATTTTGATTTGCCCATTTTGCGTTTGCAACGTTATCCGAAGAACAATTAGATAACCCGGTAACCTAGATAATGTTAAAAGGAAGCTAAAATAGCCTGTTCAACTAGGAAGACGAAAAAGATTTAAGTGTGTAAGACGTGCCCAGCGCATCCGTAAGGACAACCGTTGCCACCTGAGATCTCTTAAAAACCTATGCAACCTGACTGCTTGACTTACTCTATAAAAGTTTTTATTGGGAATTTAATTATGAAGTGTTTACGTTGATGTAGCGATCCTCAAATTTCGATCTACGAACCTGTTTGTTTACGAAATGAGTATGACCTTTCTCGTAAACCTAATATATTCAATCGCTTGGTACTTATATTTCAAATGCATACGGGTTTGAAAAAAAAAAAAAGAAAATGAGATGTGCAGGTGTTTCACAATGCTATAGATAGGCTATCATTTCTTTTTACTTTTTTTTTCTATATATATTCTCTTTCGTTTGATATCAATGACCGTACATGTGTCATTCATTCTACATTTTCCAGCTATCCTCACATTAATGTAGAAACGAAAAGGTACAAAAAAAGGCAGGAAAAAACAAAACTTTTGTTAAAAATTTCTAATCTGCATACGTATAAGTATTTCATAAACATTTCCGTTGTATAGCAGCAAAAAAAAAAAAACGACAACAAAAACAATAGTAAAAAATTGTACTTAAGCACGTTTAAATTGATTGCAACGAATTGTGGTGAAAAACTCTTGGAATATTAAGCGATATCTATACGATATTGAACTGCAATAAAACAAAACAACAACTGTAATAATAATAATAAGAACCCGTTTAAATTCTTAAGAATATAATATTAATAATAAAAAGCAAAAACAAAATTAGAATTCTTTTTAAGACGCATACACGGGCAGATATCATGACATAAATTACATCAATTTTTACTAATTTATATATGATATATATACAAACCTTAAACAGAAAACAGGTAAATATAGCCGGGCAATGCGGAACATTAAATGCCCTACACCATTTTGCTTATTAAATTTTTCATTTATTTCATGGATAGATAAGTTCAGACGTGAACCGACATGTATTATAAATATAAAGAAAACTTAATATTCGTGTCAAAGAAATAATTATATTCTTCGCCCATTTTCGTCATAAAATATTTAAAATTAGTTTGTGTTGCTGTATAACGGCTGATTTGTCAGCCCATTCAAATTGTTCACTCAGCGACTTTTGTCGAGGAATTTGAAAAATTAAAATTTTTTTTTTTTTTTGCAATAATGACTTTTTCAAAATGAGGCGTTATATGGGAGATAATAAAAAAATATCATTCGATCAAATCGTTATTCAATAAGATTCGCTCTTGTAGCTCCTTGCATTGGCGGCACAATACTACATAGGCAGACAAAACAGGTAGGCAGACAAGCTTCAAACGATTTGGAATATGAATAAGAGCTAAGTTTATCTTAAGTACTTCTAGGTGCTACAAACATCCGTACAAACTTAATATATTCTTTGCCACAAATGCTGCAAAATCTAATTAATGAACGCAATCCAATTGACATAACAATAAATTTGAATATCAAAAACTCATATTATTTATTGTAATATTTGTAGGTTTTTTCTTCTGTACATATAGGCAACACGTGAGAGAAACGGTATTTAGTCCCACTTATTAAAAGGTGTGTCATTTATTAGTTGCTAACAATTGCGCCTTTTTTCATATTGCTTCAACTTTTCTCCTTGAACCAATATATCGTTTAATACGTATTTACTGTTATTATACGTTTGACCATTAAATTTTGAAAACAAAAAAACATAATAATAATGCAAATAATAAGTAAAAAATCCATGTTCGGCTTGGAGTTATTGTCGTGTATACCCTACATCAAGAAATTTCAATTAATTGGAAACCTGTTAGCAAATAGTTTCGAACAGAATTTTAGCTTGATCTACTAAAGGATTTTAGTTTATTCGAGACAAATCCATAAATCCTACGATATGTTCTTCCACTCAGTTTTTCTCTTAACTATCTTCAAGAATTTAAGAAATTTAAGGAATTTACAGAAGAATTCTCAACGCGTATTAATTTGGAAAGAGTTACTACGATTTCTACAGCAGATTATTGTATATCCATTTCGATTCTTGCCTGAATACGTACCTATTTATATTGTAGGTGCATGAGCATGAATGGCTTTACAAGTGGAATATAAATACACACAAGTTTTTGAATAAAAAGTTAACTATTATTATTAACGTTAAGTAGAGAAAATGTAGCTATCATAGAAAGTGTGCATTTACCAATTTGGTCACTTCATTTCTAACATTCAGAACTAATAGTAGGCAGCGGACGTACGACGTTTTGTTTAAAGCTCAAATAGTTTCTTTGATTAATATTTTTGTAAAGTGCAATATCCTTTCAAGTAACAGCGATCATTTTTAAGTTACGTCTAAAGTTTCTCAAAGTTTATCAAAGGAACGAGTTCAAGTTGGTTCGAGTTGTCCTTGCATACTATGTCTTAATAACAACAAAATTGAAGAAGATATTTATATAGACATAAAAGTAAGGAAATTAATCCAACCGAACCCGTGCCGTGTAATGAGAACACGCAGAAGCAATTCAATTCTTATAGCTGTCAAAAGGTGGAACATTAGATTTGTGCAAGAATTGTAACTCATGAAAAAATCTATAAATCTCTATTATATTCTTACGTTCTTATCATTTTCTCCGGAAAACCGTAGCTATTGTCAATTGTTTTTACCAAGTCTTGTTACAAAAATTAGCTCAACTAAAGCTAAGGCAGCAATGATACTTAACAGCGAAACAGTTCGAAATTGCAACACCAAATTTTGCATCGATTCGTACATGTCTGCCTGTCCGTCCGTAGTAAATATTTTCCTGGCCAAAAAAATGAAGATATCGTCTTCAAATTTGGCGGAAATGAGCCAAATAGGTCAAAGGACACGGCTAAAGTGCAAAGTGCACTGAGAACACATCGCTTTTTAAGAAGAAAAAAAAAACATAGCGGACAGATCTATAAAAATTTATTGAGCTGGCTCTCCTCTAGTATAGGCGTAAAAATGGAATGAATCGACCACGCCTTTTGTAACATTAGGAAAAAACCTTCAGAAACCCCATTACCGTTAAATGTACATATTCTTGATAAACTACGATAAATAAAATATGATAAAGAGTGATAAAAAAGAATCATCTTCATTTTCGCGAAGAACGAATATAATTTTGCTTTCACAATTTTTTAAGTGCAAGTGAATAATCGGCAACTAAAAATTCTGTCTAAGCTTAACTTATCACTAATTTGAGTTGATCGTATATATATATTTATATATATCCATAAATAAGTATATATAACAGAATTAGCTCCTATAATAATAGCGTCCATTTGATGTTTTATTCGATTATTTTATAATTTTGCCATTTACAGTAAAATTACCATAAATTTTATGTTAATCACCGACCATGTCCTTGTATTTATGATTTCTTCCATTTTAGTTGTTCCAGGTACAGCAGAACAAGAGAAAACTAACCAAGTGCATAATAGTTTTTATATGGTTTTTTTATTGTTAAAGTGTAAACTGAAATGTCCTCTTATCCTACACAAAATATCGCTCACACCACCAGCTCAATTTTGTATGTAATGTGCAATAACCGAATAATTTAAAAAAGACTTTTAAGGAAGCCTTTTTATGGTGTAATCCGTATATCAATTAATTTTTTTAGAAAAAATATTCATACGAGAAATGAAGTGTTTTTGTCAACTCGGGTAACAATCTGTTAAAAATACGTTTAAAAGAACCGATTTCATTTAATACAGTTACAGTCAATAGAAATGTTAAGAATTTTCGGTTTTTCAACATACGGGTCTTGTTTTGAAGTCAAGACGTACCGATTAAAGTTTGCCCATATACTCCATCTGTAATCCAACGGTGTGTGTACAAGAATGGAAAAGAAGGCCCACGGCCGTCAAATATTATGTACTATGCAAATTCCATTTTTTTCCTTTTACCATAAAAATGAGATTTACTT
This sequence comes from Glossina brevipalpis, assembly GCA_000671755.1. Classification (NCBI taxonomy): domain Eukaryota; kingdom Metazoa; phylum Arthropoda; class Insecta; order Diptera; family Glossinidae; genus Glossina; species Glossina brevipalpis. The sequence continues at coordinate 2,257,356 of KK351015.1, forward strand.
AAGGCAGAATATAATTTTCTTGCTTGTTTATAAGTATTTTAGAAGTCCTTCTTGATAAATTTTGATGGATGTGGATTTTTGTACTATTTAACTGCCATCTTAGGCGTATTAAGTTTCTCTACAAATCCAACATCCTCTTAAAGAACATTACTTTTTAGCTGCTGCCCGGAAGAAGAAACATCTCTGCCGCCTCTTTTTCGCTTTTATCAAAAGTAGTTACACAAAGGATTTAATATTTACATTTATAGCCTTTCTTGCCCGTAGTAGCTAACATAGTTTTATTATCGGACGTTCACTGTAAAAATATTTTTCGAAAAAATTATAAGTTATATATTTTAAACTTTCACTATAACCCGGATACATAATATCTTACTTATAACACCCTAGCCTGCTTCTAAATGGATATAGGTAGTATAACATCCAGAAGGACTTACGATACACAATTTTGTTATACCTATCAATTCAGAAGCATTTGCTAAATCGACATAATGTTTTTTTGTCTGATGTCTGTTCATGTATTATTATGATTAACCAACAGGTCGCGATTCTTCAGATATTTTGACATGATATTGACGTCGAATCGTTTCGATTCGATTTCTAACATATATCCACAAAAATCGGTGGAAACTAGTACTTTGGTATACAACACATATGTGAAACATTTTCCTCGAATGGGGTCAGATCATATGACGATTTCTATGAAAAATAAACATTTGTATGGCAAAAACGACTATTGTTTCATAGTTCATGACGAGAATGAGTACTTAATAGTGGTTTGGCATCAATTTACGTCTTAGATCCCATTCCCTACGAGGATTCCCACAAAAGTTATACCTTAAGTTGCTTTCATAATTTATAGTTTTTGACATTTTATCTCGAAAGTAAACCAAAAATCGTATCAGCCAAAGTGGCGTAGGGTGCTGATTATAAGGTTTTTACTTATTTTTTTTGTGTACATTTGTATTTAAGGGTAGAAAACCACATACAAAAATTGCTTACAAAAGTTTTCTATGGCGCTATCTAAAGCATATGTTTTTTTAATTTTGCTGACAATACAAATATTATTTGTTAAAGTTAAAACGATTGTCGTGGCAATACGGCCATAAATTTTAAACTTCAAACATTACAAGTGTGTTACAACAATCCTCCAGTTGCTTAAGCAAAATATGAAAGTTTAATTTTTTTGCATTTTAAAGATCTTTTTGGAATGAGTATCGTGGTTCTTTATGTCCACGAATAAGGTACGGTAAGTTCATTTCTCCGTACTTCGCGAAGATTGACATTGAAAATTGATGCTTCAGAGTATACATTTGACACTGACTAAAAACGTTCTCACGAAGTTACATGGATTCGTCGTTGTTTGTTTGCCATGTCTGGATTGCATTGCTCATTCAGTTGATTATCAACCCTTGTATTATGCATCACTCACTTTTTTATTATTTTTCGTTTCCTTTTTTTCACGATAATAAGCAAAAAACTAAAAAAACTAATCACCCTAAAAACACTATCCGCACTTCACTCCCCATATATTACACCACTACGTTGTAGTTGTTTTTATTATTTATTTATTATATATATACTTCTACTTGTAAACAAATGAAGGTTAAAAGAACTTAATTCTAGGTTAACTTAATTATTCAAATTTTTGTGCTCATGGCTGGTGAAATTTGCTTACTTGAGCTTTGGTTTCTTTAATAACGCTTCTAAATAGCCGTCTAGCTGCGTCTTTAGTATCGTTCAAGTTTTGTTGAAAATTGGTAACATATATTGCTTATTTTACAAGATATTTAGCTTGCCTTTCTGTCAACATAGCGATACTTTATAAAATCAAAATTTCGGATACTTTCAAATATCTTACCCAGTTGAGATCTTACGCACACCTTTTGCTAGAAAAAATTGTTGATGTCGGTGAATATTTCGAACACCTTCGACTGTCAAATCGTGCGGAAATTTTGCACACACCTTTACTTACGATGACAACGCAATATGCAAATTAATTGTGAAAAAAAATTCAAAATGACCGAATGTCCGATCATGTCGAAAAAACAATTTTGAAAAAATACAAAATGGCGACCCCTACAGGAATATTTTCCATGTTACAACTTTTCGAAATAAGACGATATATGAGAAGTGATCGCAAAAGTAGTAAGACTCAAATTATTTTCGGCAGTGTTCGTCCTTGCGCCAAAACAAGTTAGTGTATCAGATTTCATGATCATAAGCATTTACATGAGCAGACATTAGTCAGATAGCTAAATCAATTTAGAAAGTGGTTCTGAAAGCGAAAAAATATTCTTAACATGCTTTTGAATGCAAATGAAAGGCACTACAGGAGAACATGATGTTGTGTAATGTATATGCATTGAATATATAAAAAAACTTGAGCCTTCGCAAAATTGAAGTTCTTACATATAAAAATCTTGAACGTCAAAAGTTTTTACGTAAAAGTGATTGGAACGAAATTTATTTTCTACTTAAAGAAAAATTTATTTAAAAAAAAATTTTTATATATAATTTATTTATCACTTCTTTTATAAATTGCGGTTCTCATGCCTTTATTATTATTATTATATTATTATTATATATCTATATATATATATAATATATATATTATATTATTATTATATATCTATATATATATATAATATATATATTATATTATTATTATATATCTATATATATATATAATATATATATTATATTATATATATATTATGTTTTTCTTGGTTTTTTTTTGTTGACTATCGAATGAAATGTCCCCTTTCAATCTCAAATTTTGTTTCAACGTGAAGAAGTGTCACAAAGTGTACCTTATATTTTATTGGATATTTTTATCACTTTTTCTGAAGATAAAAAAAGCTGCAATCCGGCACGTCCATATTGCTTTACTATTTTTTCGAGCAGTGATTAGTAGTTCATGAGTACTAAGCAATTTTTTTTACTACTAAAAACAGAGGTGATCTTAGTCCACGTTGTATTGCGAGCGTGTCCTTTGCCCGATTTGGCCCATTTTCAATACCAACCTGCGTGGAAGAACTTCCAATGTTTCTGCCAAATTTAAAGCCGATAGGGTCGTTTTGCTGCCAGGAGAATTTTTACTACGGATATTACACAGACGGACACGCTTAAATTGATTCTAAATTTGATGCTGATCGAAAATCTATATACTCTGTGGGGTTCTCCGTAAATTCTTTTTAGGCATTAAGTTTTTCTGGGTGCTACATACATATACACAAATTTAATAATCCTGTGCCATGTGTAGGGTGTAAATAATTTGTCTCTTCCTAAATGATATCTCTGGCAGAAACGAACTTTTTTCGTAGTGTTTGCCTTAGTCTTTCGTCTCTGCATATTACTGCTACGTATACTATTATTATGCTTTCCTTCCTATATTGCACTGGTGGCTAAAATATAACGGCATAGCTATAGGCAAAAGTGACGTTAAATGTTTTTACGATTGACTGATTAATGAAATAAAGAAAAAAGCTGATACGAGGGTGTGTTTCAAATATCATTTCTTTCTTATTGCATTTGGCTTTGGCCGGCCGCGATATATTCAACTTGTTATTCTGGTTGTCTGATGAAACACACAAGAATCATCAGATATCCAATAAACCTGACTATGAAAACATCTGGTCGGTTTGGTCATCTATCCCTCAGTTCATGTCTCCACCACCCCATACGGTTCCTGTTATGTTCGCCAGCTACGGATTACAACTTCAGATAAAAGGCAACCCTTCTATTTTTCCTTATCTGGGGCAGACAGAATTTATAGAAACGCGACTGTAACATCATTTATTTGTTAATGGCAATATTATCCAAAATAATAATTAATAATAATTATGCCCATTAGAATTCGACACGAGGATCCATTGGTGTCAGCGACAGTTTCATTGCAAAACGATTAAATCCTACTCCCACAACTATCAAAATACTTTGCGCTTGGTCGACCGTTAGGCATTCGTCCTAAGACGTGTACTGCTGTATTGCTCTATTGCTTTTATTCTTTGGTATTCTTATCATTGTCAAAATAAACATCAGCCATTGGAATTCTATAACAAATTTTTTCGTGTACTAATTAGAATAAAAATCGATTAGAAATCATTGTTTGTTTGATAAGTATTTAAATTTTCATTTCTTTGGAATTCTACAAAAGTTTGTATAAAAAGTTTGTGTTTCTGTGTTTAGTTGAAAAATCTAAGCAGTAAGAAACAAAAAATTAAAACTCTTTATTGAATATTCGTTTCATTTTTCTCATAAAGCGTATCACACTGATATAAAAACATTCATAACAAGTTCCCAACAACACATCGCTCTCAGTGTAAAATAAAAAAAAAAATAAATAAAAAACGAAAAAAAAACTTGTTCAAATTATTTAAATATATTATTGACTGTCATTGTGTAACAAACATCTGCGTTGACTATGTTGATTTGCAGGCATGTCCGTGCGTCCGAGATTGCATGTGCTCTCCATATACGTATCTATCTGCTGTTCTATCAGTATTTGGCATCGTTAATATTTTCAATACAATTTTCATTTCGATTTATTTAACTGATAAATATGGCAAAACAATTTAAAAATAAAACAATTTTTTTTGTTTTTTGTTGTTTCTGTTATTGCACTGCTTGCTTATACACAATGTCAACAATTTTAAAAACTTACTTAACATACCTGTTAAAAATACAATTTTTTTTAATCATGATTTTTGCTTAACATTGTTTGAGTTTTTATGTTTTTTTAATCTTTTTGGGGGCTTTTTTATATTATTTACGTGCATATAAAGCGTTTTTAAACTGATGCCTGGTGGCTGGCTGGCTGGTGGTGGGGTTGCTTAAATGAGTGTTTCCCGGTTTGACTTGCAAAGTGATATCAGTTGACGATCTTTTTCACTGGTGCAGTAATTTAATTTAAATTATTTTCCTTTTTGCTGGCTTTTTGTTTAGCTCAAAGTAGTGGTTGTTTTTTCCTTTTTTTTTCTTTTTGGATGTGACTGCCACATGCGACTGCAAACCAATTTGGAAAATTATAATATAACAGCTCGGCTGTTATAGCTGCATGAGATGTGGGCGTAAGCATCTTAAAGGATTTTACGAAAAAGATGATAGACTTGTTGCGACAATGTTCTGAAGCAGTCTGACAGTAAATTTTGTGAACCGCTTTTTTATTGTGGATTAAATCAATTCATCACTCTGCAGAGATATTGAACTAGCACTCAAAGCATTAGTTCGAAGCCAATAGGTTTAAACCAAAAAAAGGCTCATCTGTATTATGTTAAAAGAGGTAAGACGCTAACAGGCGTAGTACTACTGAAAGTTTTCATTCCCTACAAAGTAAATCGCGAGGGTCGTATAATATAATAATAGTAATAATAATAATTAGTATATCATTATTTAATATTTTTATCAAAGTAGCTCATAAAGACGTACCTTTTGAGTAAATAGTAGCAAAACTCAAATCAGAGAGACTTATATTCGTTTTAGCTCTAATATTGGATATCCATCATTTGCGTGATTGTCGAACTTGACTTAATACACATCAGTTGAGAGTATTTTAGTTGCAGAATTTTGCTGCCTCTTCTTGAAATGAAATTCTTAAATTCATCACTATATGCTAAGTTATTGATGATAATATTTTTGAATTTTTTTATCTTAAGCTGCTTTTATGTTCATTTTCAATTTATTTTTCTATGGTATGTATATATATAAAATTTCTGCGACTTAAAGGTGACTGATTTAAGCCCTGAGATAGAGAAAGCCTGGGAGAGGCATATATTCAAAGATATGTAATTAAAGTCGCAACAAACCACTATACTAAATGATTCCGAGCAGTTTCTCTTTTGAAATTACAAAAGGCGACCTTTATTCAAAAGTAGATTCAAATATCACATGAAAACTAAGACCGATTTTCTTTGTGTTTTCCTAAACGACTTGGTTGCTTTTTGCTACAACTATTGCGAGCATCTGTGTGCTGATGATGTTCAAATATGCTTTTGAACGTGCAGAAATTCGAACTGTCTAGTCTATTAAAATCATGTTAGTTTCATCATAATGCGATTAAACAAAATTTGGATCCCGCCATCATTTGATCTAATTGAAACCAATTAAAGATTATTTAAACGATTTGCCGTTCCCTTAATTTTGTATGGTGCCAGCGTATGCTTGACTATCGCTACAAATACGTATTACACGCCCTAATGAATATTGGTGCATAACAAAAATATCAGAAATTTAATCTTTATTCGTATGGCTATTTACACTTGTTATCCAATATATATATTAGATAAAATTCAGTTTGTTAAGTCCTCTACTTGGTGAATCGAATTCTGATTGCCAACCGAAGTTTTATGTCATCAAGAATATTCTTTACTACCACTGTAAAAATATAGAATTCTTTAATTCTGGCAGTGTTAATCCGAGATTAGAGAAGCTATTGGTAACTGGAAATTGCTGGTTATGTCTCGATACGCATTGTATTAATTTAGTTAAGCTATCCTTACTCACAAGTTTGTTAACTAATTTTCTTGCTAGTACAGCAACTCTAATTATAATTGATAATTATTATTAGAAAAATTTTATTATTATTAATTATTAATAATAAACTAACAAAAGTTTTACTTGGGAAATGAACGAGCAAATCTATCGGGCAAATCCGCGGTATCGGCGCCATTGAATGTCTTCAAAAATATATTTGAAAAAAAAAAAATAAACGAGAAAGTTGACGAACAAAATCGTCAGTACTACCACCACCCACACTGCTCTTTGCTGTCAATAATCACGTTTCACCGTTACATCCTAGCAATGTTGACGAAATTAATAAGAAAATATTCGCAAGACTTCGCCTCGAATCATACTAAACGGAATGTGTTAAGGATTTTAAGCGGGTTCCCGCCGTGAAGGTTAAACCCCACGGTGCCTCTTTGCAAACCGACTGGGACAGCACCACCCAAGCCTCCCAAAGAGTAAGACCCTAGGATTGGAATGTCTTACAACCCTGCAGTTCCAGAATAAAGATATATGTATGGTATGTCGTTTCCTCTGACAGGGCGAGGCCTATCTGACACCTCAAAAATTTAATGTTCCCACGATTTTCGGGAGAAACCACAGCTACCACGAAACTCCCCGAAGGGCCGTTTCCAGCAGTCAGGAAGGAGATCCACTCCGCAGATTCTGCAACACTAATCAACGCAGTAGGAATCTCCTGGGCATTCTGACCCTCGTTGTACTCTACTTATTTAAAAAGTCTAGGGTCCGACTTCCCAGTCGGACAATCTCGGACTGGCCGCCTCCAATAGAGCTATAAAAGCTTGGGAATTGGCGCCCCACCCTCTCAAGAAACAACTTCCCTCACAAAAGCAAACAGAAAAGCAGAACCCATGCTAAGTGGCGCGACGCCTTCCACGGAGAGAGCATCACAAACGCCAAAATCATCGTTAGTCAATTTGATCTGAGTATAAGGGACATTCGCATGATTCGAATTTTCAGACAGACTGCCACAAGGCATGACCCACTACGAGATAAGCCCTTTTGCTGCAAAAAAGAATTAGGCGAACCAATTTCCGTAAGTAGAATTTACTTCTTTTGGTGTAAATAAATTTTAATAATAATAATAAATACTTTTGAATTTTTATTGTAGGCATCTCAGTTTTACATATAGAGTCTTACTATGGAGACATTCTATTTTCCACAAAGTGGGTAAATTTGTGTAATATATTTTTAACAAAATTACCCTTCAGTTACCATTAGTGTTTTAGTGCTCTTTTAGGTTCGTTTTGTTCTCCTTGATAAACAGTGTTGTGAAAAAGTCCGTGTAAAAGACTTGCAAATAAACGACTTGTGATTTGCATCATTGGTGTTTACAAATAAAAGTCGAAATTAGAAAATACATCTAATGAACGCTAAAACATTTTTTTATAAAATATTTTGATTTCAAATTTTTGTCCTCCCGCACAAAATTACATATTTTTGCTTGATACCAATTTTAAGTGTTTTTGTTTCATTGTTTTAGTTTCATATCTATGTTTAAAAAATGTGCTTTTCTGCTTTACATCTTATTTCAAGTACAGTTTGATATGCAAATCAGTGTACTGTGTACAATAAAAAATATTATCAGCTCACATTTCCTGTAATCGCTTTAAACAAAAAAGAGAAGGACGATTAATGAATGCAACAAAAACACAATAATTTAAAAATCTTTCTTTTCGTTGTTTATCTCTGATGATGACTCATGATGATTAATTATAAAAATAAAGGAAATTATTTTTGAAAAAGTCGTTTTGAAAACGTTCAAAAATTCAGTGTTATCAGCACATAAGCACTTTTCTAAATATTTTAAAAGTCCATTTCAAATTCTCCAAAATAGAAACACCAAAATGAAGTTTTTAATTACTAGAATTTTCTTGGAAATTGAGAAGAGCAGTGGAGAAAAAGAAATGAAGTCACTTCTAAAGCGATAAACTTTAAATTGATTAGCGTCTAATTGATTGCGGAGGCTAATGTAATGAATTGTACATTGCAGCATAGCGGTTAACTCAGGCTTCTGTTTGTAAGTGATTTTCTTAAAACGATTTACATTCGCATACGTTTCGACTGAAGCTTTTTTGGTTCTTTCATAAATAGAAGTAACAATAAAAGAAGCCGATACTTTTTGATGTTAGATTCTAAAAATAGTAATTTTTTCTTGCTGCTAAGTCAAAACAGAGCTGTTGCAATGTACTTACTTTAGAAAATCTTCAGATCATGGTTGGTTGAGTGAAGTTATCTTTTTATACATTTATACAAAGTATGATGATGATAAACTTGCTTACATAGATTATAAAACATAATTATTAATAATTATAAAACTACTTTCATTATAAAACATACAAGCGTCACTTGTTTTGTGACTGAGCGAAAGCACTAACACTGCGGAATTTTTGTATAATTAGGCTTAGTAATAAAATCGTCCAATTTTCAATTTTCATGTTCAATTTTCTTGTGCGACTAAGTACAGCCGTAACGATTATGCTTAATCAGATCTTGATTTCGAGGGTATTTACTTGGTACGTTAAAGTATGTTATGCTCGGTTAACGCGTATTTTAAGTTCGCCTGATTTGCATAATTGCTCCTGTAAGTTTAATATTTTCTTATATATACAATTTTTAACTAAGCATCTTAATTTCTCTTTGGGTCAATTCTTTACGGAATATAGATATCCAATCTATTCCCGAAGCTCCTACATCATCTTGCGGTGATATCGTTATTACTTGAAATAACGATCATTTGATACTATAAAGTCAATGATCCACAGATTGTTTCTAAGCAAGAAATGTATTTTATTCGAAACAATATTTGTTCTTTAGGGATACTATGAAAGGTAAGCGCTTTGAATTAATGTAAGATTTTAAGCTGAATTTTTGCTTTCGCGTTCATTTCACCACTTTTTTTATACTATTCACATGAGTGAGATTTGTATTAATTCGGAGCGTATAACTTAGATTTTAATCACATACCTTTGGTGATCATTTAGTTCCTGAATGCGTTCGCTGGGAAGATTATTGTAAGCTTCTTTGTCATTATAAAAGATTTACTTTTTTAGTGAGTATCTAAAAATTTTAATGTCGTAATTTCATTGTATGACAGCGGGCGGGCGGCACCTTATTAAACACACACTTCAACATTTCTAGCTTAAACGTTCCACAATTTTAGTAAGCAAGATTAAAAAAGCTTTTGTGTGTGAAGGTCATTTTGAATATATCCGTTTAATAGGCATCTTAGCATCATCATGCAGTATAACTGGTAGTCGTCTTGACATTTGTCATTCGTCTCGATTTCAGCACAAGCGGTTTACGTTTTTAATGACTAAAACTTGAAGTATTTTTCAAAAAACTAAAAGTGTATGAAGCTTTGATATTTTCTATGCGTGTTAAAGCCTCACAAGTAAAACAAATAAGAAAATTATATTCGGCTATACCGAATCTTTTATACTCACCACATTTATCTTAAAAAAATTCCAAAGAAACTCAATGCAATTTTTGGATTTTTGAAAACAGAGAAGTTCCCAGTTTATGTTGTACTGCTGTTGTTTGACAGATTTGGTTCACTTTCAACCGGCATGCAAGAAGTTCCCATACTTTTCTCAAATTTGAAGTCGATATTCTAACCTTTGCGATCGGGATAATGTTTAACACCCCCATTGCAGAGATTGATGCTGACCAACGCTGACTCTTATTATGAACTTTTCTTCTAAGCATTGTAAATGTTTCGAAACAAAGAATATACCGCCATCCTTCGGGTACAAAAAATGCCAGTTATTTGAATTAATAAAACGTTTGCCTTAAGACCTATCATCTTCAATACGTAACACTTTAGAAATTGGTTTTTTACTTACTTAATCTTCGACGACCGGTAGACGCCTTTAGCGGTTATCTCTTTCATATGCTAGTTGTCGTTTCAAGCATTTCGAAGTCAAAAAAATTTAATCACCATCAATTAAATCAAATCGCTATGCAATCGCATTTTAGTCTTTTTTTTTTTTGGTTAAACTGATTAAAAAGTAATCGATCGTTTGAATCTGTGCCATAAAGCGAACTAATCGCTGTCTTAAAATCTTGAAATGCGATTTCATTTTTATGTATTTTATATATTTTTATGTAAAAACTTTTCATGCTGGTGGCGATTATACGTTTTTAGTCATTATTAGTTATAGAGATTTTTGGTTCAGCAAGCGATACCGCCAGTCAGTGTGTTAAAATTGGCAGAAAATTATTATCAAGTATTGCTTTTGGGTTAAGAGAGGTGATAATAACTTATAATAAAATTTAATTCAATTAATTTTTATTTAGTGAGTTGCAATAAAAATTAAAAGTAAATATTACGGAATGAGAACTGACGGAAATAAAAAAGTTATGCTACTATTAAGAAATCGGAACGAAATATTAATTAAAACAGCTTCGGTCTGCTTGTTAAGTTCGTATGAACCTAATTAATTAGTCGATGACAATCAATTTGATAAAGTAATTCTATATAGCTTTACGAATATGATACGATAATCAGATTTATATATGCACTAATCGACAAATTATTGGAAAATATATAATAAAATCAAATTTTTGCATAGCGGAGTTTAGGAGCTTTCGAGCTTTCGAGCCATATATATCAATCAAAACTAGACATATTTACTTCTAGTATCGTATGCCGATAGTTAAAAATTCTAAGCAGATATGAGAAGGGTTTTGCGGAGCATATCACCTCTGAACCTTACGCTGGGTAAGCATAAATATATTCTCTTATGGTGGCGGTACATTTCCAAATTTTGGAAACGAAGTAAAAAATTAATATTCCTTTTATTTCTTATTGTCGCATTGTTAATATAGAAATATATTAAAGCATCTATTAATTTAAAAAAATTTGCTTTATAATTTTCAATCAATTATCGGTGTTAATGCTGAAAAAGCCAAACCGTAGATGGGAAAATTTGTGGATGGATAGATGGAAAAATTATCGTGACTAAGTGAACACTGAATTTTATGCTGATTTATATATTTGTACATATATATATATTTATATTTATAATATAATGTACAATATACAATATATATGTATGTTAGCAAAATAGTTTGGGCGTTGCAAAATATGTAGTAAAATTAGTATACTTTGATCACCTGGTTAATTGAACGACGCGCCACACTGCGTTTAAAATGCACTAACGTATAATAAGGTCAAGAGAAAGTAAGAGTTTCAGTTGATTTCAATCGAAATTCTATTTATAGCGAGTGATTAAAAAAACGCCGAGTTTTGCTTTGCTAGGAGTTTTCACTAGATTTGTGAACTTTGTTGATAGCAGAATTAAAAGAAATTATTGATTAGAATCTGATTGATATATCAGCTAAATCGTCAGAAATTAACATTTGTTGCATTTATTATATAAAATGTAAACTTTGATTCCATGATCTCATATATATGTTTCAACGACATCCTTTTATAGCATTTAAATCGTGAGACTCTCAAATGCAGAGAGATCGCTTGCATTAATTTATGAACTTTCGATGAGGAAATAATTATGAAATTCTGTCGTTGCTTTTTGGCCTTTAGTATATTGTGTGCAAAGTTCAACTAATTTTGATACTTACCATCTGTTAACACCCAGAAGGAAGCTTCAGATATCAGGTAAAGTATATATATCCTTGATTAGTATTAAATTTAGGACCGATTTAAGCAAGTATGTCTGTGTAATGTCTGTGGTAAACGTTCTCCGGGCCGCAAAAATTAGGGTATCGTCTTCAAATTTGGCAGAAACATTGAAAGTTCTTGCATATGCGTTGGTGTTGATAATCGGCTACATTGGTCAAAGGATACGCCTACAGTATAATCTAAGCTGAAAACACCTCTGCTTTCTCGTTCTTTTGCCAACTACTCGTAGACTATGCACTACAAATTTCCTCGGTATTCCATAAAAATGGAATAGATCTGCCACGCCTGCCCACCATTATAGAGTATCGAAATTTAGTTTTTTGCGACCTTTTATTTAAGTTAAATGTCGTGAGTATAAAAAATTTGTCACAACCTTAGCTCAGAAGTGGTCGGGGATTTGCTTCCAAGAAAATGGCAAAATAAATCGATTGCAACGTATGCTTAATTAAGACATTGAGAATAGCTGAAACCTCGGTTGAAAGCTGAAAAAGTTTCTTTCGTTTTTATTCAGATTTATACAGCGATGTACTGCTATGTACAATAATAATTGCGCTTGCAATGCTTGTAATTAGGCAACGTAGGATTAAGATATTTTAATTTTTATATCATTCAGAACGTAAATCCTACATTCTCTCATTTTGAAATTGTGAATTGGCTTAAGCACGCTTATTGTGACTTCGTTCGTCAATCTGTTTAAAAAGATTAAAAAATTAATGAGAAAAATTGAGAAAAGAGGCTGCAGTCAAAAAATCGGCGTGATCCTTCTATCGCTGAAAAACTCGGCCTAACGAACCAACGAAGAAATCAGTGCAAAAATTATCTGATCCTAAAAAATGTGCAGTTTACTCGGTGATAAGCGATTGCGCAATTGGAAAATTGTTGGTCAAATTATGTTCTGGAAATATGACGTTAAAAGACGAACCGACTTTTTAACATTTTGCTGACTTTCACGATAACCTTTTACAAATGATATTGGGGCAAAGTCCACGTCAATCAACATGCCTAGGTAGAGAATATATACACTTCATGGGGTCTCTGAAGTTTTTTTCTTGAGACTATAAACCCTTTGGACGATATGGCGCATTTTCTACATCAACCTGTGCGCCTCGTTCTGGCAGATATGAAGATAATGTTTTCATTTTTCGTCCACGATAGTGTCAACAATAAACATCTACAAAGCCTTACAGAAATGGGTAGAATTTCAGAATTTTACGCTCATCGAAAATTTGTATACTTTGTAGGGTCGCTGAAGCTTCCTTCTAGATGAAATTGACAAAATAAATATACTCCACTATTTCGGTGGTGGATATTAAATAAGGAAGTTGTTTAGGATTTGACCTAATATGTTACTTTACTTGCATAAACAGAAAAATTAGTTTAGCAACGTAGCCCGTTGAATTTTCATTTACGGTTTCGGAATTTCGTATAGAAGAACAAATTTAGATTCGAATATTTTCTTAATACTCTCGTAAGATCAATCGAATTTTGGGTGTGATAGTAATTAGCAATAGTAGATGGTCTGGGTTGTTTTTCTAAATAGTGCTCTCAAAATATAAACATTTTTTACAATTATATGTGTGGTGTTGTTAAAATGTATGCAAATTATATATTATGTTATGATAAGAGATATGTGACGACCAATGTAAGCGATACGATCTATTAACATCACACGTGCATGGCATGGTGCGATATCTTTTATATAAATTAGTGATGGGTATTAAAAAATTCAAACTAAAATGAATACGTGTTTTCCTATCACTTGAAAGTACTTTCCACTCTCTTAATCGCTAGTGCCTACCCGTTTTACCGTATTTCCAAAAATTATCTGTTGAGCTTAAAAAATGCTGTAATGCTTTTTTAATAATCTTTACTGCATTTAAATAAATTCATGTCTGAATCATTTTTAACTGAAATTAAAAAAAAAAGAAAACCAAAAAGCAATTAAAATTTAAAGATAATGAAGAAAGCTGAAGATTTTTTATCTTCGTTTTGACCAAGAAATTATTAACGCACACTCTCATAAACATACGTAGAGTGAATGCATTAATGTTAAGTGTGTAGGGACATCAAAATATCTGTGAATTGTTGTAGTTTGACAACAACAGCAATCGAGCAACATATGAAAGAACAAAATGTCTTTGTGTTATCATTTCAGCGTAAATCATCGGTTGAATATTAAAATAAAATACAATTAAAAACGAATAAGAAAACTCACGATTTAAAACGAATCTTGGATACCAAACATCTGGAAGCACCTTTAGCTAAGATTTAATACACAAGCTCAAGACAATCAGAACTATTTATGGCAATAACGATAAAATAATTTGGTGAGCGAATTAATAGAACAAATTTTAAAGCGATAGCAGCAGGTTTTGCTCACTGGTATCATTATTCGCTTTGTGACGCCGAAAATCTTGAAAAATATATATTTGCAAAATAAGATCCGGAATTGAGTCTGTCATGTCAGGCCGTCCGCTAGTGATCCGTTTGAAAAAAATTTTCAAAAATTAACATGTTTGATTTGGATGTTAATATCTTTTAAGCTGCAGGAGCCATGGATCCAAATCTTGTCTGTTATAGATTCTGCAAAGTAGTCTTGAGATCTTTGCACAAGAATCTAATATTTTTTGTAATAATTATATACCTCTGTTTTGTGTGTGTTCCTAAAATTGTTTTTTTTTCGTTTGTAGTACGAACAAAACCATAGAAGAATGGAATGTATTTTAAAAGAGACGCTACACTACATATCATCATCATATCATCATCTTCAAGGTTTCAGAATTGTGCTTGTTTTACTTCATATTCATGAGTTACCACCACAGCTGATAATAATCATTTGAAAATTTAAAACTTGTGCAACATTGACTTTCATTTCAAAGAGTTATAACATTCACACACAATATTTGTGGAGTTTAGCGATGACGATGTGGATGATGTTGATCATTGATCTTGTTTTGTGCTTGTTGAAGTCAGTTGAACTTATTTGGCTTTTTGTGTCCACTACGTACAATAAAATATACCAAAAAAAAAAAAAAAAACTCAACTCTCGCGTGTCTTTATTTAAATATTGTGTGTATGTGTATATTAATCTTTACCTCTACCCCTTCTTCTCACTCTCCTCACGTCTTTTTCAGATTGTGGTTTTTGTTAATTAAGTTTCCGTTCATAGTATATAAAAGATCAGAACAAATGATTGGTTTCACAATATTTGTTTGTCAGTTTTTGCTTTTTTTTTTCTTGAGCTTTTATCAATCTTTTCGGTTTTGTTGAAACTTATCTTCAAGTAATGGTACAGTTCATGAAGTCTTATTATCAGTTCTCAGTAATCAGTCGAATTTAATTGACCGAAATTTAAAAAAACCAAAAATAAGAAAAAAAGGGAAAAGCAAGAAAGTTTTATATGCCTTAAGGTGAATTTTGGCTATACATCACCTAGTCCTAAAACATTTTCAAGGTTAACTGAATGTCGCGACATAAATAGATGAGTTACGTCTCTATATATACAAAATTATTGTACATCAAATGTGATCATAATAGTCTTCACCTATATTTAATTGCATAGTTTCACTTGTCTTCCCTTACATTTGTAAACAGAAATTCATAATATTTGAATTAATATGTTCTAAATGTTAGTGAAAGTTACTTACGTAAATCTGCTATGCTTATTTATGTTAGTATTTGGGTCATCCAAGCATAAAAAATCTTCAGTCTATTTAATAAAGGAAAGCAAGAGCGTGGAACTATTTATTGAAAGTCGTTGACAGCAATAACTAGAATTAACAAAGAAATGATGATTGTCTATGGCAACGCAGTAGGAAATTATTACACGTTGGATGTGGTGTGTGTGTTCATGTTTCGAATGCAATCTTGGTGTAATGTTATTCCAAAGTTTGTAAAACTGTTTAAATATTCAAACCTTTTCTTATATAGTCACCTAAAATTTCATTGACTTCGATTGGCTGTTAATTATTACAGCATTTTGAAAATGTTAGAATCTCAGAATGTTATGAGACAAACCCGAAAATATACTATTGAGAGAATTTAGTTTTCATTTCATATAGAAAAAGGAATGAGTTGAAAATCGTTACAGCTTTTCTGTCAACTTCTAATTTGATTATTATTGCTTAGATGAATTAAAGGTGTAATAATATAATCAATTAGGTTCAGTTCGTTTGTAGAACGTAATATGCCCACGAAATGTCAGCATGGCAGCACTTTTTTTAAATCGAAATTTCGGGCATTTCCGAACGTCCGATTGATTTTAAAAACCCTTTAGCTATGTTAACAGCACAATTTGTAGAAAACAATTTTTTTACTTACACTTACAGGTACGATGATGACAACGGAATATGCAAAAAAATTGTGAAAAAATTCAAAATGTCCGAATGTCCGATCATATCGAAATTTTGCACGCAATTTTATCTGAACGCAATATTTAAAAAACAATTTTGAAAAAATTCAAAATGGTGGCCGTTGCAAGGAAAATTTTTCATATAAAAATGTTTATGACTTATGGCGACATGTGTGGAGTCTTTGCAAAAGTATAAACAATGATATACTAAACAAATTATTGGTGGGGAACAAGTTTTGTTCCGGTCACTTTCAGGTGACAGTAGATAAACGTATAAGAAAAAAAATCTGTACTGAAAAGTCAAAACAAAGAACCGGCTTAGACGACTGCTTTCGTCAAACTTTGCATTCGTAAAAGAAATTTGGTGTCAATTTATTACAATTGTAAATCTACAAGAACAACAACATTTTAACAAATATACAAAAGTGTGAGAAAAAGGAAAAAGTATTCTTAAAGTGCTCTCGAATGGAGACAAAAAGCAATCCATCTTGGATCTTAAACACATATAGCCGGCCAAGCATATGTTGTGTCAAGAGTGGAGTAAAATCGTTAAACGATTTACAGAAAGAAAAAAGTATCCACAAAAATTAATAGAATAAGCGTTTTGGAAAGTAAGTAATTTGGTTGTACGCGTAATAGACGAAAAGGTCAAAAATAATAAACTATATTAAACAGATTTTTTAAAATAAGCTTTTGAAAGGAAACTTTTTTAAAAAAGCGATATATGTTTTGAAAAATCGCTAGAGATTTTTTCTTACTACATTCGCCAACATATGGTACTCTATGTCAATATTCTTCATTCCTGTTTCTGTAGAGTCAAATAGAAATCGTATTAAATTTAAAATTTGATATAAATTTCACTTATTATTATTATTGCAGCAACATAGCTCTAAGAGTTCCTTTTCAATGTTGTACGTCTTTTGACTTGTTTGTTGGTTAGGTAGCCGCCACAATCAATTCATTTAGTTATTCTCCTCTATATATGCATTATCTGTACAATTCATCCAAAGACAGAAAGTCTATATGAGCTTGTTGTTGTTCGTATTGATTCATCAATTGATTTGAAAATTTATGACACAAATACTAGATAATTACTCCTTGAAAGAGAGAAAACGCACAACTAGGAGAAACAAAGATATATAGATAGAGATGGAACAGCAGCATTTAAGACAAGACTATAAACTCAAGTGCAGATATTAACGATTACTTCAAATGTTAAGCAAACAAAGCAAATCAAATGGAAACACGTACACACTGCGTACACGAAGATATTCAAAGCAAAAGTTCTCTCTCTAAGGATGACATATTTACGTATACGTATAAATATACTAATGTCTAAAATATAATGATGCTGTTTGTCATGTAATAAGAATTCGATAACGTTTAGACTGTTTAGATTGTTAAATTATTTATGTATGGATTTCATTTGAAATTAGCAACAACGAAAACTCTAGGAGACTTCTCTATTGCTTACTGTGTATAATTATTTCATTCGTGTTTTGCCTTTTTCTGCTGATATCAGCATCAAAAATTTATAACAAATATCCGAAATAATGTGAGCTTTTTTTTCTTTTTTGTGACACTATCATTGGCAGCTTATCTAACATCTTAATGACATATGCAAGTTATACTTGGGAAAATAAGTTTCTGACTTCAGTATAATTTAATGTTGACTATAATATATATATGTATTAATATATATATATATATATATATTTGTGTGTGGTACATAAAAATCCGATGTTCACCACACACTTGCTTAGTTAATGGATGTGTGAACTCCATCTGCTATCGTCGTTTAATATGATTAAAATACAAAATTTATGAAATTCTTAATTAAGTGAAGTAGAAGATAAGCACAGAAAATATATATTTGAATTTGAAATCAATGTATGTGTACTTACAAATCTATATGAATAAGTAAATAAAACACTGATAAGATTTATGATTTATCATCGTTTAATTAAGAGAATTCTATGCTATATGTTTTTTTGATAATATTAAGATTTTCGATTTGAAGCGAAAAATAGTCTTGTGGCCAATAACATGAAGACTATTTTTAATTCAATATTCAATTCAGATATGTGCAAACAAAAATTAGCAAATGATACATTTTTCAGCAACCTGCTTAACTCAAAAACCGTGTCATGATAAACGAAACGAGCGGCTATTTGAAATATATATATATATGTATTGATCGCCATTCATAACTTCTGACAAGGTACTAGGGTTTTCTATGCCTGCTTTTGGATTGCTATTGAAAACGATTATTGCTTAGACTAACTAACGTTCACGACAGGGTTCACGTTGAAAGAAGGAACATGTATGCCCAACTGATGTTGATAGATTTTTCGTGAACGGCGATGTAAATCATCACTTCTTTCCTCTTCCTACTTTAAGAACTATCCGGGTAATTTCCGTTTCAATCTCACTAAACAATTAAAATAATTTTTCTAGTTTCCAATTTTTCTGTACTTTTGCGTAAAATGCAAATAGAGTATAGATCGTGATTCATCTCCAATACATTAGGAGATATTAATGTAAAACTATATACAAATGTTCCACAGGACAAATTGTAAAAATGCGCCCGATTGGCTAACTCACACGTCCAAAGGATGTCGCTTATACTTGCATAAATACGATGGTGTTCAGAAAGAAAGAAGTGTGGGAACAATGGTAGGGTGTGGGGATGCGTATGCACGATCACTAAGTACATCAAGTAGTACCTATATCCGAGCGTGTCTACATATATGCAAATTTTCTTACTTCATATAGTATAGGTTACAATACTTTTCTGACAGAGATATATGTATATATAATATATATACGGTTTGGATTTCAGGATAACCAGAAATGTAGATGCATTATACGGTCTCCAAAACCTACTGGTTGCAAATGAAATGACAATGTTAGGATTACACAATTTGACTTGACATCCTACTTAGATTTAAAACGAAAAGAAAAAAAAAAACGAAAGTGGCCATGAAAGTTCGATAAAAATTATCTTCTGAAAGATTTCGAAATATTCGGAAATAATAGCGCTCAAGAAATTTTCTACTAATGGTTTCGTATCTTACGTATCATGCACTTACATGCACGTACACACATATGCAAATGAACGTACTCCTTATAAACATACCTACAACTTACAACTTGTCAGGGTTGAAATGATTTTGTTAAACATTTTAAAACATTTTGTTATTGTGCTGTTGTTTGTTGTGATGAACAGTGAACACAACCGAGTGCAACGCATTTACAATATTTATGGCTGTGATGGAAAAAAGTGGCGCTTGTTGTGGTCATGTAAATTATTTCACATTACCCACACTATAAAATAATCTGTAAAGTACTTGTGGACCTAAACAAAAACAATTTCAGTAACAGCAGCAACAGCACCAGCGAAGAGTCTACATCTACTGCTTTGATAATATTGCATACCAAGCATCTTCATTGTCTCTGTCCGTCCGTCCGTTCGTCTTAGTGACTGCCTTATTTTCCAGGTATACCTCTGTAGTTGGAGTTGAGTAGTCTTGATAAGGAACTGAAAGTGACTGAGAGAACAGTATCATATACACACACGCACACGTACACAGGCAAAGAAGCACGTACACACACAAGCGCAGAGATACGTTTCATTGCTTATATATTGTATATGGGTGAGTGCATCAATTCATTGCATTGGCGACATTCGATTACTTCGGATGATTTCTGTTTTGGAGTTCATATCTCTGTATCATAATGGAAAACGAGACTGTGAGGCTGGCATTTAGATAAGCGGGTAATTTTTTAAAAAGCCATCATTACTATCAACATTGGTATGTCGTTTGGAGGTTTTTCAAACTTATTGAATACGGATTAAAGATTGTGACTGGGTTTAAGGGGTCGCCGTGGTTGCTGCAATTTTAATGGTTGCAACGCATCTTCTTTATATATGTATGCATGTTATAAAAAAAGCAGAAGTGATTAAAAAGGAATCAGTTTTGCTAAAATTAAAAAGAAAAAAAAAGGGAGAAACAAACAATCTATACACACTTCATGGTTAAGCAAACAAGTAAAGCGATAACACTTGAAGTCAATTTTAGAAGTTATTGAGAAAATGCGAGAAAACGTTATGAAAAACGAAAGAAATCAAAGAAAATCTTCTTCATATATAAGTTGAAATATTTATGAGACTTTCGTTTAATGTGAATTCAGTTTTTAAGACTTTCTCATCAAATTCTTATCTTAAAGAAAATTATGTACAGTTTATAAATATCTATCAAATATTTAATTATTATCTATTTAATGGATGCAAAAAAAAATTATATCATAAAAGCTTACAAATGTAGCAGCAAATCTAATGTGAAAAATGTTTAAACGGTCATTATTTCTGTATAGAGTCTAGTAGTAAACCAATAATAGCCGTGGATACAAGTTGAGGTAGTTGACTCGCGCCAAGCAATTGTATATTTGTGTATATATATATGAGTTCATATGGCTGATTTGTGGGTTCAAATAAATCTTTTGTTTTTTATTAATAATATTAGTTATTGCTTGCATTTTACATACAGCGTTTCTCTGAATACTATTTATCGACTGTACAATAATTGATATACAACTTGGCAGTCACTTTATTGTTTTTAATTTAGCATTTTCCACTTATTATTAGTTCTCCCTATAGGATTTGCCCTAAAAATATCCTAAATTCTCTTCGTAAAATTTTTTATTAGTTACAATCAAACAATTATTTCAATTCACATGAAATAACTCGACAAACTCGCCGCAACTAAATTTAGTTCAGCCCTAACCTTCTCGACTGTTTGCTGCTTACTGCATATTTCACAAATTAAAATCCTTTTCTATGTATAGGTGACAAAATATTATAGCTTCTTTTAGCCTCTTTTAAAACCGCTTGCTATACATTATTTACTTATAAATTTCCTTAAATTCAAGCCTTCAGTTTTCCCGCGTGCGCATTGCTACTCGGTTTGTAATTTCTATGCAGGTCACGTTTCTTCAGATTCAGATCAATCATAATTCTTTAAACAACGCCGTACTTAATGGGTAATAGTATTTAGGGTTTAACTGATTCTTTAAATACCATGCATGAAATTTGTTGGGGTTTTTTGAGTGAAGCCATTACTTGGCATTGCACAACTATTTAACGCGGTTTACGAGCAGGTCGTATTTCTAGCGCTTTCACTACTCAACTAGTTGATCATATTTCAAAGTCCAAATGAAGCTTCAAAATAAAAAAAAAAATATTTGGATTATTTATCTTTAAGTGATTTCATAAGAGATTTTTCGAAAAGAAACATAATTTTTAAATAAAATCGTTTCTTTTTTGTTTTTTAATCATTATTATGGAAAAACGCAAATATATCACTACATTTTAAATGATATTTCAAATTTTTTTTCGGTATTTTTCTACATGCAAAATGGCGATAGCCAAAAAAAGCTGCTAAAAAAAATATCTTTTCTTCGATAATTGGTGAGCTGCCATTAGTACACTGAAAGCAACTAAGCTTCTCTAAGTAAAAATTTCCAGTGTTTTACTTATTGCTCATAAATTGTGAAATACCGAAGGGTAAAATTTTCAAAATTTATTTTCTAGACGAACCTACTAATTCCGTTCAAAAACGGGAAATTTTGATTTTTTCACTTTTTTGACGTTGTCTACTTATTACTCATAAAGTAAAGAAGATAGAAAAAAGTTAGTGATGGGTTTACGAGATATATATAATATATATATATATAACTTTCTTACTTGCTAATTTTATATTTTTATATGGATTTAAAATTAGCAATTTGTCGATTTGACACAAAAAAAACTTAAATTAACACTATTTTCCAGATTATTTTATTATATTGAAAAGGGCGCGTAGATTCATATCCATATCAGGCACGCGTTGCCTGAAAAGTAGGGATAAAGATGGCTCAGATAGCTTTGCTTTGCGATTTACGCGTAAAGCTAGTTAGAACACCAAAAATTTATTCTCGTGAAAATTGGTGGAGAAGCTTTTATAAATCACGAAATGTTTTGACTAATTCTTTTAACAATTTTTTAGTTGTGAAATTTACTGGTTGCGTTATTATATAAAAAGTTAAAGTTACTTGGCCTCTAATATAAAAAAAGTGTCATGCAATGTTATGTATATTTAATCAAAATCAAGTCTATGCAATTAATAAATTAGAGGCAAAAGAGGCCGAAGAACGAAAATCGGGCAAAAAGTTTCTCACCAATTCTGTTAATATACTTTGTAGCGAAGATCGCAAGGCCTATACAACAAAATAAACTCCATGTCACTACTAACTAAATAAACTCCATGTAACTAACTAACCAAATAGAACGTTTTAAATAAAACAATTAAACTGCCAACTCATTGCGGAATATCCTATTTTATGAAATGTATGGTTTGGTTCCCGACTGATGTAATCATTTGTGGCTAAATGTTTAGTTGTATATTACAACTTTGTTGTATTAATTGTGGCAATAGATTACGTATATCGTATGTCTTCTCATTTGCTTTATATAATAGTTCTGAACAAGAATATTTACGGTTAGGTAGCATGTTATTCTCAAAATGCAGCAAAATATATAATTAATGTATTAAAACAATTCAATCTAAGCATACGATAATTAACTTTCTCGGTCCATTTTAGGGTTTTAAATGTTGCATAAAAAGAAAACTTTTATGGTCTTACAATGTTGCATGTCTTTCACCTTTTGCTCATTCATTTCTCAGTTCAATCCATTCCATTCCAATTGTGTAATTAATTTAATAATTAATAAAAACGCACCCCATTCATTTTCATTCACTTTCAAAAATACAAGTGTTCAGACCGAATGAAATGAAAGCTGGTTGCATGATTTATACTAAATACGATGGGCTTTAACATAATGTTATGGATACAGTTGCAGCTGCTGTTTCGTTACGTTTAATGTTTAATGTTTGTACTAAAATGTCCAAGCTGGACCAACTTTCAACTCATTCTAAACGAAATGTATTAATGATGACGATGACGATGACGATGACGATGACGACAACGAACGATGGTCATGGTAGTTGTTTGAGATTTTCAATGCTTGCTTCTTGTCATGTTGTTGTATATGCAAGCATGCATGTGATGCTGTCTGTTGGTAAGTTGTTCGGTTGCCGTTGCGTTATATGTTACTGGGAGAGAAAATTAATGTTAACAACTTGTTCTTATATGTTTAATTTTCTCATCAAAAAGGATCAAGTTTTTGTATAAAAAAGGCATACACACACGTAGCACATATTGCCCATCATGCACCATGTGAGGTGTTGTTATTTCTGTTTTTTTTTCTTTTTTGAATTGCGGCCGTGAGGGATTTAAACGTTGTCTTTAAAGTTTCGATGGTAAGCACACTCGCATATAGCAGCAGTTTAAACAAACGGTGGCATGAAAACATTTTAATTATGTGTTATACACGTTATAAAGCAATTGAGTGCGTGTTCAGATTTTCTTATATTTCTTAAAGTGAACACATTTTCTTTCTTTTTTAATAAGAATATTTAATTAACTTTTTAAGAGCGAATTACTTATTCAGAATTATTTGTGGTTTTTGATAACGCAAATAACAATTTAATTACAATTCTTTTTTTTATTTTTTATTTTTCTTTGCTCTGTTCCTTCAATTAAGTGTTGCGATTAATTCTATACCGTGAATATATATGTACATCATTATCATCCCACCAGAAAGCAAATGAACTACTTTATTCAAACTACTTACTTATCTATCCTAGATGTATTTCTATGTAGAACAGCTGTACTTCAGTTGCTCTGTGTTGTTGTGTTGCTGTATATTGTAAGCGATAGAATGAATATATTGATTCTCGTCTATGTATTATTTCTCAACCAAATGCAAGAAATACGAAACGAGATACATATGAAATGAATTCCACAATTATTTTGTGTCTTCATTTGTGAAGATAAGCATACACCCACCTAATTTTAATCGCCATCTACTTGACATGGATATATTACTGCTTGCGTATCTTTATTTCATATACATTTGTTTCTAGAGATAAAAAATCATTGAAGTGGCTGTCATTTACTTGGTATGCTCCAAGCATCTCTAACTAGATTTTCGAGTAGTCCTAAATAAAAAAAAATTAAATAAAAAATGAAAATACAGTGCTACGGATGCACACGTGTTTTTGTTTTTGTTTTTGAATAAATTTAATTAAACCCAGTAGAGAAGTTGTATCAGGCTTGCGGTACATATTTTAATATTTGCTACTAGTTTTCATCGTATACATAATACATAACAATATCATGTATATTTCAAACCATGTTAATACACAATTTGGTAACATCTTATAGGTATGAAATTCTCTTCTATTTCTAAATAGCTTTTTTGGTAATTGTGCTTAAACCTTCAATAATTTATGATGTATCACCGTCTGGGAAGATATAAAACATATCGGTACGTAAGTGCAGAAAAAGTTCGCCAATATCCCATATACTGCTAGATGATATTTGAATTCATATATTCAGCGCATAGCTGGGTGATGCGGCATGATTTCATTTCTTTATTTATTCTACATATACAGGTTGCAGCTACAGTTTAGATTCAACCGATTTTAACCTTGTAAAACTTCATCATCCGAAATATTCTTTCAATAGATATACAATCATCTATTTGCTACGAATAGTTGACGAAGCTACGAAGGGTTGAAATTTGTTTTTATTAAAATAAATTACATTGAGTTGAAAGGATTTAGCAAATAGATTTGACAAGATCGTCTGATAGTTCATAACCATTAAAAGACAGATAGAGATGAAGTAACTTTTCTTGTAGAGTTGACAAATCTATTGAATCGCTTTGAGATATTTAGGAGATTTCATCTTAAATATTAAAATCTGGAGTAGTATTCCCGGTTGAATTAAGACGATACATGGCGTAATCGGGACAGGAACACTTTTTTTTATAACTTTTTGAAAAATGTAGTTTTTGTATTTTTTTATCAATTTTAAACCAGGATTAAATCTGGCTTAATCTGTGCTATCTACATTAGGCCTGGACCGAGACACAGATGATGAAATTGAAAATTAAGGCATTTATAAAAAGAGTATATCAAGACAACTACAACCATAAGAGATTCATTTAAGTTGATGTGTGTTAGCTTCCTTTTAGATAAAGTGAAATCGGTCTTATTAAAGAGCAACCTTGGCAGCGTAAATCCAGGGTCAAGTGGATTAGGCTTGACAAACTTGCACTGAATTGCAATGATACGCTAAACGGAGGGCGATGAGGATCTTGTTTTAAGGCAAATGGCGAATAATGGCTCATTCAGAGATTAGGTTGGTTTGAAAATATAAGGTTCAAAAACCTATTATTGGTATTCGGGACGTCATTATACTGGAGAAGTTTTAGATCACAAATCTCCTCAAGAAAGTCATTTGACCTATCTAATGAACCGAAGGGGATCAGTAAACCAGTATCATCGTTAAAATGTTTGGAAAGTTAAAGTTAAAACCACTAAGCACTATTATCATTTCTTGGTTTCAAGTATTCACGAATAACAGACGCATGTTCTTTTTTAAGTACTACTATCCGAATCAGAGGCGATATAGGATCAAGTTATAGAAATAGTTCTCAGTCATTTCTGGACATTAGTAGGAAAGCGCTCAGAGCAATGTGCTTCAGGGTTCAGTCAAGTTTCTGTTAACGCAAAAAACGAAAATTCATGACTTAAACAATTACGACAAGGTTGCTACATTTTAGAAATCGTTCCCCTTTTTGATGAGTGATAGAGAAATAAACATTTAGTTTTTGAAGAACTAACTAAGAAATTTGTAGACACACATGTAGCAGAATCACCAGGTCGATTACTCCTGATATGACTGGATATCACATTTTTAGCGCGTGGGTGTATGTTTGTGAATGTGAGCTTTCGTTGTATCCATAAACGAAGTATTTATAAGTATTTGCTAATTGCTCTAGATTGATTCTAAGTTTGTAGCAATGCAAGAGAAAAAGTATGTGAAGCATTTAAAGGACACTTTTAAAAAGGAACAAAGGCTGAACTTTCCTTTGTGTTAACATTCCTTCATGTCTTAACAATTTGATTTACATTTATACCTGCTTGTAACTTGTTTATAGTTCAGCCTCCTTATTGATTTTGCAAGGATGACGATACACAAGTTTTATTGCTATCTTTGTAATACATAGGAATGTTTTCCTTTCGTCGACTTTTACCAGAAAAACTATGATTTGGAACATATCTTCTTATTTCAGGAAGACCCAGAATAGTGGAAGATATGTACGTGTGCTGTTTGCAATTAACGAAAAAATCAATACAATCTAAACAGCAAAGCTTTGATTCTGAATATAATTTACAGTCTGTAGAAGATATCAATCCAAAATCCAAATATTTTGCAAAAGTTTATTGCGCTAACGCTCTCAATTAGTAAAAAAACCACACCCATTATTAGCAAAAAAAATTTCACAATCTCTGGTATTCTTGTTTTTTTTTTATTGTTATAGAATGGAAGGAAAGGTAACAAATTAATAATATTAGCGGGAATTGTTATACAGAGTAAAGACTAAATAATTGATGAACCGATTCCACGTAGGTCGTATAACCAATTTTTTTTTCTGGCTCAACTAAACTTGGACCTCTTCGTGTCAATTTTTATTTCTTTAGCTTTACATTTTTACACTTACGAAGGAAAGGGAAGATGAGAAAATGATGCTTACAATAGTTACAGATTCGTTGTTCGAAACTAGCGACGATATGTCGAACTCTAATTCCGGCTTACTGCTATGGTCCTCTTCCAAAAGATTAAATAGGAGCGGCATTTATGTCCCATGACTCGTTTGATGTCTTTCACTGTTGAAGTTTAAATATCACTTCGCCTCTTTTTTCACTACTGTTTAGCAATTGTCTTGATTTAATTTTTTTTCTCATTAATTTTATTTTCCACTTAGATTCCATGTGTGCATGATCGATTTTATATCATATTTTTTCTTTTTCTGCAATGAAAATTTTTTTTCTATTTTATAGGAGTTTCAATATATCGTCAATTTAAATTTTTGTTTTCCATATTAATTTTTTTTCCTTGACTAAACAATTTCACACCGCACTTACTTGCTCTTAATGATCTATACCACGAGTTTTGCTTTATATCCATAAGCCCTTTAAATTTCGTTGCTTCTTGCGGTTGCATATGTGTGTCATCGCTGTACATTAATTTTTTACCACGGTATCATCTACCAAAGACTCAATCAAAGGAGAGGAGAGATAGTAACTTTAATTAGGATCATATAACAGAATCTCTAAGTTTTCAATAGAGTACGGGAAATATTCCGATATAAGCAGAGAGAGTTGTAAAAATTGAGAGATAAATTGACGTTTGTTTGTTTTGTATAAACGAATAAAAATCATGCAAATTGAAATGAGAAAAAAATTTACAAAATTTGCAAATTTCTATTTTCTTGAATAAATTTCTTGTCTTTTATACATAAACATACTTTATTCTCTAATTCTCTAATTCACATACACATTATTGCATAGATTTACTAATCCATATGTGTCTTGTTTAGGATTTTATTTAATTTTGTCTATTTGTTGCAATAACATATTTGTTTTGTTTATACAAAACATTTTCTAGGTGAGAGTAACTTAAAAGTGACAACGTAGGATGACTTTCAACAAATTTGTGTTAGTATTAAGTATAAACCACATTTGAAGTTCTAATTGATAAAAAAAAGATTGCTGTGAAAAGGAAACATAAAGACCTAAACGTATTGTCCTTTGCCCAGCAAACGGCTGAGTTATGATATATTAGAAATTGAATTATTTCTATACCTGCCATTCTTTTAATGAAGTCTGTTAGTTTGAATAGTTATTTTTTACTAATTTAGATATCTTTTTGAATGAATTGTCAATGGAAGATATAATAATAAAATATAAATTAATTTCATCCTCCACCGATGCATCATCTCGAAATTAATATCCCGTAGGCGTCACCTGAAAAATATAGATATCTATCGATATCGATTTCTGTGAAGGGGCGGCGAGAAAGCCCCTGCGAGGCCGTCTGGAAAATCGGACACCAGATATGCGACGAGCACTTCATAACTCCAGATACAGTGTGGTGATCCGCACCAAAGAAGGTAGCAGGATTCATAAAAATCCTATCACTGGGGGGCTATAAGCAACGTCGAGTATAATAGATCTTTTAAGCCGCGATACGGATTGCTCAAAGTTATGATAATAATAGTAGTAATAATTTGACACAGTAAATGGCTTTACCATATTATTTGATAATAATATAAAGGAAATCTATCTAACTATAAATAAATAACATATGATTTGAGAAATAAGAATAAAGAAATCAACATAAATATAATCAACTAACACATGAAAAGTAACAATAAAAAAGTTTGTGTGACAATAATAGAGATTTTTTATTGAAAAACTTGTTTTGCTGATACTCATAGTTTATTTAAATATTATGACTCCATCAGAGAATAATACTCCCTTTCATTAATTATTCTATAATTTTTAAATTACTCTTTATAATAATAAAACAGTTTGAATAATTAATAACAAATAAAAAATAATAAACTAATTTGGAAAATAACATTTCGATTCATTATTAATTCGTCTTTATTACTTGTTTTTTTTTTTTTTTGGAAAGTCACATATCGTATAAATCCTCATTCTATAATATAATATAAAAAGGAGTTAAACTAATACAATTATATTTATTCTTCTTCTACTTTTTTCGCTTGTTTTGATATGATTTGATAAGAGATAAGAGACTCGTAAAAAGTTGAACAGCATGACTGTGTTTCTTAACGTTGCTTCACAGTTATTCAACCCGTATTAGCAGGCCTGAAAAAAAACGCGGCCTGATTTTGTTTACTTCCCAGCATGTTTTCATTTGACTTCCGTGGGGAAAAGGTACAGAATTTTCATGAACTTTTTTTAAGGTAACAAAAAAAAAAGTTTGCAAATTATATAAAATATGCATTACAAACGACACATACCTGACGAATACATCAAGCCATCGTTTCTTCGTTTTATATTACTATTTAATGAGCACATAAAATTCGGCACAAACCGAATGCATTTCTTGTTTAAATTCATATTCCACTCGAAGAAGATAATATTTATAAAACTTTTTAATTTTTTTTACAATTTGTTTATTCTATTTCTTTTAGGTTAGTCTACGACTGAATGATAATAGTAAGTACCTGCTGTAAATATTCTTAATTTTTGTGTAAACATACATGTTATAATTTTCAAAAAATTTGCTAGTTTTGCAATTCTTATGGTAATTTGGAATTTTTTACATAAACACTGCACTTGGAATTTTTGTTAAACACTTTTCTGAACTTTCTCTAATTAATTCATTAAAATTTTCTTAAATTGTTCCACATATTTTCTGGTTAGTTCGTTCGACTACACTTTGATCTAACATTTTCGAATTTTAAAATTTCAAAATCAAACAATCGTTTGCTCAATTCATATGACCATTCTTAACTCAGTAGCCACATGCTCGGATGGCTACCTGAAACTCTCTGGGCGCAATATTCGGGCTAGTCATTATCTTTTTCCAACTACAGGAAACGGAAAGTTTAGCGTATTCGAGTTTTGTTACAAGATTTTTAGAAACACTCGTATTATGAGAAATAATCACTTCCAGTTCAAGACTATTTAATCATCATTTTCTTGTTTTTATGGTTTACCGCGGTTGTTTCTCTCTCATTATATTGGAAAATTTCCCAGACTCTATTGGAGGCTTAGCGATACTATTACATGATGCTAATGAAACCGACTATCATGAATTACATTTTAAAATGCTATTATCAATTTTTAAAACCGACACAATTTACATGATGGCTCCCCTGCTGTTGCTTGCTTTTGAGAATTGGCACAGGAGTTGTTAATATGATGAAAGTGCAGATTGCAGCAGTTGGAGCTTTGCGCACACTTTATAAGGAATCGCTGCGATTATTCGTAGCAGCATTTATTTACTGAATTCCAATTAATTTAATGAATTAGGAAAGTTTGATTTATTTTTTTTTTATAAAATTTTTTTTATTTTAACACGAGGAAAAAATTGCCAGTCGACGAAATTTTAAGATATGATGCAAAGGTTTTCATATCTGTCTTTAGTATTTTCGTTTTGACGGTTATTTTTATACTATTGTGCGCCGATAGTGATTGGGTTTTCGGCAGCTTGGTGCTTCGTAGAGTGGTTTGTGTGTGTAATACTCTGCAGAATGGCGCAACCATCTTTTCCTTTACATTCCAGTTTTCTTGCCACATCCATGTTGAATTTTTTATTGTTAACAAGGAGGAACTGTCCACCAAACACCGTTATAATATTTGGGCGTTGTATCCGGACATCCCTTCTAATCTGCGCTAGTTTTTTTTTTAGTTTTTCTGCGTAGGAAGCATCTTTCTGGATAATTCGTTTTTTTGTCTTAACTTTGCGTGTGCTTTTATTATCTGCACTACATCTCATTTGGCTTTTAACGCTATGCACACAATTTTCTTGTCTGTATTCTTAGTGCGAGGTACATTAACAACAGCATTATTATGTTTTCTTTCACGCATTGTTCATGTCGAGCATACCATTAGTTTTTCCTAGATTTTCACAGCGTGCTTATGCCACATTTAATTTTATTTCGAGTTCATTTTTTCTTTACAGCAAACTAATTTTGTTCGATACTTCCGTTATGTTCTTCTTGGGTAGCTAATGATTTCTCGAATAGAGCCTTAAAAACTTTTACCGTCAACTGTCCAATATGGTGCTCTTTTAACTCAGGTAGTGTAACATTTGAACATGTCATCACCAGCGGCCGCAGGGCTTTTACTACGTTTCAATTTCTTTGCTTTTCCTTCATTACCCATTGTTTTCGCTTCATTTAAAGCACGTATGTTAAGATGATACTACAAAAAATGAAGCTCGACCCTTTCTATTTAAAAAAGAAAAAAAAAATTTCATTCTTAACACATAGAAATTAAGTAAATAAATAAATGCAAGTAATTGCTTTTCAATTTAAGCACATTTTCCCTTAAGAGTGGCTGAATTTATTTTTGGCGTTGCAGCGATTTCTTGCCTACTTGTTGATTCATTAACAGACTAGCAATATGTGCTGTTGTCCACTGATTGACATCTTAGCTATTTCGACTTCTCCTTGAACTTCTGATTACAGCTTTCGACAAATTTTATAATTTTCTTTTTTTTGATGAATATAATTCCCTTATTCAGTAAAAAATACAAACCAGATCGTTACAAAACCACTTTATATAAATATTTATATATATAATATAATATATATTATTACTATTAAAAATTTAATATGTAACTAATTTACACACTAATTTGTTTACAATTTTGTTCTAAACAACGTATTAATTAATGTTTGTAAATTTAATTAATAAAAACCTTGTGAAATAAAATTTCAATTTTTTTATTAAAATTAACAGTATTCCGACCATAGCTGTAGAATCGGAGTACAAGCCATTAGATGACTTACAAAATTCAAAACGAAAATTGTACTAAACGACATCCTGTCGGAGACGTAGAAGCCATTAAAGCAATTGTAATTGCACGCGTTGCAGATTGAAGATAAATTGAAAATTTCATCAGAATTGAAACCTCAACCCATACATCAATTTATTTACAATCTTGTTCCATACAGTGTTTCTTAGCCTTACCGCACAACCGGCTACTTCAATTTAATCCGATTTGTTCGATACTTTTAATTGCACATTCACAATAAGTTTTTCGAGTTAGTTATTAGAATCTGTAGATTCTGCGAATCAGTTTCAAGCGATTTAAAAAAATAAAGTAACTCGATGTCCGTTAGATTCTTTTAGTTGTATAATGTGGGATAAGGTAAGCGAGTTCATGCAAAAAAAAAGATAATTATTTTGCGAAAACTGGTACGATTCTTCTAATTTGTTTTAACTGTTTTAAGATTTATGGTTTCACATGTAAAAACTTTAAAAAATGGCCCTATTTTTAGTGAAATCAAAAAGATCTAACGTTATCGTAAGTAAGTTTTATTAAATTATTCAAGTAGTTGTGCAAGTACAAATACGATTACAAAGAGTATGTCATTATTGATGTAAGTGTATGGAGCTGCTTAGGTGTGTAATAAACAAGACGAACAATTTCATTGTAAGCTGTCAAATATATTTATAACATTTAAATTTTTGACGCCAATTGGCAATAAAGTCAAATAGAGACGTCAACACAAAGCGTGAGTAAGATTTATTAAAACTATCAGCAAATAAAAATTTATAAAAAGCAATAACAATATTATAAAATTTACGAGAAATAACGTTTTAAAAAAAAAGACTTATATAAGAGAAAAATGTAAACAAACTAACATGACGGCTACCACACGACAGAGACAGAGTCTTTAAGAAGGGGAAATTTCCTTTTCTTCATTGGTAAAAAGCTGATTGACTTCCATGAAATTGTATAACAGTCTTGAGAAGGCTTTACTCTCTGTTTGATGCTAAGAACAATTTGTTCGGTGAATGTATAGTTAATGGAAAAAATGCTGAATAAATTTACACGAAACTCAAGTTGACGATTTGCAGTATTAGAAGTTTGAAAACAAGAAACAACAAATTAATCGAACTGCCAAACACTTAGCGACTGCTTTGAACAAACCAATACACAGACTTGCATGCTATAGTCTTCTATAGTCTCATTTGAGTTTTTAACAAGTTTAAAGATATTTTGAACAGACTTTGTTTTCGCTTTATAGACGGAATGGAGTTTTTTTTCACTTGGAAATCCCGAAAGAAGTGGCCAATGCAATGACCTTTATGAACTGACACGCTCGGTCTTGTGGTAATAAAGTGTACGGGTAAAAATGTTTAAGCCAAGAAAATTAACACCTTTTGCTTAAAGATTTTGCGTTACAGATTCCTCAACACAAGTACAAAGACAACCGTATCTGGTACCAGGAATCATTCAGCAAACCAAACCAAAATAAAACCAAACCAAACACACATAAGCCACTTAAAATGCTTACATGTGTGTGAAGTTGCATTATTGCGATTGTGCTCTGCTTCGATTTTGCTATAGAATAGAAGAGAAGGTGGCAATGGAGGTGTTTTGGAAGGTGGTAAAGGAGGAGTTTCATTTAGTTGCAATTCTTTCATGTAATTGGCATGTTTTACATTTGAATTTGAATATTGTTACCTATGTCGCTTGCTAACAGATCTATGAGAGACGAATAACTAGCTATTCCTATATATAGTGTCAACATTTGCTATTTAAAATTGTATTGATGCAATATAGGTTGTATATGGGATATGGAGCAAGAGCATGTAAGAACATTTAATTTAACACGAAATAGCTTCTGTGATCTATGCTGCTATTTTATTAAATCTGCTTTTTCTTCGTGTTTAGTATTTTTTAGAATTCGTTTGTAAAAAAATTGAATAAGTGCATCTCTACCTTACAACTGCCAAATGAGTGTGGTTGTAAAAGAATAACGCTGCCACAGATGTCGATCTCATTTTGGGGGGTTTTTATGGTTTTTGTGTCTGCTTTAATAGTGTGCGGGGCGTTTGCATTTAGTATATTGTGATGGTGATGGTAGTGTTGGCATTTTTTTTTTATTGAGATTACTGTGAGGATACCTGTACACTGTTATTAGCTTTAAAAGCAATTGTTTGTTAGCATCTTTAACCCGTCTGCCAACGAGTCAAACAGTCAGCTAACCGACAAACTAGTCAGCCAGTCTGGCCGATTCAGCAGCGTCTCTTGTTTGTGGTTAGTGCGCGATCTTCATCATCTTCCACAGCCATCACCATCACCCTGTTCTTTATTTTTTCTGGTTATAGTGGTTAAGGTGTATCTAGCTACAGCTTTATAGTATATAGTGCGGTGTAGGATGTTGTGTGGTTATTTTCATAAACTCATGTCTGCTGTTATAGCTATGGCTGTTACTGCTGCTGATGATGATGATGATGATGGTGGCGATGAATATGATGATGATGATGCTGCTGCTGATGATGGCGATGTTATAGTAGAGAGTGAGAAAAACTACACCGCTTATCGCATTCACGAAACAATTGCTTATTTTTCCTTTTTCGTTAAACAAGATCTTAACATGATTAAAAACAAAACCAACCACACCAAACACTATATAGCAGCGACTAAGTGTAGCATCATCCAGCATTAACGGCAATAAGCGTGAGTGCGCGCGTTTTATTTTCTCAGGTTTTTTTATTAAACAGATTTTTGTTAGTTCTACGAGAAGAGATATACATGTGGACAAACTTTAGTCTCAAGTGCACATATCCAGATTTTTTTATGGATGTAGCTATATGTGACGGTATACTTTAGCTTTAGATCAATGATTTGTTGAAGAAAAAAGCATTAAACTCCCAACAGACGTTGTTAGGTGGGAATGAAAATCAAAATAATGAACTATAAATTGAAAAGTCTCAAACGCATTCTTAAAGATGCAATTTTAAAATTTTTTCTCAACAATTTTTACCAAGCAAAGTTAATATATATTTACTCGAATCTACTTTAAAAATAACCAAACTTTCTAGAAATATGCGAAATTTTGTATATATATAAAAAGTACATATGTGTGTGTGTTCATAATTTTACTTCTGAAAATTGTGTGACATCGCGCAGAAAAGTCAACTCAAAGTTTGCAAAAAATTTTTGATATAAGCGACATCGCTGAATTGATGATTATACTCTGCGAAACAATAATGTTAAAAAAATTGAACATTTGACGGAGCTAATTTAATATATCGAATAGCTTGCAATTGTTCAATAAATGTGCCATAGGCTGGAAAACCGAAGATTTACTTAAAAACTCCAATAAACTAGAAAAATAATGTTTTCTCTCTTCGCTCGTTCGTCTTCATTAAAGAAATACATAATAGGGGGAATCAATACAAGATTATGTCCTCCAAGGAAAACATATCGCATTATTTTATTGCTGTAGTGACATAGCAAATATTGAAAAAAATACGAGCGAATGGTACCAGGCGACCTATAATTTTTAACGAAAAAAAAGAAAGATTGCAATAGGATGAAATCGGGTGGCTACGTATTTATTAGGATGAAAATTTTAGAGTGGTTGCGTAATAGTTTCCGCCCTTGTTTGGAGGAATTCTATTAGAAACGAGGTGCTAGTTGCCAAAGATAATATGGGAAAGTTAACGAAGAACAATCGCTAGCTTTGGGAGAAAATATAACTGTTTGGTAAGTTTAGATCAATGAAATATTAGCCGCAGGCGACAAAGATAAGTCAAAGTAAAGCAAACGTCCATAAAAAACTTCAAGCCTGAGACACTGATATTACTTTTTAAATGAAGTTGGATGATGTGTATGTATTTATAAAACCACCCTATCTGCTTATCAATTTTGTCAACATCTAACAAGAAATCACTTTTTTTTAATTTTCTTGTATACTAGATAAGGACGACAAAAAACATTCATTCTTGTTGTTTCATATTAGGTTCGGAAATATAAATGTGTGTACAAGTAGTCCTTTAGTCCTTAACCATGCAGTTTATAATTTATAGCAAGTGTTTATCCTCAGGTTGGCTCTCTAATAACAATGAGTGAAAAGGAAGATGAGCGAATAGTTGCTCTTTTTCTTCGCTCTACACCTAACCCACCTCATTCGACGAATTGTTTGTTTGAGCCAGGTCTCTCACAGCTAGTCTAAGTAGAGAAAATCCGTTCCATAATTATTTTCGCCTAAAACAGAATTTCAAGCCTCTTTCAAGAAGAGGGAACTTTCAGCTGTATATTCTTATATTGTGCAATTGTTCTCTTTTATGGAACAGATGATTACTAATGGAAACCCCATTCTTTCATCATAAGTAAGAATAGAAAAAATATAAGGAATGATAGGACATGTAAAATTCAACACAGCGTAGTCACGAAATTATACGGCTGGAGGTGACAGAATAAGTAAGAGCAGTCTCTCTGTTTTTTTTTTTTTTTTGGATTACTCGTTCGGTAGATGTTCTCTGTATGCGTGTAAGCAAGAGTGTCTCAAGGAGAAAGAATGCTGGGATATAACTGTGTGGCCACACGCCAATCATAATTAAAGTACGGTATATTGCGTTGGAAATTGAAACCATGTATGCGGACTTGATAGTCTCATCCTGACCCTGTTCTATTATGGTTATATTATGACACAGCTCGAAAGCTAAAGTCGAAAAGGGGTTGGAGAGATTCTTCAAAAAACGATTTATAAATGGTACTTAGTTAATATAAATATTTCAGGATTATTTAGTATCACTAGAATGGAAAATGTTCTTTTGTTTTATTTGACGACTTTCGTTTCCTCTAGGGCGTGCGGAATTGGTTTTCAACAATCGAATTATCTCACCGCCTTGTTAAAACCTAGTATGTTTTCTTCATGCAGTTTTTTAATTTTTTGAGATTATTGGGATTTGATCGTATTTTTACTGATTATTGCTACCAGTTATGAAGAAAAATGGAGTACCTCCCTAAGGACATCTGTTCAATTTTATAAGCCAATGAATATTTTTTAAATATTTATATTACAACAGAATGCTCTTTTTTTCCCTTTATGATATTTTGCAATTTTAATTTGTGTACTTCTTTTCCAGAGAAATCATCTCCACATTTTTATTATATATATTCGTATCAAAACACAGTTATGACTTAAACAGGTTAGAATAGTTTATTTGATTTGACAAGAACGTTAGCATACCATATAAAATATGTTTTTGTTCGAAATAAAGCCAGAGAATCGATAAATTTAATGAAATCATTTATTGAAAATCGTGATTAGTTCACACCTTAGTGAACAAATTCATAATTTGTTTTATGGTTTTATGATATCAGTAACAATATAAATATTATGTTAAATAATAAATATATAAAATATATATAACCTTAGGTTACAAGAAAACCTGACAAGAAAAACGAGTAATGTAAACTTGATAAACTTTAAAAAAAAATATATGCATGGATGGATGGTTATAACCTTTATTAAAAAATTTTGCTTGATTTACAAAAACAAATTGTGCAGGCAAAGTACAGAAAAGAATACAGAAAGATGGAGAGGGGTGTATGTGAAAATCTGTTCAACAATTCAACACCTTTAAGAAATAAAATTTTTGAAAAATCTGAAACAAACTAATTGGATTTGCAATTATTTTTAAGCGTGAAACTAAATCAAGCAGTACTGTAACAATACGCCAACAGACGGCTGAGGCCAAAAAAAAAAAACACCATTAACTACGGAGATTTTTCTGTTTTCGTTGTTTTTTTTCTAACTTTTTCGCAAAAGCAAAATAGGATTAACTACAACAACAATCATTTAGCATCGTTGTCTTTACCAAATAAAAAGTGTTGCTGTTAGTGCAAAAAGAGAAAGAAAGCCAAACCTGGATTGGATTGAAGCGAAAAGCCTGTAGCTCCTACCGCTAATAAAATATATTTTAAAATGTGTAGACTTCAGCAGGGCCATTTAAATAAGTGTTCATGATGTTTCAGTTTTTACATAATGTTCTACGTTACTGGTAAGCATTTGACTTAAATCGACTACTCCAAGCTTTGGACTCTTAAGCACTCGACTGACGAACAACAATATGGGCGGGCAGATGAATAAATTGGTTCACAATAGGAAAGTACGCATGAAAGCAAACAAGGCTGGCCGGCCGTTTAGTCGATATATTTGAAACGGCTACTTCTTAACGTTGCAAATGCGTTGACAAATTTATAAATCTACCCCATAGTTGTTGGTATAAAAGAAAAACCAAAAAATAAATTTACACGAAAATATTTATCATTCATCACACATTCATACCATTCAATACAAATCACTACAAATAATAAAAAAAACAACAACAAGAAACTGAGACTCTCTCTGCCACGAACAGCGAACCGAAAAAAAAGGTTAAAACCCCAATCAGCTTCATTATCATCAACATCAATAGCAATAACAAACGAATGATTCAAAAGCTTTTTAGCCATGATGTTTGGTTTCATCGAAGACAATACAATACAATTGACTTTCTTAATCCCCTTACATAGGCAATAACAACAGATCTCCCATATTATTAAAAAAGAAAATTCCAACCTCGACTTAAAAAAAAAAGCAATCATCAGAAAAAAACCTTTTTATAGCGCAATTCGCACCTCATAAATCATGAATCGTGTCTAATGTACATTATATACATGATGACGATGATGATTATATTGATGACTTTAAGCTGCACCGTGCTGATGGTGATGCATCAGTAGACTTTAATACAATTGCAAATATTAACTGCAACAGCAGCACTAGTAATGGTAGTGTTAGTCACAATAGAGTGCTGATAGCACAGTGTTTAGTAGTACAATAGTAGTGGTAATAAAAGTAGTAGTAGTAGTAGTAGTAGTAGTTGCTGAACTCCACTCCTTTTTTGTCTTTATATATTTCTCTCATATGAAAACTTGGCAACAATTTTTTTCTTTATATTTTTTATTATTATTCGCAGTTGTGGTAGATATTGAATAAATAGAAAATCATGTTTAGACTCTGTACCTTGTAATATTTGTTTAATTTGCCGTGTTTTCTTTTAAGATTTACGGAAATTGGAGAACTATTTAAAAGTAAAACTACTTCAATGTAAAAAGACACGCTTTGAAATATTAAATTTAAAAAACGAATTTTTTACTTATATTAAAGCGCTTGCCATACCAATTTTGTTTTGTTTTATATAATAATAAATAGGTTAATAAGAGACAACATAAGCTATACACATTCAGTCGAATTAAAGTCGAAAGAGAAAATATGCAAAAAAGACTACCTTAGACTACCTGAAGCAAATAGATTGAAAACGAGCCAGACTGGTGTCATCGGTCTTCCGCTAACAACTCCACGTCACTTTGCTTAATACAATCTAAAGAAAGGAAAGAAAAGAAAGAACTTAAAACAAAATTTAACATTTTTGAAAGAGTTATGAAACGATATGGTTCAAATCTTTCTTACTTAACTTTTTTGCCACACAAAGAATTTATTGCTTCTCACTATTTCTGGCTTAAAATAGATTTTTTTGCTGTATAACGATTACTTTCCATAAGAGATTCGTTATGAGAAACGGCCGAAAAATAAACGAATTTAATCCAAATTTAGCACAATTTCTTAACAAATATTAAAAAGTAAATCTTGTTGCGACAAATAGTGTTATTCTTTGCAAGCATGATAACAAAAAAATTGAAATTCAAACTGAAAAAAGTAAGAACATTATATTGGCCATTACATATTCACCGCAACTTATCCTAACATAATGTTTCATTTATTTTCATTATAGAGAAAAAAAAAAAAAAATTTTTTTTCATCACTTTTCGTGGGAGCTCTAACCTTAATTATCTTTGTCATAAATTATTGAAAATTATACTTTGATGTCGCATAAACACTTAATTTTCGTAAGGAACAGGGTCCAACAATAGACCTATGTATCTAAGTTTTTGATATCGGTACAGCGCAATTTTCATCAGAAAGTATTAATAATGTTTGTCACATAAAGTCATATTTTTTGTATGTTGGAATATGATTTTTTTGGGAGATTTTGAAAATTGTAATTGTCTTTTACAAGACTTTCTCAAAATATCTCAAAACTTACTACTTGTAGATTAAACACAAAAGTTCATGACAGACAGATGCCTTGGAATCAATTTGCAATTATTCTGAATCGATCGATGGCATGAAAGCAGTCACTTTTATGTGACACATAAACGCTAGGGATACTTAAGATTTTAATGTGCAAGAAATTCGAATTTTCAAAACTCGCAATTGCAGTTCCCTGATAATAAAATTTTATTAAAAAAAAATTTTTTTATAAACAAATTGGCGCCATATGATAATAGTTGGCCCCATCATAAGGATTTATTGAAATTATCAGATGTAAAACGTAATATCGTAAGTTTAATCATTTAATAACAACAGAATCTTGAATTATTAGTGACTCTGCACCACATAATTTTGATCGTGGAAAAATGCCAAGTTTTGTGTTGAATAAGCGTCATTTGCGAGAAATTTTACTTTTTCTTCTTAATTCTATAGATAGTACGGATAAATCCTTACAATTCATGAACAGTGGTTATGTTAAGATATCCAAAGCAATATCCAAATCGAGGCATGATGATGCAGACTAGGTGAAGCATTAGCATAGGGAGACAAAACATGGCGATTTCATTTGTGGAGATTAGGTGGATAGAGTATGTTATGGTTTGTTCCAGCCAAATGGAGCCGTCATTAGGGACCGCTACCAATAATAACTCCTCAGTTTTCAGCACAGCGAAATTCGATCACATTTAGTAAAACCCGCCAAGGAAACATTTGTGGCATTAAGCTGGAGTATGCTCCCCCCCTTCCTCTTATCAGTGGACATTAGGTCTTCTGGTCAACACTTGTTACAATCCATTATTTGTTTTAAGGGCGAGTGCAATGACGAAATGCAAAAGACTCTTTATGTGCACAACCTCAAAAGCCCGAATGTCTTTCCCTTACGACATACATATTGGGTGTAAAAAATCGAAGTAGTAGCTAGCTATTGAAGAACTATACTTTGAATGAAACATAGTGAACCGCTCTTCTAAAATAAATTCCAAAATTTTGGATAGAAGACGACAGAAACTTGTTATTATACTAATTGTAAATTATTTTTTATTTTTCAGCCTATTACAATTCGAATTATATATTTTCTAAAAAAGTCATTTTTTCGATTTTTGTGAGTGCTTCATTCAATGATCTCATTCGACTTAGCACGGACCGATGCAGAATTAACATAATTAGCTTGTTGTATTTTACTTTCTAAGCTCTCCTATTTAGTATCTATCGATTGCGTTGATCAGGAAAAAATTATTCTTCACATTACTTAGCTTGGCACATTCTGTACGATGAGAGATTTAGAAGTGCCCGAAATATTGATTCATGCTGACAAGAAAGCAAGTTACGTAAAAGCTTATAATAAAATCAACAACTGCGGTTATAAAAAGGAAAAGTACTTTATCTCGTATCAGTGCCTAACATATTTTCATATGCTACGCATACATTCGCAAGCCTAGTAAGCGTCCTACAGTAGCTACTAAAATCGAATGTCGTGTTTTTTTTCGAATCTAATCAAAACATTACAATTAAGCATTAACAATGTAACGGAAAATGAATGCCGGAAATGTTATATCGTCCCACATTGTTGCAATGTGTACAATAATTTTAACATGTTTTCTCGACTTCATTTTGATTTAAATAAAGTTACTAGTACAGCTTACACTGAGAAAATTTAATATTTTATATTTATTTAAATGATTAGATGAAAATTAAATTCATAAAATAGAGTTAAAAATATATAAATTTCTTCAGATAGATGATCTCTTCTTATTAGCTTTTTTTGATATAATATAACCTTTTTTCTAATTTTGTTTGAGTCACTCAGTATTCCTAGACGCGACTAGCCACTGGATTTCAGATGAACACAGTTGATAGCCCAAACTTCGCAATCATGAGCCGTTCCCAGCAATTAAGCAACGCGTACTCTATTGCGTTGATAATTTTCCAATAATCTGAAAAAATGTGTAAAGCGAAAAAAAAGGTTTTAATGAGAAAGGCAAGCGGCGTTAAAAATAAACTTGATTAAAAGAGCCTTCGATGATGCAGCCACGGCATTTTGCGGTTTTTTTAAAGGGCTCTGAGTCTGAAAATTAAAGATATATTCATGTTTATTGAACAATAACATTATGATTCATATGGATAGGCTGTGAATTAATAACAATCAGTTTGAAAGTAGAGATGAAAGAATTCCGCAAAGAAATCCGAATTCTCGAGATAATCGGAAGAATCTGATCCATTAAAGGACGTAGACGACGGAAAAATGGTAACATTACGTTTTGAGTTTACAAATCTATAGAAGTATTTAGAGTTTCTTGTTTCTTTCATCTTGAGAATAAAACATTAATAACATTAATAATTGGTTCTATGTCTTGCAAGAGAATAGTTAGAATGATCTTGAATGGTACCAGTTTTCAAGAATTTCTTGTGGATCCTATTCTTTTCTCTGGAGTGACTTTAGTTCTCCGAAGGAATTATTATCTAATAGAAACAGAAACCGCCACGCCTGAGAAAAGCTTATCACATAACAGGGATAGGAGGAAGTCTATATCATTAACTGAAATATTCGACAGTTGATTTGTTAGAGAACAGCATCAACAACCACCTGGATAACCGATACATGTTTCATATAAACGCCGACTTTCAAGTATGGAGGAATGTACGCGAGCAGTTTATGAATAAGTTAATATTTCCCAATTTTTATGGGGACGGCTACAAATTCAATATCAATTTTGAGAGTTCAAGTGCATACGGCGGAAAGTTTGATGCAACAGCAATTGATAGCCCATCCCTAATTCGATCAGTCCTGTCATTTGTATAAACTTGAAAATTGTTTGAGAAAAGTTCTAACGAATGAAGGTCAGGCTTAAACCAAATTGTTGCTTTTATGTACATTGTACGAAATTTCGAGTTGGGGCTTATTACATTTTGATAGCTTATTTTAACAGTCCCAGAATCTACTCAGTTTTTTGAGCTTGTAGTGGTCGCAGAATTTGCATTATGTGACTTTTCTCTTGGAACGAATTCCCGAATAAAAGAATCAGGTAACCACAACTCTTTTTTACGTAAAATGTTCTGGTACAAGCACTTTGAACGACTATATGGTGGCGCATTAGCATTAGAGTCTACTCAGAGAGATAGGTGCTGTTCCGAAGTTGAAGATTTACTTGGTGCTAATTGGGTTATATGGGATACTCATTTATATCATCCTGTAAAGGGACACAGAGGGACAGTTTGTATGGGATAGGATGGTTATCAGGGTTACGCGATGTTAAAGCCATTAAGTCAACCGAAGAATAGAC
The DNA here is from genome assembly GCA_000671755.1 of Glossina brevipalpis. Classification (NCBI taxonomy): domain Eukaryota; kingdom Metazoa; phylum Arthropoda; class Insecta; order Diptera; family Glossinidae; genus Glossina; species Glossina brevipalpis. The sequence goes on from KK351015.1 coordinate 2,300,777, forward strand.
TGAAATTACCAAAGGAACTGTAAGTAAGGACGCAGTTGCAAATGTCGATGAGGGAGAAAAGGAACCATATGACACTTCGCAGCGGCTAAAAGCCACGTTGTGCCTTTACGATTGATTCTTCAAGTATCTTTAATGCATTGCAGAGATCACGATATTACTAGAGTTTTGCAGAGAAAACCCCCAGACTCTTTGGTCATTTCAGTGAACCCAAATGTCTTCTGCATACCTTATTTATTATTTATAGAATGCAAGGTCTCTCTGTCGGCAATCTGGGCCAGAGAAATCTTTTGGCGAAATCAGAAAGGGCGTCTAAAATTCTGGCTGTAAAGTTAACGTAGCCAGTACACGAATCTATCAGAAACTAATACAGAACGGTTTGTAACCGAATAATTTATAAGTATAATATAGACACCGTGGCAAATTTTGTAGGTACCCTATAATGTTTGTCAAGATCGTAAATAGCCTAATTTTTCCCTTCATAGTAAACGAGTATGAACGTGAATATTCAATTATCAATATATGTGGCTATATCTTCAATTATTGTTTATATAAATTGATTTTCTAGATTTATTTTTTGCTAATGATGCATTCTGTGGCGTAATTTATCTATTAAAGGAAATAAATGATATAAATTAATAAACCTTTAGAAGCTTAATTAATTTTCAGGTCATATAATGCGATATAAAATTAACCATTGAAAGAAATCATATAATTTATTTTCAACAATATCATTTGCGCAACGTGCAGATTAGAATTCGCGCGAAAATCGCGGAGTACCTAGTAATGTTGAAAGATCTTTAAAACAAAAGAACAAAGCTTTTTGGTCAATGACTGTTCTCTTATTAGTCGCTGCTTCATTTTCGGTGTGTCTTATATGTGGTTGGATTAGTGTTGAATTAATAATAAATGCTTACGCCAGTTTTATTAAAATTAGGTTATTGTTAAAAATTAAAAATAAACTGGGTCAATAAGAAATGCTCAAACCAGTATTATTAAAATTAAGTAATTAAGGTAAAGTGATAATATTTCATATTAAAGACCCATATGATATAATATTGCCACCACGCCGTTGTCAATTATTATAGTGGTAGATTTTTCTAATATACTCCTCGTAATACTTAACAGTAAACATACAAGTGTATCATTTTGGCCGTTTACAGCAGACCATTGTGAACGATACTCATGAAATTGTACCAAGCGAACAGTGCGGCGTCAATGTGAGCAAAATTAATTTATCTGCAATATTTAAAATTTTTCTACATTCGCATAAATTTCCTTATTTTGCACATCTTTCGCCTTGAAACCCTAACTATGAAATTACTGGTTGGTCACTCTAAAATTTTGTTTTCTGAACAATCGACTCAATACTTTTTAGATTGCTTGTCATACCAAAAATTGTTCAGCTATATATAGATATTGTGGTTTCCTAGCGGAATAATGCATAAATTTTTTGTAAATTATGTGAAGAGTTTTTAAACAAATACAAATTGCCTCTGAATCTTAATTTAATATTTCTATGAACGATATTACATACTTTGAAAGGTCTCTGATAGGCATTCGTATATTTTACGAGAATAACAAAGTTAATAGCGACTATATCCTTTGATACCAGGTACAAATACAAAACGATCTTAGTATTTGATATTTGATAGAAAAATATACGACACTCAAGCCATTCCAATCTTTGCTTTTTATATTAAATAAAAATCTATGTTAATACTTAATTTACAAAAATAGTGAACTTTGTTCACTAAAAGTAATTTAAAAATTTAATGATTTAAAGTTTTTCATATTTATCTCTTGCGTGGAAACCTTATCATATATGTGCCATTAATGGCGTTTCTTGTATATGTATATCTATATAAATATATATTTATGTACATATAAGTGTGTATGTATGTATAGACATGTATATATATATATATATATATATATATGTATATGACGCCCACAAAAATTAAAAACAGTAATTGTTGCTAAAAAGTGCGATAACAGAGCAAATAAATTCAACGAATGCGTGCATGTGCCTTTCACATACACTGACACATACACTGAAAGATATATTATCTGACTTTTAAGGTTTTCATGGTTATTGTTTGCGTTGATAACGTTTAAGTTTTTTTATGAAACCTACAGAAATGCTTTATGTACTAAATGCATTAATCTGTTTGAATATTTGTTTTTGCTTTTCGTAAAGATAACAAAACACTTTTTTACTATATGAGTAAAAGAATAAAAAAATATTGGCAGTAAGAAAAAACAAAATGGTGGCATTCTTCGTAAGTATCAGATCATAAGTATCTGATCATCCTAACATAAACTTTGTCAATAAGTATGACTGTGAATAAGTCTGCTGTGGTGAAAATGGTGTCAGACAGAGACACAAAAGTCAAGAAAGAGTGAATCTTGTAGAAAAGATGATTTTCATTTGATCTCACTGTTTCGCGATATTTATCTTTCGAGTCGTGCAAGATGATATTCTAAATAAGACCCAAAGCCAAAATAAAATAAAAAAATTTTTTCTAAGTTTTGAACATTGAAAAATTTTTCGAAGTTTTTAAAAATTTGAAAAATTGTTCTAAGTCATGGACATTGAAAATGAGAGGACTGAATGGCACAAAGTAGTGAATAAAGTCAAAATGACTGGACTGAAGTGGCACAATGTAGTGAATGAAGTGGCACAACGTAGTGAATAGTTCGCATTTACTTGTTACTTTTTCACAAATCAAATTAATTAAAATAAACTTTCCGTTAAGTAAGTTGTTTCGATAAAACCAAAAATGATGAGCAAGGATTATGCAGCTTAAAAACATGCGGCATTAGTGTAAGGTTTTGCTATGTTTGCTCTGCATGTTTCGACATTCGAAACGCTACAGAAAATTCGGAAAATATTCTCTAAAAGTGCATCGTACTTGATCACGAAGAACATCGTCAGGAATATTCGACTCCAACCACTATCATGTTATTTGAAGTTGACAGCAAATGAAAATTCGCCAACTAATCGTACGGCATGGACAATAATTATATAAGAAAAAGACAATCTCCAGAATGAGCGATGATGGCGGTCTTCGGTGAGATCTAATTATGTAAGCAAATTTGAAGGTAATAATCTCCAAATAGGATCAAATCTGCACGCCAAATCTATGGATAGCAAAATTATTATCTCCAGGGTCAGATTAGAAAAAAGATTCGAAATGCGATTCAATGGCATTGACTAATATATCTATATATATATATATACGGATGAGCTGCTTTCATATACCAATCGTATAACCAGGTCCCGACAATACTTTGGTTTTTGTGTTACTTTCTACTTGTCTTCTTAAATATGAAAATCCCGATTATTATGGTTAATGAATAGTTTATGGAATCATTATATTATCTTCGCGCAACGGATTGAGAAATAATAATTAAGCCAAAAATAACGTTATCGATTCTCTACATTTGATGTGGTTCATTTTTATTCTGTAAGCATAGAAATACATGGAAACTTGAGCTGTAGACAACATCTTCTACACCATCAGCCTAAAGATTGTTTTTATACTGACAAGAACTGAAATATTTCTAGCTATTCTTGCACATTGCCATAGGTAGGTATAACGTCAGAAATAATTCCTTATGTTTACGTTACATATTTTCCGGTTTATATTTATTATTTTTCGTGTTGTTTGGTTTCCTTTGTAAACTGATCTTTATATAAAATGCCCTCTAGTGATTTGTTAATGTTTAGTGCATCTAAACTGCGCTTAAATCCACATGCATCTCCACCTCTGCGGACAACTGATTGATGCTTGCGTCATCATCTTTATTTAATCCAACGAGCTGTGAAAGTGTTATAATGCATCTGTAGTTTTTTTCTTTATAGAAACTTGAATCCGGTTAGTGAGTCATTGAGTTGACAACTTAAAATTATATAGATATTAATAGATGTTCATTTCTTTTGTACGTGAGTATGCATTTATAATTGCATGGTTAGTCACTCAAGTATATATTAATTTTGTAAGAAAATTTGTCCGAATCTCGAGGTTCAATTAAAAATCACCTTGAAATGTATGTTTGGCTATATAGTCTTAGATTTTCATTTTGAGGACATAATCACAATGGCAACAAACGAAACTTTTGCACTTTATTCTAATGTAAAAAAAAAACAAACAAGAGCAATGTTTGAATTCAAGTTTACATAGCAACCAAGAGATGTGTATGTGTAAAAATCCTTAGGCTATAAAAAATCTGCAGCGTTAACATGAACGGACTGCTTGTATGCTTCATCTATGAGGCAGCACATAGTAAAATTGCAGTAATGGTGGAAGTATAGTAGTGGTGGTAGTAGTAGCAGGAAAGTACCCTGATGCAGATGATGATGGTGATGCTGTACAGAAAAAGAAAATAACAAGAAAGAAGACAAGGAAAACATATATGCTTGTATTCATGCATAGCGCATATATCAGTACATGCAAGTATTGGTGCCGGTGTCGATGTAGACAGAGATGATGGTCGTTTTGGGTTAAAGATGTTTTCTGATGTGCGGTTGTTGCTGCTGCTGCTACTTTTGCTGCCATGTGACAAGTTATCACCGCAGCAAATCGGAAAACGAATAAAATGCACATATTCGCGTTAAAGTGTGAATGTGTGAGTGTGTTTTACTAAACTTTTTTTTACTTTTGTGCTTGTGTTTTAATGTGTGTGTTTACGTTGCTTTTATCGCTTAGCGCATACGATGCACTTATGTTGAAAAGTATGGCGGTTAAATGAATGATGCTACAATTGTGAGACCTAAAATGTTCGTGAGTGTGTGGCTGTGTGTGTATTTAGCTATCATCAGCTACATCATCATTGTTGTATGGCAACGGTATCATTATTTTCGTACGTTTAAATGTATATGCGGTTATTCGTGTTTAGCGATTTTCAATGTTCTTTTTTCAGCAAATTGTTTACGCCTACACGTTTTTACATTAACAACGCTTGTAATGTCTTCCGTTTTTGTTTCCTTCGAAATGAAATTATAAAATGATTAACAAGTGTTGCTTATACTTAAATTTAGTACATTAATTACATTTACTACATTAATTATATTATATAAGTATAAAAATATGGGGCTTGACAACGAAAGACTAATATCGCTAAATAAATTCAGGACTCGTGCTGATTAAGCGAGCTGCACGCGCAACGACAAACCTCGTATATGTCAACCTTTTCGCCGCACACAAACTGCTGTTCTTCGTTAGTATGTTCTACCGGTTTTTAATATATCAATTTTCATGTCCACCATATGGGGCAACGTCGTGACAGGCCTGCAGCCGAAATATATTTTTCATCAATTCGAAAGAGTTAATCATTATACTATAAACTATATACTATAAACTACATCTATCAGTTTGCATGTTCGCGATTTAGAATAAACACACGTTCAAATTATCAAAAAAAAAAGAAAGAAAAGAAAAGCAAAGTAATTAAAACGAATATGATTTTTTTGTTTTAATTCCTATTGAAAAATATATTGCGGCTCAGGAAAATATGTATGACTTTAAATTAGCCCAGTGAGCGTAGCTCTCGTATTGTTTTTATTAACATGCAGGCTATGTCTATGTCAGTTCATTCCTTCGCTGAAATATATTTTAAAATTGCGCGGACCAAAAGCGAAATCATGCGTTATGTTTGCCAAAAACACAAAAAAAATTTTGTCTTATAATATAATCACAGCAAAACTAGAATTAATAAAGTATATTATAAAATATATATAGAGTACAAAAGATTTTTAAACGAATAGGCCAATTTTGATTTTTTTTACAAGAGTTAGAACCAGCTTATAAGCTATAAACACTATAAGTTACAGAAGCACTAGCTTGGTTATAAGAAAAAATTTCAGTTTATGAGACGTTCAAAATTATCAGAAAAATATGTTATCAAGCGTCCATCGTCATCAAAACCTTTCATATATACTATCGCTAATACACTGGGAACATCTGTTATAAAATTCGTATTCTTATTCGTATGTAAGTATATGGCTTTCAACGTCTTTTACCAAATAATGAAAGTTTGGTTTTTTTTCTATACAATTTTTTACGATGTCTCTGGCACACTTAAGAAGTTTGATTCGTTCAAGAAAAAGTCTGAAATAGACGCTGAGAAAACTTCAAAAAATATATACAGAAATTTAGAAATATTTTTATAGGAAATCTCGATGCAAAAAAAGTAAGGATCTTGACAAATATGGAAATTGTTAAACCTATTTATAAATATTGAAGGAAAGAAAAATCCTGAAAACCAAAAGAATAATTTTGTAAGGATAATTATAAGGTCATAATAAAAAGTAATATTAGATACTATTTGGTGTTTTGGTGCATGATATGTATTATTGTAAACTAATTTTATCAAAATATGTGTTATTACATATGCAGCGGTTTCGGTTCTTATTGATAAACATGATCACAAACTAGATATTTTTCAAGTAAGTCCACCTATCGTAAAAATCGTATCATCTATGACATAGATGTAGATAAACAAAGTTTCTATATATTTAAAGGAGAAGTCTAGCAGATTTGTTCTACCGTCTAATCACATTTGAGCATTATGAGCGTAAGGTAAATTTTGTTGATAAGTGGAAAATTTAGAGTTGATTTAATGCTCTCTTTCTGTCCATTTATATATCTATCTTTTTTTTGCAGGAGCCCTGACAGATGCAAATGAATGCAAAAAGTTAAAAATTTTGCACATGTGCTATGGCTACAGAGCGAATTTTAAATCGGACGTGACTCGCCCAAAAATTCGATAACAGTATGCAAAAAAGTGTAATTTAGAACTATTAGTTAACTTACGACTTGTAAAAGACACTGAAGTAAAATTTAGTTCTACGATTATTTAGAAGATTCGCGTAAACATTTTGTGGATCGATCAACCAATACTCCTATAATGCCTTATTATTTTCAATTCCAAGTTGCTTTGCAATTTGCTATTACAAGATACAAGGTAGTGTGTGGGAAGGGGGAATAAATTAAATTGAAATTTCTCGATTCAAAAATAAACTTATCATAAACAGTTTGTTGTTTTTTGTTCAAAATTTCAATTGATTGAATAGATAATGCATTTGTTGCTCACGAATTATTGCCCTGAATTATTCCATATTAATATATAATTCTACAGAAGGAACATTTTAATCTATAGCGTCGATCTTTAAAATTATTATTATCTAGCTTCTGTTACTTCGCTAAAGTTAAAAACTCTTTTAATGGAAATTCATATATGTGGAGATAACAACTTCCTCGGAATATAGATCTTAACTATTGTATTAAGAGTCAAAAAAAATGTATATAAAAATGTAAAAAAAATTACTTAAACTAACACATGCACGCGCGAACACAAACACACTCTGACTCGATTCTGTTGCCAAAGTTAGTTGCACAAGCGTTTACAAAAACAATTATTCGTTTATAAAAATTTAAATAAGTCTTGTAAATACGGATATTAATAATTAAACAAAAAGCTGTGTTACAAATTGGAAAACGGACTGCTCTATATGAAGGAGTATAAAGACTATAAAGACTAGCGAAGGAGATAGCGTCAACCAATTCCAAATGTTATATGCAATAGAATAATTGCACGAATTCACGTATTATTTACATAAAGCTTTAACATTTTTGGATTTGTTAATCTGATTTTTATTACAATAATTTTTGTTATTAATAATTTTTTACTGATAAATAATAATGTAAGGTATGAGTTGTGACTTGCCAGCCTAATGCTATTAGACATAAACAGTCTTCCCAGAGCACTTGTGAAGCAGTCCGAATATTTAAAGAAACAGTTCATTCCCCTTATTACAGAAGTTTTAAAGCATCTATTACGTTATTAAAAATAAAAATTTTTTGAAAGTCCTTATAAACATGGGTTCATTTCCGATAAGGTCCGATAGGGTCACAAATCGACATTCAAAATGATCATATCAAATGTTTAATATCGAATTATCATCCATAAAAAAGTCAATAATGAATAAGTAATGCGTATGTTCAAAAAAAGTGCATCAGAAATCCCATCGGCATCAACATTGAAATCAATATTAGTCGATTTGTTCGTCTAGATCGCTAAATCTAGAACTCCAAGACCTTAGTCTTAAATTTTTTCTCTTTTACTCTCGTCTAGTTTAATTAAAAAATCAGGTAATTCATACACCGTTCAAGTGCGTTGTAGTAACTGCAAGTGCGCTACAATGCATGGGAAAATTATGAGACAGTAATGACTTAAACATATTATAAATAATAGAGGATAAATTTCGCATAATTCGCTCTAAATCAAGCAAAATTTTTCGGCTTTGTAATGGAAAAAGTATTATAGCGTAGCTTTTACGTATGTTTTCCTCAGAAAATTTACGGAAATTTCAAACCTACAAAATTCGAAGAGCCGCTTTCAAAACGTTCATTTTAACCGAAACTGAAATAATATACAGATTACTTAACTAGGAGTTAATGAATTTGGAGTTAAATTACTTGGTTTTCACAACAAATGTTAGGCTAATTGTTTGTTACAATATTGTGTTTCAATTTTTAATTGACTGAGTTGTTTACGTATTTTGGATAATTTTCTTATTTATTTTGATTACCATATGAATGGACGAAATTTCGCAGTTAAATTCATGCATCATTTAGAGCATGACTTATGTGAAAAAGATTTGTTATTTTATGCTAATAACCGCTTTATTTACGCATATTACATTTTACTCCTCACATTTATTACGTTTAATAAGTAATGCTTTTACGGTCGTAGTAGGTATTCGAAATTCGTCACAAATACGCATTTTTACAAAAAAAAATTGTATGATATTTTCTTGATAGAATATTTGACCAAAAAATATCTCTATTACAATATAATGACGCAACACATGCAACACGTGTTCGGGTATTACTTTTCATTTTCCACGCGCCAACCTCAATTTTGATGGCTTTAGATTTATTATATCCTAATATCCTATCATACTATCACCACACAATGTCAAGAGATTTAGTTCGTTGTTATTGTTTGTGTTTTCCTCATTGATTTAGTTTTGGTTTAGCTAGCTAGACCGCTAGCATAAACCGTATTGTGTTGAGCAACTTGATGCAGCCGACTTTCCTGAGAATAAATATATGGATGGATATAAAAAGAAAAACAAAAAGAACAGTAAAAATAAAAACAGTATTAAAGGCCGTAGCAATATAATACAATTTAAAGCAAGTCGTTGTCGTCGCTCTGATTGGTCTGAAGCTGGTATGGTATGGCGCCGCCCATATCTGGTTTGCTTTTTTTTTTCTCAAAGTACTTTTGTAATTGTGTATGAGTCTGTTTTTCTTTTTTCTCACATACATACATTTCCAATGCTGCCAGTTTACTTTATCTGTTGTATTATCGCAACCAGTGTTATTTTGTTCCCCTACGCTAGCAGCAGAGGAAAGCAACAATAATAACAAAAACAAAACACCAAAGTTGTTTGTGTTAAGAGATACCAAACCGAACACAAACGCATTTACTTTTATATAAAATGATTGTCTCCGTATATTTATGATGCAGTATATACATACACGTATGCACAGACACACACGTACGCGAAAGTAAATTGACAGCAAACTGTTCGATAGTATTTGTGTTGTTTAGCTAGTTTTTTGTTTTTTTCTTTTTATGTCATTGTCAATATATTATGTGCTGGCTTGTGTATGGCTGTGTAAGAAGTATGGCGTTTTTTTTTTTATATTTGATATATTACACAGGTGCTGATAACTAATATTAATATGTTTTTTTATCTTCTTATAGTAGTTATGTGTTATTATGTTTTCATTTAAATAATCAAAAATAACGTAAAAAGAAAATTAATCGAAATTATTATGTCTTTCGGGATTTTGCTTTAACAAGTTTTCTGTATTAATTGTTCCGTTGTTTGTTCAAATTAACCAGTAATTTATATTCTTCTCTTGTTGTTTATGTAAAACGCAAAATGTCTCTTAATTGATTCTATGGCTGTGAATAGTAGCAAATAAGAAAAAAATATTTTTTACATATAAGCTGTGTTTTCGTTTTTGCTGTTTGAATAAAGATGCACTTGACGGGTTTGTTGTTGTTGTTGTTCTTGTCTGCGGCATTAATAAATGTAACTGTTTCATTCGGCGCTCATTCGGTGTATGTGTGATGGTAGCAGATTGTACGGCAACATGTGGTTGTTGTGGTTTCATGACTGAAGCCTTGTTGAATGGCTTGCATATTCACACACACGTAAAAACACACACTCAGGCCATGTCACTGGCTATTACTGGTATTTATTGCAATTTTTATACAATATTATGTTGTTGGCTTTTTTGCTGCTGTGACATAAAGTTTTTTAATATTTTGCCGGTGCTGTTGTATAAGTTGTATAAATGAAATTGAATTGCTTGCATATGTGTGCAAACATACACATAAATATACATTGATATACACATGTAAACAATGATATCGAAATTTTTAAGTTTACACATCAATGAGTTTAATTGTACAACAAACAGACAAACATTATGAAGCGTTGAAAAATTATATGTTTTTTTTTTAAGTTCATCGCGATGATGGTCAGCGGAGGGATTTTCCTGTTGACAGTTTTATACATGCATACATATATATGAGCTTTTAATAAACTTTCGTTTTTCATTAATGCGCTTAATACCTAGATTGGTACCATAGTATTGATTATAAATATTTGGTTTCGTGTTTATTTACATAATAACGGGATTGCAAGTATGAAATTACGGGAAGCAATCTAAAATATCGAAATAAATTTTATTCGATTGTTAGTAGGCAAGAAACAAATTTGATTTATTTTAAAATTATAGCCAACACTCCCTTTTTAAAATTAAGATAATATGTTGTTTATCTTCACCATCAAAGCGTGCTGGTATGCTCATTTTCTTATAATGCTTGTACCACCCAAAACGAAATTTGAAAAACTCCATAAAGTATATATATATTCTTGATAAATGTCAAATTCTGAATCGATCTCCGTCCGTATGTCTAGGTGTGTGTATCTGCTAGCGTAGACGTGTGTTGCTGGCACTCTTCTGGTCGCAAAAGCTAAGGTACTTCAAATTTGTTAAAAAAATTGAAAGTACGTGCACGCAAATTTGTTTCGAAAATGAGCCAAATCAATCGAAGGATATGGACGCGTAAATTGAAAACACTTCGGTTTCTCATAGCACAAATTTATGGGTTTTCCCTCATCACTCATAAATTATGAAAGAAAATGTTGAGAGTTTTTTAATTTATTTTACGTGGCATCCTACTCTTCAAGTTCAAAAGAAAAAGTCGACCACAACCCAAACAAAATCATAAGTGATCAAATTTTCATTTTATGCCTTTTTTATGGCCAAATTAGTATTGGTATAAAGAAATGAATAGTGGGGTTATACAAGATTCGAAACCAGTTGATTTTCTTCTTTATTTCAGATTTCATTTTGTGCAAGATCGATGGAAAAATATAACATTTTCACATTTTCTCCCGAAGTTTTGTTTTTGCCTATCCAATATTTGTGTTGGATTCAGATGTTTATTTTTCCTATTAGCGACACCCTATTAAAAATTCTCTCAAATATATTTCTAAAAATAAAATTTCATTTACATTTGCACACATGTTTATGTGATGCGTTGATTGTGTATTAGTTATTGATAAAAAATTGTAAAATTCAATTTATTAAAACAATTCAATTTATTAGTGTGTTGATAGAAATCAGTAATTATAAAATAAATATATACCTAAACAAATAAAAATAAAAAATAAACACTCTGTGGCTTGAAACGATATTTTTGAGAGCTGCAAAGTAACGCTATTCTGCAAGCATAACAAAAGAAACAATATTTACACTTGATATATCAGGGAAATATTGTTTTGATTACTAAATCGAATATATATATTATATATATATATATATATATATATATATATATATATACATATATTGTGTATAGTGATATATATATATATATATATATAGTGATATATAGTGACGACGATAGTGTACTGGCATAGCCATAATAACGACGCGAAGTCCTCATTGAGTATATATTTTCATCATATGTAAACCGAAAATATAGGCACGAATAAACTGAATTATCTAAGCGCCTGCATTCGTCTAGAACAGTTGTGAAGAGGTAGCCTATTTATTCCTTAATTACAATGCCTTGTTTTAAACGAAAAATTGAAAATCATGAATGAAAATGTTAACAAATTTAAAATGTACTTACATTTAATTCTTTATTGTTTCATTTATTGTATTTTAGAAAAAAACAAATTTGTCTGTCGCCCGCCAGGAAATGAAAGAGCGAAAGCGAAAACATGGCATTTCCGTTTGAAGATTATAGCTATGTATCAAATTTGGAAATAAGATATCTTTTAAGAGTTTTAAATAGTTATGAATATTTTGAAATTTTCGAATTTTACAAGTATTTAGAGCTTTTTTTAAGATTTCAACAATTAAATTCAATCAAGAGTGTATTGTTTCGCCTTATTCTCTGAGAGCGTCAATAACAGAAAAACAGATAGTCAATCAGGTTGAGTTTAGCAAATGATAATCAAATTATAAGGTCTTATCTACTAATAGATATGTCATGCATACATCCCTCTACTGCATTTTCGGAACAGTCAAGAAACAAGTGATTCATTTTCATATTTTCTATTGGACCTATAGTATAATGCTGACTTTAATCTGCGACTATTCATTAGGCAATCTGCTGAATAAAAATATTGGTAAATGGCTCAATTTACATAATAAAAAAAAATTACACAATTTTTCTAAGGTTATTTTAAATACAACGTGTGCACAGTTGGCGCAAGGAAATTTTGGGACAAAGTAATTTCGTTAAAATTTCAACAAGTGCCGATGTATGGATTGATCGTGGCACCGGGCTATAAATGAGCTTATTATATATAATTATGGGATATGTATAATTATATGGTTTATAGAGCCTTGGAAACATTGGTCGTTATAAAGACAATGCCCAACTTATTATACCTTTGCTCTCTCACAATGTGTATTAAATAGCAATTAAATAAATAACAAAAGCTGTGTAAAACATATAAACATACTGTATATACGTAAATTCTCTTTTAACCGTTTTAATTAAAGCTGAACCATTTCGTTTATATTGATAAATAAAATATTCAATTTCACTTAAATATAGTTGAATGATTCTTTTAAATAAAAATTTCCTGGAAATAAAGAAAAGAGCCAAAATGATTTCTTTTAATAGGTTAAAGTATAATAAATCTAGAAATAAGCCGTAACTTTGTTAAAGATTCGAAGAAAATAAAAATTGTAAAACGTGAACTAAATCAATTTAAATTTAGAGTATAACTGGGCATAAATCGATTTGCATTCTTTCGATTCTCGTTGTCGTTGAAAAGGTATGATTTCGAAAAAACGTCGTTTTCATTTGCTTTTTGTTTCGTTAAAGCTTATTCAAATTCACAATTTTCCATGTATGTGACTATTTCTATGTATCTAGTCCTAATTAACGGCATCTAACGAAGATCACCTAAAAATTTTCTCTTCACATAAGAAATTCTCTTCATTACACAATATGAGAAGAACATTTTTTACCTTAAAAGTTCACAATTCTTCCGCTCGATAAAAAGTGCTTGTAAGTAAGTTCTTTAAAATATCAATAGATAACACGAACAGAATTAGAAAGAATTGTCCGACCTTTAAGTCGAAAATATTATTTAAAAAGATTTAGGTGTTTTGACGTTTATTTGGTCTTAATATTCTAGAAAGTGGTCTTTTTAAAGACTGGATGTAAAGGCTCAAATGTCGCTTTCGCCGCCTTTAAGCAATGTCTTCTAAATGCGGGGCTTCCAAAACTCGTTTGGGTATCTTGACATTTCCAACTTCATATTAATTACACTCCACATCACTTGTGGTATAAGATGTGTGAAGTTCATGCGAATGCATGTAATACTTAAAAGGACTTACGATCAATTCACAACCCTTCATGAATAACTTAAGATCGTCTCCCTTCTAACGTCTTTCAGTGTGTTTTTATGTTCAAACTACAGATAGAGATTTTGGAGATACTTTGACGAAATTTGGTTAGTGACGTGGTTTGACGCAGAACAAACGCTATTTAAAATGGATTGATTCGTGCCACATTTGCATCCAATACCCTTATTGGACCAAGTCCAGGTGAACGTAAAGATTTTGGATCAGCTTAAGTAAATATAAAAATGGAAATAGAAAAAATTACGATTGACATATGCACTTCTGGCTGGCCACGTATCAGATTTGAAAACAGATGTGAACAACATTATTTCACATACTGTAGCTTGCACGTTATAAGAGATATTGGATTAAAATATTATGTAAATATCGTAGCGTCATCTAAGAGATTAGTATTGAAAAACTTCTAAGAGAACAACCAATACATCTAAGATAAGACACAATGTTTATATATTATCGCAATATTTAAAGATTGATGGAACCCCAAATATTGGGCTAAAGGGAAAATAATTCTTGTAATTGCCCCTTTAAAAATAGAGGAAGTTTTGAAAATTAATGTATAACATAATAAATAAACAACATGGCTCCGCTTAGATACCTGCATAGCATTAAGTAAAACAGTTAAATTTATGGTAGGTTTTTGTAAAGATTTGTCTCTTCAACTGCGAGGAATTGTTAGTGGTCGGCGTACATTTTACCTCCCAAAATTGCCAAATTGCCCTTGTAAATGCGACAGGTCAACATTTACAACTGAAGCTAGAATTGTTCTTCTTGCCATCAACAAACAAAAAAATATCAATAAGATTATCATAAAGGAAATACTTCGCCGGCCAGGAAGCTCCTGAAATTAGACGAGGAACATCATTAAGAGAGTTATGGATAGCAGCGCCATTTAAGAAAATAAGGTTAACATTTTTTTGGGAAATAAGCAGACTGTCTAGCAGTCAGCGGCTTCGCCATTAATTAAGCACGGCACAATTGAAGAGGAGCACAAGCCGAGACACTTAGCTTGGCTTTAATTTCGATTTAAATTTTTTGTTTAATCACTAATGATTTGTTTGGCCTCGCCGTTCCTTGCTCGAAGATTACATCGTGTACAGTTTTCATCCCATCAACAGCACGTGTACCTCTGCAAAGAGTGAGAAAAGCAAAGCTTCCCGCATTCGGTGTAATTTACAAGAAACTTCTTTAAGTTTTCTAAAATTATACTGCGTTCATTTAACCGCGATTAATTGGACGTTGCTTTTAGTCTAGAGACTGTACTTTTACATGGAGAAGCCGAAATGTGACAAGTGTCCACGCACTAAATACCTCTGTCAGGTAAAGTGACACTGGTTCGTTTGAACACCTGTTACATCCTGTTACATTAAGTGGTGGAGATGAAGAAAGGATGAAGGAGAAAAATTGGAATTGATGCAAAGTTTTCCAAAGCCATTTTTAGTTTATCTTGCTTGATCGACGGAAGACACATATTGTATACGTTATTTTGCGGAAATGTAAACCCGTAGATGTTAGCTTATTAACTAAACAAGCAGTAGGGTAAAAATTTTGTCACGTGGCAGCTTGCTCTTGTCTGAATATGCGTAGAAATTCAGCTCCGTTGCTGATGATAAGAACCCTACGGTATTGATAAAAACAAAGAAAATTTAAAGTCATCCGTTTTATATGAAACATTATTAAAACATACTTCTAATTGAGATTTGAATGAAATTTTATTTTCAATATGCTGTTTGGACCTTGTCATTATTTGCAGAATACAACATCATTTAAATGACCTCCACGGGCAGGACTTGTAGGATTGGATCGTTTTGAGATGAATTTCCACGAGCTGTCTGCACATAGCGGGCAATAGCTCGGCCCTAACTTGATTTTCAATTAGGTTTTAAACTTAATCTGGCAAGATTCATAAGAAAAGCTTTACATCGATAACAGGCAGATATGGCGATATGCGAACATATGGACATATGGAAACTCAGACATTGGTATATCCCTTTCGTTATTCACGTTGGTCAGCTATAGTGTCATGATGTGTGAACGTATATAACAGCTAGAAAGAACCTGAGCCAGTCTCACCTTTTATTATATCGTTCGAGTCAGAATCATTTTCCAAATTGACTTAAACCGGCACGTACGGTTATCTGATGTTTACCTATGCATTTTGTGCTCAATATTTTGATGAAGTTTGACATATTGATGCGTGTAAAGGACGAAAATATTGAAAATGGATTGAGGTGAACCACATTACGACCCGGTTAAAAACCCTTAACATAACATGAAAAAAATGACAAACGAATCTCAGTGCAAGCTCTTATTTTGGCATACAAAATAAAAAGAGAATATTGAATCGAAAGATATTATTTTTGGAAATCCTCCTATATAAAAGTTCTTATAAAAATAAGCCTATTTTATCATGAATATTGGTTCAGAATAGCCCTCTGATATATAATTCCATTATTGTAGGACCTGTTTTAATGTTAATATTTAGTTTTTATCTTTATTATATTATGAACTTAAGTATATATTTAAATAAATTGAAAATTTTACCCTGCATTCTCTTTTAAATGAATCACTGTAAATTTATATTTGATAAATGTGTACTCATGAAATCAAAGCTTCGTATAACCAATTTTAGTGCATATTATGAATATATCATTGAATAAAATGTATGTAAATGTCAATGCATTTATCCATTTTTAGTCACAGTGTTGTCGGTTTATGTCGGTTATGTTGTATAGATACGTTTTAAAACAACATTTTGTACGCGTTTAACAATCATAAGATAACAAAATAAATATTCGTAATAACTCGTCCATATAACTATGCATGAAGTCAGTCAAGGATTTTCACACACATGCACACACATATACACATTTCCAACCTCAAAAACTCATTCATTAAAAACCTTCACATACACATAAGGATATAGACAAAGTAAAAAAAAAGAAAAAACTAATGGAGCACAACACGAATTTGAAAATATTACTATTTTTATCAGCGACTAACAATTTTATAACCAAAAATTTTATGAAACGTAAAACTTAAGATATTCTTGCATCACAGACAACGTTGAACACACACATGAGAATGGCAATACACAAAATGCAATGATATCAAATTTAAACTTACATACACATATGCAGACATATAGTCAGATAATTTCAAACGTATACCGTCATAGTATATAATAATATAAATGTGTGCGTTTCCCATCAGGCATTAAACCGCACAGACACACTTTCATATAAATATACAACAGCAACATGTTGGACGTTAAACTATATTCCTAAGATACCGACTGAAAATAGTTTATGTTCATCGGTGTGTGTGTGTGTAAATGTTTTAAGCTTAAAGGAAGCGAACAAATGTTCATGTAAGCTAACACACTTACACAAACTTGCATAAGTTTTTCTTTTTCAACTTTGCTCTACTATATATATTGTGTGCAGCTATATGTGCATATATATATGCATGTATGGGTAATGTAAAGAAAAAGAGATACATTTTAATGTGAATCTTGATAAGAGCACAGATTACTACACAAAAAGGGAAACAAAACTGTTTCATATGATAACGAACGATACTTACACGTTACATACATAAATATGCATACATGCACACATAAATATACGTGTAGGAAGTAGAAAAACGTTTGCTATGACTACAAATCTATTGCACTTATATACCATGCCACTTATACACAAATAAACTTTCATACGTTTATGAACGTTTAAGTTTCCATAAACACTTTCAAGGATGTTACGTGTTGCGTGTGTGTGTGTGTGTGTGCATGGGTTCGTTTTTTATCATCGTTTTCGCTGTTGTTGCTGTTTGTTCAGTCTTCTGTCAAACTCCTACAAATCTCTCTATTTATGGTTCCGCCATGAATTTGATATATGCACATAGATATGTATATAAATATATATATATATATATTGTAGTAGCTGTATAGATATATAAAATTTCAATACAGAAATTTATTATTTCAACTTGTCATGTATGCATCTGAATGTGTTTATTTGTGATAAAAGTTTTGGCGGACAATTTTAATCTGTATATCCCTCGGTTTGTGAATTAGTTTACCTCCAACACAATAATATCTTCGAATTCGCTTTCCTCTTTTTAGATAAGAATATCCAAGAACGGTGTGTTTGCAATGAAATCATGTTCAAATTGTCGAAAAATTTCTATTGAATCAGCGATAGTGTGAGTTTTGGTGAAAATGCGGACATACGAATAATATAAAGCGTTCAAGGAAGACTCTCAATCGGTTGAAGTTTACTATAGACGGTCATCAAAGTCACATAATCAGGAAGACAAAAATGTGAAAATAGCAACATTCGAAAGTCGTTTTTTAAAAAAAAATTATTTAATATGATGTCTAAAACGTACTCCGTGCCAAGATATTAAAATAGGGAATTTATTTTGTGTTTGTGGAAAATAATGATACTAGGCAAGCTTTAGTTTATTCAATGACTTAGCCCGCTATAAAACCTTTCCGGTTTTTGTCAAAAAATCTGTTGAAATGAAGATAAGTGAGTGAAGCTTGATTTTAAAAGATACCACACAATTAAGTCATTTTGATGCAATTCGGCGTATGCCGGGTTTCATGCCGATTGACCTAACATACAAATTGCCGTAATTCCGTGCGGTCAGATTTTTTCAGTATAATATATGACACTTTTTTTTGACAACTTTTTAAAATTTTATTGCAATTAAGATTTTGCGCTCATTAGCATCGTTGATTCTAAATAGTCCATTGCTTATTTTCAATTTTTTCGAAAGGCACCGAATTCGCTATTTTTCAATAAAAAATGTGATGGGACGAATTTTTTAAGTCAATTGAAGTAAAATTCATAAGCCGTTTTTATCAAATGCTTCAGTTCTGTCATAATGAATTTCCGCTTTTGGTAGGAAAAAATATTTTCTTTTTTGCAAAACTCGATAATATTTATTAACGTAGTTCTCTTTATGAATGACACAAGCGATCCAAAAGTACTCTACCGTTTTAATAACTTTCCCTTAGGACTGTTTATCGAGATCCTCAAAATACGTTTCATTTTTCAATGATCCATCATTTGATGTAAATCTTTTGGTTTTGAAATTTGTCAGATAAATTGACAGATAATATTGGCTAGGAATACAGAATATAATTTAGTCTAGAGGATATGATAGGGTGGGGCAGCAAATCGAACTGCTACTATTTATGCAATTTTTTAGTGATTGACTTGTGATTTCAAGTTTTATTTCATTGTGAGCAAATGGGACACCTAACGTTCGGTCAGCTTTCTCATATCCAAGTCTTGATTCAACATATTGCAGACATGTTCATAGTCTTTGCTGTCCTTATACTCTTAGTTTGATGATGATCCAATAATACTTGGTGAGCTTCGCCAATGTTTTTATTACTCTTTACGGTTTTTTGATCCGAACGTTCATTGCCACCCACGGCCAATTTGAATTCAGCTACTCTCATACAAGGTCCACATCGTCTTTAATTTGAGTAGGCGTGTTGCCTGTCAACAAGAAAAGCATTGTGACTGCCCGATAATTTTTTCTATTTTTTTAAAAACATTCACTTCAACTCACTTAAACGATTATTTCCAATCAACAACTGAGCGTAACAAATGGGTGTAATTTTGAAGTGTATCTATCACCGCAAGTATAATCATATTCCCCCAAATTTTTGTGCACGAGTGAAGCTATCCTAGTGTTCCTGTTCATGTAAGAAAGTTTCCAAACAATTTACCAATAAAGAAGTTTTTCTGCTTTTTTTGTGGTTGATAGCTCACCGAGGAAAACAAGCAACGAAACTGCTAACTCCATAAATTGTTTATGGAAACCTATCCTGTCCATAAATAGATAAAATTTATTCACAATCCTAAGCAGATATCTTCCTTTTTTTAACTGAAATTGTAGCACATTAATCTTTTTCGCGATAACTTCCGGTACAGAAGCTCGAATAAATAGTTACCTGAGTCATATTTTTCAACCGGTTCCCATCGTTCTCGCTATTTCCAGATAATAGCCTCAAGCCGCGTATAGCAAAGTAAATAAAAAGCATCATATCCGAATTGAGCTGCCAATAACTTTAATTACGTTATTACCTATGGGCACACATAGCTGTGGTGAGTGCTTGATAAAGGCACAATGCTTACCGATCGGGTATATACTTGGCGACCAGTCCGTTTTCCTCTCTTGCCGCTCTTTTCTTACCGTTACTGCGTTATATGCGTAGGGCACATGCCCAGAGTGATTGATCGGCCACATTAAAAAAAAATACGTTGGACGTGTAAACGAAATACAAAATATAGTAAAAATATATCGAATATAATTAATTCCAAGTATTTTTCTCTCTTTCTATCCCAATGAACTTTCAAACAAACTGAAATCAAGATAAAAATAATATAATAAAAAGGGTCTTTTTTTAAATTTTCCTTCTAATGATAAATATTTTCATGGCTGTAAAGGTTTCATCTTGAACTCTTATTGTGAGTTAACTGACTCTATGGGAGGTCTTAGACGATCTTTGTTTATCATTTTTATCATCATTCGCTACATCATCATCAGTGGTGTGGTTAGCGGTTCGTGGTTGCAATAAAAGCTTTCATTAGGTATCAATTTCCAAGTAATGCTTTCTTAATCGTCGCACAAAAGCGATGCTAGCTTAACATTGCTTTACAATTTCCAGTTATTATTATTGCTATTTCTGCTGCTTGTGTAGTTTGACTTCTTATTCTTTTTTTATCATTTTTTTTTCTTTCTCTCTTTTACCATGTGATTCATATACTCCACGCGTTTTGGCCTTTTATTCCTTATCCATTCTTTTCTGTCGTGGTAGTAGTGGTGGTAATGGTGATGGGTATTATTTAATGCAGGCAACTTAATATTGTGAAAACCCTTTGATGTCGCGCCTGGCGTCTTTATTATCTTGTTTGATAACGTGTATGTCAGTGGACGCTTTTGGGCACAGTTACTTGCTCTTGCATTTTGCTAAGGTTTTCAATTTAATAGATAAGAGAAGACATATTATTGTAAGTATATAGTGACTGCATACTAAATAAGGACTCTGGAGAGGGACAGATAGAGAATCTTTTTACATTTATATTTTGTGTTTAAAGAAAAATATTATTCTCTTTAACCGCTGTCTTATTACTTATCCTTTGACTTAAATGAAATATGAAAACTAATATAAAAGATCTGATGAAATATATATATATAGCCCTCCATTTAAAAAGCTCTTTCTTCTATATTTTAATCAAAATTCATTCCAAATCACCAATGTCCACAATGGTATTTGATGTCTTGGGATTTTTTTTGTCTAGCATTTTTAGGGTGAAATCCGGTTAATAGGTAGTTGCAATGAAAACAGGGGATATGTGGGATTGTCAGGAATAGATAACATAGTTATCATTTAGCATAATTTCTTATTATTCGCGGGCGTGAAGGCGATGCTATGGAGGCCATTTTCATAGAGCTTTATGGATGTGCTCTATTTTCTGTGGACGAATCAATTCAAATTTCTTACTTCAACACCTGAGAATTCCAATCAATAGAGGGAAGCACTCAGTGTGTTTTGCTCTACATAATTAATATTAACATTTCTCTAAGAGAATGTTTAAATAATTTAATTTTAAATAAAGCTGAAATAGAGTCGAAACTTTACTTTAAGGCTAATGCGGTCATATATCTCTTTCTCTGTTATTTTTCACATACTATCTTGTCATAGGTACAAATTTATAAGGAAATAGAAGGAGAGAGTTTTCTCATTAACCGATAACACAAAACAAAAAGTTTTTTTGCTGTTATTTATTTGCTCAAACTGAACTAAATTTACTTGCGTATGCAGTATCTCGAAATTTCATCTTAAATATCGAGTAACTGTGTGTTTAAACATAATAGATATGAGCGTACAAGAAATGTGTAGTAAATGAATGCACATATTGCAACTTTTTATGTATGGCTAGGTGTAATAAAAAACTATTTAAGTATTGATTTATTTACTGTAATCAAAAAATAAAGTGCATTTTTTGATAAAATGAAAATTATATTTATTTTTCCAAACCAATTTCATCACCTTCGTCGAATTTAGTCATTTACTCAAATATACAGAAGTCAACTACACATTACGAGACCCATCCGAATTAAACAGCGCTTAAGCTGAACGACTCAAACTAATTAACACATAAATAATACACACAAATAATACAGCACAGCTCATAGCACTCAAATTATATTCTTTTTTAAACGATAATGCGCAACATTGCGATAATCGACGAAAACTATCACCATGACCTTGATTTCTGAACGACTTTGGCGTGTTTCTTCCGATCTTCATCTACCTTTCGCACTAGATTCTCTCGATTGGTCGTTTGTTTCCCGATCATAAATGCATCTAAGTCTCATCTTCCTAGCGGTCACAAATAATTGTTTCAAAGACATAGTCAGAATCAGATTACAATTAAATAACACCAATTAAACCAAGCTATCACAATGATATTTTCACTCGGTCTATATATTAAAGTAAAATGCGTGCTTAAAGACGAATAAGATTTTATAAAAGCTGAAGAGCGCAAAAGGTTTTTCTTTTTTTTTATTGCAATATCAAGGACTGAATGCAACATTGTGTTGAGCCGTCTAAATGAAGTTAATGTAGCAGGTGAACGTGGATTTATGTGTTGGTGCGATTTTAGCACAAGTAAGAGTGGGCATTGATTATTCGTATTGTTTAATGTGTTTATTTAAAACCTTCATAACTGATAGAAAAATCATGATATAAACTTTTACTTAATGAAGAGCCTTCAATGTATGAACTCTTTGTTGTTTAAATATGTGAATACATACGAACGTGTAAACACTTAATACATTCATATATGAATGCAGCATATCTGGGATATATGTGAATACAAGAATGTACAAATATATAGATATACGAATTTATGAATTTATGAATACATGAAATAAAGAATTTATGCATTTACAAGTGTATATATTTAAGGATATATGAATGTAATAAGTAATCTGTGATTAAGATTATCAAAGTCATGATTATATGTTCATATATTCACAACTCATAATTATAATAATGTATTCATATATTTACATAAATGCAAATATGTGTACATTTTTGAACAGAGTGATGTATGAATAAATATGCGAATACATGCCTCCATATCATCAATGTAAGATTATATAAATTTTCGCGATGATTTAAAATTTTTAAATCTACTTGTTTATTGCTATCTCTTTCTGGTTAGCAGTCTTTATATAAAATTTTCTTAATATAACTTCATATGCGCGGCATAGTAACGCTGTAGAGGCATTAACTATCAAAACAGCCCGTCGTGAGTTGTGGAACTTTACTGTGTATGTACATACATATATCTGAAAAATATATACAAATGTGTTTTCATATGGTTTTGTCTATACGGTGATCTCTCGCCAGTGATTAATTAAGATTGATTGATAAAAAATAACGACTTAAATACACACACACACAAATACGTAATGAATGTGCAAGTTTCAAAGTTTGTTTAACTTTCTGTGATATTTGCGCCTGTTTGTGTGAATGTAACTATGTATGAGTTTATATACGTAATGTACATTTCTTTATTGTTTCTGTTGCTATTGTAGCCAATAAATCGAGTAATGTTTTATGCGTTGGCTAACCTGCGTTTTTATGTGTGTGTATGTGAACGTTGCTTACCTCTGTTCGTTCTCTTTCTTTCCAATAATACCTTCTGATCGCCCTTATTTATTTATTCTTCTTTTTTTAGCATGACCATATAAATGTGATAAATAGGTAGATTAGAGTTACTCACCTTAAGCGGCTTGATTGTTTTGTTGATGATGTTTCTGCTGTTAGAGTAGCTGGCATTCTGCGTATGCTTTAGCTACCTTATATGCCAAGCGACTAGTCATAAAAAAAAAAAATTTTTCAACCGTATAAAGCACTAAAATTGAGATTTCAATTGTTGATAACTCAATGGCTTTTTAGATTTTTTTTTAATTTTTTTTTTTTTTGGAAATTTTGATTAAAAGATATAGACACGTAAATATGTATACAAAAAAAAAAAAAAAACAAAAATACTTTTATTTTAAAACTTTTTTAATGCTCGTAGTCTTGTAATGTTTACACTTAAAGAAAATGTCAGCTAACAGCGACCGCTATTCTTCTTTAAGCCAACCATCAAATGTCACGCATACAGAAGTTTTATTTCTTACAAAAGTGGAAAATCCGCTGTCCTCAATTTATGCGAACTTTGATCGTTTAAAACCTTTTTGTGTTAACTTCACTTCCTGACCCTATGTTCCTGTGACAATTGGCAGATTACAATTCCAGAGCAGGACTATCAGTCTCTTTTTATTAAAATATTCTAGACAATGCTAAACAACTCAGGTAAATCTGACGAATAAATTTGTTCACTGTTTTTAGAAACCCTGTAAACGGTATTTGGCAATTTTTTCATTCAGCGGTAACATATAATTTTTCCAGCTTTCTTTCTTTCCCTTGCTATTGCTAACAATAGATCGCAAAAGTGCATTTATTAACACTAGCGATATTAATATACTCTAGTAATAACTATGCGATAACTATATATTATTATTAATAATAAGAGTGATCCCTTATTTGTCTTTTACTCATGGATTAAGGAATGAGCGGAAGTACAAGACTTAACAAAAAATCTTCTGAAAGTTATGAAATTTGTGTAAAATATGACTCTTTTCTATGTTGGCATATTCAGCAAGCGAAAAAATTTAAATCTGTTTCGACACTTCCATTAACGGTGCCAATATTTCCGGCCGAGCGTGCCTTTCGATAATTTATGGGCTTTACCACACCTGTTACAGATGCAGCTTGTATAAACTTCTTTACAGTGTTGCCCATAGTGCATTTAGATGGACGATTATATTGGCCAAAATTTGCTCGTAATGCACGAGACGTAATGCTACAAAACCAGCAATTTTTTTTTATTATTACGTTATTATTACTTTAACACGTTCCGCGATTTAAACGATCCATATTGTAAAATGGCAGATATGGCGCTGAACATTTAATGCTCGGGTTGACAGTTTTACATATGTTACTGAAACAAGGTTGGTAAATCCGAATCACAATATGGATAACCCTACATAATATATATATAAAGTCCCACAAATCGTTGAGTCCATCTTCTCCCCATTGAGACCATTTTAAAATATAAAATTTTTTTAGACTTCGCTGAGGTAACGAGAACAG
The DNA here is from genome assembly GCA_000671755.1 of Glossina brevipalpis. NCBI lineage: Eukaryota > Metazoa > Arthropoda > Insecta > Diptera > Glossinidae > Glossina > Glossina brevipalpis. The sequence goes on from KK351015.1 coordinate 2,325,992, forward strand.
GAAGTTGCACTTAAAATTCTCAAGCAGATACCTTCTTTGAACGATTCCGCTGTATGGGCTCAAAAACTAATCTTAACCATTTCGGCCATTTCAGTGGCTTGAACTAAAATCATGATTTTAAAAAGCTCGCTGTAGAAAATTCACCACAAAATTCGTGAGTTAACTTTCTGGGTTTGTGAAAAATTATGGCTCCAATTAACAGCAGAATAATGGTCATATATTTAAGTACTAAAAAACAATTATATTTGAAATATACGATAAAATGACAACACCGAAGCCATTCTTGCCATTTGAAGCTATTTATATCTTAAATATTGGCTTTTGGGTGATTGACAAATATTTGAACAAAAAAGTCCATTCTTCGGTAAGAAAAAAAATGTTTAAATAAAATGATCGAAATTGTAAAAAATTCGAATGAAAAGAATGGAAATTGTTGTAATTATCTCAATGACCGTTTTCAAAAATCGTATTCCGAGAAAAACGCATTTAAAGTTTTGAGTGCCTGTGTAACAAATTGTTGCCAGCACATGGGTAGGTCTTTCGTAAAAAATTCGAGAAGTGGTCACAAAGAAAGATTACTCATTAATCCAATGTAAAGCCATAAATTTTGAAATAATATCATTTATCAATATTACCAAAGTTATTCTCAGTGTAAACGCAATATTTTATCCTTTTCTCTCTGGATACTTATTTTATCCCAATTTTATAATAGCTGTAGTTACAAACAGAGAGATAATTTTTCGAACTTCGAAGAAGCGATGTTTAGTAATTGTGAACATGGACAACGAATTATTCAATTTAACATAATTAAAGTAATTTTATATCGATGATTCTTGTTCATTTATTTAAAAACTTTTTAAAGCTGAAAACAAAAATGAATGTTTCGTTACAAAAAGCAAAAGACACGACCACGCACTGAATAACATATTGTAATGTAATAAAAAAATAAAATAGTTTCCGCTTTGTTATGATTTTTATGCTGTTGTACTTGCTGACTACATTCGATTCATAAATTTTCTATCTACTCGACAATTGTTATATATGTTAAGCCTTTTGCCAGCACATGCATTTATAAGGTAAAGTTTTCTGATCATAAATGTCATAAGATCTAAGTTTTTGAGAATAACTTAATATATTTTAATCATTTAATGAATAAAGATTTGGATTTATGACATCTTATTAGTTTTCATATATTAATAATATATTGATACTAATAACTGAATATTAATAACTTGAAATGACAGAGTGCTTGTGAAACGACCACAATTTTTTGCTTGAGTGTTTGTTTTTGTTTATTTATTACCCTATTTTCCTTTCATTGTTAAACGCGTTGAAACAAATTCTTTTTTATTGTCCTCGAATAAACTGAGCTCCTGTTACTTTATAAACACAAATGCCAACAAAACGCTTTACGTAAACAACTACAACTGTTCAACTGTTTTTTTTGTTTTGTTTTTTTGTTTGTTTGTAATCTTTCACTATGAAGAGCGGGAAACTACAGCTGGGTGTGGGTGGAAAATAATTTTCTGCCTATCTGTCCATGAGAAGAAACATTTTTATTTTGCTTGTAAAACTTGGAAATATGCGAGTAAGAAAATCTTGTGAAACACAAGAAACATTAATTTTGTTATTCCCTCTATAATGCGAACAGAAGAAAACATTAATTGTGTCATTTCGTTCATGACATTGAAAAAAACGTGCAAAAAAATACTGACAAAGCAACTAAATAGACTAATTCTGATATTCCACTCACGATTTCCTAATATACATTCGATTAGCAGAATTTCGATTTGTTTACATTGTTTGTCCACCTTGCTGCCTATTCTTTGTCTTTACACCCATCACCTAAGGCGATGTTTGGTTTGATAACTCCCTGAAGAAAACTCCGGAGACCCCGCAACGTATGTATATAGTACGTTCGTCTGTCCGTCGGTGTAATGTCTGTGGTAAACATTCTCTCAGCCACAAGAATGAAGCTATTGGCAGACACATTGAAAGTTCTTTCAGGTACCTCGCTATTGTAAATGAGCCAAATCGATCATAAGCTACGCTTACAGTATAAGCTGTAAGCACGTCTGTTTTCTGGCTGTATTGCATGGCTGGCTGTGTTCCACGGTATTGTATAAGAATAGAAGGAATTCGCCACGCCCACTTACTAAAATCTAGTTTTCCCCCTTTTTTTAAGATAAAGGTGATGAATATAAGAAATTCGGCATACCCGAATGCAATTTTCTTGCTTGTTACTGTTGATTCTACATATTTCCCCAATTGCACATTCTTACGTATTGGCTCAATTTCAGAGAAGTTTTAAAAGTTTTTTTTATGGGAATGCTTTTGTTATTTGCTGAATACTTTAAGAAGAAGAATAAGAGTCAATATATGTAGAATATAGAACTAATCTAACTAAACGAATTCGAAACGGTTCGGCCGAAAGACAAGAAAGGCGTAAGTATCAGTAATCAATAAAACGGTGTCAGAAAAACAGTTATACGTTCATTGGTAACACCTGTAACGATATATAATTGTCGGAAAGTAGTTTTTACCGTTTTATTGCTGTACTAAGAATTTTAAAAAATCGTCAAAAAAATTTTTTCTCTCTTTATTAGCAGGTTACGACCTACAGTAGACGTCATATTGGGAGTCTCATATGAATGTCAACATAAAACCCGCTTGTTTTGTAAGGAAAGTGTCTAAGATTCGTTCTAAGCTTTTCTCTATGTTTTTGATAGTGTAATGCAATATTTAACATGAGACATTGTTGATAATCAATTCTAAATATTTCCATATCCGGTAACCTAATAAATCGAAATGAATTAAATTATCGTTCTTAGTCTATTTTGACATTGTTCGTAACGCACACAAAGGGTACTACTTTTCTCTTCTTTTTTTTTCGTTTTCAATTTTCGTTCATCCACTAACTGTAAAATGCAGCAACACCTGTAAAAAATCCTCACGGACGTGGTTGAAGTATTAACTTATGCTCATTTTTTCTGTTGCTTGCTTGCTGATTTTCTGCTATCCTGCCACTAATTTGTTGTTGTTTATCATTTTCATTGTGTTTGTTGTTCAAATGCTTTTGTTTGTTTGTTTGGAAAAATATAAAACATTTGAAATCGAAAGTGAATATATAAGTTGTAAGCAAAAGGAGAAAATAAAATAAAAGAGAAGTTTTATTCTGTTTTCTCTCCCATTAAACGTTTGTTTTACAACAAAGAAAGCTTTGAAAACATGGTAATTATGTTTAAAAATGTTGTCTAGAACAGTTTTTGAAGAAATCGTCTAGTCTGCATTAACAAATGAACCTGTGTTACATTGAAAATTATTATTTTATTGAATTGGAAAAGCAATTATATATTTCACTATTTATGAAAGTAGAATATTTGGTCGCAAAAGTTAAAGTCGTACATTACTAAAGAAATTAGTAAAGTGTCATTACTATGGAATAGTCGAACATTTAAATAAGAGAAATCTATAGGCTGATATTAGTGATTTTCTAAACACTCCTGAGGACTTGGAAGGTGCTCGAGTTCAATTTAAAATCGTTTTGTGTTGAATTGAAAACAGTTTTCGTTCATCGGTCGTTTCCTTTCTTATCCAAATGCCTCAGATTTGCTTTAAAGCAAAAATTTACAACAGCATAAATTCTTTACAAAAGTTCGTTTTTTCATTTAATTGGAATTAATGCAGGATCGCTTTTTGGATATAAGAAAAAATGTTTTTTCCATTGAAGAGGATTTTTATATTTGATTTGGACAAATTTTTTCTCACTGGCATTGTACCACTTATGATACAGGGCATAGTAAATTTTCTAGAATGTATGTAACATGTCTAACGCCCCGTTTGAAAAAAGTCTTCATATAACAAAAATCGGTAAGAACTAGTATTTTGGTATATAAAATAAACGTAAAAAATTTGGATCGAGTGGAAGTAGTTTCTTAACCGCCTCTCATATAAAATTACTTATGAAAGATAAGCCTTTACATGGCCGAAAGCTTGCAATTTTTAATTTCTTATAATGTAAATGAGTGCCCAATAGTAATTTGCAATAAAAATTAAATACGCCAAATTTGGATAACGTAGGTTTATCTTTTGTAGGATGAAGCGATTCAATAAACCGTTCTGAATTGAACCAAAGTGAAGTAAATATATTTGAAATCGTATTGAATGTTGCATACATCCGGAGAAAAATAATATACCACTAGAAAATAATTGTATCAAATTTATATATGTAGCCTATGGAAATTGTGTTTCTCCAACTAAGCCGGACTAGAATAAAACCAAACGTTTTAAGTAAAGCTTATTTTTTTAGACAAAATTTAACGACCGCGATCAGGATAGGCGAACGTTTTGCTGGTTACGCTTATCTTTTATATAAGTGAAAAAAGCGTACCGAAAATTCCGAATATCGCCAACAATTTGTATAGAATACGACATGCAAGAAAGAACAGTGTTTTTCAAATATCGGTCGAACAGGAATCTCATATATTGCTGAACGTGGAAAAGCACGAAAGTTTTGCTTTTACGATCGTTTTCAATAAAAAAAACTTTTGAGTCCAATATAGTAGCTACTTCTAATCATTTAAAAAGACACATGAATAAAAATCACATTATTTTTTTTATAATTATTTAATATAAGTAATCTTCAATATAATAGTAAATGTTGTTTAGAGCGTTAATGTGAAAAGTGCCCACCCAATATCGAATTGAATAATCATAATTAATACGATGGCAGTTTTGTATTTATTTATTTAATTTATTTATTGTCGCCAAATGTCACGCTCACGATCACTCTTTGATTCAAACACTTTCGGTTGTATGCAACATTTTGCACAAAATTACCTACGTTAACTGGCGTAGCTCACCTAAGGTCTAATGAGAGAGAGAGAGAGAGAGAGAGAGAGAGATTGTGCCTTTTATTCCCTGAAGACTTCTGATAATTTATAGTTAGTTCGATCAAAATTTTGTAAAAAACTTTGCAATGACAGCGTCAGATCTTTACGATGTCATTTTACAAATAACAAGAAACTCAATTTGACGGGCATATACATATATACCAATAAAGTTGGTAAACGGAGAATGATCGCGAAAAAACGTAACAGTTGCTTTCTTGTCTCTAAGTCAAAGCTAAAGTTATGTATTTTTCTTTTTTTGCTTAGATATGGTGGGTGTAAAAAACGAAAAACCAAACATGAATAATTAAAAATAAAAACTTTAATTAAATCTGAATGAAATCAAATCTAATCAAAAATTACATTAAAAAAATTAATAAAGTAATATGCAAGGCAAGGTCGTTTAAATGCTTGGAATACTTGGTTATTTAAAAATAAATCCTATTAAAAACTGAAATAAAATGTTAACAAAAACTCTGAATAAAAAAATTGTTTTTTCAATATTATTTTATCGCTTATATTAAAGTGTTGCCATTTTTTATGTATTTATATCAAGGCACACACAAAAAAGCATTAAAAAAAGGCCGCTCGTTCACTTTTTAGTTTTAACGTTACTGATTGTTTTAAAGTTTTTTCTTGATTTGTTGCTTTTTTGTTTTTGGAATTTGTCTGTCTATATGAAAATTTAATGATGATTGCTTTTGATTGATAAGGTTTTTGTTTTATGTGTGTATGAATTCATCTCATATATGCTATTGTTGTTGTTATCGTTATATTCTGCATGCATATAAACATAAATTGTAGTCTGTGTTCATTCATTCCATTTCGTTTTCTTGATTTCATTTTCGTTTTCTTAATTCTTTTTGTTTTTAAATTTGACCCAAAAAACTAAAAGCAAAAAAAAAAAAGAGAGAAAACGAAAATGTTTTAATCGTCGCCCGGCGGCGGTTTGATGCCAAATTTTGATAGCACTGATGGATTTTTATTTTTCAATGATAAAATGCGTTTCTACCATATCTGCCGCTTGAGAGATATATCAATATTATCGAACAGTTTTAATAAATAAAATAAACGCACCGAAGCCTTTAAAAACTACATATGTTTTTAATAAACGTAAAAATTCATTAATTTTTCATACGCATACAAAAGAAAAAACAATCACTGCTGCTTTAAGCAGGTTAAGCTCCAAAATTGGTTGAATACGGCCATCGATTTCAAAACAAACAGTTTGTTTTATTAACTTTGGCTCGGTTGTGCGATATAATATTCTTGCTTTTTAATAAAAAAAATGGATTGAAAAGTCCACACTACAACAGTCTAAAGAAAGTTGTTTTTTGGCAATTTTTTTGGATGGAAGAAAAAGTGATAAAAAAAATATATGACGAGATTATTAAATCTACATTTAAGTATAACAAATAAAAATTGTTTTGGAAAAAGATTACAAAGTGGCGATCTCTGGTTAGGCATGTTGAACGATGTCGACAAAAATTCAGGCACACATGGAAAATGTTTTGGGCAATATGAAAAAAATAGCTTAGACTTATTAGAAGTAATGATTTTTATGTGATCGGCGTGCATTTGGATGAAAAAGTTCAATTTTCGACCAAAAAGGACACTTTTGTCATAAAAAAATGTTGAAATCAACCTAACAAAGAATATTGCTTTAAAATTACTATAATAAATTCGAATGGGAAATATGAAAATTGAACTAAGCTGCTGGGCGTTTTCAAAAGTTGATATAAGTTATAGAAACTTTCTTTAGCACAATTAATTTTTTTTTCTTATTCGTTTGCATCAGTCTGCAGTATGACTTTTTATTCTTTAAATACGTCTGTTAACGCAATAAACAAGTTTTAAATCAATACGAAAAGATTAACTTTGTAGCAGGGTCTCATTTGGCACAAACGCTCTTTTTGAAGTGCAGGCACTTACCGTGCTTACCGAAGAGATCAAGATTTCAAGAACAATTTTTTTTGCAAGTAAATAAAATTTTTTCCACGTTCAATGCATCTGTTAAGACAATAAAAAAGATGATTTTGTGAAAAATGACTCTAAACCCCTTACTTCGCTTATATCCATTTAGGGCGAATATTTTGCAGTAATCGACTTATTGTTCTCCATCAGCGAAAATCAGTAAAACACTAAATTGACCGTAATTTACAAGAGTTGGCATTATCGTATTATTTTCATTTCCATTTCTTGTGTAAATTCGTAGAATTTTGCAACCGAAATATCAAAAGTTTGGCTGCTTGATCGCTCGAGGCAAAAGACAACTCTAAACAAGCGCATTACCCGCTCTGCCAATTTTAGCAACTCTTTTTTGATTTACATTACAGTTCCACCAATTGTTGATGAGCAGCATCTGAATTGATCGCTTGAATCGTTAGTAATAACTAGAAAGTAAACAATATCGTGCAAATCAACAATCGATGTTGGCGTTGGTTTGTCTTGGAACATATTCGCTATTGAATTCACTACCATTCTCATGAGATATTCGCCAATTTCTTATTCTCTCATTTCTCGTTATCGATGACGATTTACATTAAATTCGATGAATTATTTTCAATTCATGGAAATTCCAGTAAAGTGCTTCTTTGTCTACACGAAACACACGAAATCTTCAACTCACACTTACCTTACATTTAATTGCTTTGCATAGGGTGCTTCTGATCATCTGAAATAATAAATTAGAGCAATCTTTGAGTGAAAAGTGTCAATAATAACCTACGCTCACTTTCACATTCTATCAACAGTTTCATTTATATCAAAAATTAAGAGGAAAATTAATTGCTTTTTAAAATTTTTAGTTTCGATGAGATGTGAATGACCGATTTAGTCGTAAGTGAACTCTTATGACAATTTTCGTCGAAAAATTAAATTGACTATATAATGCTCTGCAAGGGAGAGTTATTAGCTACTAAAGCCGAAAGAGAAATTTGTACAGACTTCCAACGACAAATGGTTACGTGATGGCTTAAGTAAGAGCAATACCAAAACAATTTTATGTACACAAAACTCCTGAGAATTTGACCAACAAAATCATTTATCCTTTTTTTAAGGTCATGGTAACCTGTATAAGCATTTGTAACTTTGTTTTGTTCTGGTCGTTGTGTGACAAAATACTGAAAACCTGATACAAATATTCTACTGTATGTCATGCACAAGCACTTCCGGTTTACAAATAAACGCACAACCGATATACATGTACATTTTGGGGATGTAGAGATAAGCAAGCGCAAAGTGAAAGAGCAATAATGGAATTTTTTTCTAAGGGATAAAAAAGCATTTTGCATTGTTTTTATTTAACAAAACGTCAAGTGTAGCCGTCTGCCCTAAAATTTTCGATTATCACCGGTACTTAAAAAACTTATATGTACGTATGACTAAATTTGGCGATGAATGCCTTCTTCTAAGTAAACATGGGAGCGTCAATAAGTCAATATTTATACATTATCAAAAAATCGAATTATTAACGGAATATTAACAGAAAAGGAGTTACAAGCTATTAAGTTACGACGCGTTATTTTTTAACTATACCTTCAGTAGTTTTCAGCCTTGCTGTGGACATAAACTATTGCGACGTGCCGCTTTTAATGATATAAATTATATCCTTGAATTTATCATTCATATTGTAATTCTACGGAGAGCAAGTTTTATTGTCTACACTGATTAATGCTGCCTAAACGAATCAATGTGCTTTACAGTACTACTTCGACCAATAGAATAAACGCTGAAGACATGCCGAACTTTAATCGGCTATTCACTAAAAAAATCGACAACATTCTTGATTGATAGTGGAAGAGAGGTGAACATATTTCATGTTAGAATTTCGTGTTACAAGATTCGACCCAAAAATAAGCCTGATATTTGGATGCTACATAAATTAAAAGCAAAAAATTGAATAGACTGAATTTTTATCTACAAATCGCTGCTAAGGCGAAATAAAATGAAACCACTCTTTTGAAGGTATTAATAAAGGACGACAATAATTTGAGAACAAATGGATGAAACTGCACAAACCATAAGAGAGCTTGAATTGATGCCACATAAGATGGGTTTGGTGAAATTGAGAGGAAATCATGCAGCATAAGTTTCTCCAATTTGGTCGAACGATTGATTGCATCATGTAAGCTCAAAATATAATACGATTAAAGCGTATAATTGAAATAAAGTAATTGATCAATAGAAAAGACGTCGTCTTTCAATGTCAGCCCGGATGCATATTTGAAATGAAGAGGATACGGCGGGAAATTTGCGTGCATCTATCCTTGGTTCGCTTTCTGCAAGTTTGTCCTATGGGAGTAAGACTGCGTTCAAGGGGATTCCAAAGAAGTGCCGTTCAAAATGGCACATACTATCTTACCTAAAGTTCATTTAAAATGCAAGATAAATATATTTGATTTTTTTCGAAAACACAACGAACTTTTACCCTGACCTGCAGAAAATATTGAAAAAACTTTATCTGTTCAATATGATGGCTATAAATGAAAATTAATTTAGGCTGCTTTCAAAGCAGACGCATTATATATTTCCAGTTCGCTGATTTATGGATCTTTTGTTAAGAACATATTTCAATTTCAAGCTAATCCAAGAGATTATTCAATATTCTTCTAGCTCAAAATTCGTGATCTAAATTGTCAGATTTTGTTGCGTTGACTATAATCCCGCTTAACACCTTTTTGTTTTTTTATACCCACTTATACTTCGTTTTTAAAATCAGAAAATCGGTAAATCGATAAACTGTACAACACATATTCTTGAGAAAAGTTAGCGCTTTGTTTCCATACAAGGACTTACTTCAAATCCAAATTTTTCATATTTATTTAAAACACAAAACACTAGTTTCTATTGATTTTTGTCGAATAATATAATGAAAAATGTTATTTTTGCCACATAAAAAGCCTTTTCAAGTGGAACATTATATGAGGAGTAACAGCAGAAACGGTCCGATCACATCCATTTCCAATACCGTTTATCTTTCGTCAAAACACATGAATATAATAAATTTCGTCATATCTCAAAAATTTGCGACCTGTAGATTGAATAAATGCAAACAAAAAAATATATGTACGGAGATCAGAGGGACGGACATCGGAGAGACAGACTGGTAAACAGGATGATATGATTCATAAAACGATTCCGAATCAATCTGTATAATAAAAAGTGGCCTGTATGACAAGTGATGTAGGATATTATGAAACTTGAATAATATATACAAAGTTAATGTCCACGAACTTAAAGGTTCCTGATCTATTGTAGGTTTCACATTTTGAAAAGTTTCAAATACAGAAGCAATACGGAGTAATAGCTACCGTAATTAGATGACCGTTTTACTTCAACTTTTTCTTGGCTGGGATAAATGCAAATTTTCGGTTCTTTTCCCTAATCGTGACTGTTATGAGATAGGATTAAGCAGCGAAAACAATTCACCTATTAAACACATCAAATATTTAATATTTTACTTATTGTACAACGACACAATCTTACCTATCAGGTGATGGGTATCAAAGATTCGACTTAGGACGAATAAAATCCTACAACTCGTTTTTTATATCGCGAATATATAGCGAATCGTTCTCTTAAAAAGTTCAATAATTACATTTATTCTCAAAAATTTAATCCCTAATTATTATCCTTTTTAATCATGAAAGATATACTGCAAGCCTTTTGTTCTGTAAATCTCTATAAATTACGAAACGAATAAATTTACATATACCTACGTTATCCTTACACTTTGCTTTCTTCATTATCTGTGCTTTAAATGCGAAAATTCTTATAAAAACAATATCTTTACCCTTGACAAAACTTAAATTTTTTTCATATATTTTCTTTTTCTTCAATTTCAATAAAGAAAAAAATAACCAAAAAAAAGTTTTTTCTGTTTGCTCTGCATTTCTTTTATTTTATGGCGAAAACTGCAATTTGATTCAATGAATTTAACATTTTCATACAATGAAACACGGTTGGTACGTATCTCTTACACACACACACACACACACGTACATACATACACGTAGAGAGCGTACAATATCATTTACATTGTTATACGGACCAATGAATATGCCGAATATTGCTTTTAATGGAAGGAGACTATAGTTCGGCTTGAAATGGTGTTGGGGGGTCGTACTTCGTTTCTCGGTGTATGTGTGCGTGATAGCAAACTGATAAATGTATGAAATGTGAATGTACGTACTACTGTACGTATACGTACACAAGGTAAAGTTCTGATAAGCAAAGGAAAACAGAAATTGTTTGGGTGAATGAATGGTTGAATGAATAGCTTGGCTTGGCTCCTGTTTTGGGATACAAGGATAATAATAAATATTGGTTTATTTGCAAGCATCAAAAACAATGAATTATTTTCATCATTGTTCATCCCTACACATCTATATATAAAAAGGAATTTAATATTCTTAAAATATATTAAAAATCAAAAGAAAAGTTTTGAATCTCTTTACGGCAGTTGGTGCTGTACTGTGATACCATCATCATCATCAGCACATAGTTTATTTACAAATTTTCTTTCTTTTTGCTGAACTGTTTTAATCCACCACACCTCGTTTATTGTTCTTTGTTCTTGCTGCACTTAAGAAGAAAAATGCGGTTATATTGATTTGTTATTAAGTTGGCAACATGTAGAAATACGTATGACTGACCTCTAAAATTTTTTATTTGTACATAATCAGAGAATGTTGAGGTAGAAAACTCCCTCGCAATCGCGAAAATAATAGCCGAAAATCGCTATAAAGCAAAAAAATAAAAAAATAAAAATAAAATAAAGAAATGCTTACACTCTACATTGTCGATCGATCGTAGCTTTGACAAGTTTATGTAGTAGCTTATTAGGCATTTAAATTTTCAAAATTAAAATTTTCATTTCATTCAAGCAATTCGTACTTAAGCGCTCTAACATTCGGAACTATTCATTGCTATCTGTAGTGTTTGGCTAAATATGTCAGGGAGCACAAAAAATGTTACGTTAATATGATTTCGATTTGTTAATGTTCTTATAGTTACAGGACATTTTCTCAATATTTATGTTTATTCGCCAAATGTGAATGGCGTTCAAAATTCGCATCAAAGTCACAATAATTTAATCATTTGGTCGCATTGTGTCTGTATGCCATTCATCTATGTGTTGGTTAATTTCATTTCATTTATACATTTCGTTCCGTTTATTCATCACGATTGCACACCATTTGACTGAATGACGGCACAGTGGCGGTCGGTGTACACTCCATTTGCAATCTTTTTGCTTATCGCTCTACGTCTGATTGATGGCCATAGATAACAGTTTGTGCCAGTCGCTTGTTTCTACTACAATACACTGATATCGTTCGTGCACATATATATATGTATATATATAAATATATATATATATATAGACATACGCGTACTCAGTTACAAATACACGCGCACACACATACATTGACGTACATTTATAAACTCTCTAACACACTTCCATACACATACACACGAGCATGCATTTATATAAACTGCTCCTTTTCATGCATTTGTTTCGTGTTTTGTCAGTTTTGTATTCATATATACGCTTACTCTCATCCGCAGTGTCGTATAGTTTTGTTAATTTTGGTTTTTTTTTGTTTTAAACATGAGCGTAATGATGTTCTGCAATTTACATTAAAACCAGTGCTATAGGCATTAAGCTATTAAAAGTCGCGTATCAACTATATGTAATCGGAGAGAGAAATTCGCAATCAAATCGGTGCAAAATTTTGTAAAATGTACTTTTAAAGATTGGATTTCGTTAAAAGTGTGATTTTCTGTGAAATACTAGCAAATTTTTCTGGACTTTAATCATATACTGTGCAGTTTTTCATTAGTAGTTCTCGCCAATTTTATAAAAGTTCGAAGTACTTTGTTAAAGATTATGTGGGAGGGAAGCTCGATCACATAAATTGTTTAGATATAAATTCCAATGTTTTCAAAAAATTTACTAATTTCAAATATTGGCTTTCGTCCTCTTAGGAGATTCGATTTATCATCATCGAACCTAAACTTTTAAAAACCTGACGTTAAATCGCGAAAGCAAAGTATAGGTTAGTCGGCTTTGAGCTACATATGATTATAAACCGAATTCTACTTAAATATGAAAAACTAAATTATTCTCTATTGCGAACTTGTTTTCTAAAAACACTTCTCAAAAGTTTTATTTTTGTCTCTTTTCAATATCCTACAGCTATTCTACGTCGCTGCAAGCGTATATTTAAAAAGATTCACCATTTTTTCTGGTATTACCTCCTCCAACGTCGCTTTTCATTGTAAAAGCCTCAACTGAATAGCGCCATTCGCACTACTGCATTTCCAGTCTCTCTACGGAGTTGTGCAGCATTGTTTGTTGGCTCCATTAGCGCGGGTGTTATCAGCAAGGCTGTCGTGTTGATTTTATTTTTGTCGAGCTTTATACTGACTATATAAGCACATAAGTGTAGGTGTGCTGCAAGCAATGGGTGAATAGTGAGTGAGAGTTGGTGATAAGAACGAAAAATATAAAATATAGCGGACAAACACTGAGGAATGTCTTTTTTTTTATTTTTTTATTTTAGAGTATAGCAATAAATGGGTTCGTTGTTGTCATTGAGTTAAGAGTTAAGAGGTGATGGGGCAAAACGAAAGAGAGGACAAACAATGTGAAACATCCTTAAAATAGTTTCCTCTCGTTGTGGGGGAATACTTTAGTTTAGGTTAATATGAACCATTGTAAAAATTAAAATGTGGGATGAATGTAGAGTTTACCTAAAAGTAGATTAAGCATTTTACAGATTTTTTGCGTTTAATATATATGTCTTTCTCTTTTCAACCTTTTTTGCATCTCGCACCTCTTTTTTGTTCTTCTCTTTTATATTTCATTTTTTTCCATTTGGTTTCTCACTCATTTATCATAGGAATGCATAAATTTAGATAAGGATTTATGGTTTTCCAGTTCAACTTTAAGAGTTAATATTCATTGTTGTTATTGTTGTTTATAGAAAATCTCATTATGGCATGTTTTTGTTTCATTCCCTGTGTGTGTAATGCAGATAACAAATATCCCCAGATTTGTTGTATTTTTTTCAATTTTTTTATTTATTTATTATTATATACAAGCGAGTCGGTTTATTCATCCCTAAAAATTTATTGAATCCGTACTATATGTTTGTTTTAATAATATTTTAGTCTTATTTTTGGGTGAAATTTCATCATCATCATTGACACAAAGATCGCCCATATTATTGCTATTAAATAACAACAAACAGGCCAGTTGATGACCATTCAACTATAAGCAACACTTTAAGCCAATTTGTTAAGTGGTCATTTAACGGATGTTATTATTGTTATTTGTGTGACTTTTGCGGCGATAATGTGAAGCAAATTTTTATGTCTTCGAAGATACACTTACGAGTATTTAATATATGGTTGTTATAGTTGTGTATATACGTAAGCAAAATACAGGGAGAAATGTGTTCTGTTATTCCAAACTAAATCGTTTAGTTTGAAAAAATGCAATATCTTGACTGCAAGCACTGCGATAATAATCACCAAATACTTATTACTATTTGGACCTGTTCCATTCCAACTTTTTAATTTGTTACTTCCATATTTCCACTTCAAAATAATAATAGGACACGATAGACTGGTTAGAGCAAAACGATTTCATATTTAACTCTAAAACTTCATTCTAAACTCTTAATGTTTTGGTAGAAAAACTCGCTTTCAATCGAATCGCTCTTATCGACTTAGCGATCGTCTCGATGAAGCTACATTATTATATTGTTTGCAAATGCTTTGAATTGATAATAAACACTCTTTAAAGACATTTGTTGGTGCATTGCCAGCAAGAAGTCATTTCATATAGGCACTCTTTTTGGGGCAATTACGGAAAATCCGAAATTTCAAGGAAAACATTTTTTGTGATTGAAATAAAAAAAGTGATAAAATCCCACTCGCTTTGGAAGGTACCTATCACTTTAAACGAATACCTAAATTAGAAAATATATATCGGGGTCCTGCTCAATTTGTCATTTTTTGCAAGGACTTGGTAGTTGACTGTAGAAAATACAATTTGTCGTTTATATAGGTTCTATTTAGAATCAGAAACAAGTTTGCATTGAAGTTTTCGCTGGCCCACGTAAATGTTTGTATTGGATGTCAGACCAATTTTGGACCATTATTTGCTCAAGGCTATGAGGTACAACATGGTACTCATGGCGAATACACTCAGCACACAATAGGCAGGGTTGCTACAACATACGGCAAGTATACGAACCGAGAGGACTTAAAAGACTCAGAAACTATACTGCTGAAGAATATGTGCGCTTTAGGGATATCTGAATATTAACAATACAAGGTCAAATCGGAGTATAAAAATTTGCTTAATAACTCTGGATATGAAGTCTTTTATATCTCTTTTTTCTTTTCCTTAAGAACATTTCTATAAAATGCGTTAACATTCTTTTTAAAGTAAGCGATTAAATCCTAAAAAATGCTACGTTTCCCGACGTTTTGGCGACTTATTCATTCTTGAGTTTGTGTGTATGGGTGTGTGCGTAAGAATTGATTTTTTACCTTACCTATCTATCTTCCACATCACTGAGAGGTCTTACAATCAAGTACTTAATAGCGTCAGTGTTGAATGCTTTGGTTTGATTTTTTTTAATTCGGCTTGCATCATCGAAATGTATCATTTTACATATGCACGCATGTATGTTCTGTATGTAGAAGCTTGTGTTCAGTACCCATTTGTTTCAAGCTGAGCCTTCAAGCACATTTGTGTTACTTATCTTAACCGGAAAAAAGCAAAAACCATTAAAAAGGAAATGAAGGTGCAATAAAAATCATTTTGCCCTGCTTTGCGAACTACTTAAATGTCTAAATGTCTACCTTACGATGTTCTTTTTCTTTTGTTTGGTTTTTATTTCATGCATATCATCACATCATCATTCTATTGATTTACTTAAGATTTTTTGTTTTTTTTTGCTTAAAACGAAATAAGTAGAAAAAATAAAATATGTCCTTTTTTTGGTTTTGTACTCCAGCAGGAAGTAAAAATATGTATTGATAAAGAACTGATATTTTAAGATATGCTTGGTTTCTTTCACAATCAACTGCGCCGAGAAAATATTGTGTGCGATATATGCTTTCGATTCTCACTTAAGGAGTCATTAAGTGACTAATGCGGTATTACTTAAACATCACTTTTAAAATTCCAACAAAACGTCCTTGAAAAAATAAAACAGAAAACTTATTTCTAAGTCAAGTTTCGAGCCATCAGAATACCATTTTTGTGCTCAGCTTGTGGACTGGGCTGTTCCATCCCGATTTTTGCAATAAGAATATTTGGAAACATTGGAACAACCCCTGCTTACGGCGCAGTGCTCTGGCGCCTTAACAAAAGGTCTCTCTATGAATTCCTTCAATACTTCCACTACTTCTACGCCTAATCCAATCTTGAGTTATCCCGTCTTTGTTTGGCAATGTTTGGTAACCTAAGGGCGCTTAGGCTTCCCTCTCTGTAGTTATAGACAGAGGTGCTATACCCAACAGCGTTTCTAAATTATACAGAGGCATCATCTGATGATCTCAGTCATGCAAATGCATGCGATGTTGTGGAACTTGTCCGGCGTCGTCAGCGCTGTTTTTTGCCTCACCTTGGCCAACGAGGTCAGAGTTGCATAGGTTAGCATTGGAAGGATTGTGATAGTGTACGATCAGCAAGTTGATTGGTGAAAAGTGCTCTGGTCGGTTTTTAGACCAATTGTAAGGGGTTTCCTCTTTCTAGAGAGAGGTATCAAGACCGCTTCTGGAGGGCATAGGGTTCATTGCATTCGCTCGGTTCAAGTTTTCTCATTCCAGTCCACGACAGAAGTTCGTACACCGTCTGAGTAACCTTTTGTAGGTTTGCATATTATTTGTCTCTCGAATTCTATTCTTCTTCCTGTTCTATTAAATTAATGTGAATTAAATAAAAACGGTCTTTTTGACCTTTTTTTTTTTATTTGAGGTAAGTGTCAACTGTCTGCTAAATTTTTAGTGGCTGGCAATGCCTATGCATGGATATGTTAGGATTGAATGAACGTGTAAGTTAAGGATCACATGTTCACATTCTTTAACGAACGAGAAAATCGTAATCGGCATTTTAAAGCCAACTTTGAGTACCCCATAAAAATACATATAAATAATGTAATAAATAAAATCTTATATTTATATATCAAAACTATATACATTCCGTGGTGATTTTCGACGAAATAAGTAAATAGATGGAGCCACGGCCGGCGTAACAAGCGCTACTAGATGAATTTCAGATAAGTGCTACAATATAAAAAAAATTAAAGTAACAACATCTATGAGTACACAATGGGTTAACTATTTAAAGAACTATTTAACAAAAAATAAATTTATTAAAAATAATTTCTCTGACTATTTAATTACCAGTTGTCAAGTATTCTAAATCGTTCTAAATCACGAAAATTTAATATTGAATTAAATTTAATAAATTAATATATATATATATGTATATATATATATATATATATATGCATATGTATATTTTGGTATTGTTTTTATTGAAAGGAACAATTTATTTAAAAAAGATATTTTTCTTAGATATTTTTGCTGATAAAATCTCTTATTGTATTTATTTCATTGTATTCAGTCAAAGCTTCTTTCCAGATAAAAACATTTTGTTCGATTAAACCCGAATACAAGTTATATCTATGTAGAAAAATTTACAAATATAATATAAAACAAGAAAATGTGTAACGACTACAAAAATAACAAAAAAAGGTACGTAAATACAATAATAACTTAAATACACGGATCCGTATGTAATGAAAAAAATTTTTGGATTTTATCGAAGCTGAAAATCTAATCATGCAAACAATCTTTAGGCGAAGCGCTTATTGCGGTTAATTCAGCTGACGTTGCCGTCACTTTTTTTTGTTTCTGTTGCTGATGTTGATCGTTGCTTATAATTACGACGAGCACGTTGATGATGATGGGGTCGATTGTTTGTTGTTACATGTTATTGTTTGCTGTAACAATGGTGGTTGTAAGCGTTTGAGTTTAGCTACAGTGTTGTTCAGGTGAACCTTTCTCTTTTTTTATTGGTTTTTAATGGCCCTTAAGCTAAGAGCTTTACTATGGCAAAGATATTGTTTTTAAGCATGTTAAGAAAAAATACGGATATCTGATATGTAGTAAGTCTTCTACATAGAAAAAATATAGTAATTTTACAGTTCTCTTTGTAATATCAAAAAAATATACGAGGTTTACAAATTTTATATCACGTAGTCCTAAAAATGTTGAGCAATTCAAAATACAAAAAAAAAAATCACAAGCTGGTAGATGTAATTTATACTTCATTAAAAATTGTCGATACGACAATGCACAGATCTCTGAAAAACTGTGCTATTTATGCGCAATATTAGAATTACTTTATTAAGATCTTTTCTTTAGTGAACCGGTAATTACAAAACAATTTCTAAAATTGACAAAAGTAAGATTCATAACTTTTGGGAAAAGATGGCTACAACAAATCGAAATTCGCATGCATAATTCGTGGTTCGCTAAAGTTTACTCGATTGGGTTTCTAACTGCTCGCTTCTAATAAAAAGTGGCGAACGGGATTTCAGATTGTCAAGTGGACGGCTGTTAAATATTACAGTATAAAGGTCTACCTGTATATATCTTTAAAGAGCCTTTCACAAATGAGAGAGCATGGAATCACTTCTTGTTTCAGCAGAAGTGCTTGAAGGATTTTAAAGAAAAAACTACAGTTCACAATTTTTTTACGTAGAAGTTTTGCAGAGACATAGTTGCAGTGTCGGAAAAGTGGCCAAATAAAATACACTCGCGCTACTCGATTTGCAACACATTCCAAATATAACTTATATTATAGCAAAATTCCCCCAAGCGGAAAAGATATTCATCCAGTATTAATAGACATCAGTGCGTGTGAAGAAATATTTCCGACCTATCTTAAAACAAAGATTGCGATTTTCACATATCGGGAGCATGAAGAAGTTACTATCATTTTCTTTAAAGAATCTGGACATTTATGAAAAAAAAATGGACTGAATATTAAATTGCTGTCCATTACTAGCAACAGAACAACTTATCCTTTGACTCATGCAGAATAGAAATTAATCTCGAACAGATAATAAGTCGTCGACTGACCCCAGTGCTAGTCGGAAGATGTAATATCCAATGAGTGCAATGGGAGGGATAACATTTCAATTTAATCTAGCAAACATTTCATGAAGGGATTTTGTAATGTTCGTCCTAGCGAAATCAGTATGCTTCAAACTTTGACTTTTGATGCAGTTCTGGTTAACAGTATAAAGTGTAACATTGCGTTATCCATTTAAATGTGAACAAGTTTTTCAATTTGCCGGAAAACTAAAATTTTAAGTACTAATCCAATGTGCTTAGACGTGCTATACACACAACTTTTAATGTTAAAGCTTCACGTCGGTGATCGCTATCACCGTTATTATATATTTTTCATTTTCTTATCGATTACAGATCAGAGAAATAATAATAAAAAGGAAAAAAATTAATGAATATTTACATTCACGATTGTAACAAAGCACGTGCGTTCCTTTCAGATGTAAAAGCGAATGTGTATAATTTTCAGTTTTACAGAAGCATTAATTTACTATAGTAATAATTTTAGGCACTCCTCCATTGAATAAGTGAGAAATTTCGTACATTTTTTTCTGTAAATTGTTTACAGCATTAGGATGACGCAATAACGTACAGTCATAAAATGTGATATTGATATAAAAAAGAACTAGCAATCGGCCGAATTTTTTCGATATTTAACACTGACCTGGTTTGATTGAACGAAGACATAACCATACATGGATATGCTACAATTTTTATATTTAGATATTTAGGTATAGCGCCTTATTTGTATGTATAAGGTTTGTTTGCAACATTTGCTGAAAAAAATAATTAAAAATACTGTTAAGTTTAATAACTTACGACTTTTATTTTCGTCTTTAATAAAATGTACAAAAACCAATAGTTTATGATAAATTTCTTTATTTATTTTCGCCATAAGGCTTCACGAAAAAATTGTTTTTTATGAAACAACTTAAAATTTTCTGCCGTTGTAACGTATAACTCAGATGGACATATATTTTTTTCTAATTTAACAGAGTAGCGCACGTATTTTTTCCGGCTTTGCTCGTCGGCAATTGGGCTGGTCCGACGGTTTGCTAACCTATTAAATTGGTCCGACCAATTATTTTAAAACATGCGTGCTTTTATTAAAAAGAGTAAATGATTAGAAAACGGACAGAGGAATCGGAGACTTTACGGAGAAGACTGTTGTTCATACCGGACGGAACTTTTGGGTTTTGTTATTCGTAAAGCCAACCTAATGCAGTTCCGCTTCCGGCGAAATCATTCACTTTTATATATATCTAATTAAAACATTTTTAATTTACCAAATATGAAGAAATGATTCCTTACATGAATATTTAATAAATCAATGTTTAATCTAAATTTATAAAAAAAAACTTATAACTGTAGTCATAGAAAAAATAAATAAAATCTTAGATTAAGGACTCATCAAAATGCACATTTGTAGCTTTAAAAGAAAAAAAATAATAAATTAAAGAGATTAATTGTACAACATAAATATCTTAATTAACCGAACCAAACGGAAAAATTCCTTCCCATTTAAAATTCAAAACAGCCGAATAACTCCACGTACGATGAGCATGATATACTACCCCTTATAAAATTCTTCTCAATTGGCTGATCCTGTGGTCACTGATTTCAAATAAGTGAATTCTATAAATTTTTCCACAGTATAACTTTAGAGGAGGCGATTAGCTGGCTTTCAGCATTTGTATCTTGAGCAGCAAAAAGTAAATGTTTCTTCAGATGCGAATAAGTGTTAAAATGATGTTTTTATCAAAATTTGAACTAAATTCATTCGAAGTAGGTATATTATAAGCAACATCTGTAAATCTGGTATTAAATTTATCTTAGATTTAGATCTTTAGATCTACGTCATCAAAAAGCAAAACGATTTTCAGCATCAAAAAGTTATTTCACAATATTACATTAAGGGAAAAAAAAAATGTTCACTTTCCTTCTTTTTTTTCATGCTAGCAGACTGCACGTTTGTTCAGAATCGACTGATTTTCTTTTTTCAAAATCAAAACTATCATGACCATTTTTCTGAATTTTTTCTTTTTCCAAACCAAACTGACAACAACGCCTACTCAAAGAAAAAGACAATTTTTTTTCTTTCCTTTCTTACACCGTTCTAGTAAATTGTGTTATTTTTTTCTACAAAAAGAAAAAAATTTAATCCAAAAAAATTTTACAAATTTATCGAAGATTTTGCAATATACGGTATTCTGAAATACTTATAAAGGACTCAAGTAATTAATATTCTAATCAAAATTCAGTCTATTTATCTGTCCGGCTTGTGTATGCAATAGACGCTTCCAAATTCTCGAAAATACTGTCGAGAAGTAAAAATTGACACATTCCGATTCCGGCAATTAAAATTTAAAAACGATCTAATAAAAAAAGCAACTCTAAATTTTGAAATGTCTGTTTTAAGATCATAGACGGAGTTCGAAATTTTCCAGTGTAATAGCATTAACATCCTACAAGCCGATATTCGCTTAAAAAGGCAATGCTAGCAGCATTTCATTAGTGTAATAGCATTGTGGGCGAAACTTAAGTCAATAATTTTTATATTGACTTGGAGAAATTAGCAAAGAAAATGATGAGATTAAACTCAATATTCAATTTCTGAATTTTTGAATTAAGGGCTGCTATTACTTTGTGCTTTTTCGGTTTTTTTATTGACTTAAGCGCCATTTAGCTACCCAATATGGGTAGTTAGGCACAATATTTTGATTTGCAATGAGGTTACTCCTTTACTCCTACCTCATAATTTAATCGCATTTTTCTCGAAACCATATTTTTCAAGTCTATCTAGTGTACGCGAATTTCCATCGCTCTTTGCCAAAAAGCTGTTCCACTTTTTTATATCAAAACTTCCACGATGCTCATTGTGGATTTCAATTTATATTTTCAGAAAGTCTCTGGTTTGTTAGTTTGAATAAAAATTCTGGTCTGTAATGGTCATGCCTCCATTTTGTTTTTAAAAAACTGAAAAACTTCGTTTTTACTTTGCTTTTATTTGCAAGCTGAGCTGCCAGGGTCACCCTAAATTGTGCAAGTTAAGATAGTATGCTTCAGCATCCGTCGAATTGGTAAGAAGTAGACAACAAAAGTCTCAGTAGAAACACAATAATATTTCCTTTTTATTTGTTATTTTATTTGAACTTATCTTTTATAAGAACTTATCTTCAAAGATTCCGACTTTTTAAATTTAATTTAAAATTAAGTTTATAGTAACGAAAAAACAGTTTTACAAAAATGAAATGAAATTACTTATAAATCGTTTAGGGTGTACAGCACACTTAAACAATAAAATGCAAAATGAAATAAGAAGTCCAGCGATATTGTTCGTCTTAATCCGAATTATAGTCACTCGACGTAACTGTAATTGTGATGTTAATATAAAGCGCAATTCGATTGCACAAAAAAATGCGGGGGAGACCACAAAAACCATTTTACGTGGAATTTATTATTGCTTTATTATATTAGAGTAGGGAGGGGTTTAGTGGACGACATTCATGGGTAGACAAAAAGTTTGCGGTCTTTTACCCAAGCGACGGCTTAAAAGTAGCACAACTTTGACACGTAACACTATCAAGCTAAAAGTAGCCCCGGCGAAAAAAGTAATTTTAAAAATATCGAATATTTATTCACTCGAAGAGAACATCGTTTCGAAAATAAGCCAAAAATTTTTAAAATTTGTAAAGATTTGTAAAAGAGTTATAGCAATTTGCATAAGGATATATATAAAAAGAAGTTCGGCAATTGGAGTGAATCTGCAGCGAAAAATTTAATGGGCTCGGACGTTGTTCCAATCGTTTTATCTATCTGCAATACTCTTTTAATGGTGAAAATGTAAGCTGAAAATAGCATTTCGTTTCAGTTCGGTTTCTCATCCAAAAGTTTCAGAGGTTCTTGAGTGAAAGCATAATGGTTTTACCCAAAAATGACGATAAGGATTAAAATTGGTAATTTTTGATTTAGTAAAGTTCATTTAAAATATAACAAATATGCATTTCTGTTTTGATAAAAAAACGGCGCACCATTTTTCCTTGATTTGTTATGTACTATATATTGGTATTTGAGACTAATTATATTTCTGCTTCTTGGATTAAGCTCAACACTTTTTAGAATATTTATTGCTCTCTTAAAGAATTGTAACAGTTGGTAGTAGTCGGATTTATTGTGGCAGCTTAATTTACGGATATACATGCTCCATCATCCCGAATGATCTCGTAAAATCAATAAAAAAAATTAAGTTTATTTAGAATCCTGAACCACAAAAAAAACGCCGAACATTTTTTTGTTACTCCAATAATTATTTGTTCATATGTTAGAAACTTTTTGTTACAAAAGGAATGACAAATTTAGTAGAACTGAATTAAATGTTTTATAGCAAATGTAATTAATGTGATTCAAACAAGTAGCGCGGCTATAAACCACACAAATAAATACTAAAATTCGAGAAGAAATTTAAATAATTTTGATTAATGATGAGATTAGAGTTTTTTCGTTTAGGCTAAGAACCAAATAAAAGAAAAAAACCTATAAAAAGGCACTGAAAGATTAAAAGAAAAGATATCTAACTAACATTAGATAAACAAAGAAAGAGAAAAGCAAAGGGAAGGACTAAAGCACCAACTAAATTAATATGTAAATATTTTGGTATGATTCCATACTGCTAAGCAGCTACTGTTTTGCACTGAAGTAACTCTATAAAAACAACCACTCTTTAGTGAGTTTCTCTTTGACACGTATATACGCATACGTATGCGGACATATATATATATACATACCCCTCATATTTTGAAACCGTAAAGTATTTATTAGTGCTGTGTATTGTTTATGTATCTAAGGTGTTCATTATTGAATTCTCCCGCTGGGCACAATTTCAGTCAACTTCAACAACGTGTTGGGAAGACAGCTAAAAAATAAATATTCTTTGCTTACGGAAAACCTCACACTCGCCTTGCCTGTCCGAGACAACAGTTGCAAAAGATGACTTTGTGAGAAGACGACGTCGCCCTCATTATCACTTCGTAATTGATGGCCCGTCGTATAGGTTTATTACTGCTACACAAATTTTTATATTCGTTGTTGCTGTTGTTTGTTCATTTGCTCTTATTTAATTTTTACCTAGAGTTTGTTAAATTATGAATTTTAGGCGCGTTTATGTTAATGATTCTTTGGCGCATAACACCAGTGTCTATACACATGTATAAGCCTATGAGTTTGTATACAAAAAGTAGTGACAATGTTGATTAACTAATAGGTGTCTTTGCAGTTTTTAAAAAAGTGTTCACTAAGTAGAATCAAAAACAATTTTAGTAAACAGGTGTTTATGGAAAATAAATTTAAAAAATTTCCATTAATTCAAGTAAAAACATTGGTTTTAGGTAAGATCGACGATTTAATCCCTTTCACCTAATATAAATTTTCGTTTGTTTTCGCAATAGAATAAGAAAGATTGTACCTTGTCTCTAAGTAAAGGCATTTCTTTTATGAAAACCTCATATGAAATGGTGTTCCAGAAGAAATCCATTTCCAATAGCTTTCATGCTTGTGAACCGTCATTCGTTCATTCATTCATTCAGATGAACCGCTAGATAGATAGACAGACAAGTTTAAATCGGTTTAGGAAATGATTCAGAACGGAAGGCGTCTATCTTTAGTTGTTCTGGCATTTACATAAACTCTTATGTCTCATAATTTGTGTAGCATATATAGCAAACTTTCGCTTTGCGACTAAAATTAAATCCCCTTTACATCCGAAGGGCCAGAAAATTTGGTAACTTTACGCATGGCTTTTGAAACGTACTTTTTTACTTATTGCCGGTAAGCATATGTATCGAGGTTTAAATTGAATATCTGCTTTGAATTTCAAAATTATGGTTTTTTACTCGTACCCGGGCGGCACTCTTTTTCATTGATGCTCAATAAAGAACAGAAATGTCAACTTTCGCGTTAATATTTTTACGTAATTATTACAATCAAGAATATACCAGCATCATCGCGATCATTGATAAGTCTACTCAGAAAATTATGGTGATCACATTGCAAGTTCCAAAGAAAAAGACAAATCTAATATAAGCTCACCCTTAATATAATAAGGCTGCATAATCTCAGCAATTAAATGTGATTATAGCTCTTAAAATAATTTCTTTTTGAATATAAAATTACAGAAAATAAAAGTTAATTAAATTTTCGTTATTCGCAACGAGCGTGCGCACAAACTCAAAAGCCAACAGCTGTTCAACGAAAATTCTCATACACATAAAGCGTAACTATTCTCTCGCTGTCTCTCTTTTGAATGTCAGTCAACCAGCTTTCTCTCTCCCTTTTGCTATCATTCTCTTATAATAAAATCAAACCAAGTCTCCACAATTTTGCCAGAGATTATGTTATCTGGCAGTTGCAAGAAAATGTATGAAAAAAAATAAAGAAGAAATAAGATTTAAGCTTAGATATCACTCTTGGTTTTTATTTCACTTGAAGGCAAAGGCTAGGAAATGTAAAAATACTGATAAGATTTTTCAGGCTCAGACTTCAAATCTCACACACAATATTACCCAGGGTATAGTAACGGCTAAAGCCCAACAAAAATCATGATGAGAGTGAGTGTAGGAAACGAAAACAACAACAACAACAACAAGCTAAACAACGGCAATAACATTTTTTGATTAAAAAATGATGATAACATAACAAAAACCCCATCTCTAGTCTGAATGTTTGAATGTATGTATTACGTATAAATGTGGGATATATCTAAATCTATATAAATATTTATATTATATATATATATATATATATATATATATATATATAAATGTATATGTGTGGGTTGGTTTGCTTGCTAGCTGGCTGGTTGGATGACTGGTTACTGTTGTATATGCATATATATATATATACATACACGACATATGCATGATGTTCGTATATTTGTGCATTCTACACCAAAAATTGCTAGTCAGCACAAATACATTGAGAGTGAGATACAGATACAATTAAACAGAACTTTGTTATCACAACGCAATAATCAGAATTCCATTAGCTGGCAAAGTATTCCAAATACCAACGTATGGGTTACTCCAGCAGCAGAAACCCAGTCTGTTGCCTTATCTTTTAATAGGTCTGAAATGATTTTTTTTTACATCAATCCCTCGGGAGAAATGATTAAATGTAAACGTCAAGTTTTTTTTCACAATTATTATTATTGTTTTAAGTTATATTTTCAATATTCAAAAACGAATATTTAAAATTTGTATTGATTGATTGATTTCGGGAAACTAACTCGTAAAATAGCAAAGAGTGCTTCAAAACGTGTTTCAATAATGTATTTTAACCACGAAAAGGAAAAATTCGCTTTTAGCGAAATAAAATTCTCAAATGTAGCACAGTTTTATATACGTTCAGTGTTCACGTTCATCTGTTTCTGAGGTCAGTCGTCAAATAAGGGCTGGTCTCAACTTGGAAAAACCATCTACGATTTTTTAAAATAATACCTAACCTTTTTTAGCAAAGTGTATTTCTTTTTAACAAATAATTTTTCTTTAAATTTTAGAATATTTTCGATAAATTTTTAAAAAGTGTTTCTTCGAAGTGTCTCATTTTTTTGAAAACTCGATGAAAAATTTTATTACTTCTTTTTGAATAGAAAATTTAAGTAGAAATTCCATGTGGCCGTGAACAAAACACTTCAACTTGAAATTCGTTTCACGCATATACTTGTTTATTTGCAAGTTCCCAAAATCAGATGGATCAGCTAGATATTTATAGTTGTCTAAGCTTCAACTGCCTGGCCGTAGAACAATTTTTATTCATTCGTCTCTAGGCAAATTCTCCCTCAAATTTTATCAAAATTCACAAACTCGTGAAGCACTAATGCCTCCATATTTTTGTTTTAACAGTTAATGATGCCTTTAGCGTATGCAAAGACCCATATTCATTGGCGAGCTATCGCACAAAATATCGCGCTCCCGCACACCGTACATTCATACATAAACACATATAAATGTAGGTACACATATTTGTTCATTGTGTACTGCATTAGAGCAGAATATTGTTAAGTTTTAGATTAACTCAATTCAAAACTCAAAATGTTGAAATGTTACGATATGACTGATGAATGTACGTACAAACATATACAAATAAAAATGCTAAAGCATACATATGAAAATATGCAACTCTTCATAGTCTCAAAGTGTATTAAATTTCTATACCTACAGCTACAACATATACTAAGCACATATAAATCGAAAGATGTGCACAAATGTTACGTGCTTGTGTGTGTTCGCTGTATATCCGTTTTGTGTGCTATTAAATTCAAACTTCTACTAGAGTGCCGCTGATGTCGCTGCTTGGTTTGTTGGTTGGCTGGCTGGCAGGCTCGTTTGGCTGGATTGATGTTATCTAAGACTGGGCTGCAAGCTTATCAATGCTTTATCAGTTTTTGTTTCGAAACGAATGAAACAACAATATACACAACAACGAGAAGTAACAAACAAACAAACGAATCAAGTAAATATTGACTAGCCGAGTGTAGAAGCTAAATTACTAAGATATTGTTCTCTCACATTCTCACGGGGAGAAAACGATGAAGGATATAGTTTAAGATTAAGGAGAATGCACCAGTTTCTGGGTGACAAGTTATTTGATAAAGAAAAGGAATAAGAATTGTGAAACATATCTGTTTTACCCCTATCGAGGAGACGAATAAATTATTTTATTTTTTCATGAAATATGCAACAACAACTGTAATATTCAATTCTTGATTTAATATTCATCATAAACACCAACAACAATGATTAACTGGCAGACAGGCTGATTGACTGAGTGGTTTAGTGAATGTACTTAACGTACAACTAAATGTATGACTAACTCAATAAACACACACACGTGCGCATAAGGCGACAGCGACGAACGATGGGAAGCAATAATGAAAACAAAAACACAATATACGTCAAGATAAAAATACTCTAAACACTTTCAAACATATATATAAAATATACACACATTGTCTCTCTCATATTATCATACGAATATCAGCTGTTTGTGTACAGCAACAACAAAAAGAATGGCGAGCAAACTAAAATGAAAAATCAACATGCGCTCCGTTTTCTCGTATCTTTATATCTGACAGTAAAAATTTCATTACTTACCGCTCATTCTGTTTTCAGTTTACTACCGAACGTGAAGCAGGCAACATGGTTACTTATTCAACGATACTATACGTTACACGAGTTCTTTTGTAAGAGAATTTTTATATTGGAAAAGAAAATTTATAAAAGAAACATAAAAAACAAATAAAAATATAAATGGAGAAATTTGGTGTTTTAAAAAAAATTTAAAAAATTAAAACAATGTTGACTCATAAAATAGGATAAACTAATTTTTAATAAAGTGTAAAAAAGTTATTTGGTTTGTGATGTTTATCTCAAACTGTGAACGATGGAAATGTTAAAAACCAACAAATTAATATCAATTTACCGTTATAACGCGCTTAATTATAATTAAACGAACAAACGCACAAACATGCACGTTTATCGCATTCGATTTATCTTTCACTTGTATATATATAAGCTCACATACGTACACACAACTAGATATATTGCATATTTCATGTTAACAACAAAAAGACAACAACGTGTGAGTGAAAATTAATAAAAAAAAAACCAAAACAACAACAATAACAAAAGTTAACTAATCCAACCAATATCAGTGTTGTTTGAGCGATAACCACAAAAAAAAAACAACAAATAAGAGTTTATTATAAAAGTTTCATAATGTTCGGTAATATGAATAATTTATTACATTAAAAACTTATAGTTTTAAGGAATTTTGTGTCTTATAAATATTAAGCATATTTAAATATAAATTTTTGTATCCATTATTTGAGCGCTGTGCTAACACCATGGTATGATAATTCTGTCCATCGAAATACTACGAAAGACTCAGCAGAGGTCTTATAAATCGTGATTAACGTAAACAATATTAATGTGCACCTCTGTCCGTCACTACGGCATAACATGAAATTCTAAAAGTAGGACACTTTAGATGGGAATGTCTATCTCTTAGATTGACTCTATTAGTTAGTTTCAAATATTCGTAATCCGCGCAACCGAAAAGATGTACCTACACGAAGTAGGAGTTAAAAAGATTTTCGGGGTGTAACAATTTCTATTTATTTTATTTACCTTTTATTTTCAGGAATGTTGAGAATCTCAATCAGCTTGAAATGAATTTGTCCACAAAAGCCATCGTTAATTGAGTTTTAATTCTAATTGATAGTAATAAATAAAGAAAAACATTAAGAAAGATGAAATCTAGATAAAGTTTAAAAATGTTTACGGAAAATTCCCAAGAAAACTACACTGTGCCAAGCAACATTCTAAAACACTTGTGGATATATTATTTGGACAGTACTGTCATGCATGGTGCATGGTTTTGACGCTGTGCACTGGTAGAATTCTGAAATCTGAATTGGTGTAAAACTTTTTGAATTAACACACAAATCCTTGATTTTCGCATATACAGATGACTAAATTACAAGCTGGAAATAAAAAACCGCAACGTAGGAATTCTTTCAAGGAATCGATGAACATGAAGTTACAAGTACAAGTACAAGTTGTTAGGTAAATAATGAGAAACGAAAACAGAACTTAGCAGAGGCAGCGCGATGAAAATTGAAACGAGCCAGTTTTCAGTATCATCCCGAAAACTGATGAAAAAAAGTATACAGATTTATTAGAACGTAAATCTAACTTTCTTTTTTCTATTTTTGAATACATTTTTTTTTATCAAAACACTCAAACTACGGCTTCGTTTGTCAACCCGTATATCGAATTCGTTTAGAAACCAATTAGCGCACATTTACTCGGTCATTGATCCATACATTTCAGAAGTTGTCAACATAACGATTAGAAACTTATAATCAATATGTATATCACTATGAACAAAAGACTGGAATATATATGACTGTTTGTTTGATCACAAATGACAAAACATATGTTCGAATATATTGAAATTTCTACATATAACCTACTTCTTTCTTAACAAAGAGCAATAATCTAATAAAGGTTAATAGTCGTCTAAGTTTCCTTTGTAAGTATAAAATTTTAGTTATATCAACTTGTGAAGTTACATCTATTTTTTGGTTGGCACGATAGGTGCGTTTTTCAAAAATTAAGTGAACGGAAAATGGGAGACAAAGAGCCCACAAAAAGTAGTAGCGTCTACCAAATTGTAGATCGTACAATCGAAAATTCGAAAAGAAGATCGTCACAAAGGTGAAAAATAATATTATGTTGATAAGTGCTTCATTAATTTTTAGAAACACTTAAATGATTATAATTTATTTAAATTTTTTTTTAAAGAAAAAACAAATTGAAATGGATTTGGGATAAATAAATTAAAAAGTTTTGGATCGGCAATGGCTATAGTAAATACCCTACGTTCGTAAAAATATGAAAAATAAAGCTCTTTGTTGTCATAAAAATGTTTTTTTTTTATGAGAACTGGAAAAATCCATATATTCTACTTATTTTTTTATGAGTAAAACTACTATTTCGTACCAACTTTCATCTTAAAATATTACAAATTAGACCTTACGGCTACGTAAAGAATTCTTGTTGTAAGTGTGCTTATTTTTCGAAACTCCACTCAAAGTTTCCACATTTATTTATCAGCTGTGAAAGAGTGAAATGAGGATTTGAAAAATAGCTGCGTAACACTGCGTGTAGTAGATGTTTGTAATTATGTTCTTCTTTTAGCTTGGATCCTTTTATAACCACCACCGAAGGTAAAGGGCATATTACATTTCGTGATTTGATTTGTAACAATTAAAAGGAAACTTCACAAAGTATATATATTCTTGATCAGCATCAAATTTAGAATCGATTTAAGTAAGTCCGTTTGTCCGTCTGTGTAATGTCTGAGGTGAACATTGGAACATTGGAAGTTCTTGCGCACAGGTTAGTATTGAAAATGAAAGAAAGATTGGATTTTTGCTCATTACTCATAAACCATAGCAAATAGAATTATCCCGTAGTCTCTATGCATAAATGCAAAAGATCAACCACTCGACACGATAGAATATTGAAATTGAATTCTTTTATGGAAATGAAAAATGGAAAATCATTCAAATTTGAATTTGTTTGTATTGTTACTGTATCGTGTTGTAGTACGGGGTGGATTAAAATTACGTGATCGTCGTCGTCCAGATGCTAATTAGATCCGTTTGTCGATTGAGACAAAAAGCGAAAGCTTCTTATGGATATATACAGTTATTGAAATTTAATATTTTCAAGATTAAGAACTTTTACGTCGCATTAAATCCAAACGTGGTTGTTTACATTAACTCCATTAGGTATAAAACTTTCTAGATTTCTTGGAAATGCAAGTAGTTAGCTAATGGGGTGCTGGCGATGCTGTTCAAAGGTAAGCAACAAAAATGAACATAAAATTGATGCAAAGCGG
This sequence comes from Glossina brevipalpis, assembly GCA_000671755.1. Lineage (NCBI taxonomy): Eukaryota > Metazoa > Arthropoda > Insecta > Diptera > Glossinidae > Glossina > Glossina brevipalpis. Next base: position 2,357,509 of record KK351015.1, read on the forward strand.
CACAAGCTCATAATTGTTGCACAAAAATTTAGGTTGAATTACATTGTATAAAAAATATTGAATCTCTCCAAAGGTTGAGCTTTCTTCTTTTGGCTTTGGTTAAGTGTGCCATCTACGGGTCCAGCTGTTAATGTTCTACGTCTTTTTCTAAAATGCTATCCATTTTTACCGCAAAAGAACGTCCCTTGCAACATAAATTTCAAATTTTATCGGAATTTCAAATTGAAAGCGAGTAAAATCTCTCAGTTATGGCTTTTGAAACATTCTTCTTAACAGAAGTTTACCCTCTTTCATATTTGAGATATAGAATATATTGAAGCTACCTCGTGACCAAAAGGCATTTACTATTTGATATTTAGACGCCAATCTGCTTAAACCATTTATTTATAAGCCTCTCAATAAGCCAATCGAGGCTAATTTTGGTTTAAATTTCCCATTCAAACGAGACGAACAAAAATGTGTGTATTCAATTTTCAATCTACGACTAAGGATACTGATGCGAATTCTCACCCAGATACATGTCCGAGTCATATGTTTGATTAATATAAAAAGTTAAATAAAAACAAGGTGGAACGTTTCACCTCATACAGCCCTTCGCCATCAAAAGGTATCAATTATTATACTTTGTTGTCATATAAAGTCCTACTTCGAATGAGAATCCTTATTTAGGGCAAATGCAAAGAATATATCTACCTGTGTAGTCCAAACTAAAGCAAATTTATATATCATGTATCTATTCTGAGTTAATTTTTATATTTAAATGTTAGCAATTAGATCTTGTTGCAGCAGGGAGACTTTCTTTATGTAACAACGTTCAGATGAAAGAGATTTCAAAAGTATTCTCATCCAAATTTTGTACATATTTCACAGCAGAGTATTATTTTTCACCGAAGAAACCATCAGTGAGGAACGCTACCAACTATAATTAATGATATTAGGCTGGCTATTAGAAACAAAATTCGCAATATGTTAAAAGGCATTACAGATTATATTTGTGTGCAATTAATTAAAACTATTTCATTTAGTAGACCTAGTAGGCTCTACCTAAGGTATAAAAAGGCGTTTGCAAACATTTAAACCGTTTTTGAATCGCCAAATATAGAAGGTTTCCATCGGATAAATACATCCTGAATGAACTATGAAAGTTTTCATAAAATAACAACACACTGTCCTCAAGTAGTTTAGATATTTTACGCTTATCGCATGTAAATATTTAAACTGTGAAATAAATTTTTTTTTCTACTACCTTGACTGCTTGGTGTCTGTTTATCAAGTAAAATTTTAATTATTATAATTTCTGCCGTTGTTAGAAGTTCATCATGCATACGTAGATGTGAATGTTTATATATGCTTTGCTGGTGTGCTCCCAACTCCTACCTAAAAAGGAAAAAATTCTACTCATTAATTTACTTTCAAAATAACGGTAAAATGGAAGAGTTTGCTTTACTTGTTCGTTTTAATTATCCCCAAAATGAAAGAAAGATATAATTGTATAAACAAAATGAAATCCTTCGTTTATAAACAAGTCCAAGAAAAAAAAAACATTAAATGATAGTAACCTGCATTTTAAGCAGTTACGTACATATATATGTATATTCAAGTAATGTATGCAGAATAAAGTAAAAACAAACATACTTGCCGGTACTTATAAGTCTAAACGAAAATGAAACAAACAAAGGCAACAACAATAACTCGATTAAAAACAATGCTTAGCTGTTGTCACTCTCTCATACCTATGCATATGCATATCAAGTCCATATATATATATATATGTGTGTGTATGTGTGGAAATATCGATAAATATGGTAGTAGATATTCTCGCCTTCTTTAGAGGTTTTAAAGCTTCCTGCCTACATAAACATAATCTAAACTGTTATCCGACTACTTTTTTAGATTGCTGTTGTTGTTATTATATTTGTTGCTTTTGTCTTAAATTTTTTTTATACAAAACTCAAACATAAGTATAAATGTTTGCTCCGAGTCCGTTTTCATTTCAATACATGAGTGTGTTAACTACTATACTCCGGCTTGGGGATACTTATCACTGTACTATCTGTTTGGTTGTAAACGTACACACTCGCATACCAATACGCGCACACATACATAATTTTCGGTGTATATGTTTTGCTTATAAAGTTTTTTGAATATCGTCTTGTATTTACTCTCGAGAGTTAACATTCGGCCACACATAAGTAGCATAGAATATGTGAACCCATCACATATGTGCGCGATATCTGTAATCTGTAAGCCAAACCGAGAAATATACATAAAAATAAACAACAACAATAAAAGAATATAAATAAAATAAAAGGAATTCTGCGGATTGTTGTTATTATTGTTATTATAATTCCTTGAAGTGGATATCATCACAAATACATATGCATCATTCTCCTCTCTTGATGTTCAACATGAAAAGAGTCCACCAAAACCTAAATTATTCTAGTGTGATGACGGCGATGACGATGTTTAGATGGAAAAACACGAGCAAAACTATGTGTAGGAATAATGATTGTATATGAAATGTCTTGTCTTTACTTCGTTTTTGTGCGATGATCTTATTTTTCAGATACATATTTCATTTTCATCGTTTTTCGGTTATTGTCTAATATTTGAAATTGTCTTTTTCTTTATTTTTTTTTTTTGCTAGCGTTTAAAACATGTTGATGACAATCATATGTTTGATGTTTACGAAAACATACATCAGTAAGAAGAATGTAAATATTATTTCACTTGAAACAATTATTTCGGTCTATAGATCAGCCTGACTCAGTATGCGCGAACATTTCTTCAGAAATATAGAAAATACCAAACAGTTTAGGAGAGAGAGAGAGAGAAAATTAAAAAAAAAAGCAAACAGAAAAAACAAAGATATTTACTTTGTAAACATTTATTAAAAATGTAAAATTAAATTCATTTGGAATCGAAACTCGACAGTATATAATAGTAACGAAAGATAAACACTTTTTCTCCATCACCAAACTACTTTGGTTCTCCAATATAATTTTAATGTTTAAAATTCATAGAAAGATATTTGTACCAAACCAGGCTTTTGCGCGAATACGCGACATGTCTTCAAATATATAATACATTTTTGGTATACAAAAACTGTAAATAATATGCCTAAAGATATATCTCTACATGTTTATAACACACTGTTGCTCTATTTACAAACTGGCATGGCTATGATATTTTACTTGAAAAGAGAAATATTTCTTAATTTTATTGAGGAAATTTGCATCGACCGAATATCGCTAAGTGGTATATAAAAAAGTTCGTGAGAGATTAGGAGTACAGCATGCAGGTTTTTTTACGAACCGAAATCCTGACAAAAGAAAAAATTTCAGAAGTAAAATTAGCAAAATAAGACCCAAATTACGAAAGAAAATTAAAAAGAAAAACCGAAATTCCTATATAAAATAAACTTTTAGAATCTTTCAGAATACGTGGGAAAGTTCATTATGGAGGCATAAAATAATCGAGAAAACAGAACGAAAAGGAATATTTGAACGTGCAAGTACAGTTTTGTCAGTACAAAAATTTTCTACGTTTTTGGCAAAAGAAAAATTTTCTAAGTTTTTGGCAGAACAAAAAAATTCGAAGTTTTTGTCCATGCATTTGAATAATTTCATTTTGTTTGGAAAATGTGGTTAGAAACTACAGACCACTTTTAGTGAAATTAAATTAATAGACAAATTTTCATTCCCAGATTTTGAAATTAGGCACTAAAGAATTATCAATGTCAAAACAACAACAAAAACTTTTTTCTTGTAATTACATTACCATTGGTTTAACATAAAGAAAACTATGTTAGGTTAATTTTACTTATTTATTATTATTTATTGTGTTTCAATCATATAAAGCGAATTTAAAAAGAAAATTAAAACAAATTATGCTACTAATGTTGACGACATGATTCAAAATGCTTTCATTTTCAGTTTCAAATCTGGAAGCCGTCGTAGCAAACAAAACCTTCGGGGCATTGAAAATCTATTCCGCATGGATAACTTCTCTATGTCAGCTAAATAATCATCTGAAAAGGATGAACATAAATTCACAAACATTCTTGCAAAAAACATTGGCCACAAGTTTCTATACCATTATCTATATGTCTGCATGTTTTCGTTAATTTACCACTAAATAAAAACATGCGCTTGTCCGGGTTGCTTCACATTAAGCTAGTTTTTTATTTCATATAAGTAAACTTATAAACTATACAATCAAAATTTCTACTGTATTCTATAAAAATAGACAATATTTCAGGCATAGCTTGTAGAACTCCTCGAAACAATCTTATTACGTTATAAAAGACGTGAACGTTACTATTACTGACACTTGGCAGTGCCAAGAATTAACTCTCGTCAAATCGACCAGCATTAGCTGCTGCATCAACTGCTGCACTAGTTAGTAAATCATAGATTATCTGCCTTGGTTGGCCAGTATCGCCATCACGAGCTTGCATCTTCAGAACCAAACTATTAATAGGAATGAGCTAATTATTATACTAGATTTGTATTCCAAAAACATTGGCGGTTTGTTTTGGATGTCAATTACTCGTACTTCAAAGTTAGTTTGGGCGGTATGTTGACCTGAAAAGTTCCATTTTATCTCATAAGTAAATCTGTTTAACAAAAATTGTAAAAATATTTACTGAAGCATAAATAAAAAAATAAAAAAACACATCCTTTCGTCCTGATGGAAAAAATAATAAAAAATTTATCATAACAGAAGAACATGTCTAGAGTGACGATTTAAATATTGTTTAATAAAAAAAATACACTTTTTCGGTCAAAAATACCTTTTTTTTCAACCTGTATACCTTTTTTTTTTCAAACTGTACAGTAGTGTTACACCTTAAGTTGTTTTCATCTAAAAATAGTTGCTGCCAACACTGTCTTATACTCCATAATGACATTTATAACAATTTTGAAGCGTGTACTGATAATGGGACGTGGTAATATCTATTCTTTCAAAAACGGGAAAAAATAAGTATTTATTAAAAGTTAAACTTCTTAGTGTGTAATGAAAAGCATTGATAAAAGTTAAATTTAGTGAATATATATCTGTGCCTGCAGTTGTCTAGAACAATTTTGAAAAGGTCGTAATAATCACCTTAACTAAAACACATATTTTAGATTTAAAATTGAAAATCATGCCTGTAAATGACATCTCATAATAAACAGAAACGTATGGAACGCGTTAATCAAGAGTACGCATGCCATGCTTAAGTTTTCCTATTCAATTATTGAGACCAGGTTTAATAGGTTCGATCAACAATATGTATACATGGACGCGTATTTGTGGAGGTTACAAAGGAAACTTGGAATCTAGTATATCAAGTTTCTACAAATTAATATATTAGTGCTAATGTTTTAAGTGTTCTATTTTAAGGCTTACTTAAGTCTTAAGACATTTTTTAATTAAATAGACTTTTCAATGCTCTGTGCTCATTTCTTATAAAACAAAACTTTTGTATTATTTTTTCTTTACAGGTGACTGTTCCGATACTACAGAAGGTATGATGATAGATAGCAGAGGTATGTGTTATCTATGAAATATTGATTTTCGTATTATGCAAAATATTTTAAATATAATTATAAGAAAAAAACATTTTATAATGCGGTGTGTTTTCTCAAAGATAAGCTGCTTTGTCACATGAAAAACCATTCGAAAAATTATAGATATTCATGACACCATCATTTTAAGGCTTATCAAAGTCAAGCACTTGCCACACACGCCTTTGACCCTTTGGTATTTAACTAATCCGTATAACGAAAATCCTTTATTTTTCTTTTCATCGCTTCCCTTTTTCTCTATGCTGGACGCGTTTTATTTTTAGTGTTAAATAAATTTAATATTAATACAAACTTATAAGAGTTGATGATGTTGCTGTCGTAGTCTTTTCCTTTTTTTTTGTTTTGTGATGGCAATAGTAGGGTTTGTCATTGATTGTGGGATTTTCACCAGCATTACATTGCCAATAAAAATTTTAATCTTTTACTAACCATGCACAAATATTAGTACTCATCTCTCAACAAATTCATGTGAGTCTATGATTCGTTTCTCTCTTTTGCTCCTTTTTTGCACTTTCGCTGTCTGCTATTGAAATATTTGTGCGACATATATGGAAACATCAGTTAATTTGACCATCCACAGTGATTTGTGGGCTTATCTCCTTTTCATCCCTTACCACCGTTCTGTTGCTTATTTCAAGCGAACTATTATATAGAATGATAAGGGTTTTTAATGTCAAGCGGTTTTTGTTTCTGTTGCGTTCGTTAAAACTCATTTCCGTTGAGTGTTTTCTGTTTTTAATGATATTCATATACATGTGTGCGTGTGAATGTATTTGTGAACTGTAATATGACGCCACTCTGAGTGATGCCATAGATTAACGTTAATAATGGAATTATCTTTACGTAAGGTTAAGGATTAAAAGTCGATTTGATATGAACAGAACAGGATGTGAGAGTAAATTTACCAAAAGTATAGCTTCAACTTCAGCGTATACCCGAGAGAAAATAATTATCTTGTGATATATTAAAGCGGAATATAATATTGATGCGGCCCTATTTAGCATACAACGGTATGAATATTCGTGAAAGATTAATATTCTAGCTTATGTGAATCCTCCCGTGATGAAGAACGGAGAAAAATTGTAAATATTTCATAAAGCTCAAAGAAAATACAGGTAGGGAAAACATTACAATTTTTTGACACAGGTGTAAATTAAAAAATATATGAAACATACATTCGTTTATTTCATGTGAACAATTTTATTCATATTTATAATCATCTAACTTTAACGGATAAAATTTGTTATCAAATTAATGCTGATGACTGTGAAAATGTTAAAGCCCCTTGAGCTAAAGATTTCAAGAACCGTTTAAAGCCAAAAATGACACGTTTTAAGAGCGAGGCGGCCAACGATTTCAATTACAAAAAATGAAACTTATGCTTTAAATGATTCTCCTAAGTGTGGGTTTATGATCCCAGGGGGCAGTGCTATAATCGTTGGGTTAAGTAAAATATATGCCCATATAAGCACATGAGAAATGCAAATGGTTGTGGAACTCGGAAACCGGCTGCAACAAAATGGGTCTGTTTACTACTCCATTATTCTATCAGTTATCCTATCTCTACCTCTTTCCATATTAAAAACCCTAAAGTCAATATCAAACTTTGTTTATTCATTCAGTTTCGCCAATTAAAAGTTTATTTATTATCCGTTATCCGATGTTTAGTTTTCCTTTCCCTGCGTATATATATCTGCACTTTTCTAGTCTTTTTTGATTTCTTAGACAGTTATCGCTAATACTAATCTCGCATATTTTCAGTTTTAAACTTTTCTCTTGTTTTTTATGCTTGCCCATTTGGAGAAGCAAAAACCTTAAGATGTGTCACTTGGCGTATTTAAGCGGTATATAACCGGTACACAAATATTGTCAAAATGTCAATTAATTTTTCTATGTTTTTCACTATACAACACGACAGTCATCACAATAACCAATTATGCTTGATCAAGTATGGTCACGCAGTTAGCGAGGGCACTGCATATCCAATATTTGTGTGTGTATGTGTGTGTGTGTGTGTGTATGGCTATACGTTAACGTTTAAAGTTCACAAATGAATCACAATTATTTATATACGTTTCGTGTATACATTTATGAGGTTGTCTAAGCTAGAAGTTGTTTATTTGAACAAATCAACTACTTCTATATTACGATCGTTAACTATTGAAATATAAACACATTTGTCCTTATATGGCAAGGCATAAATATTATAACATATGACAATGTTTTGCTTTTTTCCTTCGCAAACAAATTGTAAATTAATGGTGAGGTAATGAAAATTTTGCTAAAAAAAAGAATTAAACGATTTTATCAAATAAATATAGTTGATTTAGGAAACAGTTCAATAGAGACAAAATGGGATCATGTATTATTGATCCTTTGCTTGTATATGTTTACACCTAACAACGAGAGGTTGCAAGTATATTCATCTTTTCAAAACGTTTGCAACACTCAAAAGTAATCTTCAGAGACACTATAAGTTACGCACATATTTTTGTTTTTTTCTGAATTGATAAGGGATTTTGTAAGTATTTGAAAATCGTTATCAAATTGTAATATATTACTTGTCTTCTTTTTTTGGCTACTTTCTTCAAATAAATGTAATTAACATTGATGTTTCCTAACCTAGCATTTGACAAGGCAGGAATAATCAAAATTCAATTGTCACCTTTTTCTACATTTGACAAATTCACCACAGTTAAGTACAAATACCATGAGATAATTTGAAACTCAGATGTAAAAAAGTAATGGAAGGAAATTTTCTTTCTAACTTGTAACGTTACGGATTAAAAAAAGCCACCTGGGAAATTGAAATCATTAGTACGAATGATTTAATACATGATTTAATATAATCCTTACAGTCACCAATCATTACGTACCGTTTTATCCGTTAGACTTTTCTCAAATAAAGCGACGATTTCAAGCCATCAACATCTCCGGTACAGATTTCTTGCAATTACGTGCAGATAGCAAATGCTTGTAAAAAAGATAGGTTTAGTTCATTAACAGCGCTTGAGATTAAAAATGTAGTAATATTTTCATCAAAAAATGATAGTTTATGCGTCTGAAAATATGATTTACGTTTCATAAAAGATCTGGAAATGACAAAAATATTGTTATAAAATAAATAAAAACCACAGTAATAACAATTACGTCAGCACTAATCAAAATTAAAGTGAACCTGCTGTTAATTTTTGTGTTAAACCGCACAAAAAAATGGAGAATTCTGTACAACACGTGTTCTTCGTTTCGTCTTAATTTTTTAATTATTTAATTCTTTCGGATGTTTAAGTCGTATTAACTTGTGTTTGGTGTTAACGGAAATAAAAGAAGTATCGCGAGAGCTATGTGTGCGTTTTTTGTGAAGGAAAATGGAAAGAAAAAAGAAAAGAAATTTAAAAAAAATTAATTTAAAAACCGACAACTACAGAATAATTCCCAAAGTTTCTTGATTATAAGTGTTCCACGAACCAATTGTATAAAACGATGAAAAAATTACATTATGGTTGGGGTCATCAGATAACATCTCGAATAGATTCCGCTTGTTGGTGGAGCAGCTACCAGTTATTGATTAAATTCTGATCAGTAAAAAATAAGTCCTTCGCAAGGAGTTAGGCTTCGCTGGTGGAACAACATGCTTTCATTCTTGGCATGGCTTCAAAAAGATGTCCCGATCACAATCATTTGTTATTATACAAAAAAACCAACGCTTTTATGTCACATGGGCGAGTAAAGTCAGAGGTAACGATCACTTGTCTGAATCTTTCCCTCTAATGAATGGTATTCCACAAGAATATCCTCTCTCCGTCACACTTTTTCACACTGCTTTTATTGAGCTACGTAAAATTCTAAGCCGGATCCCCAAAATTGATCATTGATCTTAACGAAAGAGAAGATAATACGAGAACAAACGACATTCTCGAATCATAATGTACGATATTTTAACCTGGGGCAACTCTTTACGCTCCAAAATTTCTATTCAAAAATCAAAAACACATTTGTAAGAGCACAAGAGCACATTTGCAATAAGCATCTATTTGATGCAGAAAACCAGCTTATTCACGTTAATAAATTACCTATACAGAATGCAGAACCACTAAAAATTCTTGGTCTCACATTCTCTAACAAGTACTGTTAGAAACCACATTGTCTCCAGTTAAAGAATCCAATTTTAAAAAAGATGAACTTTATACAATACTTTGCATGGAAAAGTCATACGCATGCTAACGTTGTTGCGTACGTCAGCAAAATGCTTGTTCTTAGCAAGATCGACTGCGGTCTGATATGGTCACCAAAATCTTAGAGCCAGCACCTATACCTTTCGGTGAAGCCCATCAAAAGTATTATAGCTGAAACCCTTTTACCATCTTTGGAAAGAACGTTTTATGAGTTAAAAGCTAAGCTCATTCCCAAGCTTCTGAATTCCAATAAATCCGTTCTTGGCGAAAACCTTAAAAAATCTATTGCTGCTAAGAAAAGCAAAAGAGCACCATCTGCGATTGATGTTTGTTTATATATTGCAAAGGAACTAAAAATTCCCGTAAAAATTTGTGAATATTTTGGGCTCAAACCTCCATGAGTTTTAAAAGGCTACTCTTGTGATATTTCTCTCTCGAGGTACAAAAAAGAGCGTCCTCCAAACTTTATCATCAAGAATCTAGTTGAAGAAAAAATCCAAATATTAGCAAATGACAATGAAATGAATAATTGGCATCTTCTATACACTGACTGCTTGAGCACAAATTCTACTAAATCGCATATTCCACGAGAGGCCTCAACATTCACAGCTGAAGCCAGAGCTATCCTGCAAAGAACTTTGCCAATAACAAGAAACTAAAAGTGTTATTGTTGCTGATAGCCTATCTGTATTGATATCTATCCAAAATCCCTCAATTTCTAGCTGGAGCACCATCAACAAATTAAGAAATACTATGACAAAATCCGGAAATAAGATTAAAGCACTTTAGATACCTAATCATATCGGTTTATTGGGAAATGAACAAGGTGATCGTGCGGTGAAGTCGGCACCTCTAATTAGGGACGATATCATGAAAAAGTTGGACCTTCAAAGATATCTTGGAAAAGAAGTGAAAGAGAAAATCCTGGAAGCTAATCAACAACACCATCATCAGCGCTATTCTTCAGCAAAGTCGCAACGTTGGCTGAACTGTTAAGAAGCGCCTCACGCAAATCAGTACGCGTGTGTTCAAATCTCATTGCGCTAGAATTTTTTCAAAAATCAAAATGAAAAAACACCAACAAAGCCGATAGCCTAAGCTGCTAGTGCTCTCATCTCTAGTCTAAGAATTAATTTCATTAGTCTAGAATATAATAATAATAATATTCTTCAGCAAACCCGGACCTTGTGACCTCAGTATAACCAACTAATAAGGACAAAATCAAGATTAGAGCTAGAATTCGTCTTGGCTATAGCATTGCAACACATCAGTGGATACTTAAGGAATCTTCTGCTGCAATCTGCAGTCGTGGTCGAAAGCTTAAGTTAAAACACCTTCTCTTCGACTGCGTAAACCTTTCTCTTATTAGAAGAATTGCATTTGGATCAACTAATCCCACGAACATCCTGAAATCACTTACTGAACATAAAATCAATTTAATATATTACTTTATTAAAACTACTTGGCTTAGCATCTAATCTTCGTTTTTTAAAAAAAACGATCGATAGCCTGTTTTGCTGGTGCGCAGTTCATTAATAAAGTCTAAGAATTCGTTTCATTAGTCTAGAAATTATAATAACAACAATCATAAAAATAATAATAACCAGCAAAATATATTTGAACATCTAATATTTTTCAAGAAAAGACAGCAACAGCGTCAGTAATGACCACATGTATATATTATCTCACTTTAGTGAAAATTTAAATCTTAGATGATAAAATATTTGTGTCTACTTTTTTGTATCATATAAATGATGCCAAACAAGTGGCCATTTACCAAGCGATATCAAATGATTAATTATAAAACCGAATATCTAACGTAAAAATACATATATATTCACATTTATAGAAAGATAGAGATATAAACCTAAGAAAAAGCGGTTCTCTTTATAGCATATCACGCACTCAAACCAATAGACAAAAGAGAAAATTGTCATTAAAATAACGATAAAAATTTATAACTAAACTGTAACATATATGCATGCATACATATACACACACGGATAGAGATAAAAGTAATATTAGAGAAAAGAATGTCATATTAAAAAGACTGTGCACAACATCAGCAGAGGTAGGTAGGTGAGACAAGGAAAGGGAAGAATGCAAGTCTCTGTATTCGGAACAAGAGATAACAGTTTTAAAAGCTATACACTGTGATAAAAACAACAACAAGAGAAAAAAGAGAGTAACTAAAATTCAAAACAAACACAAATATTTGCAAACAAAATAACAATAACACTACACTCACACTCGAACTCACTTACTTGTAAAACGCCAGTGGTAAAAAGCACACATACACACAAACACTCTTGCATATATAATCATCATCAAAGTATAACAATAGTAATAATACCAATAACAAGAGCAATCACAACAACATCAACAACAAAAATAATGATAACAAGTTACTAGAAATAACAACATCATCATCTTCATACTCGTCATCAACGTCATTATTATCATTTCTATACAATACAGTAATAACAACAACAGAAGCATCTGTAAGTATGCAGTTTTTATAGATAAGCGAAGCATTCATGAATTTTAAAGATAACGTACTGGTGGTGTTCATGCAGTGACTATGAATGTATATGTATGGCGTATAATAGATACTAGAGGGAGCGAGTAGTGTATGCAATACAACAAGACTTAATGAAAGCCAGCGCCAACGCCGCCAACATTATCATCAACCACCACGCAAAATAAAATTCATATTCACAGTGTACAAATGTATGTATGTATTGTAAATAATAAAAGACACATCAAGCAAAAGAGAAAAAACATTAAGTTAAATGAAAAACGAAAACAATATATAATATTAATGTATTCATTTATGTTTGCGTGTTCATGTTTCGTCTTTTTCGTTTGCAAAACAATACATTTTTTACCGCTAAAGAATGACAACTTTTCGATATGCACTAACTCTTTTCACTTTATTATGCCAAAGAGATAAATGATGTGATTTACTTTAATACCTTTATGCCGCACAACAGTGCATGACAGTGACAATCAACTACTAACGATGCGATATTATTCAAGCATATATTTATCATACATTAACAAAGAGTATAACATCGCAGAAAAAAGGTGCAATCTCAAAAAGGTCTTATCCAAAATTAATTTTGCTCATAGCCCACAGTTTAAGGTTTAGAAAAAGGTTGATAGTTAAATGAAGAACGAAGAACACTGCAACATGCAACTTGTTGATTAATTTTAAAATTCTAATGAGCCGAAAAGAAAATAGTTTTTGAGTAGCCTTTCCTACGGACATATCAAGGCAATGAGCCAAAGAACACATCAAAAATTCCAGGCTATATCCAACACTATACCCCAGGTATTGCAAGTCCAAAGCTTGGCATAGCAGTCTAATATTTTCTGGAAGGAACCGAAGCCCATTAGCAAACACAGCCATTCCAGCCAAACTCGAAAAAATAAACAAATATTTAATCTACAAGCTTAGGGTTTATAAAAAACAAGTGAGAAATTTATATTCGGCTATGCTGAATTGTTTATACCCATCAACTTTATCTTAAAAAAATTTAACCGCATTTAACTCTGTAAAAGCGAATAGGCGTGGTAGTTTTGTTCATTTTTTCCATTTGTGGAAAATAGTATTGTGTAGTGTATGAGTAGTGACCAAAACATCTAGAAATCAGAAATGTTTCGAGCTTATATTTTACTACAAATGTGTCCTGGGAACGATTTAACCCATTTGCAATACCAACGTAAGTGCATTAACTTCAATGTTTTTGTCAAATTTAATTCCTATACCTTAATAATTGCGACTAGTGCCGCAAACATCACATAGATAATCCAACTGACTGATGGGCTGACTGACGAACGGATTCGTCTAGATAGATACTGAACACAACCTTTGTCACAAAAAAATTTAACGCCTATAGTCTGTTATATCGAATGGACGTGGTCAATGGTTTCATTTTTGTGCCGATACTAGAGGATAGCTAGCTCGATAAATGCGGTAATTTTTATAGATCCATCTGGTATGGTTCTTTAGTAATAAGCAAATAATCCAGCATTTTTTTTTTTTTTGTTAAAAACAGAAATGTTCTCAGCTTACGCTGTACTGTGAGCGTTTTTTTTTTTTGACTGATTTAGCCCATTTTCATTACCAACCTGCGTTCAAAAACCTCCAACATTTTTCTACAAAATTTTAAACCGATATCTTAATTTTTACGGTCAGGAGAATGTTTATCACAGAAATTACACAGAAAACGATTCTAAATTTGAAGATGCTCTAGAATGCATATACCTTGTGGAATTTCTAGGCGTTGCAAGTAAAGTAATATACACTCATTCTCCGATGGTACATATATAAAAATTTAGATTAAAACTAAGAAATTTAATTCGTAGCACTGTCTGCGTAATAATTATTAATGATTTGTTGCTTTTTTTGGATATTTTGTGCTAATTATGTTACATTATGTTATGTTACTTTTGTGCAAATGAACCTGAATAGGTATGGCAGTGATTGACAACTGGCAACAAATATGTTTGTTAGCGCTGCTACTGTATTTTGCAAATAAAGTATATCCACAATAAACAAGAATAATTTTAATAGGAAACGCAATTTATAACTAAAAATTTTGAAGAGTCTTGTATGGAAGAGCATTTTGGGTAAATAGACGTGAAGTCGTACTCTTTTGTTGAAATTTGATATGGCTGTTTTGCATTGTTATATTTCTCATAATGTTTTTCTCAAGAACATAGATAATAGATGTATCTTTTATGACATCGATCACTTCAGAATAATTTTTTCAGTTTTCTGAGCATTGATGAAGCCTGCCTCTTCTTCTGTATATCTGTCCATGTAGTTATTTTTTCAACCTAAGCTTGAGATTTTCGCAATATCCCAATAGCATTTTGAAAATGATATGGATCTGACTTAGTTTTCCCCTCTTTTTCTAAAATGGTCGGTATCAAAGATTCGGCGCAGCCGAATATAATTTTCTTACTTTTTAACTTATTAAATTTTCAAATTCGTGTAACATTTCAGAATAAGGAAAAAATTTTATGGAGATCATACCTTCGGACAAAAGAGAAAACAGTTTTAAAAACATTAAGTAAGCAACATTTTCACATATATATTTTACGTAAAACCCTTGAAATCATTTAGGCTTCATATGTTCTAAATATTATCATGTTTGCATGTAATGCTTTATTGCAATCGATAAATTTTTTTGCTGTAGATTATCACATCACTTTCTCTATTGGTTATGGGAATTTTGTTTTTTTTTTTTTCGAATTTAAGAGCAAAGTACCGCAACAAATTCTGATGGTAGAATTTCAGGATATTCAACTCATAAATTTAAAAAATATATTCATAAAATCTAAATATTAAAAACCAATTTTTTTTTGTTTCGCTAGTGAAAATAATATGAAAAATCCCTTTTGTCACAAAAAAAGAAAAAAATTGCCTTTTATCATCAACTTACAATCTTCAGCTCGTCTCTTTCCCTTGTGTGCACATAGAAAACTCCTTTTTAACCCTATTAAATATCAAAATGTGTGCGTTGGTGATAATATTAACAGCGGCGTTGACGACGACTACAACGAGGTCGTTTTAAAACTTTTAGCGTTTTTAAGTCATCGCTTTTCTTATTATTATATATGTACATTTATATGTATGCATGATTATGGGTGGGTGGGTAAATGTTGCTTTCTTCTTTATTATAAAATCGTAGAACTTGGTAACTTGGCCAAATACAACGTATCGTTTCATTCGTAGTGCTCCCATGCTTTCACATAACTGCATGCACACACACATAAAATCACAAACTCTCGCTATTTATATGGAAGTTTAACTTCATATGTGTGAGGATATAGCTATAAGCCAGTGGATAAATTTTCTTATCTTTGTCGACCAGACGATATTAAATCCATTTACAAACATTCTTACGTACATATAAATGAATGTGCAATATTTAATGTGTAGCTAAAAATCCATATTTTATATAAATTTTTTTTTGAGTAATAATATTTAGAGCTGAAAAAATTTATGAACTATTATCATATAAAGTACATTTTGACACACAAATACAAGCACATGTACAAATTAAGACATAGGATTACGAGAACAGATATTGGTTGAAATTAAAATTTTTTCTTCTCGTGAACAGAAAAAAGCCGAAATGAGAAAACGGTTTTTAGTACTTATTTTTAAAGATATTTCTTTACAGCAAGGTGGGTGTATATTAATTGTGCCGTTTTGTGTGAAATCGATGGTTACCTAATATAAATATATCTATATATATTTATGGATATCTACATGTATATGTGTGAAAGAGTAAAAAAAAAATGTAATTCGGCTAAAGGACGACAAATCGCGGTGGGTATTGGGTACCATATACGGGCAACTCTATGACTAG
This sequence comes from Glossina brevipalpis, assembly GCA_000671755.1. NCBI lineage: Eukaryota > Metazoa > Arthropoda > Insecta > Diptera > Glossinidae > Glossina > Glossina brevipalpis. Next base: position 2,373,643 of record KK351015.1, read on the forward strand.
ACGGTGAGGTCGCACACAAAGTAAACGACCATTTTTCGAGGAACGTTAAAAATGTTTCCTCCAGTTTTACTTACTTACGGCTGAAAATAAATAAAGAATTAAAATTACAAAAATAAATTTAATGTATAACGATTATAAGATATTTTGCTTATTGCAGGTAATACTTTTTAAAATTTTTTTTAAATTTTGCAAAGTTTTGAAGGTTTGATTGACCTTGATCTGGTAACGATTTGTAACAGGAAATTTTACCATTGCGTCTATTTTCTCAGAATCAGTTTTTAAGGAACCTTCTCCTATCAAGAAATCAAGCTACTTTACTTCCCGATAGCAGAAACGACTTTTTCGAACGTTCCTTATCAACTTAGCCTCTCGTAGATATTTTGTCACAACTAAGCTTTATAGCTATATAGGTTTCGAAACTCGATAAATAAGTTAATAGGTTGTCTAAGTAAATAAAAACATTTGCGCGAAGATTGCTTGGGATTACTTTATCCATCAAACGATATGAAAGCTGAGTGGCATTGCATAGGACATAACAAAGAACTCGTAAAGCTGTTTTTGCTCGTGAACTATTTTCGAGTGGAAGCTGTCAGAATCCATCTTTTAAACCCACAGTCGAAATGAAATGAGTATCATGCAATCGACTTAGCAATCCATAAACATGAGGAAGTGGATGAGCGTCTTTGATTGTACATTCGTTTACCTTTCTAACATCCAAACAAAACCGATTTCTGAATCCTTGCCGTATGAATGTAACGAATGAGCCCAAGCTACTATTGCTTTCCTCTATCACTCCCAGTTCTAGTATGCGATCAAACTCGGAAAATATTAATTTTCAGGTCGCTGGTAAAATGAGGCAACACCTGTGTTTGATCGGTATGTTTTCGTTTACCACAGATGTAATATGCTCTTCTAAATGTGTTCTCCCTATGCCAAGTTTTTCAATAGAAGAAAATTGATCCTTAACTATTTGTAACGCCTTAGTCTGTTTTTTATCAAATGTTGTTTGAGCATTTAGTGTGGTTGTGATGATCCTTGTTACTATTTTCAAATTGCCATTCGCTGCCCGCACATGCTAATCTCATTGTTTAAAAATTTTGTTCTCGACCTTCTAGAAATGCTTTGGCTTCTTCTACACAACAATTTGCGCTATCTCCTGTGTCTAATAACGCGGTCATTTCTATTCCGTCAATGCTTGCCTTCGCAAATAAAGCCGTTTAAAGACACGATTGCTGAGTTGTTAACACGCTTGTCTTGAATTGTTTAACACGCTTCCTCTTTTTTTTTTTGAGTATTTTGATCTTCTTCCTTAAATATCTGTTTATGTCATGTTTCATATTCCTGAATGCGCTGATGTTGACTTTTTCTGTGTAAGAAACGTGGTCAATAATTTTTTCTTCACTTTTAAAAATATTTTTAGTGGAACACTTTCTGTCTTTGGTTCTAAAAATACCTTCAAAGGTGTCACTTTGGCTAGTAAAAGCTCTCGGGTTTCTGCGTCAATTCACCATTTCCCTGTTGGAATTGGATATAACTTTTATATTTGTCGCAAATAAGACGTAGCGTGTTATGAAATGGGTCTCTTTGGATGGATTGATCCATTAAGAAAGTTGCTTGGCAAGGAAACATAGAGACAAATAAAAGGGTGCAGGGCAGAACTGTCTGTTGTAGCTACTCGCTGTTGTATTCACGTTAGCCTGATTTAGACTAGAACTCACGATAACATATATATAGTATCAGAGTAGCATTCTAATCCCGGGTATTTACACACATGCTACGTGGGCAATACATTGTATATCGCCACGGGCCTTCAATGCTCGCTTTGCAATGTCAGGTGTTTAATCTATAAAAACTGGTAGCCCTTATACGAATCACGACCAGTTTCTTCTACTAATGAATGATTACAATAACTAAAGGGGAATGATCACTTTTTCGTATATTACCAACTGGAAAAGACCGAAAAACTGTGACGTTAGCGAAAATCGTCTTTCTCTACGCCTTATTTAGATAAAACACACATCTAGCTGCAAATGCTCGCATAAGTACGTTTGCTCAAATAACTACTTTGGTGATCTCATTAATATCAATTTTCGAAAACAATAAACCACTTCAACAAATTGACAATTTCTTGTTGTTAGCTGTATTTGTTTTGCCTTATATATAACCATAAATTGTTATCAGACATGACCCCAAAACTCCACACCGAAAATAAGTATGTAATAAAAAGAAACAAAATCTCGAAAAAACGCATTATAACACCTATGCCTGTATGTTTAAAGGCAGACATAATCATACACGTATGTATTGCAGGCAAATACATATTTTTATGTACGCTTGTGTGATTTGTTGTGCGATTTCATACAAATTTGTTGGGTATTGTTTTGCGCTAACTTTTTTATTTATTTTGTATTTTTCGCTGGCTTTTCTTGTCTGTATAGTTTTCACACTCTTCCTCTCTTCTGATTTCGTACTCAGTATTGTTTAACTGTTGGTTAAGGAGAATTCGTTGGGTGTTTATTTTTTCTTTTTGAGCTTTGTTATTATTATTATTATTATTATTATTTTAACTTTTATATCGACTTTGGTTACTTTAGACCCGTTCGGTGATCTTGCCATCATTTCATGCCATTCATTGCTAAGAAGGTAGTTAAGCGTCATTGGTGTGATAGTGATGTTGCTGTAAAGATGTTTGTCGTTGTTGTTCGGAATTGTATTATGCTGTATGTAAGTATGTGAAACAGCCTGCATTCCAGCACATTCTGCTTATTTGTAAGATATTTATTGCCTTCGATTGCTCGCCGATAACGTACAACACACGTACAAATAAAAGTAAGCAGCATTTTTTTTGTTATATTTTTTTCTTTTTTGGTTTTAGGCTTGAAATCTTTTACACAACAACACTAATAACTAAAAACTTCAACTTCAATTTCATACGCTAAATAGGCCCTCGTTGTTATTTTTCGCTTACGTACGTTTTACAGGCTTTGTTTTCAACGTTCAAAATCAGTGAGAAGAAATCTTTGACTGAGAGATTTTCGAGGGCTGATATAAGCAGAAAAATACTGAAACAAACAGTCAAATGGTCAAACCTAAAAAAAATACCTAAAAATTTAACTTTTTTCACCAACAAACTATAAAACAGCTGCGTTTAGTAAGGCTTCTGCTTCTTGTTCACTACTCTGACACGAATACATGCTATTGTTGCTATTGACTGTTGTTGCTGTTACTGTACTGTTGAACACAAACTGGTGGTCCTCATCACGCCTTTTTTTCTTACATTTTCTATATACTACGAACGCGTCCAGACATATTTCTGACTCAACCGTTCATTCACTTACACATGCTTATTATGTGCATTACAATGCAATTTTCACCATTCAATTGCCATTTGTTCAAGATTGCGCCTTCACTTTATATTTACTTATAGTATGATTGCTGTTGTTGTTGGCATTTGTTATTGTTGTTGTCTTACTATCAATTTGTTCAATCAGTAACAGTCACAGTCTTAGCGTCATTGATTGTTGCCGATAAGCATTTTGCCACATTTACTGCATGACTTCTCCAGCCCATTTGTGGTAAACCGTCCTTTTCTTTTTCATCGATTTCTTTTCTTCTGAACACACCATTATTCGTTGTGATCAAATAAAAAAAAAAAAAAACTTTTTTCATAACAAAACCTACATATGGTATTTGACTGCAATTTCATCCGTTACCATTGCTAAAGGCATACAAGCCTTAATCATATGTTTATATTAATAACAATTGACCAAAGGAGGAGAGTGTAAATTTTTTGATATTAAAAGCAAAGGGAATTTTTATGGGTATTTAACAAAATTAGTTACATAATAACACGCAAGTTAGATTACTGTTATTATTACTCATCCCGATAACATCCTATCGCGATACATTCCCTCCTAGCTATCGAAACTTAATGTTGCCTGATAAAAATACATTGTATTTTATGGTTTTTTAACAGTAGATCTCGAAAAAATTATGCAAACAACAACTTTATTTTGAAAAATTTTTTTAAAACTCACAAAAACAGTAAAGACTTACGCGTTATTCATTATGAATAAAAAGTGTTTTAAAATTTTTTATATAATGTTTGTAAAGAGAAACTTATATTATTATTATTATTATTATTATTATTATTATTATTATTATATTGCAAATATTCGCATCGTCCGTTTGTCTTAAAAACACTTCATTCATATTAATTGCCCACATATTTAAATTTGCATGATGTATATACTTTTCCAAACTAACGCATCTACAGGCACATAAATTTATCCGGATAATCACATTGTTACCGCGTGAACATTCTGCTTTGTATTCTAAAACCATTCTTATATGAAAAACCTACATCCGTTATATCATTGGAAAAACCTATTATAGGCTTTGGATGCTCTTTACGTAAGAAAGTCGAGCTAAAACGTACATAACGTGGACAATGTTGTATCAAATCTTTGCTAACTGTAAGATAACTAATAAATGAAACCTACAACCTCATCATAGCATATATTTACGCCTTCTAACATAGTGGCAAAATAGATATATACAGCGCAGCATTATATGAAGTCGACTTTTATTACAATTATTACATATATAAATTATATAAATATTGTGTTTCTTCTTATAACTTACTTGGACATGGAACTCCAACATTTTTTCATAGCGCACTTTTTTCTATATATCTGCGTATATGGTATGGATTGCAAAATTCTCTGCGGTTGATTTTCCGGGTGCAAAGTCCGAATAGTGTTTATCAATCCAAGCCTTAGTTTCAATAGTATTCTTTTTGGAATTTTCGTATTTTTTTATTAACACACGAAATTCCTTTTTATCCATTTTTTCAAACTAACAAAAGTTGCTTCACTTAAAATGCGATAACTCACAAACTAATAGTGCAACAGCTATCAAATTTATACACGTGTCTTTTGAAAGTTAGAGCTAACTGAAAATCATATAGATTTAATACAAGTAGCGCCATCTATGTGTCAGTCTACGATCTTTTCTTTCCCCCTCTTTTTATAACAACAAAGTTGATAGTCTCATTGCCTGACGATGTATCCGCTTACGCATCTAATGAAATGGCAATTGTCGTAAATTGCATGACTTCGTTCTCCTTCAAATTCAAAAAAAAAGTCGGTTCAGCACCTTTCATTAGAGAATTAATCAATTTGGCATTATTTCGCACACAATTGTCTTTACTTGTAGCCTGTCGAGTTAGAATGTACTAATCGGAAAAATAAAAAACCACTCAAATTGCCGAAGCTAATATTAAGGACGAGTATTTAATTTTTTAAGTATATTCTCCTTTATTTTGCATTGTAATTATATTAGGATAATCTTACTTGCTGAATTATATTTAAATTAAGCAAATTATACTGCTTAGTACAATATTAATGTACAAATATGCTACATTAAACAGATACAAATTATTCCTATAATGTAACTTTTTTGAAAAGTAAAAAATTTCTTAATATTTTTATTGAAATTGAAGAATTTGGCGTATTTATATTTCCAAACTTTATGAGGTGTGTTGACATAAACCGTAAAAAGAAATTGTCTTCTACTTTCTAGAAATTTTGTCGTACATATGCATTTAGATGCATACCAAAGCAAATACTTAGTTAAATACGTAGGGTTGTGTATATTCTTATACCCTGCACCGAAGGTGAGGGGTATGTTAGATTTTGTCATTTGGTTTGTAACTCCCAGAAAGAAACTTCAGAGACCACAAAGAGTGTGTATATTCTTGATCAGCATCAAATTTAAAATCGATCTAAGCATGTCCGTCTGTCCGTCTGTGCCAACTATTCTCCTAGCCGCAAAAATGGAAATATCGGCTTTAAATTTGGCAGAAGCATTGGAAGTTCTTTCACAAAAGTTTCTATTAGAAATAGGCCAAATCTATCACAGGCCACGCCTACAGTGCAACCAAAAACCGCATTTGTTTTTTGGCTTTTTTGCTCTGGCTATTTCTCGTGGTATTTCAAAGACAGGCTGTGCTGCACGGTATTCCATAAAAATAGAAAAAAAAACTGCCACGCCCACCAAATAAAATTTAGTTTTTTCCCTTTTTTTAAGATAAAGGTAGTGGGTATAAAAGATTCGTCATAACCGAATATAATTTTCTTACTTGTTGCTTTTATAAACGTTTGATACAGAACGACGTGATATCAAGAAAACTCTAACAGAATTTTTGTCCATACAAATAGTGAGAATAAAAGAGCAAGCAATTAAGTGGCTATTAATTAACACTGCTACGACTGTTATTGATAACAGAAGCACCAACAAAGGTCGTTAATAAAAAGCTATTGGATTTTTTGACACTAATCTTGGTCCCTTTTGTTATTTAGTTCTCTCTGCTTTTACATACACATGCGTCTGCATTGTTTATTGTTTCACGAATTTTGCAGCATGTCGCACCGTCTAGTTGGAAGTATTGAATGTCTACATTAAACGCATCTAATTTGTAAGGCAAGAAATCAGATTTTTTTTGGAAAGGAGATTACTTTCTATTCCCCAAACCCGCCAATTTTGTGTATTAATAGAGAAAGAAAGATTATATTCTAAGAAAACCAGGAAAACATATTTTTTGCAAAACTAAAATCATTTCTTATGCAGTGAACGAATCAGTAAATATAAGAGGCAAAATTTTATATGAGCTCCATTATTCCTTTCAAATTTTTGGACGTTTCTTTTTTCTTAAAATTATTGTAGATAATGGTTTGGAAATGTTGCTATCTTTTACTAAATGGCACCAAAAATTATACAAACTAATTACCTTAGAGTAAACCCAATACATAGAACAACTATATTAGCCGTTTTTTTTTATAAAATAATATACTATACTAATTATGGAAAAAATTATTTTTTGATTTAAACTAACCTCGCCTGTTCTATAAGATTTTAGTACTGTAATCTCAGTGTAACTGTAGGTAATTTTTATATTGTTTATCAATACAAGATCGAAGGTTGTCCTTCAAAAAAATGTATCTTTTTCGTTACTTTAATTACTCGCTGTAATTTCGGTCAGTGTTCCAAAATAAGAAAGGAAGTATATTTATGTTGGATTTAATTTTTATATCCACCATCAAAGCATGCAGTATATTATTTTTGTCATTTTGATTGCAACGCCCCGAAGGAAGCTTCTGCTAAAATAAGAGATGAATTTTATTTTTTTCGAAAAATAATTATTTACACATCAATATTTATTGTTTCACCTTCAAAGTAATTCCCCTTAGGCATAATGTACTTATTCTGGAGCTTTCTCTAGCCCGCGATATTTGAAATTTAAAGTCCCTTATCTGCGCTATCCATTCTATTCATATTGCTCTTAGCATTACCAAATGATTAATCGTAGTATTTACAATTAAAAAAGATTTTTCATAGATTAGAGATCTATTCAATGAAAATTTCATATTGTGTTCAAAGCGAGAAAAAGTAAATTGGAGATTTTTTAGAAAATAAAATTAATTACAAATTACTATGAAAAATCTTTCCTTTACTATCAACAAAACGTGAGTTTACGTTTTTACAATTCACCGATGATGATCATCAACAACAAATTCACCTACCTTTTCGTTGCTCATACAGAAAGATTGGAGTTTATTTGCAACATCTGTAATAATTACTCTGTAGAGTTGAAAACTGCCTTTAAAGGATCTTAATGCAATTAAATATTTGATACAAATAAAGCTTTTAAACGAAATCAGTCTTAACTGTACATCTTAGCTTTTGTGACGAAATTTTAAGGTACAAACTTATTTTCGTTACCCTGTCTTAAAAGCAATCACTGAATGTGGTGTACAAACAAACAATCGAAAACTTCATGATTTTCATAAATTTCGTATTATTTTAAGTCTCTGAAAAGTCTGAAAAAATAAGTCGGGGATTTATGAATAAATATTTCTGATTTACGTTTTCTCTTTATATTAATTCGCAATTAATACATTTGAAGTAAATTATAAGAAAAATATATAATGATTATATGTATCAGAAACTCCTAAATGAAGACTGATAGATAACTCATATTCTATATTATTTGCATTTTTTTTTTTTGATTATTCGACAAAAATAATAACTTGAAACTCGTTTCAAAATGCATGAATGTTTAAGTAACGGGTGCCCAAAATTCGCTTTAAAGTGAATAACTTTTTTATTCGATTCTTTGGCTACTTTAAACAATGTACATTTCTCACCTTAAAAAAGATTAAGAAAATGAATAGGAAGAAAGAATGTAATAAAATACCATAAACACCTTGCATTTAGGTTTTCTTAAAAGATATGCTTTCCTTTTACAAGCTGCTGCAGTTGAAACAAAAAAAAGCACGCAAATTAAAGTTCGTTTCTTTTTAGTAATGGTGTTTAACAACAAATACCAAATTATCGTTTGTTATTAATCGAAGAGTAACAGAACTGAAAAGAGCTAAAACCACGTTTTTTACTTTTTTTTTTAGCGTTTGGTTAAAAAAGGACAAAAGTGGATTTGAAATATATATCTTTTCTATAGTTTATACAAGAAATTGTCTAAAAAGTATTGAGTACGCGACAAAAGTCAAAGTGTATGAGTAGCAACAGCTGGCTAAAGTCAATCGTCATTTAACAACTGACGACTGGAGTTTGTGAGCATGCATTGCGTTATGAAAATAACTGATCACTGCGCAAAAAGCCAACTAAAAAAATTTCGGACACTATATGATCTATATTTAAAGAAAGAAGCCATCGAACAAAATAGTACTCGACCAGTTCCCTTCGATTGATAATAAAAGCATTCTTAATCTTAATTCTCAACGCTTAGCACTTTTTAGATCATCTTTTGTATATGTAAGAAATAGGTATGAGTGGGTCTGTTCGACAAACCAAATAGTTTCTAATTATAGAAAAAATTTTTATTCGAGTTTATTAATGAAATGCGATTCTTTTTTGTTTTGATGGCATAAAAGATAAACCAATTAAAATTGTTTTTCTTCACAAACTAATTTGCTCCCACCAAAATTTTTTTTTCAATTTTGTAGAAAAATATCACGTTTATAAATCGAGATTATTTCCGACCGAGAAATGTAAACGAATTTTAAAGCTTTACCAAAGCCTATCTGAAATCTTTTTTATAGAATTAAAAAAAAAAAAAACGAAAGAAAAACAAAGCACACATACAACCTTTGGTTTAACATTAAAAACTTTGCTACGTTGTTGTGTTTTCCTTTTTTTTTGTTTTTTTTTTTTTGAGTAGACAAAACAAGCAAGCTGCAATAACACCAGAACAACAACAACAACAACAATAATAATAGCAACAAAATTGAATAAAATCAGTTTTGAACTATCGAAATTCTAGGAAATCTCTTTTAGTCAAACTAAACTCTTTTTGATGTCTTAATTAAATGGAATACGAAAGACTACAGAATCAACAACACACTCTAAATGCAACTTTTTAATGCAACTGCATGCACAATCACACATATTTACCCAACTGATACATGGAATATCATGGATGTGAATGTAAAACTGAGTGGAAGGTTGGCTGGATGGTTGCTTGGTTAGTTGACTAGCTATTGCTTTATGGCTACCATTCATTGACTTATTGAAACCTCAAACATATGTAGAGGAAACATTGTACAAGCCGAGAACATTGCAGTTCAATGTTGCTAAGCAATTGATGCAACTGATGAGGCGGCTTGTTGCGGTTTATTTTTCTTTTTTTTTTCAATTTTTTTTTTTTGTATTATTCTCCCTGATCTTAAATGTGTTTATTTGTTTGTTAGCGTAGTTTTCGAAGTTGTACCTTTAGAACGTAGTATATATTATTTCTTAACTGATAAGTAAAGTCAAGCTTCCACCAAGCGAAAAAAAACTGCTACAACTTAGATTGTAGAGTTGACAATAAGTGCTTTTTTGGAATTTTTTGTAAACTTTTTTAATAATAAAAACAGAAAAAATCTTTTATGTTATAGCCTACGTACATGCAAACAAACGCAAGTATGCAAATACAACAAATACACAGTTTTTTGTTTTGTATCTAGATTGCTTTATCTGATTATTGGATAAAAACGTTCTCATAATTTTTCTAATAATTGCCAGAAACCGTAAAAGATTTTTTTGCAATTATTTTGAAATATTTAAAACCCAGAGTGGATATGAATTACATTTCAATTCAATTCAAATTCAAACAATAAAATATTTGTTCTGACATCTGCTTTCTTTTCTGATGAGAATTGGTCAAATCACATTTATCAGATTTGAAAATTTTTTCGGCTCCTTTAAAGACTTTTACGAGCACGAATGCCTTTCTGGAACTTCCGAATTTATTTCCTGCCAAAACAAAAATAGCGAATACAGTATAGATGCTTTATGTCCACTGACGAAGAATGGTTACTTACTATAGAAGATTAGAATAACAGCAATATCCATAAGAAATGTGTTTAAGTCAGTATAGCGACAACTGTCCTTTTCGTTTTCAATCTTCACAAGCGTAAATTTTAAATCGAACATTTTAAGCTTGACAACAGCCTTCTTGATTTACAATCAATCGAAAATCAATTCGGTAAATAAGCAGAAATTGCTGGCAACTTCTCCCTTAGTAAATGTAAGACTGAAAAAAACTGCAACTATCCACATGACAAAGATATCATGTATATTCAAAATCGTACAACAAATGCTTCGTCATTATTGAAGGGGCGAGGCATAATTGTCTTATTTTTTTTTTATTTTCTATAAAACAACCGCATTTTTTATGGAAGCAAATTTGGATTCAACGTAAATTTGAAGTCGTTAAATCAAAACTAGTAGCGGCGTTTGCCGAGTCGGAAGAGAGGAAATTGCATCGCCTACTTCCCATTCATGCAATTGGTGACCAGAAGTCAACTCGTTTCCTGCAATTTATAAAGAATTTAGGTCCAAGTCAAGTCAGCGATACCGTTTGCAAGGCCCTGTGTATGAAACAAATGCCGTATCCGGTGAAAGCTGGCGTGGATAGCAACAAAGGCACTCTGAATGAGATTGCCGAATAAGTTGATCGCTTCATGGAGCAACTTTCAGCATCAATCGCCCCAATTGCAAACCACAACGAGTTTTCCGATATGTTGCCGAAGATAGATGCGTTGGAAAAACGTTTACAAATATTATGATCAAGATCTCCCTTCTATTTAGAAAATGGTCAAAGAGTTATTCTACATCTCGTTCTTATGAAAAGGAATGTTGCTGGCATCACAACAACTTCGGAGATAACGCCTTGCTCGTTTAATCATAGGAGCAAGATACGCTTTCTGAGGTAGCAGTTCTGCCAGCTTTTTATCAAACATCGTCGGTTCAAGTGCTACTTTTTTGATTAAGACTGAAGCTGATATACCAGTAGTTCCCAAATCTTTCAGACCGAAGTCATGACAGTTCCAGAAATACGAAAGTTTTCTATTAACTTTGTGTGCAGCTAATGGCACACAACTTAAGACTTTTATGTCATGACTTTCGCTAAAAATTTAAAATTGCTGATCTGTCAAAGGCAATAATCAGTTCCGATTTCTTAACTTAATTTCATTTACTTCCAGATCCTAAAAATAGAACGTTATAGAATATAGAAATACTATTGTCATCAAATAAGTCCAAAAAAATTCCGTTGACATTATTATAATCCGCAAAGATGCCAATCCATATTTAAAAACACTTCTCGAATATCCAGGCATTTTTAGAATAACGAATATTCTTAATCGCCGCCCGGAAGATGCTACGTATTTTGACGTAAAAACTAAGGATCGGCCAGCTCATGCTAAATACCGCGTCGCCTGCGTATTGACGAACTAGCCGCAGCAGAAAAGACTTCTCGTACATGCTTGCCATTCGCCCGTCCAGTAGGCAAGCGATCTTCTAGTTCAAAAAAATTACAGTTGCTGTTCGGTACAATACATCATTCATTACGAATTATACCATGAATGTTAATGGATGCGTCATTTTCACTACCTTGCTTATCACCACGTTGGTGTTTATTCCGAAGATATTTGCAAAACAGCTAAAATTTCAGAATCTGGTATGTATAAGTGTATAAGTGCCAAAAAACATGTTTTAGTCTTCGTAACGCCACACAAACATTTCAACATCTTTTGGATTTTTGGATTCTTCGAGGACTACATTCTTTCTTCTATTATCTCGATGTTCTCATGGCTTCGCATAACATGGAAATGGAAAAGGAAATGCTTCCTTTCCTATTTCAAGGAGACGATATCCAAATACCCGCAAGGACGTAATTGGACTGCTTCCACCGTCAGAAGTTTACCAATATCTTTTAACAATCACTGCTCGTTTTACGCGGTGGGCAGAAGCCTTCCCTATGAAAAACGCCGCAGCTGATACAGTTTGTCGAAGATTTGTTGATGAGTGGAATGCATGTTTGGGATGTCTTGATACAATGCATATGGATCGTGGGAAGCAGTTCCTATCCGGCCATTTTTAAATTCTTATGAAATATCTTGGAGCTGGAATTCTTTATAGCACTGTGTACCAACCTCAGTCAAATGGAATGATCGAACGATACCATCGAGCACTTAAATCAGCTTCGTTCTCAAAGACTTAAAAATTCATTAAGCGAGTTATAAATGATAAATTGTAAAATAAACTGAGTTTTGTGTGTAGGTTTTCTTTCATAAATGACTTATAATCTAGCATCAAATTGACCATTTTACACTTACCAACTGTTTTAGCTTACTTACGTAAACCTATGCATGTAAACAGATGCATATATTTATTTGAAGTTTATATGTAGTTAATATCTTCATCAAAATTACTAGCATTTATTCTTTTTTGTGTTATTAATAATATTCATACAAACAAGTTATAGGCTGAGAGGAGAAAAAAGTTTTTCGTTGAAAAAAGCTTCACAAATTCATGTTTAATACGCATTTGCATATTAACACATGCAATGTGTTTTTAAGGCGAACAACAACAACGGGAACGTTCAACATGATTTGGTTTTCTTTTTTGTTTTTTTGCTTACACATACACGTGAGATAAATAAGTCATCCTTGAGAAATTGTTCTGATGCTGAGAAGTCTTGCTTACCTGCATGTATGTCTGTTCAATTTCTTAATTATGGCAGAGAAAATAAAATGAAAACTGAATGTATTATAATAACATTCTGCTGGAAAATGTGTGCTAATTTCTGTTTCGCCTTATCTAAGTCAGTGGTTGTAGTTTGTGTTGTTGTTATTGCCGCAGCTCTTGTTATTGCTACTTTTACATTAACATGTTTAAGAAACGACATTTAATTCGTGATGTAATTTTGCCCCCTTAAATTTTAGGTGACTTTTCCGATATTTCAAATGTTGTGTATTACATTTACCAAGGAGTTACGTGAGAGAGGATATTTAATAAAAAGATTTTTGTATGTTTCTCTTAAACATATGGTAAATACATCCTTCCTTTCTTTAATTTAAGAGTGTTATTATTTTCTTGCTAATTGATATGAAGAAAAAAGAAAAAAGCTTGATTGGTCTGTAGCACTTTTAGTAGCAATGGACATTACAGGAACAAGCAGACAGAGATGGCCGAATTTACGAATTTTAAGCATGACCAATGGCAGATAAAGGACACAGGACGAGTATTAATTAACAACCAATTTAGGAGTTCAGATCCATTCGTTTATGTTTTTCGTAAATTTATAAAACGTACGCAGATAGCTAATTACCAGTATATCCTTATTAATCCAAAAGAAATGATTACAAAGATGCATTTAATAAAAAAATTAGAAGAACGGGCGGGTATATTTATTGCCTCATTCTTTTTGTATCATCCGGAGTCTGAACATTCCGATTTTTAAAATGTCTTTATTTACACTTATTGTCACCAGAAGTCCACACGGTTCCATAGTCTAGTGGACTGATTTACAGGCCGGATGTCCCCAATCGTATTTGGAGTTTGTTTTAAACTTCTATAGCACATATAAATATGTATGCGTACGTATATAAATATATTTTTATCATCTTCTGTGTCATATTTCTGCCATGTAAGTGTATGTTACACAAATTTGAGAAATATGTGTCTGCCATCACATGCGTCAAATGTGTGGTTCTGATAATAAATGTAAATGTGTATGTCTGATTGATATTTGGATCAAATTTTTTGTTATTTACATTTCTATTTGATTGTTCGTAGTATATGAAGTTTGTTGTGTCAGTTACTTAAATGTTTTTAAATTTTCTATAAATAATTTAATTGTATTTGAAAATAAAAGTAAAGCTTTTGCATTTATTATCAATTTCCTTATTAATCTTTATGTTTATTCTCATAGTGTAGCATGTGACGTCTGTGATATGTTTTTCTTGCTTTTATAAAAGAAAGGTTCAATTTAGTGCATCCCTATCTTTTAGTAATCGAAGTTGATGCTTGATGAAGCAATAAATTCCCCTTAGGGCAAATAATTGTAATTCGTCACCATCAATAGAAAAGCCAGAGAAAATACAAAGCATTTAATTAATTGTTGGTGTGAAACTTGGCAGTAATATTGGCAGTATTTACAAAAAAGTGTTAACATTTCTCTTCAACGAGGAAATCAGGATCTATATCGACACTACTACGTAGGTCATGTCACTTGCTACCTTAGCTAAGGTAAGCGTATGCAGTGGTTTACAATAATCGATTTTATAAAAGATTTACACGCAAGTCTGTAATGAATATTAACCACACTAAGAGCATAGTACAAGCTGGGCTGCGTCGATAATTCTCCGCGGGGATTGAAGATCTTTTGGGGTAAGATAACGACGCTGTGTAATCACGAATTGTATGGAAAATGGAATCGGAAGTCTGCCGAGGGCTTTCCACGAATGTCACATACAAACAAAGCTCCGATTCTGTTCGGACAGATGGGTGTTCAAAACATCTCAGTACAATTTAATATTTAAGTACAAAAGAGGCTATGCCTAATGCAGACGTAAATGGAGTTTAAATGGCGTTGACTATCACATGTCCTAGTGGCGGTAGTTAAAACCTTAAACCCTCAACATTTAAAGATTTTAAATACCTCTTCCATATTAAAATCAAACACATTTATTTCCACTTTTTTGCTTATCAAAGAAGTACATAAGACATGCCAATGTTCAATTTTATTGGTCAATTTACGCAGCAATATTTTAAATATGCTTGCGTAAATGAACCGAAAACTGGGAGAACAGATACAAATAAGTGAGCTATCTAACTAGATGGCAAAACTTTCAACAGAGAAGTCAAAAAACCGAACTAGAAGATCCTAATGTATGTATAGTTGTATAGCAGCCACCTGACCAATTAGCTTATCACTTGTTACGATTTGTTTAAAAAAACAATGTGAAGTTAGTTCTTTGACCGGAAACTATACTAATATGTATTGGATAGGTTATGGGCTTCGGAGAAAAAACTCATTCATTTCGTTACACAATTGGTTTTTGAATTTTCCCTTTAGACACAATCCGTATTTCTAGACCGTGAAAAGCGTAGACTTTTAGTTACAATTTCTTTATTTACGATGTAATATTTATAATCTCAATGATTTTTACAATTTATTAAAATGAACTATTTTTTTAACGCTTAGCTGTTTCTCAAATATTTTTAATTAACTGACTTCTCTTAAGTGAAATGCTCCGCTTATAAACCATACGAATATCACAAACGCTGCGCTCCTTTCTGCTATGGTTGCTCATACTTTGCTGCTGGATTTCCCGGTCTGGTTTCATTAATCCCAATGCCTGTTAGATTTCGCGGGAATTCTTTATCAATCTTTGCTTTCATTGACAGTTGCAAATGTACCTTTTTATGACCGCGATAGGTAACACATTAAAAAAAATTTCTTCTTCCATAGATTTTATCACATTTGTCGCAGTTGCATTTTGCCAGTTTGTGATTTTCGTAACAATATGTTATTTGTCAGCAAAAGCAAGTACTTTGGATGATTTTTTATAGCGCAGACGTCGTCCGCAGTTGTTTTCACACTTGCACAGTTGTTAAACATATGTGTATTAAATAATTATTAAAATTTATTATACTTCTACCTTGAAAAAAAATTTGCGTTTTTTATACATTCCCTTTTTCGCTCCTCAAAAGGCAAATAAACATCTTGTTGAAAGAATTTTTCATGGGCCGCTTAGAAGAGTTCTGTTACGCAAGAAAAAACGCATTTAAAGGGTTGGAATGTATCAGCGACATATTTTTTATTACCATAAATTTTGTATTATTTTTTCTTTTCCCAGCACCATAAAACTGCCTTTCCATGTCCCACTATACCTCCATGTTCTCTTTCCTCGACGATTTTATGCTCGAAAGTGCCTCTTTTGCTGCATTCATCAGGGCGAAACCTTAAACTTGAAGTGAACTGAGATGACAAAGAAAAAAGGAACGAAATATACAATTCGATAGATGAATTCATAATCAAGTCCAAAAATTTCATTCGACACTTTTAATTTCTTGGTGGAAACGTTTGCTTTTGCCCGAATCTCTTTGAGCCTCATATTTATTTAGCGGTCATCTTGATCAGGCTACACTAGTAAGTTTTTGTTTGGAAATACTTTGTTACCGCAATAGATAAGGGATTGTCCAGTAATTTCCCACCCAGGGGTTCATTTGAGTCAACCAGTCTCTTTTGAGCGCTTATAAAAAAGTTTAAATTTCATAAAAAAATTTATTTCAGATAATGAACTCTTTTCACGTATCGTAGAAAGTTCAAAGTATCTATTAAGAAAACAAAAAAAAAGTTTTTTTTAAGTTAATCTTAAAATGAATTTTCGTTGGGAATTTTCGCGCGGACTTTACACTGTCAATTTTTACCTGCAAAAGATTACGTTATTGTACAGTAAATTTCTATCTATAAAAGTTTACCATATTAGTCTTTAGAGGTCTTATTATAAGCTCTCATTTGGCTTTTATCCTTTGTGTTCATGTAAATGTCTGTTTAACTTGACTAAATTCTTTTGCAAATTTTCAAAATTTCAATTGTTTTTATCTCTCCCTTAAAGGATCAATAGAAATTTTAATAAATCATAAATTCTTGTAATATATTCATCCACCAACTTGACCCATATTGAAATCAACATGTAAAAATAATATCACAATTTTATTTGCTGCACTAAAAGACCTGTAATAAAATTACTCTGTGACAATACCGCATGATTTACGACCACCAAAGCATAACGATGCGAGAGATGCGGTTGTAACCGTAGGCAAGTATTGGTAATTATGAGCTGTGAACAGTATCACTTGTTGGCTTTAAAAAATCAGATTCGGTCGTAAGCAGCGGAACAAACTTTGATACACTAATATTGATCGCACACAAGAAAAACTTAAGAACAACAATACAAAGCAAAGAGAAAAAAAACGTTTAGTTAAATTACTAACAAGACGCACGTTCCATACAGTATTTGTAAGTGTTTGTGTGTTACCAATAATAACACGTTGAAAACACTAATAAAACTCGATAAACGCTTTTATAATATAATCACGGGACCGCACACGCATACATGCATACATACACACACAAAACTATTATACATTAACTTGCATGCGTCGCATACCGAAAAGTTGCACGAAAGAAAGAGACTGGAAGAGACATTGTGAAAGCCCCAGCAAGGCGCGTCATTACCCACCAATTAGGCCAAGAAAACTTGAACATAAAACGCATGCACATATATTCAAACATAACCCAAGCATTAAAGTTTTAGTTGCAGCCGCATTTATGCCCAAGTCTTTGGTGGCACAATAAACATTACAACCAGACCGTACCACCAACAAAGTGTACGCTGCCCTGCGCGTTAACATACAATAACAACACAAAACAAAAAGGATCTCAATAAAGTTAAACAAGCCACCAAACAAGAACGAACAAGCCTTCAGTCAAAGACTTTTTAGGTTTTTTTGTGTATGTGTGTTCAATTTTACTTGTTTCATTTTTACTTCTGTAGTTTTTTTTTTTTTTTACTGACATAGGATCGCGCGGCGATCGGTTTCTTCGTGCTTTTTGTTTCTTTGTTTTTGTTTTGTGTTTTAAGGGTTACGCCTAAATAGGTTAGCTGGCTGGCTGTAGTTAGTTGTTGGCGCTTGTATTTAGCGTCGTTTTATGCATTTGTCTGTTGTCTTGTATACCTATAAACTACATGCACGTACATTTGTATAATATATGCACATGTGTAAAATGCTTTTGTATGTGGCACTCTGCAGCATATTAAAAAGCATTATGCCGAAAATTACCTGACTGACAAGAAAATAACAATAAAATGCTTTGTGTTTGCGCTATGCTCTCTTCGTATGTGCTTTGCGTTAAAGTTGCTGAATTTTTCTTACAAATAATGCCGCTTCAAAAAAAAAAAATTCAACAAATGCTTCTGTGTTTCATACATAACATACATGTCTTTGACTTTCTGCACCCAAACCTCAACTCATGCTACGGTCGTTTGATTCACCTCAATGTTATATGTGTATCGGTCTGTTTGTGTATGTTTTTCCAATTGGTGTTGATGAAGTGAAAAAATGCTGTGAACATGATGTCTGCCCATTATAATATTAAGTGATTTTTATGCAAAAACACAGGGAGAGAGCAAAAAAGTAAAAAAAAAAACACAAAAAGGAAAGGAAAAAAGCACTGCATGCTGCTGCTGCTATTGATGTTTTAATGAAGTGATGTTCTCATCGTCGTCGTTGTTACTTTCGTTGTTGTTATTGTTGATTATTGAGTATGACGACGAACACAGCTATAGCGTAATGCTTTCGATGACAACGTTGATGATGATGATGACGATGACGATGATGATGACGATGATGCGTCGCTAATGTCAAGATTTTTTGATTTGATTTAACTTGTGTGTGCATGAAATATATGTTTAACGAAAAGGTGGAGCACTGGCATAAATCATCAATCGTGAATCAATTAACAAAGCAAAGCGTGTTGCTGCTTCTATCGTATCGTCAACCAATGTCTACAATTTAACAGCTGCAATTGCTATCGTTTGTATGGAAAACAGTAGTTAACAGCAACATTAAAGGTTTCGACTTAATTAAATTAGAATTAAATATTACATCTGATATACTCTCCTTGTTTAGCTTACAAAATTTTAAAAAAGGTTAAAACTTATGTACTTCATATAATAAAAAAGGAACATAACAATGTTAACAATCTTATTACATTCACATTACATGTGAATACAAATGCTCATGCATTAAGCTTACAGTAATAGTCTAAATAGATTGAAATTGTAAGTTTCAAATATATACATAATCCTCGTACAACTTTCATAGTTATTCTGTATATATTTCCTCTTCTCCGGAAATATTTAAACATTTTCATCCGAAATTATGATATACAGTTTGATATTTCATTTGATCAAAATGAATTTATTGTCAAATTTCGATATATGTGGATCGCTTATTACACGAAATGTGCCATACATACATATACTCGCAAGACAGTTTTCCTAAAGAGCGCTACCACCCACTCTATAAAATAAGTGAAGTTTTGTTTCGTAGAAAATGTTTAAAATTCAAACACAAAATAATGTCAAAACAGACCTAACTAGTTAATGCAATAAAAGTTTTAATTATATTTTTAATTAGCATACATGGAATTTAAAAACAAAACATATGCATTTCCATCTTGTATTAAAAATTCTATTAAAAAAATGTTTTCCTTATCGCTTTTCGTCTTTTGACAAAATTTAGTATCGCTAAACTACATTCGATTGGCTACCCTAAGGGTAGAAAGTCAATTTTTGTCTGTGGAAAAATTAAAAATTTATAAAAAATTAGAAAAATTTAATTTACTAACTCATTGAACTATTTTCTACATATATATATTAATAAAAGTAAATGTGTTCTGTGATAAAAGTGTGAAACTCCTGCTGTTCGAATCTGCAGTTTTTGTCATCTATCAACTTCTGTGCCAGAACCTAAAAACAAACAACACACCATATTATACGCTTCTCTTTTTGTCCGAAGTATCAACATACCAAATCCGGCCACTGACTTCAAAAATCTTCAGGTAAGCTGCTTTCTTATATTTTGGATAAGAAAGATCACAAAGATAAAAAACCACCCCGAGGGGCTGTGACAATGAAAAGTTTATCTAAAAAAGTAAAAGAGAACATGATCACAAATCTAGAGATTTTTAATGATTTTGCAACAAAACCATCCTAGTAACACGCGAAAAAGGCATAAGATAAATGCGGAGAATATTAAGCCGTCTCTGTGGAGATGATCGATGTCTACAACTCCGCACAAGATAAGCAAGCATAGAATGAGAAACAAGTAGAGATAAATTTATATGATAATGATGACTTCTTTGTTTTTGTTGAATGTTGTGCTAATAAAAATAATCAAAGAGCAAATATAAAGTCAGAATTTGCCTTTTTTGAAGTTTTAAAAAAGTTCAAACTTGATGGACTTAAGGTCCTTAAGACTATCAGCAAAGGCAAGGCCAAATTTGCTTTTTGATTCCTCTAAAAATGCTAACAAGTTTATTTTAAATAACAACTTTTCTGTTATCAATTTAAAATTGTACATTCGCAAAGCTTTTACTGAACGTCTTGGCATTATGCGCAACATACCGGTTGAGTATGATAATGAATATGTAAAAACTAACGCCATTTCAAATATTCCGATTCGATCTGTCACTAGACTTTTCCGTCGGTCTTCCGAGGATGCCAATAAATTCGTACAGACTACCAGTGTAAAAATCTGTTTTAAAGGTAAAGATATTCCTAAAACTGTCAAATTTAATTTCTAAATTTTACAAGTTAGATTCTTTTTCCCTATCCTGAGGCTGTGCTTTAATTATGGCCGTTTCAGTCACATTGCAAAGTTCTGCAGAGCTTCACAATCCAAATGTCCCAAATGTGATGCGTCTCCTGCTTGCGATAAAGAGTGCTCTGGCATCAAATGCCTTTCGTGTGGATCTAATTTCCACAATACTTTGTCGAAAGTCTGCCCGACACGGCAAAAAGATTCTGAAATAAATGAGATTATGACAATTGATAATTTATCCTTCAAAGGATATGGAGAAAAATATTCACCAAATTATTATAAATCCCTCAGTAATAATATGATGATCAATTTCCCTCTGTTCCTAAATCTGCGTAATTTTATGGCATTTTTGCTATTTATCATAGTCTCTTTGATATCTTTCGTGCTCGTAAGTTTGCACATCTTAAGGAATTAACTTCCTTTATTAGAACTGCCGACTTTTCCTTCTAATTTAGTTTTTTTGTTATCGCTTATACTTTTAACGTATTTTGGTTTTTTGTTTATTTTGCTCAGTTCCATATGCTTATATATAATAGATATAATAGTGCATTTATACTGAAGCTGATATCAGTGATTTCGTTAAATAATTTCGTCTGGAAACAAAGATGCATCCAAAAGTGATCATTGATTGACGAACGAATCAAGGAGCGATAACAATTAGACGAAGAGTTTTAGATTAATATTTTGAATTTACTAACTGTTTCCCAGAATTGCACGCCTTAGGTCCAAATAGAATATTCTTTTCTAAAATGCGTTTTTTATTTTGCAAGTTGAACTGACACCAATTGCGATTCTTTTGTTATGAAAAAAATTTTCATTTTTGTTGTGGCCTTGTGATCGAGTGGTTGAAAACTAATCAAAAATATTGAAAATACTTTTCTAGAATTTTTTTTTTATAACCGCCTATCAAGCTAACATAAGAGTGCAGTGATAAAAATTTTGAGGTTAAATTATTTGAAATTTTTGTAAAAAAGGACGAACCGAACAACCCGTTCCTGCCAAATTTCGATCAGTTCTTAGAATTTAAAAGAATTCCGTACAATCTTAGCTTTTTTAAATTGCTTATTAAGATAAATTTTTCGACTTAAAAAATTTATAGGGAAATTCATTTATTCAAGCGATTTATTGGTTTAGAATCCAAACTGTAGTTAAGCACTACTTAACCTTGCGTTCAAATGCCAAATCGCATAAAAGCATATGCATGAACACATGCCATAGAATATGGTTAACCACCAATTTTATGCATTTTACTGCAAAAATTGTTACTTATGCATTTCGGCTTTTCAAAAAGGCGGCACAAAATCACTTGGCACTAAAATTGGTAATAAAAAATAAGGAGAGATTTCAAACGCACACAATCACACAATCGATATCCAGTAGACAAACGAACCAAGAGAGAGTCAGCAGTAGTAAAAAATTGTCCATCAAAGCGTAGCAATAACCTTTATCGAGAGCTGCTACCAACAGATGACATTTCAATAGCAACAAATTGACAGGTTAACGCTTATAACAAGATTCAATATGGATTTGTTGTTTGTTTTTTTTATTTATTTATTTTGTATATCCTCCGTTCTGCTTATAAAATTTCTGAGAATTACTTCTCTTTGATTTCATGAAATGTACAACAAGAACCATTAAATATGCTGGTAATACTGATCTCTGGCAGACCTGCATGTGATAAAAGCGAGCAATTGCTCTCTTTCTCCTAGAGCAGCTGAAATAACATATGAAAAAGTGTAGCTACAAACATAGCATACTAACAAACAAACATATGTATGCAACTGTCATTTGTTGTTATTGCTCTTGTTGTTGTTACATATGCTTATATAAAAGTATGCATGTCTTACAGTTTCGCTGGTTGCTTTCTTACGGGACCTTATCTCAGCTGTCATATCAATCTATATATTCACGAGTATGAATATGTATAGTATGTACGTACGTATGTTGTTTGTTGTTTGTATTTTTCCTTTAACTTCAGATTTGTATGAATATGTATATAAATACTTGTGTGCGAATGTGTGCTCAATGGTTTTTTGTATTCTTGACTTATTCGCCTATCTCATGTTTAACATCTTCCTGTTGATTTTTTCTCTGTTACAAAAATTCTGTGTAAACTTTTTGTATCAAATCAAATGTCAGTTGAAGTTAGTTTTTTATTGCACATTTCTGAAAACAAAACTTTAATCACAAATTTTCTTGTAAAAATATTTTAACGATCGCTTCTGTCAACCAAACTTACTCATGAACATACGTTTATCGAAAACTTAAAAAATTCTGTCGCTTTTGCATGTTACGGATGTTTTATATTTAGAAATTCTGTAAAATCTTATAAAATATTTTCAAAAAAGGTTTACAATTTTTTTTGTTAAAGTTTACATTCGCTTTACTCTCATACAGGCATAGAAACTCTTAACACAATCCACAAAGTTAAGCAGCGCTGTCCGCGTGTACATCCAACTTTCTTTCGTATTCTTACTTTTTCGAGCTTCAATGACCACTTCCTTGTCAATAATGGATTGGTTGGTGAAGCTAACCTGACACTTAACCAAGCCATCTTTGTCCTCCATTTTTTTTTTTAGCCAAGTTAGCAGCAAGACACAAATAGGTCTATAGGAACACGAGCTAGGTAGTAGCTATCTCTGATGGAAACGTTAGCGTTATATGTTACGAAATAAATCCGGGCAGATGTTATCAGCGAATTGTATTATTTTATTTGTTACTCCATTCGGCCTCGTTGTTTTCTTCTTTTCCAGAGTTCAGCGTGCTGTCTAGATTGCCCCTTAATAGAATTCTTGCTAAGTCAATTTGAACAATCGGTCGTTGATCCGTTTTTAGAAACAACTCTTCCACGATTTCTCATGCTCAAGTGAAGTTATTCATTTCTAGTACATACTTCCCGCGGCAAAATTCCAATCTCCTTATTCTTTTTTATTGCACCTTTCTATAAAGGTTTGCTTTTTGCAGCAGGTTTTCTGACTTTAAGACTCTCGACTCTTAGTCGGATGATCTCCTCGCTCCACCAGTGCTCCTTTTGGTGAATTATCTTACTTCCGGCATTCCCATCTCGCTCATATCCGTTACTATATAAGTGTGGTCACTTAACGTTCCCATTTTGGCTACTGGCAAACGCGTGCATCGTTGCCCCAGGATTTTGGCGTATATTCCTCTCCGGAAATTTTAGGCAGAGCTAGCTTTCAATACAGCTAAGTCTGATGATGCAACCATTTCACCGATTGTAAGGCCTCTTCTATCGGATTTATTTGAATGCCATTTTGGAGTTTTGCTATTAAAATCTCCCGCTACTATTTCCGATAAGGACCTGCTACTATTTCCGATAAGGACCTGTTAGGCTTCTGACGAGCGCGTCGAAAATTATGTTCGGTGTAGATTGTTATCCCCTCTGTTGGGAGCCGATAGTCTATGATGCTAGTGCTCAATTAATTTCTCTAGTCTAAGAATTCATTTCATTAGGCTAGAAAATATAATAATAATAATAATAAATATCCCCTCTGTCACAAGGAAGTTTTGATTTGTTTCATCTGCGTTTCCAATAGTAAACCTGATATTGCTTTGCCATCTATATCTTGGAACGCAGCAGTTGGAGTGTTTTTCGCAGGTTACTAATTTGAGCACCTCCTTGGTTTAATTGGATCAGGATGTTTTCAGCCCTTATTCTGCGAATGTTGTTTACGTTGATGCGTTCTTCTTCAGAGTTGGTCTTTAAAGCGTCAGCGTAGGAGCTACGGGCTTAATTCTTATTTTTGGAACAGTAGGTTTCTTTCAGGTATTTACGGCCCTTACGGTTTGCCAATCGTTTTCTTTCGTTTTGCGCGTCGTATCCTGTGGTTTATCCTCTGTCTTCTTGAAGGTGGTTTGCGTTTTAGGTGCATATCCTTTCTTTGTTTGCGCATTTGGCGTGCTCTTTCCTTTCGGCGAGACCGCAGTATGTTCCATTTGAACGTGTTTGTTGACAAGTGAAATTTTCCCCCTCGGTGATTTTACTGTCGTTGTCAGAGAGTTTTCCACCAGACCATAGCTTGCATCACATCCCTGATTGTTTTGTGCACATTTCGTACTTCCGCTTTTATCGCGTTTATAGCATTCAATTTGTTCGCCGATTTAATGAACGCCTGTTATTCCTTCTTCTTCGCTTAATTTACTACCTCTTGCGTAGTTTTTCTACATTTATTGCAATTGGTTTTTTTTTTCATTCATGATTTTCAATTTTTGTTTACAAAACAAGGCATTGTGGCTAACGACTAAACAGTCGTTCGCATCACTCTCAACTTCTTAGCAAATGAATTGTCGACTTTGTCACTGGCCGTTTTGCTTGTTGATTGCAATTAAACTGTTGCTGTATTTGTTGCTGCTATTGTTGCTGTTATATTTTTTGTGTTACTGATGTTGTTTAAGCGTGTGTAGACGTATGTACATGAGTGTGTTGCATGTATATACGTTTGTGGGCATATGTATAATAATGGTAATAATGTTAATAATAAATAATGATAAAATAACAATGATATTAAAATAATAATGTTAGTAATAAAATGAGAATAATAAAATAATGGTAACAAAGGTATTAACAGTAAAGTAAAAAATAAAAGTAAAAAATAGAATGATATCCACTATAATACAAAGAGTAATAGAATAGCTATAATAGTAATGACAAAATTAACAATAACAGTAGAGGTGATAGTAATAATATAAAAATAAAAAAAATATGCTACTAAAATAACAGATATATTAGAAAATGTAATAAAATAATAAGAGATATATCAGCGTCCGTATGTGCATGTGTGTGTGTTTTTCTTTTTGCTATGCGATTTGGAGTAGTAAATCTTCATAGATACTATTAAGCACTGCTAGCAGCATACACGATTCATCATCCATGGCGCCTACTAAACCTACCGACCACACACATTTCCTTTACCACTTTTCTCCGCAGGATCACCGTTAGGTATTATATCACGGCGGATGGCTACAATTAATGTACTTCGTTTGGCGGGACCTTGGCGGGGATGCGTTCACGCTTTGTACCAGCTACCTTGCTGTTCCTTCTCTAACTTCATGAAAGTTCAGTACTATGTGATATATGTTCTCATCAAAGTGCGTAACGAGCCGGTCTGCCACTGCTGCCTTGAAAATATGGCCCGGTGATCACTGTTTGTGTAATGTCCACTCAGCGATCTAGACCTCGTCACTAGGCTGTTACTGACAAAGGTTATGTTAATTTTTGAGCTAGTCTAGTATGTACTGGAATTCTTCCTGCGTCCATAGCATAGCAACTATAGAAGAAAATATCTTTTATTATCGCTCTCACAAAGCCTCTGATGTGACAATTCACATCCAACAATGGTGACGAGCCAAATTGCGGCCATTTTAGAGTGGGCTCGTTTGCTTGTACCAGGTCATTCTCCTCTCTACGACCGCTTAGTGCTTCGCGTCGGCATTACGCAACTTCTTGCAGGACATGTATACAAATTTTTTGTCAACCTTCTTCCCTATGCGACCTTCCTCTTCGCACCTTCAGAAGCTCTTGGATCTATCGTTTTTGCAGTGTATCGCTATGTGCACGAATTCCAGGCATCTAAAGCATTTTATCGGCGCTCTGTGTGCTCTTACTCTTAGCCTAGTATTAGCCAGAATTTTCCCCGAATCATGCTGCTGCAAGTTGATTCTGCCGTCTGTTTTCCTCCGTATGCTTTCCTTAAGCTCAGTATGTCCGCTGCTTGTATTTCATAAAGGTCATCACATATGTTCTGCTTAGTAGTAACCTTACCGATATCTTCACATTCCATCCTGCGGCGTTGCTTCAGATTTCTTACTGCCGCTGAGTTGCTGTTCACTCCCCCGCCTCGTTCAGTTGCAATAGAAGGTCCCCTTTCTGCTTCCTTCTTATTTTTTGCACAGATTCGGTTAGTTGCCATAATCATGACTCCGTTCTAACTCTGCGGAGCATTTCAGCATACGAAAGTTCCCTTTCCGCCGCAATGACTATATCGTCTGGCTTCGCCATGGGAGTTTGCTTCGGACGATTTTTCTTCCTTCTAGGGCGCACTATTCCCCATCCCGGATCTTCGACTTTCCGTGTTGCTGAGCAGCGGAGTTGTCTTGCTGAACGTGGATAATATTGATAATTAAGTAGGCAAGGTAATAAAATTGCCAACAACAGCAAGAGAAATAGAAGTAATAAAACTAATGATAAGGATAACAAAAATAAAAATAGTGAAGCAAGATAATAAAAATTAATAAAACTAGAAGATAGTTATAATGGTAATAGAATTAATAGGATAATAGAGGATAATAAAAATGATAGGATACTAAGGATAATAAGGGTGGTAAATTCAGAAGGAAAGTGGAAATAATAAAAATAACAATAATAATAATAATAGGAATAGTAAGTTTAATAAGATGGTGAAAGTAAGAAACAATACTAAATAATAAAACAGCAATAGTATAGTTAATAGTAAGAGTGATAACAGTAATAAGTGTAATAAAAATGATATAATGGGAATAATAGAATTCTAATAATATAATGAAAATAGTGAAAATAACAGAAACAATAATGAAATAATAAAAATAATAAACGTAATAGGGGTAGAAGTAAAAATAGTAAAAGTTATAAACTGCTAGGAATAATAGAAATGCCAACAGCAATAAGAATGATCATAAAATTAATTAAATAAATTAGTAAAAAGTAATAAAGACAATAAAATAATAAAAGCAATAAATTACTAAACGCGTGAAAGTAAGACAAAAAGTATTAGCTGCTCGTGTGTGTGTTGTTATTATTGCCAGGATTTTATTTATTGCTTGCGGTTGTTGATGCTAATTGTTATTGTTACTGTTGTTGTGTGTGTACATGATGATATTTGATATTATTAGTTATTTATTTTATTCTTATTACTGTTTTTATGTCTATATAAATGAATGCAAAAATGTTTATGTCCACCAGCAAGGAGGTGGCCTTAATAAGAAGTTCCATACTACACTATTTGCGTGCGCACGGGCGTCTTTAACCGGATGTATCTAAGCTTTGTACCCGTTCAGCGGAATAGAATCCTATCTTACCTTTTTTTCCTTTGCTTATTATTTGCCTGTTCGTTGCATTTTTTTTGTGGTGGCTCTGAACGAGCGATCTTAAAGCCCACAAAGCACAAGAAAAAGAGCACAAAAGAAAGAATTCCGGCTTTCTAATACATTTATTTAATTTTATCTATTTTATATCTTTTTCGTTTTGTTGCACTTTGCGCTGCCCGGTTGGCGCACTTTCCTGCAGGTCAGGAGTAACAATTTACTTTTCTAGAATTGGAAGTAGCCTTCGTCGACATGTTCATTTCTGCACATATGATTTGAGTTGGAAAGTGAATTATTCTAAATATATTGTCAAAAATTATCGTTAAGAAAGTAAGAGCCTTAGGTGGTAACGGTTTAATAACTATTCCGGTTTAGCAAGCGACATATGTTTGGTGGGCAAATCCATGGGACAAAGGCTGTCTGGAAATTTCACTATTTCCTCTGTGGTAGAAGTGCCACAAAGATTATTAACCTGAAAAGTTTCTTTTAAATAAAGAATATCCAAAATTTTCAGCTTTTTGAATGTCAATTCCGTACCTATTTCCAGACCTTAAAGAAACAGTTCGCCGAGTCGGCCGTTTAATATTTTTGGTAGCTCTTCATAGATAATGTTCATCGAACATGTGGTCTTGTTTCTGATCATTAGCTTTACATCGACGCTATCGTGATTGTTGTTATAAGTAGGTTCGACTGAATTTCTCGGATCAGATATAAATCAACTTAATGAGTAAGATTAGTAAAATCTTCCACTACAACTTCAATTTCAGTAGAGTTTGGCAAACTGAGATTAAGGTGTAAATTGTTGTCGATACAATCACTAAAATCGATTGATGATGTCATATTTAATTGAGGGGTTGTGAAGAGTCGTGTTAAAGTTCAATAATCAATGGAGTAGATTAGCGGCGAAATCCAATAAGCCAAGAATGTTAATTTTTTTGGCTTTTTTTTTCGATCGAATGACAAAACTTTCAATTTATATTTGCTTTATTAATAAAAAAAAATAGAAAATCAACAAATATTAATAAGAATAGCTGCAAAATCTAAACATTCTCAATAATTAACCGAATTAAAATTCAGCTACACACGCTCGTCTCTTTTTTTTTTTGTTTTTTTTAGGCCAGTTGAGCTGTTCTCTCAATCTACGCATTTTAATGAAAAAAAAAGTAAGACCAGAACTAACTTCGTAAACAAGATATCAATGTGACACAGAAATTTTCGATTTTCCATTCACTTAGTTCCTTGTAGCTCAAGGACAATGCAAGAATAAAATTTCACCTTCTTACTCACGATTTCAAGAAAACCATGTTGCTGAATCGAACCTGCTACCTGAATGCACACATGTAGAGCGTAATGTAAATGCAGAAGGTTCCCTCTATCAATATTTATTTACTTACGTACTTTTCAATACAAACCAAGCATCGCGTAATATATAGCTGTGTAGACAATGGCTTATATAATAGACGAACACGTATATATATATATATATATAATATGCGAGCCTCTCGATCAAATGTTTGTTGCATGTAATCATCTGATTATCGCTTCCATATAATTTTGATTTACAAATAACTCTTTTCCGTTTCTCAATTTCATTTTGTTCACTCTCTTTCGCTTGTTATTATTCACTTTTATGCCATTTACTTTTAACTCATAAATGTTCACTTCACATCGTTTTTGTTGTATTTTCAACATAATCTACCGAAACGTTGAGATCTTATAAACGGATAAAGAAGTTCAGCTCAGTTGCTTGTTTTCTTTGTTTTTCGCATTTGCGAAGCAGCCCACTGAGCGCTGGTGTAACGACTACGAATGACTGGCAAAGCCAGACAAGCAGACGCTTAAAGTTTATTGTTTGTCTGTTACTTTTCATTCCCTGCTTATTTATTTATTTATTTTTTTATGCCGCACGTTTTTGTATAATGTTTAAGTACGTACTCGCAATTTACTGCAAGTGCAAGAAGCACACTAAGGCAGGCATATGTGGTAACTTGTAATGCAAACATGTACATACGTCGTGAGGTTGTGAGCAATGTTTTAAAGAAAAGACTTATTATAAGACTACAAAGCAGCTAAAGAACGATGGAAAAAAGCTTTGTTTTATGCGTTTCTTCGATCGTTGGTGAAGTTTTTATTTTGATTTCTCTCTCTTTCTTTCTGTCGTGTGAATGCTAGCTTAGTTAGATTGGCGAACCAACCAAGCCTGACAATTTGTTCGATAATAATTGTTAACCTTTGGTCATTTTGACACATATTCCATGGCCATTGCAGTTTATGGCTATAGTGAGAATTTCTGTGGAAAACATTTACCGTCTGTAAACTTTAAAACCTCCCCGTTCTCCTACTTAGCTGTACTAATGTATGTTTGCATCGGCGATGGCAATGATAGGGGTTTTCTTAAGAATTCCTGAAAACAACAAAGTTACGATTTCATCATGGAGATAAACTTCAGGTTTTTTCCTCATCATATCGGTTGAATGTCTAGTTTTTGCATGTATATATGAATGTATCGAAATAATGCGTTGGTTTATTGTTTAAGTAAGCGGCCAAGTATTCATTACAATGTTGCTTATAACTTAGTTTGGAGAAATTTACCAATTTTTGAACTATAACTTGCGCTTTTATTAATTGAAGTATATTTTCTTTTTACAATTTATCATTCCCTTGCAGATTCCAAAGATTTCAATCTCAACAATAATAACAACAGAATAATGGATAGCGAACAAAGCCAGCAAGACAGACAAACGCCAAAAGATTTACTCTCAGAGACTGTAGATGTAGAAATGATGGAAAATTCGAAACGCCACAAATTGGAAACCTGTGAGATAACTGCGGTACATGAAATGGACGGTAGAGATAAGGAGAGTTTTAGAGTACAGCACATGGAAGATGAAGAATTTACAAGAAGTTCTAACGGTTCGATAGACAATAAGGAAACTTCTGCAGATGTCAAATGTGATATAAATAGAATATCTAACACAAGAGAGCATAGTTCACCAAATATAAGAACCTCTACGCCTCAACAAACACCACCTTTAAGTCCCGCTAAATCGATAGACGATTCAATCAGCGAGAGCAAAAGTTCGCCTGCGAGCAATAGCAATCTTCCGAAAGTGAGATTAAATACTTTGCTGGCGTCAGATCCAGCTTTAATGCCCGACGCGAAAGACCTGAAGCTGATACAAGAAGAGGCCAAAACACAACAGCGCAAAAGTCAACTAGCTCGAAGCTCTCCTGAACAATTGGACACATTAATGATAACATCTACCAACAATTTAATAGAAACATCGGTCTTGAAACCAGTAGCTCCTAGCGTGGAAGTGCCAACGCGTATGAAAGTTTTTATGTGTCTACCTTGTGGCATTGGTTTTAGTTCTCCTTCAACTTTAGAGGCACATCAAGCCTACTATTGTTCGCATCGGTAAGTGGACTTGTGATTTTCGTTTGCTTTGGCCTTTCAACGAATGTTATTCCATATAAAAACTTGTAGTCACAAAGATATGGACGATGACACTTCCCTAACCGCAGAGAAGAGTTCTACTTCTCCTTCAAGCGGACAGGCCACGGTAAGTTCAACGCCGAGCAACCAGAGTTCTGAGCCATTAGCTAAAGCCCTTAAGACTGGCAAGCAATACGCTTGCACTCAGTGTTCCTATAGTGCTGATAAGAAAGTATCTCTCAATCGTCACATGCGCATGCATCAAACCTCACCGGCGTCCACTACGAATACATCTAATAATAGTAGCGTAGTTGGCGGCAATGGTGCAGGATCGCAGATGGAGGAGAATTCTAGTCAAGTGAGTTAGTTGTTGGTTGATCCTATACCGCAGAGACATATGCAAAAATAATTCGTTAAATGTGAAATATTTTTAGCAAATTGACCGCTACTGCAGTGATTGTGACATACGATTTAACACTGTGAAGACTTATCGGGCGCATAAGCAACATTATTGTAGTTCTCGCCGTAATGAAGGGTAGGTATACTTTAGAAAGCACTTTCAAGAAGAAATCTAATACAAAGAATTAGGCAATTGACACCGAAACTTGAGGTCTCCAATCCGGCTTCATCATCGCTGGCTAAACCCAATATATCAGTCACTGGAACTATAAGTCCTCAGAATCGTACTAAAACACCTACACCGGCCATGGTAGCAGCTGCTGCTGCCGCAGCTGCAGCAGCTTTACAGCAATCTCCTAGCACACCCTTCCTGGCTCTACCCACAAATCCTATTCTGATTATACCATATTCGCTGATACGCAGTGCGAGTTTGATAGCAGGGCCACTGTAAGTGTTTCAGAATCAAAACATTATCAGTCTAACAAATTAAAGTGTATAATTTCTTGACAAAGAACTTCGCCTTCACCGGGGGTAATAAATCCTGATACCACTTGCTTTACTTTGGATAACGGAAATCTAAAACCCTTCGCTACTGCTTTAAGTATAAATGCAATAAACGCTGCCAATGCTAACAGTATTGCAAACTCTAGCGCTCCTCCCACACCAAGCGCTATGGACTCTGCACATCATCAGCAACAGTTAACAAATAATAATAATGAATCTCTTTTGATTGAAAAAAAGACTAAACATAACGTGGAAGTAAACGAAGAAGTAGTGAGGAGAAAAGAAGGACCATTAAGGTAAGTTAATCGATTAAGAAAATTTCATCTATTAAATTTTTCCGAATTCTTTTCTTTATAGAGAAACGGCTCCTCTAGATTTATCGCTTAGACGTTCTCCGATAGCTGCTTTATTGCAACGCACACGTTTGCATTCGGCATCCTCTGCTTTTTTGGAAACAGAACAACAAGTAGATATGGAATCTATGTTAGAAGCAGGCAAAGAGAACCTTTCTTTAGACGAAGGAGGAAATATTACCCCCGAGCAAATTGTCTGTGCTCCATCTTTACCTAATAGCCCTTCGATGAGTCCTTCGCCTAAACGCCGTACCATTAGTCCTCGAAGCTCAGGAGCGGGTAGCAATTCATCAATTTCACCTCCAGTCTCTACAACCTCACTTAATTCTATTAATAATCCAACTAATTTATTGGATAATCTACAATTAAGATCCATGCTTCCGGCTGATTTATTAAATCCATTATTGGCAAAACAGAATTTAGAATTAGCTTTAAAGTTATCGGCAGCTGCCGCTGCAGCTGTAAATTCTTCTTCAGCTGCTATGCCAACTTCAGGTTCAACGACGGCTGAGTTAGCAGCCGTCGCAGTGGCGGCAGCGGCTGGCCGTAGCTCTTTATTGGGTTTGCCTGTATTACCATCTGCGGCAGCATCCACCGGTGGCCCTGCCAGTAATCAACCGCAAATTTATGTCAAACAAGGTGTATCAAAATGTAAAGAATGTAATATCGTGTTTTGCAAATACGAAAATTATTTGGCTCACAAGCAACACTATTGTTCTGCACGCAACCAGGAGACGAGCGATAATGATAGCAAAGTGTCTTCAACACCGCCGATGGGAGCAGCAGCCACATCAACGGAAACCACAACTGTAGCTTATCAGCAACTAATATGTGCCGCCTGCGGCATAAAATATACTTCACTGGATAACCTAAGAGCTCACCAGAATTATTATTGTAGTCCAAAAGGAACCGCCGCTGCAGCTGCAGTAGTGGCTGCGGCTGCAACAGATTCTAATCCGATTAGTCAAGCCAAAGAAAAGTGCAACAAATGCAAAAATATTCATGAAATAGGTTTGCCATGTCCACCGCCACCGGCTTTACAACAGCAACAAACTTTGATACCCAGCAGTACCACCGCTGGTGGTAATAATCAAAACGTATATAAATGTCCATTGTGTGACGCGGTCAGTTTGACAGCCACTGAAAGCCGTAAGCATATAGAAACTCATGGCACCGTTAAAGCATTTCGTTGCACCATATGCCGCTACAAAGGCAATACCCTAAGGTCTGTCCGTCACTAAAATTTTTATTCAAAATTTTTTCTTATTGAATCTTTTTATATTACATTATAGAGGTATGCGCACTCACGTTCGCATGCATTTCGATAAAAAGACCACCGATCTGAATGAAGAACATTACATGAGTTGTATTTTGGAGGACGAGAGCATCGAAATTCCAAGCCCGGCTTCTCTAAATACTGAACATTTAGCTCAACAACAAAAGCATTTGCAACAAGCGGCTGCCGCAGCTGCTGTAGCGGCTGGCTTTCAACAGCAACAACAACAGCAAGGTCAACAAGTGTTTAATTGTGACATATGCAGTTACACATCGACGTACAAAGGCAATGTTGTAAGTTTATCAGTAATCG
Organism: Glossina brevipalpis; assembly: GCA_000671755.1. Classification (NCBI taxonomy): domain Eukaryota; kingdom Metazoa; phylum Arthropoda; class Insecta; order Diptera; family Glossinidae; genus Glossina; species Glossina brevipalpis. Next base: position 2,407,742 of record KK351015.1, read on the forward strand.
GACGTGTTAAGACTGAAATAGCGTTTTCAACGGCATATGATTATATAATTAATTGTTGTTCTTTCTTTGATATTTCATTTGTTTTCCAGCTGCGTCACATGAAGTTGGTTCATCCGCACATCGTTACTAATTCGCCGTCAATGTCGCCTGAAGATGGCGATTTAGAAATTGCTGATGTTGGTTCTGTCACAAGCAGTGTCAACGGTGACAATAACGTAAATAGGTAGGTTTAATATGGCAACAGGCAATCAGTATAAAACAATTTTTGGTGACTCTTAAAAGAACATAAGGATCTCTTAGAAATAAATTGTCAAAAAGGTTTTGATACTAAAGTGGGTGAATATTTGAGTCTGTTCTAGTCTAGTGTAATATGCGATCTGAGGTTTCCATCTGAGGATTGAATTTTTGTGAGAACTCTGAATGTTTCAATATAAATAATTCGTTTTAGCTTCATTAAGTTGACACTTCCTGTTCTTGTCAAGAACAGAATTAAATCGTGACCAATTCTTTAAAATGACTTAAATGACAACAACTAACTCAACCACAGTGGGCCGGTTACTTTATTCAACCAGCGACAAAGCCGTTGTAGCTTTAACGCATAACTTTTATAGATAATATCTTTAGTGATATTAAACGCCATTAGTAATAACTTTTTGATAAACTAATAAAGCAAGGTAGCCAGACTCAACATTTTTAGGCAGTATGATGGACTAATCTACATTCAAAATTGCGTGAATGTTTTATCGTCGAAAAGTTTGGTTAGGTATCGCCTAATTTAAAGACACAATAAGAAAGAAAAAGAAACAATTGATGGTTGGTCAAAATATAAACTTCTTTTAAGAGATAAAACCTATATTTCCATTTCTTTGCAGTTTTGCTATTAAAACGGAACCCATAGAACATACCACAAATCCAATTAGCAGTACACCCAGCATTATGCTCAATCCTCATGACAATAACAATTCTCCTTTATTAAACACGGGTACTACTACAAATCCTAACGAATTGATGATGCCTCTTATAAAATCGGAACCTGTAGAAATTTCAACAGATCCACCTAATCCCACTTCGCCGCCTAATTTACGTTCACCTGCTTTGGGGCCGCCTCCGCCTCTAAATACTACACCTGAAGAGAATATCAATCAAAAATATTGTCAAACTTGTGACATTTCATTCAATTATATGAAAACTTATTTAGCGCACAAGCAATTCTATTGCAAAAGCAAATTACGAAGGCCTGAAACAAATGACAGTCCTAGTCCAAACGCTGCCAATCTTATAACATCAATGCCTTCACCTAATAGTCTGCCGTTGTTACAGAAAAACAAAGAGAACATGCAACAAGAAGCGGCTATTTGATAGAATCATTGGTGGCGGCCGGATAATCAAAATCATTGGGACTGGTATTCTAAATGTTTTTAAATTGACTAAAAGTTGGATGTTAAAAAAGTATATCTTTCCAAGTATGTTGAATGTTAGGAGCGAAGTATTGGTTGTAAATTTTGAATATGAACAGATTTTTAGTATTTCATGGTATATGTGTATATATACGACAATCTCTGCATATGTTATTATATACAATGCATAAACATAAAAATCTTTATTAGAAAAATATACAACAAATCCAGCAAAACATACAATTTGAATAAAATTTATCATCAGAACCCAAATTTGAATATTTCTTAATAAATAAAATAAAAACAAGCAAAATAAATCCGAATGAATGCCAAAGTCATAAAAAATATCAAATAAAGATAAAAAGATTTTAAATAACTAAAATAAAAGTTAAGTCTTTTAAAGTTTCGTTATGAGAAATTAAAAGAAAAGAACTATAATCAAAAAATGTTTAATGTTTTTTTGTTACCGTGTCTCACCTTGTTAACTATTTGTATATTTAATTAATTATCATTATTTTTTGCAGCAACTAAGGTATTCCGAAATGCAATTTAATTTAAATATTTAGGTACACAAATGTGTTCATAAAATTTTATTTTTCCAATAATTCTTGATGTTATTCTCCTTTTCCAATTGTTTGTTGCTTTAAAGTTTTTAATATTCTTTTCAACCATCATCAATACATGGGTAGCTTCCAAAACATAATCCATCATATAAAAATTCAAATTTAAGATAATTACTATTAAATATATGACAATAATATAATAATTTATTCTAAATAATATTATAAAAAAATTAAAATTAGTTCTAAAACTCCAAAAATTGTAATTAAAACCAAGAAATAAAAACCTTTAAAAAGAAAAAATAAAGCAAAACTTTTATTCTCTATGCTAGTCCTTAAACATTATCGTAGAGAAAGGACGCCCTTTCGCTTAAGACAATAGTTTAATCATTCTCTGTAAATGCTTGCTGTTTATGGCAATACCGCCATCAGCACTATTCTTCTGTTAATCCGTATCTTGGTTCTCCAACATATCGAACTAATGTTGATAAAGTCAAAATTAGAACACTTGCTAGAGTTCGCCTTGGGCATACCATTCCAACACACCAATGGATACTTAAGAAATCTTCTGCTTCAACCTACAGTTGTGATCAAATTCTTACAATAAGACATCTTCTTTGCGACTGCATAAATCTTTCTCTTAAAAGAATCACATTTTGATAAACATATCAATTTAAAATACTACTTTATTAAATCTGCTAGGCTTAGTATCAAATCTTCGTTTAAAAAAAAAAAAGAGCCGAAGAATCACTCTAATCGTCTGAGGATGAAACTACTACTAATATCTAGTTCACGCAGACGGAATCTAATAGCGGTATCACGGAAATCATAAATGAGTTAATTAATTTATATAACTTTAAAAATAATGTTTCTAATAAGTCTTTTGTCTTCGTGGAAACATACGAAGATGAAAATGGTCAACGGAAAGTGCTGTCGTCTGACGTATTCTTTTTTGATCGATTAAAAGGTGTAAAAGAACTCAAAACAATAAGCAATTGTCGTGCTAAGCTACGAAACTTCATTTATTCGGAACTGAAAATCGTTTATGCCACTTGCGAATGCTGCGCCATATAGTAACTGATAACATTTAAGTAGCGTAAAATCAATAGAACGCTTTTGTAAATTTTCAAGACTGTCCTAAAATGTTATTGAAAAAGCCGTCAATTAGAAAAGTTAAAGAACTGTAAGACTAAACGAAGCTTAATGGAATTTATTACAAATCCTGAAAAAATAGTGATAATAATAAGAAAAAGTACTTTATCAAAATTTTAGATAAATATGAAGATATTTTATCACGACACTGAATGAAGAATTGCATTAAGCAAAGCAGTGTAGAATATCTAATGACAATCTTAGTGTGAATTGTTATTTGGAAACGAATTTTTAAGTAGCAAATGTATTTTTATTTTCTTTAAATTAAAACCCTTGTTTATGGAAACACATTTTTCAAATTAATTTAATTAAAACTTCTGCTAATACTAGTGCGCTTTTAAGAAAAAGCATTTTAGGGCTGCGTTTGACGGATATATTTTTTTTTCGAAGGTACATCGATTGTAGTGAAACCTTTAGGAAATTTCTCTAAGGCTTGATCCTCAGAAAGAGTAGGCAAAACCATACACGCATCTCCTTGCTATCGAGCAGTAAAAAATTTATTATTAACAAGTTTCGTCATATTAAAAGTGAGCATACCTTCCAATCTGCTGGAGTCGCCAAGGATTCTTTCGTTGTTAATTGCAAAGAATCGATGACTCGTAAAATTTCACTGTTAACGAAAGAAAATGTACAAAATAGTCTTAAATATTTACTTTTTGAGACGCATCTTATATAAATAAAGATTGAAATTTTTTACTTCAAACGGCTCGAATTTGTGCATAAGTCCATATCGTTATTTCTAAAAGGTTATAGATTATGGATGAAATTTTTCTGGAGTATTCAACTTCTCCTCAACATTATTTCGAAATTCGAAAATCTCAAATAGCCAAAATGATTTAGCTTTTTGTTGTAATTTTTAAAGCTTTACTTGAACTAAAGGTAGGCGAATATAATTAAACTAGAGTAGAACGTTACAATTACTGTATCTACAGGGCATAAAGGTTAATATTTCAATAAGTGCTAAAGTTGTGTACTTACTCAAAGTTTCTTCCCGTCGTAGCGGGATAAAGTATCTGCAAACGTAGTTTCTTGTCTTCATCAATAATGAACACTGCTCGACACGTCACTGGTATCCCTGCAGCGTTTAATTCGTCCTTATCAAGCATATTTAACTTTATAGCCAGCTTGCGTTCATTATCGGCAATTATAGGATAATCAAACCTAGATAATTCTGATAGGTAAAGAAACCTTTTGAGATTTAACATGAATTGCTTTATTTCGAGTACAACCTACTGCCATAACTCTTGATATCTTCAATCCAGCCTTTGTGCGATTCAACAGTATCACAAGATAAAGCGATTGGTTTAACATTGCGTTTGTCAAACTCAGGCATTAGTGTAGCGACACGAGCCAACTCGGTGGTGCAAACCGGCGTAAAATCAGATGGATGAGAAAATAAGATAGCCCAACTGAGCCGCCGTTACCAAATACTGCACAAGTTTACATCAAACATACTTACGATTCATTCATCCATTCATAAAAATCAATTTTTCCGTGAGTGGTTTCAGCTTCAAAATTTGGGAATTGATCACCAAGGTTCAAACATTTCACACCCATATCTTTCATTTTCTCGTTTTAAAAGCAAATTGATGTCGAAAGTGTTAAGCAAAATTCCAGAGTAACCAACATTCTATTAAAAAAGGATAATTCCGGGTTTTTGCTATTAATTAAGAGTATATCGTTTTAGTATACATACTAAGGAATTTTTGAACTGACCGAAGAAGGATTGACGTCATCTTTCTCGGTCACAGCAGGTGTGAATTATATATTCATCTTCTTATGAACCACATGTCAAAGATTTGAGACAATTGAAATCGTATAATTTTCCATACCACCATTCATAAGTCATAGAACTAAATATATGAGAGTAACAAAGCAATTTGTTTGTGTTTATAGAAAAAGAGATATGGAAAATGATGGAAAATATTTGAATTAATATATATTGTACCAATTTAACTCAACAAACGACTTTTTCAAATGAAAAAACTGTCAGAATTTTTGCAAACTCTTTTCTTTTTTTTTTGGTTTATAAAAAAGTACACGAATAGATGAAGCCTTTGAGTAGTAAGGCTTATATATAGAATACGCTTTTTGGTTAAAACTTCAAAATTTTGTTTCATCAAATTAAAAAGGCACTTCTGATCAATTTCAATAAAAATGAAAGTTTCAGATGAACAAGAAGTGTAATTTTAATGCAAGCAATTAGAGTTGCCAATTGCAGATAGTTAGATGTTTTTGAATAGCAGGCCAACAGATGTTCGTGGACCGGTCAGTTCTGTCAAATCTGGCGATGAGCCAGAAGAAAGAAAAACAAGCTCTGTGATCGAAATGAGATGCTCAGCTGACTCACAAACATGGCATTCCTCACAACTATCAGATGAGACTACTGTGATCATCTTGAAATAAACTTTATCATAAGAATGATTGCACATGAGTCTACTGAGCACGTTTGATCTCGCACGTGGTGAAAATGGTGTCAGACAGAGGTTCAAAGTTCAGAAATGGGTGCATTTTGCAAAAGAGGCGATCTTCATTCGATCTTGCAGTAGCACGATATTTATACTTTCAGTCTTGCCAAATGATCTTTCTAATAAGACGTAAAGCATCCTTGGGAGGATACTTGACAGAGAAAATACTACCATCAAACCGAGCTTCACGACCGTAAAGGTCAGGTCTGACATTTGGTGGAAGACCACAGTGACCAGGAATCTAGATGAGATGACATATCTCAAAAATGGAGTCAATTGCCATGGAATCGACGGTAGTATGTACGACAATGATGACAAACAGTGCAATAACCATCGTAACGTATACGCACTGAAGCGAAACTAAAAGTTTTCACATTCAATTCACCTATACCTAGCACTTCTTCCGCAGTCACCTCACCACCAGCACCGAAAAAACACGAAGAGGTGAAAATAAATATACAACAAGACGCGTCAGTTGCACTGGTAGTTAATATTAATTTACCTTCAATACCGGGGTTGAATGATCACTTCAATGAAAGCAGTTTGCTCGGATGGAATAATACCTCTAATAAATTTATGGAGCAACTTCAAACTCGTTCCATGATTAGCAAGAAACATACGCTAGCAATAAATAACAGCAAGAAGTCCTTAGACGAGATGGATCCAGCTGCTTCTAATGTAAAGGTCGGCCTAGTCAAGAAATCGGAAGACGGTAACTTCTCAAATTTCGAATCAGCGGATAATACTCACAGTTCATTTCTTCGATTTGAGGGCGCGGACTCTTTTTTATTGATAATTTTTTTTTTATAAAATAACAAATTTTTAAAAATATTAAATCTAACTATTAGATTGTTCAACAAAGCAAAATTTAGAGTTTTTAATAAATTGCGAAACTGCATTTACACTTCCATTTAAATCGTTTTCTTTTTAAGAATCAGAAGCAAAAAAAAAAAAGAAAAATTTAATAGAAGAAATATGTGGATCATATATATAATTAAACTAATAAGAAAAAAAAAGCAATAAAAAGGAAAAAACAACAAATGCAAGTATTTTCTTGCATTTTGAGCAGGTTGTCCGTTGAAAGGGCAGAACTTGTGGCTTCAAGAGGTCATAAAATTGACCGACTGTACGGAAAAAGAACTATACGAATTTTTTTTCTTTCTTGCTTAGTTCCTAGAACATTGCTATAGTATATCTACCGTACTTTCTGATTGATTCTGACTGATTCTGTTATTAAGAACAATGACCAATTTTCTATTCGATATTGTTACGGAAATCACGAACTTATAAAATACAACTACAACAAATTTGATAAAATCTATAGACAGGAAATTACTTTGAATGTGATACCTAACGCGGTCATAAAAAGACATACATTTTTCTCATCGCGATATAATAAACAATCACATTAAAAATTGGATCATCTCCAATTAAAGCCCCAAGACGCCATAATCCTGTTCGAACTAAAATACTTAATGAATTTTCAATTATTCCTGATTCAAGAGTGTTCTGCATAAGAGCAAATTCAAAGGTTTAGTGCTATTTGCTTTTATTAAATGGTTTTTAAAATGTTAAGTTTATACTTAGAGAAAAGTAAGACTTAAGCGAATATGATTTTCTTTTCTTTAGCTTTGTTAAAAAATTTTAGTTGTAAGAATTTTGAAACATTTGAATGAAAAATTAATCACAAACTCCAAAAACCCATGGAAATAATTGATATTGGTAAATATATGTAGCACTTCTTGATTATGCGCTGAAGTGATAATTAAGTTCTATGCAATTTCGTCTTTTACACACAATAGTATACACATATTTTTACGATAAAGCTCTTCAAGAGCACCGTGATGCGTATCCTCAGCGCCATGAGGAAAAATTAGCCTTATTTTGATTTATTACAAAGAAGCACTTTAATTTCATGAGAAATACCTATAAAACGAAAAGCAAAAATTATCAAAACATTTATTATCAAAGGAAAAATTTGTCTTACTTTGACGGATTGATGGGGCTTTACGGATAGCTCGACTTTAGGTTGTGATGAAAATTGATGAAATCTTAGCAGATATAAATTCGGCTTTATGCTAGGAAAAACATGTCAAGAAAATTCTAAAATGTATCCGTTGTAGTTTATATGAAATCAATAACATTGATCAATATTGGTTCTTTTATTGCTATAATCGTTACATCGTTTTTATTAGAACAATTTTCAAAACAAAATGGAAAAAAAATTGAATGAAGCAGCAAATTTGTTTGTGATTCGAAGAAGTCCACTATTAAGGAAAAACTTGACCATCAGAAATTAAGTTTTGACGTAATACTTTATTCACAGGAGCAAATTGGAGAATTTATCTTCTTAACAATTCGTCGGACTTCGAAGATGTGTGCTGTTATGTATATGAAGCCTTTAGCTTCGAACTTTCATATACAGAAGCGAGTGCTTACAGGCAGCAACGTTCAATTTTTCTTTGTATAAGCAATATAACTATTTCTGGGCAAATTGTCCACTTTTAATGTTTAGCAATTTTATATCCATTTATTTATGATTTTTGCTTTATGTTAGGTGTTTTGTTTCCTTTTTAATAATATTAACTTATAATAATTTGTTTATTTTCATATGGTTTTAAGTTTTTAAGTGAGAATTTGATTAAATTCCTTAGAAAAGGTATAATGAAATAAAAAAAAAAGTGTAAGAAGAGCTGGATATAACGTAGAATAGAATAAAATATATATACGCAGATAAGTTAGCAAGTATATGGATGAAATAACTGATGTTCGAAAATCTACTCTGTAGCAGCCATTGCCCTGGCCTGGGCACGTACACGTTTCTCGTATTCTAGACGGTTCTGGCAATAAATTGTATAAGCTTCTGCCTGAGCTGGATCCTTAATATTCGGTTCATTGAGTAGATCTTGTATACCGAGTAAAATTTGTTTAATGGTAATGGCGGGACGCCAATCCTTTTCTTCATCCAAAAGTGACAAACATACCGTGCCCGACGGATAGACATTAGGATGAAATAGTGGCGGTTCAAATTTACATTTTGGTGGCGATGTAGGATAATCGTCTTTGAAAATCATGCGCAACTTGTATAGACCGCCCTCCCATGGAGTACCCTTCTTGCCGGGTATAGCACATTCCCAAATCATAAGGTTTAAAGTACCATCAGGATTTTTGGCAGGTCGCGCTACGAAGCCAAATGGATGATCCTTGCGCCAGGCTTTACGTTCTTCTCCCAAACGCGTAATAGCAATTCCAGACATTTGCTGTAATTATTTTACGGATATTTAACAATCGGGAACTGCAAGAAACCAAATCAAGGTTACTAGCAGTAGGCGAAATTATTTTTTCGTCTTAATTTCTGTTCAATTTTTTCTGTACACGTTTTTAAGCAGACGTCTACAAGTCTTTATAAAACTTCACACGACAAATTAATACGCTCCTTCGTCAAAAGATTTCTGTATAAGTGTTGCGAATTATCTTCCCATAAATTCTTAAATATTCTACTAAATTTTTAGCGTACTTTTCTGGTAAAATAACAGCGCTTAATTTTCGCTTTATACCTTTTCGTATTATTTTTCGTAAAAATGGCGATTAGCGTGCTTGTGTATGTGCAGCTGACATTCGGTAAATTGTTGGCGTCATTAAATGCAGTTGGCAACGCATTAATTATAAATTCCTGTGCTCATTTTGCAGGACTTGAAATAACTTAGTAGGAATGTTTTTTTGTATATTCCTATAAAAACTAAAATTATTTATTAAATTCTGGCAATAATTTTTTGTTGAGATAAAATGCATGTAAAATAAATTTTAATTGATATTAATATTTTAAACGCTTTAATGCAACACGTTTTGACGGAAAGTATGATGTTTTTTGTACAATATGCATATATTTCATTCCAACATTTTTTCCACAGGAAAAATGCTTCACTATTTCTAACTTTACTTTACTGCTTAACTGCTTCTTTTGCTATCCCTGTCTTAAAAATTATTTCTATTCATTTAACACCTCATTCTTCTATTTTGTTATTTAAGAACGAGATATTAAAACTGTTAGAAAAAGGGGGAAATCAATTTGCCGCACACAACAGCGAAAAACTTATTACAGAAGCAAAGTTTGCTTTTGAAAATTGCAATTAATAAAAAAATATTAAAAGTAATTATGAAAAGCAATAAAATAGAAAAATTAGTGAAATTATTTAATCGCGAGAAACAACAACAAACGAAAAAAGAAATATAAATTTTTGAAAAGAAATTTCAACAATTTCGTGCTTTAAGAAAAAATTCAGTGAGGAATTTAATACGCAACAAAGACTTTGTTGTTATTTTAATGTTTGAATATTAAAGTACAGAAAAATTAACAAAAAATGTATGCATTTACCATATCTTAATTAAAAAGAAATCTATGAAATGAATAGGAAAATTTTCAGTGAAAAAAGTGTGTGTATTAGTGCTGTGGGTGTTTAAAGTACAAAAGCGAAAAATCAATAATCAACATGGACGTAAAAGACGATGAAATCGACTTTGGTTTTCCGGAAGCAGGCACCTGGAATACCACAGGCCATGTAGCCTTGGAAAATATGAAAATTGATGCTCATATGGTAAGACGCTGTTCATTTTAGAGAACTAGTTTTTTTTGCTACTAACGTAGGCAATCTTGGTATGTTGGATAGGTTTTGCTAAATGTGTATAACGTATAAAAATGTGTATCACAGTGGTAACAGAGTATAATCTTAATCAGTGGGAGAGAGGCTGTAATGCTCGAATGTCTGTCTATCCGTGAGTTACAGCTGAGACTCCAAAACCATAACAAGGTATTTTTTCTCATTTCGGTCAAATTAACCAGACTTTTCCGTAAAAAGTATATACATTTGTAAATAAGGCGGAATAAGATAAAAGGTTAAAAAATGATTTGATACATAGTGTCAAAATTACGCAACGAGATATATCTGAGATTAATATTGTTTTTACTTAGCAAGCAAATACTATGAAGTATAGAAATAAACTACTCTGCTTATTTATTTGTAAGACATACACGATCTAACGAACTCAGGAGATGTATTCAAGGTTGACCGGAGACATACTTTGAACTGACTTTAGCACATTTTATCTACATTCATACATCATGGATATACATTAATATGCTAAGATTTAAGTTTGATTTTAAAAAGACTCTCGTGTGATCCTTTAAAATGCACCACTCATATCGTTTGATCAAAGAAGGATAAACATTGAAGAATGGGTCGATCGCCATAGGTTGTTTTTAAAAGCTTAAAATTAAAGAAAGCAAAAAGGGTGGAAGCAATTTATCCACTTATTATAATATTATTTGTTGAAAATTTAGAATTATTAATCGACAAGTTTTGAATTTTACAATTTCGATTGGAGGCTTCGAATTATCTAATTTGGATTTTTTAATAATTCGCTTTTCATAACAATTGCACAAGAACGAATGCGCATTGATGCTGTTGCACGACTTGTAAAGGAGAAATGCGCATCGAAGCCTTAGTAAGTGCTTTGAAACTTGAATTGCACAAAGAGTTTCGACGGATTCCCCTGTTCAGTTTCGAACGTTATGATTCACAATCCAATTCGACCGCAATTAAAAAAAAGGAAAGGGTAACCTGAGACTTAATACAAGTATTTGCAAGTAGTTTTATGTGCAAAGATAATGTCAATTTGCCAACTGTTTGTTATTTTATATATTGTTTATTGTTATAACCAGCCACTAACACGCTTCTACAAAAAAAATTGTAAATCCTAATATTTTTTAACGTTTCCTAACTCTTGCGATTTGTATTTTTTCTTGTTTATGTAAAATAGTTTTCGCTGTTAATACCTCCTTCCGTATTTGCTGTATAACAATATTTAACATATGTTTTTTACCCCTTAATAAAAAATCAGCTGTTCCGGCCTCTTGCATTGAACGCGCATGATAATGAAGTAAAATTAAACTATCGCGGTTGTAAACAAAAATTTTGTTTTGTTTATATTTAGAGCGCGTACGAAAAAGGTGGAGAATGTAAATAAACTCTCACTTTCTAAGCAGTTCAATGAGCTTTTAAACGTATCCATAAATCGCGAGGAACGTTGCATCAGTTTATAGCTTTTGTTCTAGGCGTTTAAAGAGAGTGAGAAATTTTCCAAAACATTTTTTTTTTTTTTTTGATTATACTTTGATTAATAGTATACAATATTATTTTAAAAAAGTAGTATAAATACTATCAGAGAAGTAATTGAATACTTTTTACATTTATGCTCTATTTATTCTCTTATAATATTAGCAAGTCAGCTCAAAGAAGACAATTCATTCAATTTTAATATATTTAGTTTTGTTTTACTGCAAATAGATTGCATAAACATACTGTATAAAAGCAGTGATTCTCAAACGTTCTGCATAATAAAAACATTCAAACTTCATTTCAGCAAGTACAACGGCGTTTTTGAAGTGTCGTAAATTTCGGTTTTGCTTCGTCCCATTATTGTATTTCTGCAAGACCCAAATGCAAACTACAACAATGTATTTAAATTGAATTGTTTATTGATTAATTTATTGTATTTTAGAATGAAAAAAAAGAATAAATAATAAATTTATAGAATTATATGAGCACCTACAATCGTTTGCATCTTTTTGTTTATGTTTTTATAAGGCATAGCTTCACGGTTATATACAATGACTCATTTTGTTTGCAGCTATGTCCTTTCAAAAGGCGATAGTTGATTGTCGTCTTTTATCATATCATGTAACATTGTCATGAAATTTTCGGTTACACTCTCTAAATTATTACTATGAATGAGAGGCGTAAAAAAGAGAGGCATATTGACGTTCGTTTGTTTTTTATAAACAAACTGCATATGGCAAAATTTTACAAACACAAATTTATACACAAAATTAATTTTGAATTCGCAGAGAAAGGACGTGTCTTTATACGCTCCGCGAGTTCTACTGGAAAAAACCATTAACGGCGATATAGTGAAAGTAGCCCGGAATCTGTGAACCTTGTCAATCAAGTGATCGACTGACATAGGAGTTGATACAAGAGTTCGGCCAGAAAAAACAAAAATCTTTGTGCTTATTTCTCTTTTTCTGAACTGTGTGATTCCCTCAAAAAATAGCATGGGTCGAAGTGCAAAAAATCTAAGTGTTACCGTACTATCGTACCACAGCGCGAAATACAAGAGGAAAAGAAAAGTGAAATAAGTAAGCTTAGCTTCTAGCTATTAGCTTTGAAAAGCTTTGTAAAAGCTTTTGTAGCATACGTTAAGGCTCACCATATTTAAAGCCGGGGTGGTCAACCCCATTGATCAACGGCCAAAGAAATAGTTCCGTGAACATATACAAAACAGTAGTAATTTATAATTAAAATTAAACACAATATACTCACACACCTACACAACCAATATTAATATCAACATCCATACACCAACACCCACACATCAACACCCATATATCATCAACACCCATACAGCTGATCTTGAAGATCTTTAAAATCTTCGTTGATCTTGGCGCCAAAAGTACTTATAAGTATTTTCTGAGTGGTCCCAAGAGGGGCTGTGACAAAGGAAAAAATGCCGAAAATTGCAAAAGAAATTTTGATTGCAAAGCTGCACGATTTTAATAATTTTGCTACTAATAACCTGAATCTTAGTAGCCGACGAGAATAATGACCTAGTCGCTGCTGTCGGGACGGTCGATGTTGCCAACTCCTCACAAGAAAAGCAATCACAGAATGAGAAACAAATAGATATAAATTTTTATGATAATGAAAATAAAGGTTCCTTTTTTGTTTTTATTGAATGCTGTCCTGATAATAAATAGGGCAAATATAAACTCGGATCTTGCCTTCTTTGAAGTTTTAAAAAAGGTCAAGCTTGACGGACTCAATGTTCTGAAGGCAATCAGCAAGGGCAAGGCTAAATTGCTTTTTGAATCCGTTAAAAATGCTAATGAGTTTATTTTAAATACAACTTTATTATATGCAACATACCAGTTGAGTATGATGTAGAGTATATAAAAAACAACGTCAAATCAAGTATCCCGATCCGATGTGTTACTAGGCTTCACCGTCGGTCTTACGATGATAACAACATATTCGTACCCACTACCAGTGTAAAAATCGGGTTTAAAGGTAAATATATTCCTAAAACTGTCAAATTTAATTTCTGCATCTTACAAGTCAGATTCTTTGTCCCTACCCTAAGGCATTGCTTTAATTGTGGTCGTTATGGTCACATTGGAAGGAGCGTCACAATCCAGATGTCTCAAATGTGGTCTGTCCCTTGCTTGTGATAAGGAGTGTTCGGGCACCAAAAGTCTTTCATGTGGTTCGGATTCCCACAACTCTTTGTCGAAAGTCCGTCCGACATGGCAAAAAGAGTCCGAAATCAGTAAAATCATGGCAATCGAAAACATATCATTTAAAGAATATAGAGATAATTATTCTCAGAACTACTACCAAACTCTTAGTAATTCTGACTATGATAATCATTTTCCTGCTCTCTCTAATTCTGCATCGTCCGAAAGCCCAAGAGATCCCAAAGAGGAAATTAATAAAATTCTAATAAAACAACCGTTCACCCATGTTGTTAAATCGAAACCAAAGACTTCACATGCCAACATTCTCTCCCCTCAGCCAAATCGGACTCCTAAACCTTCGCCTCTACCGAGTGATTTCTGTAATATTCATCGTACGTCTGATTTGGAAAAATTACTGTCTCAAATCCTTGAATCTTTCGTGGTTGCCAAATCTTCGAATCAAATGAATCTCTTCATTGAAAATATGAACGAAAATGTCAAATGTCATTACCCACGTCCATGGTTTTACCTTCTCCTCCGAAATGATTTCCTTTCTCCAGTACAACATACAAAGTCTCAGACGAAACTTTGTTTCGCTGGACTTTTATTTAAATTCTAACCGAATCGATATTTCTATTCTCAGCGAAATTCTTCTACCGAGCGACGACGCTTTGCACCTCAAAATATCTAATTATGCTATTGTCAGCAAATGTCGTGAGGATGGGTAAGGTGGTGTCTCCATCCTCATCAGGAAGAACAGAAAATTTAAAAGAATTCCTTATCCCACACTTCCTGGCACTGTCATCGTTAAAACCACCAATTTAGATCCAAATATTGTTATAGCCTCGTGCTATCTCCCTCCAAGCATTGACATCAGACCTTCCGTGATATGATGGCTGGTCTCTGCGATTTTCTTGATACCTTTACTAATGTCAACCTTTCTGGCGACTTCAATGCTAGACACAGTATGTTTGGAGATTGTTTGGAGTCTAACAAAGGGAACACGCTTGAACTACTCAAAAGTCAAATTGCTGTTGTCAATCAGGTAGTCCTTCCATCCAGGCTCACAAACCTGGATGGAGGTTATCCCTTCTCTCACCAGAATTTTTCTTATGCCCTTTAGTTAGAAGAGAAGCCTTCTGCTGCTGGCTACGATGGCATCAAGCATGATATGATTTCGGCACTGTCGATTAATAGCCAATCGTCTTACTTGATGCCATAAATTGATGCTGGTCTACCATCTCGTTACCAGAAGAATGCAGGCAGATTAAATTGTCCCTATTCTCAAACTTGGCAAAGCTCATAATGATCTTACAAATTTCAGACCGATTTCTCTAATCTAGGTTGTTCTTAAAATCACTAACTTGATGGTCAAAGAAAGACTAGTTGCATCGATCAATGACAGAAGAATTGTATTAGGCGATTATTATTACTAGTTTTTTTAAAGAATTTCACAAACGAATCTGAAAATTGACGTGTTCCATCTTTGAATGTATGTCAGACAGATAAGGTAGATATGACCTTCATAAAATAATATAGCTAAAATATAACTTAATAATGAATAGGGTAATGCATAATTACGAATTTTTTCTTCTCGCTTTCACCCGAAATCTTTTCTTTCCAGATATGGCTTTTATGCTCTTTGCTAACTTCTATAACATGGGTAACTTATATAACGTTTTACAATTCTCGCGTGATTGGGATGTTAATAACGAAAATAGCTAATCGATGGTTTATAAAAGGAGCTTTTTTTAAAATAGGTAAATATTTTTCTTATTTCTATGTAATGATTCTTTTTATTTTATTTCTTGTTTTTACTCTCAGGATCGGTAGCTCTCAATCCCTTGGCCGGTAAAATAATGTTTCGAGATTTCGTTTATATTACTTACGACTTTTCAGTACGGGCTCAGGATGGTTACTTTATATTTCGTTGGTGGCGTTCATATGTACCGAAAGACGTGTCTGAGGGTAAACGTTTAAAATATCAAATATTCATTCACTAAATTCCTTTTTATAACCTTCTTTAGATTTATCGCATTCGGATACTAGGCTTTCGGTGCAGTTGAATGGCTTTGAATTGCATATTTACAATCGTGCGGAATTATATGATGAATTAGAAAGAACATTTGGTTTAAAGTCTTCTATACTAATACCGGTATGTAGAAAACTTTTTATTTTTGCTCTAAAATTCAATGATATCTCTTTGTAGACTGATGTGCTTTCGACAGAAGAGCGTACTAAACTAAAAGAACACACTATGAATTTGGAAAATGCTCGTCAGAGTAAACAGGACAGTGTTAAAAATTCCGAAGCTATGAAAGCTACTACATGGCGGGATCTTATACCAGTTATCAAAATTGATATTTGTTCGGGTCGTTTTGTCTTCGGCAATCGTTTAACGCCTACCACCTTGTCAATATCTATGGATGAAGCACATTGCACATACAGCACTAAGCCGGCTGTTTGTCGTTTGGACCACTTTATGCATTTCGTCAAGGCAAATGTTGAAAATGCAAAAGTAATGTTTGCCCCAAGTCCAAAGTATACCGGTTTAGTAGATGAACCGCCTCGTTATATGGGTGAAGGTTTTGTAGTAATGATGTCTAATCAAATGGATTTATATTTCTACATGGATGAGCCAGGTATGGTGCCCGAAGAGCCAGTGCATATTATCATGGCGAATGGTGATAAAGTAGAACCTTCACTTCCTGTCTGGGGTATAAATATCAAATGCCTAAAGGGTACCGACTTCAGTTATGGACCTTGGGCAGATCGTCAGCGGGATCACCTTTTCAAATTTTTCTTTCCACCCGACTGGCAGGAAATGCAAGTGACTTCTACACCTAAGCCGGGGGAGTTGCGCAGTTATCAGTCTTTTGATGTTACTCTGTGTGTATTAAATGAAGCCACCATCGACATTTTATTCTCTAAAGATAAGGAAACCAACGTGATGCATGTTACCGTTGGCCCAGCTTCGTATGTTGAGCTTACTTTACCATGGGTTACGCATTCCGATGGATATACCACTAAAATACAAGGGCAACTCTTTCATGCCGAAGCAACCACTTCACTGCAGTACCGCAGTTTGGCTGAATTCGAATCGTTAGAATATAAAGTTCGTATACACTATCCCACGAAGTGGAATGCTCCGCAAGATTGGAATATATCACTAAGTGGGTGCAAAGCCACTGCTTTTATTGTTTACAAGCACAAGTGTTTTTTCCAAGATCTCATTGAAGATTGGGCGAGCAAAACTCGTCCAGATATTTTAACTTTTGTACCATATACTTGCAAGTTTAATATACTCCTTAATGACTTTGAAATACTGACATTATGTAATGAGTACAATTGGATCGATTGTTCTAGTGCCAACCAAGAAAATAATCACTTGGCTTTTTGTGGCGACGTATTTGACATGAGTTTCGCCTTGCCTTTTGATGATTTTCTACCAAGGACAGTTACACTAAAGTTTTGGATTCACGGCGAAGGTTTAGATTTGAGTTTGTATGTACCGGAAGTGTCTTCTACTCGACCTATAGTTTTGGCCATTGATGACAATGCTCGTTTGTTGACACGTGGTGGTAAAATCAAAAATCGACCAGAGTTATATTCGAAAAAATGGCGTAAAATCTGTCAACGTTCTTCAGGCTGGATTGATTGTTGGACAGTGCCTATTGTTGCTTTATCTATACAATATATTTATCATCCCGTACCACCTCTAGGGCCGGATCCTCAAGCTGATATAACAACACCTGAAAAAGAAGAAATTTTGCTCAGTCCCATGCGTATCCCAAAAACACGTAAATCGCCTATCAATAATTGGCCTAAACCGGAACCGGCTAAATTTGATCCTGGTACGTTGCTTGCTGACCATGTTACTGTTGAACTGGAGATTGGTTCATCGGTATTAATGTGTTACGGCAATGTTTTGCGGAATTTTATCAACTTGAAGGAAAATATTTTTGGTGAAGATCAACATTTTACGGATATGGAGCAGTCTAACATAAAATCCAAAGAGACGTCAACAAATCCAGTAAATCCTAAAGACCAGTTGTTACCCAAGGATAAGGACCTAGCTACTAAATCTATCTCTGAAGCTACAGTACCCGAAGAGAAACAAAAGCCTTTTGATTCGCGTCTCTATAGACCTTTAGAGGTGGTGGTCTCTGTAATTATACACGATATACAGGCTCATATTATGAAAAATTGCAGCGACACTGATCCGTCTTGTCCGGTGGTGTTGATTGAACGTTTCGGTTTTGAAATGAATAAAAGATATCATGAGACTACTCTACAAGTTTTAGTTAGTCCTTCGTATTTAATTTCTTCTGATACTTTGGTACGTCAGAATCGTGATAAACACATAAACCAAGGACATTTAATGCTATCGGCGGTGCAAGTTCGAGGTCATGCTATGTTCAGCAATGAGGGTTGTGCTCTAGATGAGGACACATTGGAGTATTCGTGGTTAATAGAAGTGCAGCTCGGTAAACTATCTGGAAAGTTAACCTTACCCCAACTCTTTAATGTAGTCGTTGGTTTGGAGACCCTAGCGCTGCTTGCAGTCGATCCGGAAAATTGCTTAAAGTCCCCAAAGACTGTGCGCAATTGTCATCATGGAGTACCCAGTAATCAATGTCCACACACAAAGGAGGAAAATAAGTATAAATGCCCCTCGGCTGAAGATATTAAATACAAAATGACTCGAGTCTCCATTGATACCCTAGACGTGTATTTAATAGAGAGCGGTACTGCCATGCATGCTTGGGTAAGTATAAGAAACTCAAAACTAAATCTTTTAATTATGAAATAAACTTCAGATTTCGCCAATACGTTTGGCTAATTGCAATTTGCATGGACAACGCGTCAAATCGGGTATTTCTGGCCTATTGCCCTCTATCCTCATAAGACTCTTTATGCTTAATGCTGGTTGCATGACAAATATGACTAATTCATATAACACCAATACAACTGGCAGTAATCGTTCTGGTAAAATACGCCGCACTGATCAAGACTCAGTTAAATCCGAAGCTCATCATCAACAGCAACAACCGTCAACTCACGCCGGCAAACATAAACGCAGTTCAAATTCCTTTTCACAGCGACGTGATTCGAAAGAAGATAGTTCTCGCAAGTTGCGTGATAGTTTCTCGGAGTGTCGGCGTCCCACAGCCTGCGATAATGAGTTCTTTGAAAATTGGGTAGAAGTAGGCTGTACTTCTCTAGGTCCTATATTACTGGAAGGTGCATCAGCTTTACCGATACCTGATCATAAATTACATCTAGTACAACATAAGTAAGTCAGCGATTATTGTTAATAGTTCATTTGCTCTGAAATGTTGATTTCCAGCTTTTTACGCGAACATGATGCTAAATATAAACGTTTATGGTTTCTATGGTCAAATAATACAAATCCAAATGCTGTGGGCACCGTCGTCGATATATCGCGTTGCGGTTGCATTGGTGGGTGCGCCTTTTTTGGCAGCAATCGTAACGGTTTGAAATTCTTCAAGCCATCTGCTCAAGATGTTCAAGATAATTACAATATAGCGCGTTACTTGTAAGTGGAGTTGCTAGAAAAATTTTTTTATATTATTTCACGTAGTAATTGTTCTTATTATTAAGCGTCATCAATAACAATAAAGATTTTGGCTTCGGTGAGAGCATTTTACATCAAGGTCAACTGGTTTTTCATACACCTCCATACAGTTTACATTCAGTATCATTGCATGACAACGCTGAGTTTACAGGAAAGGTAATCCTTTTCAATTATTATATTCTTAAATCTTCCAACTAATCGAATATTAACTACATTTCCAATTCGTTAAAGCATAGATAGCAAAATGATAAGCTTAATAGGAGGTTTTTGCAGCAAGACCCTAAAAGCAAACTGACTTTTTTTCGTTTTATTCATTATATTTGTTTATATTAGAAACGGTCGAGCGACGCGGGCGTATATTACTATTATATTAAAAATTCTTTACATAAAAAAAACACCCATAATATATTAAAATTTCATTCGGTATAGAGTACATCAAAAGTTTATCTGCGAACGCAACAATTTAGTGACATTCTACTACTGTGAGGAATTACTGAATCTGTTCCATCTATTTTTAACTATATATCTGTTTTAGGCTTGGCTTTTGTTGCAATATAGTTCTATGCTGCTGATCCTATTTTGAGCCCTATTTTCATATTCAATTTCTTCATTAGGATATTTCATCTTAATTCAAATCTTAAAACAAATTTTCTTCTGGAATTTTATAGAAACTTGTTCTAATTTACCGTTATTCTAGGGTAAACTATATCGTCCGGCTGCTGTAGTAAATGGTAGTCTAAAAAAGAGCGATATGAACAATAAAGACATGAGTTCAAAGGTCAAGCTGGGCGGAGGAGCTCCCGCGGAGAAGCAAGACATTAATGGGCGTAAATCACGTGAAAGTATTGGTTCTCCTAATACCTTGGAAAGACGCAGTAAACGTTACTCTTATACAGCTTCAAGGCAGACATCAGCAGAAGTTCCCTACGCTCGCCTTCTGGATAGTCCTTCGAAAAAAGTGTTACGACAAGACACAACAACAACCGCGGAATCACAAAATCTTGCATTCAGACGTGGATCGGATTCTAACAAATCCCAGAATAATACTTTGAGGGTATCAACGCCTAAAACCAGCATCTCAGATTCGCGCTTGACAGATGAAACGAACGTGGAAGACGAACTGGAGGTATAAAGTTCGACAAACTTTGGTTCATTGAATATTAATAATTCCACTATTTGACTGCTATTAATAGATACCCGACGAAATGTCTCATTCAGCTCCACATTCTCACCCACTAGAATTTGAAATTGCTGATATTGTGCAAACGCAATTACCACTCGACTTAACAAAAGGAGAAATCCTAACGCGTGAAGTGCAACGCACTATATCTTTGACTTCGGAAAATCCCTCTGAAATGTTCTTCTCAGCGGAGGAAGACATTTCAAATATGATGTCGCAGCGAGGATCAATCAAAACTCAAAACGGCTCCATTATATTCTCTGGTAAAAAACGATTTTCTTCTGATTTAAGGTAATTCAAAATTTATATTTTTTAATTTGCGTAAAAAACATCTCAAACGATTTCAGTATTGGTGCTCAAAACGAAAACCCGGCTTTAACCTCTTTGAATACCTATCGCAGTGATTTAGAGATACATGCTCCCGAGATTAACAATAAATCTTTACCGAAAAGACCGCAAAGTACCACCGAGCTGGTAAGTTTTCTTTCAGTATGGTGTTTCCGTTACATTCTTTTTTTCTTAAGTATTTCTTGTCAATTATTTTCACTTAATTACGTTCACCTCATTTACTTAATTAAAAGCTTTTCAGCAAATCAATTATATATATTTAAAATTAATATCTATTAAAATTGTTCTGTATTAATACTACAATGCGTTTACTATCATATTCGATTAAATTAGAAAGAAATAAACCTAAAAATTTTGTGTAAAACGAAATTTTCTTTATATAAGAATTTCAACATTTACCTTTATTTGCTGAATCAATTCAAAATTTTAATGCATGTTATAATGCTGTTTAATTTCGTTTTCAACAAAAATCTTTTTATTGTCTATAAAATTCCTTAAGATGTGAAAAAAAACAACAATTACTTATTTCTCCTTTTTCAAAAACAAACAAAAAATCTACAATATACGCAACCAATTCATTAAATTCATAGAACGAAGACGCCAGACGTATTCATGGTCTTGCTACACCAATCAGAAAACTAACAAATATATCATCAAGACCTGAGTATCGACATTTTATTCATGATGTGAGTAGTTTCCTTTGACATTTTTAGTTTTTTCATTTAGTAAAGAATTCAATACTTCTTTATTATTATTACTTTTATACCCACCACTGAATGGATGGAGATATACTAATCTTGTCCTTCCGCTTATTCCGCAAAAGCGTGCAAAACTCCACACTATGTACAAAAGGCAAAGCGCATCAGACATAATATCAAGTGCACAAAATTTAGATAAATTCAACATTACCGATTCTTTTAGCGTTGTCCATTTGTCCGTCCGCTAGTGTTGCAGCGGTCAAGTCTACATTGTCTACATTGAAAGCTGAAACTTGGTATTCGATCTATCGGGTTGAGTTTGTAGATCTTTTTTAAAAAATATTTGGCATTGGCCGGAGAATACATTCGTTCAAATAGTCTATAAAATTCAAATAACTTGGAAAAACGTTTGAAAATTCCGTCTAAGAATTTGAGTCGAACGTTTCTTAGAAGTTTTTAAAGGTTTAGAGTCATAGTATTTCCAAATGGACCAAATTTTTGGACTATTCACGCTTAAGTATTCGTGGTGGTGGGTATCCCAGATTCGGTTTGACCCGAAAATATATATTACTTGTTGCTTTTTACCTAGTGGTTTATGTACTTTAAATATTCTAATTTTGAAAATTTTTATACGATTTTGTTCATAAAAATAGTTATTTTGTTACAAGTTAAAAGCTATGATTGGCATTCACTTTTTATGATTGGCAATTATAAAGATTTTTTTACATCCACCACTTCGGGTATTACTCTATAAATGCCCGATTACTGAGAATTGTGCAATTTCGCTACATTCGAATACTTGTCATACTTGTGAAATTTTTTATGTTACTGACATGGAAACATGCTTTTGTATACTCTCTTATGACATTCACTTGCTATCGGGATGTTTATAACGACAGTAAAGTGGCGCTGCACATTATGATCGAATATGAATCTCGGTATTGAAATGGGCAAACTGGATGAACAGTATAATCATTCAACAAAATCATAGAAAGTGTCATTATAAATGCTTCATGCAAGTTTGACCCTAGAAAGCCTACTCAGACGGATGTAATTAATAAAAAGCTAGGCACAAAAACTTTTATATCTATCAGAAATGGTGAGGAATCTAGGACTCCCATTTCAGTTTCTTGAATTTTGTTATGGGTTTTGCTACCGATAAAAAAAAACACTTTATATTTGGTATGCACTCTTATATCAATGGATATGCATGAAAAATAGTCTGTTGCGTCTTTCTTCTAAATTGCAATATTTTTTGTTTTTCCTTTCATTAGTTACCTATGTTTAGCGGAACTTGTTTAAAAATATATTTTTTTGATTTTGATTTATTTAAATATTATTGTTTTTGGTTCTATGAAGAGAATGTTGCTTGTTATTCTTTACTATTCAGTTTTGTTGAAGATTTTAATCGATAGACGTAAAATATTGCTTAGATAGTTAAGCAGCAGGTCTTAAGTGACATCACATGTTTTCATTTCCATAAAAATTACATTATTTACAAGTTTAGTTGGCTGCACTTAGTTAAGATTTTGAATGTAATTAAATTTTCTATACGCGCCCTTATGTTTTATTAATTGTAAGGACCTAAAATGCACTACTTTGAAAGTTAATCTCAAAACATGGTTTTAGTGTTTCACTTTTGTCTTGAGTTAATAAAACGGAAGACATTTATTTTTAAAAAGTGTTTATAACAGTCATGGAGGCGCTAAACAAATTCGATTGCTGCGTTGTCATCTAGAAAATTCGGTGAAATTTTATGTATCAATTGAGGTTTTTTTTATATTAAGTTAACCTATGCAAGTTACAGCAGCTACAACATTTGAGAAATTTGAAGAAAAAGCTTAATATTATGGGCTTGTTATTACCGAGCAGATTTTATGTCTAAAGTTGGTCTTACTATAATTCAGCTAAGGGATAACGTATTTTACCAAAATTCGTCACTGACTGCTTTTGGTCTAATTTATCTCTAATCAGAATTTTTGAATATATACATTCGTTCATGTGTACGCATAAATATACATATACCTACATATGAATACATAAATACATATATTTTCATTGATTAGGGTTGACTGTTGATTTCACGCAGTCTCCCCATCGCACTTGTCCGTTTGTAAATAACCAGTATTGAGGTATAGGTGTTTATTTACATCATTGTTTTGATATTTATTTCCTAACATGAGGCGGTTATTTGAAATGACAATAAGAAAGAAATTGAAGTTGATTTAGGCAGAATTTCTCATACCCAACGTCAACTTTTTCTGAAACTAGAAGACATGCTTAATAAAACATAATTACTTCTTATATTTGTACTACTATATTATATCATATATCCTATTGTTAATAAATATCTACTCCAAGATAAAACGAACTTCATATATTCAACAAAATTTTGAATTCACTTAGTTATTAATAGCATAGATTGTTATTAATATATACATGTATTATTTGAAGTCATATTTCTGAAATGCTGGTGATAGTCCATGAGGATACATGCAAGCCAACAAAAATTTATGTTCCACTTGGGTCGCATTTTTTAATATTCATCAATAGTTTATTGATGATCTTCGATCGTATATCCAATATTTTGTAAATTATATTTCGATTTTTATAACATTCTCTAGGCAATTGTGCAGATTTAAAATCATATTTACATACTTGATCTTAGTTTCGTGCGATGTTTGGCAATTGCCTTTTGTCCGACAACTGGGTTTCCCGATGCGTATATTTCAAAGCGCCGCAGGCATTTTACAAATCTTATATAGCTCCTCTATATCGAATATATGAACTTCAGTACCAAAAAAATCCTTACATCGTCGACTTTGGTCTAGGTAAAGTTTTTTAAATTTATCATCTTTTAAGATTCCGCTTTTTCAGCCTTTAAGACGAGATAAAAAAGAGGGGTCAAAGTGCAATATATATCATATCCTTCTTTTTAGATAGTAAAACTACTTTTGACTGCTCTCTAAAGGTTTCGCTAACGTGTTGCATGTAAAAATGTTAGTCAAATCTTGTGGCAGACGCGGTATTTGACTGCAAAGGAATTTGGGTCAGATAATTAAGAAAGTTTTTTCAAAAATTTCTCCAAGCTGCACTTTTACTTGTTCATCGTAACAGTAATCCAATCGCAGGTTCGTTCTACAGCAGTTCACCGTAAAGTTGATTCTTCCAGTCGAATGCTCTTGTTAGCTGCTATAGGAATAAGCGTTATTCCCAAAAAATAATTACGAAGTTTTAAACATTAGAAAGCGTTTGTGCGGAAGTACATAACACATTAAAATACACTTTAATATACCCATTGATTCAAACTAATTTTCCGAATCGATTTGAGCTTGGCCGTCTGTCCTTTTGTCTGTCTGTCCACGTATTTTTGTGTTCAACTCACGGATCGAAGTTTTGGGTTCAAGTTGTTTTTGCAACCATTTCAACGCCTTATTTTAAGAAACCGACTTATAAAAAATTTCGCAGTTTGAAAGCAGATATCGCTGACTAATATTGTAATGGTCAGGCTTGGCACCTGCTATAAAGCTTTCACTTTCATTGCTTGCTTTAAAATTGTTGGAACTCATAGTAGTTGCGTAAAAAATACACCAAAAAGTTTTCAGAAATTGCAATATTTTTTGCTACACTCAACCACGCTGCCCGAATTTTTAGCGAATTTCCAAAAGCAATGATCTAATTTGTCTACGAAATGTTTGTTTTGGTCGAATATTTACCCTTCAATTTTTTTACTACTTTTAAATCTATTGCATGTAAATCATTTCCTTGTTGCTGCACTAATTGTTTTAAGATTGCTATCTGTTTACTAAAGCTACTATTTTTGGTTTCAGTTTCGGTTTATAAGGAAAATATCTTTCCTTTTTGTGGGCTGCAATTCCCAGGAAACTTCATATAATAGTTATACAATATATTTTGTACAGTTTTGTCACTTTTAGTGCTTAATGCCTCACCCAATGTGAATGAATACATTAAGTATTGATTCGTTTTATAACTTTTTAATAATTAAAATCGTTTTTCTATTTCTTTCTTGGCAATAGATGGATTCACGGGGTTCGTCATCTGGAACACCATCACTGTCGTCGAATTCTTTTATATCAGCCATGTCTTCCCAGGAAGATGTAGCCTTAGTTAATTTGCATCAACAAGTGAATAGACCTATCATCGATTCGCCTCTTTTAATGGCCAGTTATTTAAACCATTTGTCACAAGTAAAATGTTTCAACTGGACTATGTGCTCATTTCCAGCCGGTTTAGATGTTTTCTCAACACCTTTATTTCAAGAGAATGAGGATGGTGGTTTAACTTACATAGGCAGCAAAATGCTACCACATTTTGATCTATATTCATCCTGGCGTGAAATTAAAGTGGTTCCTCGTTACGAGAACGCCACAGGTAGCAATAGCTCTGCTACGTTTATGGGTGGTCCGAAATCTCATCCATGGGATCCTAGCGTACTGTTAAAAGAAGAAGAAAGCGATAAGTCGACAAATGGTTTTGATGATGGCGAATTTATGAGCTTGCAGGCTGAAGGTGCTGCTTGCACTTCTGTGGTTGCTAGACTTAAAGGACAAGTGAACGTTTTTCTAACCCCTTTATTACTAGAAGGATTGCAGAGGTAAGCTGTTACATTGAGTGTAAAAATCAACTATTGACAAATATATTTTATATGAATGTTTTTTCCTACTGCTTTTATACGCTTTTGCATAATTGTATTAATTTCGTTTAACTCGCACATGGTCTTTTTTTATGTCATTGTCTTCATGATTGTTTTGCTCCAAGTCACGGGGAAATGAAAAGTCTAATTGTTTTAAGTATTCCTCATCAACCGGAACCTGAAGAGTAAAACGGTATATTAAAAGTTAATCGTAGATTCTTTTCTTCGCCCCACCTGGTGACGATCATCTCTCCTTATCCTTTGAGTATCTGTTGTCAAATCAATATCAAATTGCTCTTGTGGCATGTTAAGATTATTTCGGTCAAAGCTTTGCGACTGATCATTGAGACCGCCACCATCTATGTTAAATACATCTCCCATGTAATCATAATTGTTGGAATTTAAACCGTATAGATTCGGATCTCGATTATTGCTTTGCAAAAAGCTAGAAGGCAAAGTAAGCACTAATGAATGAAAAAGAAACTTCGTAAACTTTCTTACTCTTCATAATTGTAATCAATTTTATTGCTTGAATCAATTAATTCACTCAAAGCGTTTAAATCGGGCAACGACAAGTCATTTAATGCCATTTCAATTTCCTCGTCGGTGAGACCCTCAGTTAAATCTGAGTATTCTAAGACATTTTGTTTTTTCTGCAAATTACAATTAAATTTTCTTTGAATTCTTATTTTTTTGGCACATGATTTTTAACTTACCAGTGATCTAAAAGATGCTTTTTGGGGTAAACAAATAAATAAATAAAATAAAAAAATCGCAAATAGCTCCAATTTTCGTTGCTTTGACATAATTCTGTAGATTTGTTGTCATTTATTAATATATAATTCAATTTTGTCAAACTGTCAATAGAAGCAGAAAAATGTTTTCAAATTTCATTTTATTCATATTTCATATGTGCTTCTGTCAATATACAGAATGGTTGAAGCTGCCATACCGACCTTTACTTCGATGCATATGCTGACGGTGGTTAATTACATACATTCGTCCTGTATAGCTAAAGTGAAAAATGATAACATTCTAAAACGTGACCAGAGCCTAAGTTATTGGTCTCAAGTGCATTCAAATTCAAAACGATCTACAACAGAACGAAATCTTTTAGGACCGGGAGATTCCTTCCTCAGCGATGTATATGAGGAAAGTATTTCTACACGTACACAAGGTTTAGTAGTATTGCCGAAGGTAAGCGTTACTATGCTTCAATCATCAATTATAGAAGAGGTAATTTCGGTAGCAGCATTGGATAATGTGCAAGTGAGTGGAGAAAAATGCAGCAACGAAAATAAAAAAACCTCATATAATAATTGTTTCTTTGTGTTGTAGGATCTTAGTTGCGTTTCCTTGCTTACTTTCTACATCGAAGGAGTTTCGACCAAGTTTCATTTGGGTAAAACTACAAGAGCTTCCATGCATAATGTTTACATCCAACAAACTGTGCAATCTGGAAATAGTCATAAGAAAGGAGGCATTATGAGAGGTACGCGTGCTCTCTTGGCTCACCTCTCCTCGCAATCGCGGCCGGACAATGTTCAAGGCGAACCTATTTTAATAGAGACTTCAGAAAAGCAGTTAGAAGAACTAGTTATAACTTTAGATGTTGGTAGAGCTCATGTGCAACTGAGGCGTTTGAAAACCGAAAGTACTACCGGGCAAGAATCGCCTCTTATAGTGACCGCTATCCCTGAACATAAAAGTAAAGTTTTATTCGAATGCTTAAAAATGACTGATAATACCGGTGTTGATAGTATTGGTTATATAATGTTTGAGTGTGGCCTGGAAGGCGTTGGAGTGAAAATAGTAAAAAGATCTCATTTTGAGAAGTCGGAAAATTCAAAAGAAGAATTAGCTGGAATGGCTGGAGAAGCAAGTAGTGGCGTGGCCAGAACTCTGAATGAGTTCGTAGAGAGTTCAGTATCTAATACAACAGTGGCTGTGAATAATCCATCCATAGATGTTTCTACCACATCACGTGCTGAAGCTGCGTGGCGCTTGTTGACGAAGAAACCCCCTACTCCCAAAACACCTAAAGAGAAATTTCAAACTGCCTTGGAAAACATAATCGTAATGGATCGTAACGATGTTGTAACAGGGGTGCATGAAAATCGTAAAAATACCGTTAAATCTCCGGAAGAAGATTTAGAGAAAGGCAAAATTAAGAAGCCGGAAAGTTTCGATAAAGTTGCAAATAAGGAAACCGATAAGACATCTTCTTGTGTCATTGAGTTGAAATCAATGTGGTTCAATTTTGCTGCTCCACCCTGTGTGCCAATAACGAGAAGAATTGATCTTACCCGATTAGACTGGAATTTATTGAGTACGGCTTCACCCGCTATAACTGCTTGGATGAATCCCAGCAATCGTTTGGCTATTAAAATTGTAGCTTTACTTAAATCTTTACATTCCCGCAATACTGCCGTGGCAGCATGCTTAACTGCCGATGCATTGGAAAATGAAAAGATACAAAGGAATCCAAAAATTAGAAAAGTAATGTTTAATTTGAGCCATTGATTGGAAAGACATATTTAATTCGTTTTCATTTCAGAGTCGCTATGCTAACAACTACACTTTACTATCCAAAACTTTACAAGAAGATCCCAGCTGTCAACTATGTTTTATAATGCAGAAGTTGGTCTTAGATGAGGGTGTAGAAAAGGTTGAAAGAATATTCAAACATGGTGATGTACCACATTTGAACACTTTAAGACAGGTAGAACATTTTCATTGCAAGTAAGAAAGAGAGTAAAATTTTTTTTTTTGTTATTTAAAGGGCATTATTGTACTGAGTCGACAGTGGAAGAATACTTTATATAATCCTATTCTATTCGAGCACCAATATAAAAATAAATTAGCACGTCCGATCAATGTCACCTTTTCATTCCCTCAAAATGAAGAAGAGTGTGATGATGCTGAATGTGAAGGTGATGCTGATTTAGGTGCATATGCCGGAGTTGGAGATAATCCTGAAGAGAGTGAGAATGCTTTATTACTTGGGCAAACACAGCATCATCGAACTCATATTGGTATTCTTTTGATTAACGCTTTTTTGAACAGAAAAAATTTTCCTTTTCTTTTTAAACATTTTTAAACCTCCCTATGCAAATACCCTGCCCCGACCAGCCTTAACCGCACTATATTGTATTTTCAGTTTTGTCTCTTTTGCTGTACAGAATGAATATTTTTATTTAATTTTGCTTTAAAATTTTATTCTAGCAAGTGTTTGCGTGTGGAGGAAAGAAATTTTTTTTGTTCAAAATTTACTTCCATTTGTTGTTTGTAATTTAACAAGTGCTTGGGATTTTCTTTTTATTTTCTTTGTATTATTGTACTCTTTATTAAAGGGGATCATTATTGTTCTTGTCTTTTGCAATTTTTTTAATAATAGTTTTTTTAACAGAAAAAAGAAAGTAAAAATTTTGGTTCGCTTCTGAATGAATTTTTTGAAAATCAAAGACAAATATTGTTGAATATTTTTTAATTTTTCAAACAAAAATGTCAGTATTATGTGAAACAATTTTCCGATGTATATGCCGTTTCCTTTTATTTCGTGCTTATGTTTTCTTACATTTGCTATTTATAATACACACCTTCAAATCCATGAGAGTGTATCAGCTTAATTATATCCTGTGCACTTCCCGACTTGACGCATTTTAAATATCATGGGAAAAATCTATGTTTAAACGGGTTGAGTCCTTATTCTAATTTTTTCCGATGGTTCTTTATTCAATTAGATGGCCGACGAAGAAAAAGGGCGATGAAAGGAATTATACTTTTAAAAGTTAAAACATGTTTTATATAAGTACCGAAAATTGTACATCCTTACATGATTATAAATTGGCTTAATTCTTGTCCTATTTTACGCTCAAAGAAGTGATATCAGTAGTAGTAACTTTCAAAATAAACATAAATTTACTATAATTCTGTACTTCAACACTATAACGTATATTGTATATACAACACCGCAAAAACGAAGCGAATGATATGGGATTGAAAAGTGAAAATCCGCGTAATATTTAATCTAGAAAATCATATAAAGATTTAAAACAAAAAAATACAAAAGTTACGATAATTAAAAAAAAGATGATAAAAGGGTCGCGAAGGGATAAAATTAACATTGCGTTCGGCATAAATTTGATCAGTTTCATACCCTTTTCTTTAAATATTTCATTCCTATTTCTAAAAGATGTTATGAAACGAAATCCCTCTGTTACTATAACTAGAAGTGAACAAAATAGGAAATATTCATGGAGTTGCTTCATTTTCATATATTTCTCGTGAGAGTATGTCCTCTTCACAATTTTTTTTACATCGAAATACGTCTTTGGTTAGACTTATTCGATCCCAGTAATTGTTTCATTAACATCCTGCGACAAAAATAATTAGGTTGCGCGTTATGTCACACAGCCGTGAGAAAATCATGTTAGCGAAAATGAATTCCGTTGATACTTGTAATAAAAAGTCTTAAATGTATGATTCAAATTTATTAATTGCTTTCAAGATTCAACAACATGGATGATGGGCGTTAGAAAAAATCGGTTTAAATACTGAATGCAAATTTTTTCTAATCGTTTTTAAGGGACAATATCGTTAAAAGTAGAGTAATTTTCTAAATTTAGGAATTCTCGAAAAATTAGTTTATAAAAAACATGGCCTGTACGTAATTTTTTATTAAGAAGAAATGGCTCGGGAATTGTTTGTGAAATGAATCCGACAAGGTTCATTTATCAAAAAATTTTTGTAAGCTCACTCTAAAATCTTTTTCTGTAGCCGAAGTTAATTTTTTAAAGCACTCGGATGAAAATTAAAGAAGATGCAATCAAAAAATGTGATTTCGAGGGAAAGCGTATTCAAAGTTTAAAGTTTTAGCTATTCGTAATATAGCTACGTAACTATGGTAGGAAATGAGAATTTTTGAATAATTTGGAATTTTGTCCTTCTCGCTACCGCCTGTTTATATGATTCTTCAACATTTGAGGGATCATTTTACGTAATTAAAAAAAAATTTAAAAAATGATATCATCCCGGAAGTCTAGTTGTTATTTATGTTGTTTATTTGTTTGCTCTTGCCTTTTATTTTTGAACTTGTAAAAATGTATTCACTATTTTGTGCGCTTTTGTGTTCGTTCGTACCATTTTTATGTATGTGTTGGTGTGCTTTTATATCTTTTTTTTTTTTGAACTTTGTGATAACACGTACTTTAAAAAGTTCAATGCTTACATGGCGAATTAAGTTAAATTCAATTTAAAAATTAAATTTTTACACAAATAATGAAATTTGAAATGTTCAGCTTTCAGGAAAGTAATAGTTCGGAATACATTTTCAAAATTTTTTGCAAACGTTTTTTAAAACAAATTTCATTGTTTGTAAATTTTTCTAAAACTTTGTATTTTACTATAATTGCAACAAAATCCTGGTAATGTATTAATTTATTAAAAGAAAACAAAAGAAAAATTAAAAAGTTTGTTGTTATAAATATGTGTTTTGGTTTTATCTATATATATTATAATTAATATTTATAGCACCAAACTGGTTTATATTCAATTGGATTTAAATTTTTATTTTTGTGAAAATTAGTTAAAGTTAAAAATATATAAATATTTTATTCTTTAAACATAGACACAAATCAATTTGGTTTGGATTTTACTACAGATGGTGCCCTTCACGTCGCCAGCTCTCAACGTTCTACATCAACATCACCGAACATGCATTCGCAACGAAGAGGGTAATTAAAATGATTTTGTTATATGGTTGTACGTATGTATTAATACTACGTGTATTCAGAAAAGCTTTTAGCAAAACATCGAACTTCTCTTATGGCAATTCTACTCGTTCTAGCATACAAATGTTGCCGATAATATCTGGTTTGGTGGAAAAACAGGGGCCAGAAATAGGTATGAGCGTCAAAACATTTCCTTTTCTCTTGGCATTTATTAATAAGATGTCTTCTTATTTCTTTTTAGAATATGGTGCTTTGCAGGAGGGTTCTTTAAGTTCGACTAATTCGGTCAACAAATTTTGGTTGGGTTCCGATAACCAAAAAGAAGATTTGTACTTTTGGATGGCTAAGCAACAGGAAACTAAGAAAAAGGAAAGCATATCGGAAAAAGAAATCATTCGGCCGACACCTATTAGCAAAGTGCCAGGTCAAGCGCAGTTACGACAGGGTATAATGCAAGACTCTATTAAACTTTTAGACGCGCATTTAATTTTTGAACCTTTGCTCACCTGCTTGGGAGTGATGCCTCAACAAATGATTAACAAGTATTCCAATACTGGTATATATTGTAGTTATTGGTAATTGTTAAACGGTCTTATAAGTTTAATTCATTCCTTAGACATTTCTTCCTTGGAGAACTTCGGTA
The DNA here is from genome assembly GCA_000671755.1 of Glossina brevipalpis. NCBI lineage: Eukaryota > Metazoa > Arthropoda > Insecta > Diptera > Glossinidae > Glossina > Glossina brevipalpis. Next base: position 2,440,463 of record KK351015.1, read on the forward strand.
CCAATCTATCATTAATTGGAACTTTTGATTCCATACGTGTTGATATTGTTGTGTCGGAGGCTGGAGATAAAAAATGTAAGGCCGCTAAGTTGCCTAATAAGAAGTCAAACGGTCGTCCTTCTATTATGATGGATACACCACTGTTTCTATGTGAACGTGTGGGAATTGAATTAGAAGTGGTCAAAATGTCTGACGGTATGGTAGATCAGGCGCGGCAAAACGTCATTTATATGTCGCGTCGTCAACTAAAAAAACATACCAGTACAGTTATTAATTTCAGTTTGAATATTCGATTTATATCGCAACAGGTGAGAAAAATAGAAGATAATAATTGGATTGCTGTTAAAACAAGTGAACGATTCAATTTAATTTAATTTATGACTTAATTTTTAATTCGGTTTAAGGTTAATATGCCTTTACTGCGATTGTTGCATCAAATAACTAATATGTATCAAAATGTTAAAGATGCTCAAAACGAATTCCATGAACAGCCGGATATTAGCAAAAAATCAAACGCGAAGGATGAATATAGTTTGGGTAAGTTATCGAAGTTTCGATAATTTAAGTTCGTTTTGCATATTAGGGATGAAAATATTTGTATCTTTAGCTTCTGAACCGAACGATATTCCATTTGGCTCAGTCTCTGATCGATTTACCCATAATGAAAATTCGTCGGATGAACGATATGATAAGTTTAACGAAATGGTAAGCATGTCATGCCACAATAATAAAGCAAGATCTGCTGTGGGGCCCCTGATTCAACGTACTCCTTCCCCGAATGCCAAAAATAGACCACAATCGTTTGCTCAGAAATTGCGCTCTACGGGCAAATCGGTTAAAGGAAAATTAGGTAAACTGGCTTGAAAAAGACAAACTTTTGAAAATTTCTCTCAGGTAACAATGCTTTCAGGTTATACCAATCTCAACGAATCCAGTTCGTCGCCTCTGAAAGATAGCCCAGCAACTTCCGTTAGTGAACAACATATGTTCAAATTATCTTTAGAATCGAAGATTTCATTAAATAATATTTGCGCCACTAGTGTTAGTGGAGATTACAACACCATTACTAAGAATGGTTTTAATGGTATAATACCACCGCTTTTGGAGACACCCAATTGTTGGAAAACGATTTACCATTTGTTAGAGCTGTATGGCACAATGCCTGAAACTAAAACGGTGCAGCAGAGAGTATCTATGACTAACGAAAAGAAACCCTTTATTTATACAAGAGAAGATGGACGCAATGATGATGATGAGTTAGCTAGCGCTCCAACACCATTGCCGCAGCATCGCGAAATATATGGTTAGTAATTTTTGAAATTTGGTTTTAAGTGTAGATACCGACCATTGAAGCCTATTTTCCAACAGAAAATATTTGTCACGAAAAGACACGTTTAGTAGTGTTTGGTGTAGCCAAAATTCATAAGACCCGTTTATTAGCTACGTTAAGTGGCTTAAAACTGGAAGCGGAAATCACTACTTTAAACGGATCGGCTACATGGATTAAAAGGGCACGCCCCGCGTCCGTGGAGTTCTCGTTGACAGGGCAAGTGGGCAGGGCTATGATTGTGTTACTTGAAGGTGTCGCACCTAACCAGCAGTAAGTTGTTTAAACAAAGAATTTGAAATAGTCAAACCTGCAATTGATTTTTATGATCAGGACCGTAGTTAAAGTTACTGTGGGTAAGAGTCAAACCCTTTACTCCAGTTTAACGAAGAGAGGGCGCGACAAAAATAGTGGTCTTCTTACTATCGGACCCGTTAATATAGAAATTCCTCAACATCCAGTAGCATTGCATGGCATGATGACCCGTTCTTCGAAACAGCTGTCATCAACTCTTCAAGAGCTAAGAGTCGGACGTAATTCTGCACGTACTACCACCCGATCTCACACTCAAGAAGAACCAGAATCACCATTTCATGCTCGCAACTCTGGATCTGGTATAGAAACCAAGGAGAAACCTCAACAAAAAAATCGGAAATCTAATACTCAAACTCGAGTTCAGTCGCAACAAAATGGCTTGTTGCAGCCTCTCGTTATGCAATTTAATGTGTTATTGCAAAGTTTGTCCATTAATGCGGCATTGTTGCCTTCGCTCCAGGCTCAATATCGAATGAATCAAGTGAGCTCAAAAGGTGTGACTGGAAATCGAGCAAAGTTTGTTATCGATCTCCCAACTCACACATTAAGTTTCAATACTAAAATTCAGGTAAGGGTGAGTTATCAAGAGTTCATTAAAATACTCGATATAAAAAGTAATTGCGAATTCTTGTGTATATAGAATGAAATGAATTTACCATCAGAAGCTTGTATCGCTTTACCTATGGTCCATGTTAGTGCTGAATATATTCCAGAACACAGACAAGAGGTATGAGCTCACAATGTTGTAATCGAAATTGCTTATGTGTTTAACAAATCTCAGGAAATTGAAGGAGTTGAAGGCATTATTTTGCGTCAGGGTGGTTATGTAAACGCTGCGGCAGAAATTGGTGAATTTGAGCGTTGCCTTACTACAGATTTGCTTAATCACTTGGTATTCGTGCAAAAGGTATTTATGCGTGAAATAAATGAAGTTTTACAGAAGGTGTATGGAGGAGAAAAACCTGTACCCTTGTGGTCGGAAGACAGCGATAGTGGCAGTGTTCAGGAGTCGAGTCTCAAACGTATACTATTCTGGATAAATGTTTCCATGAAACGTATACAGTTGACGGCCACAACTCCTTGCAACTCTGCTGTACGCTTTGAAACTGGTGCCTTAGAACTACACCTTTCGAATCGTGTTAAAAATCTTGGCGAGGGCAATGATCGCAAACTGTTTGGGAAAGCTCACATTGATTTCAATCTCTCCTTGGGTCAGTTGATACGAAATGTGATATTCGACGAAGCCGAACCAGAATTCCAACAATATGCGTTCTTTCATACAACTATCGGTTTACGTAATGCATTCCAAGATGAATTGCTTAACGAAGATAAAGAGTTAATACTACTGACTTTAAAACGTCCTTTGGTATACATTCAACCGATAGCTGTTGACAAGGCCATATTAGTATGGTTGAATTATAAAAATGCTTACGAGTATTGGGCGGAAAAAAGAGCCAATCTTAGCTGTAGCAATAATCACCAAACACAGCAGGTTGGAAGTTGCTTGATTTAAGTAATGCATAGTTTTCAAATAAAACTTTTTATAAGGTGTTTGACCGGGTAGCTTTTGGCCAGTTAAGCAATATAGCTGGTTCTAATTTATCAACCTTGTTCTTGCAATTAACTGTCGAAGATATGGGTATCTGCTTACCATTGAATCATGTGGCTAATGTAAGGTTTGTGAAATTATATTTATTATTTTCGTAAATTCGCCTTTTTTCTAGTCTTGGGGTTCTCGTTCTTACCAAGATTTTGAACCTAAAGGCGCTGTAGTAATAACCTTGGAAAATACTATTATATCAGCTTGTAATTCCGGCTCCTTGGTATCTAAGGGAAAATTTCAGGGCCTGTGTTTACGTTTTGCTGATGATTTCGAAACAACTTTGGACGATTGGAAACCCAATCCCAACGAATCCATTATGAATGTTTGTGTGGTTTCCGAAGGCACTTATGAAGTTTGTTCCCGCACCACGGCGGCCAAGAAAATGGAAAATGCGAAGTGGTTATTAAATGTCAAATGGCAAATGGAGGGAGTTGATATACATTTAGATATAAACATTGGCAAACAATTATCTTCATTAGGTCACACTTTAACTATGCTCACCGGTTTTGAAGAAGAAGATACGAATATAGAGTCACCTGACAGTGATGAGGGAGACCAAAGTAGTCGTGATTCATACATGCATAAAAGAAAATTTGAAAACTTGCCAGCGTTTGTGTTTGACCCTACCATAGATCCCAAAAAACGTTCTTTTATGATGGAAAAAGAAATGGCAGAGCAGCTGAAGATTATTAACGACTTAAGAACGCTTGGAGCTTCTCATAAGACTGTAGGCCTAGAAGAGAAAAGATTGCAGGAATTACAAGCGATATGCTTCAAATACTTTCGACGCGATATGATTCAGAAATGGAAACGCCCTTCTATGAGAAGAGGTATAAGATCTTCAAATAGGTCGTACTCTTTTGTGGGCTCACAGAGAGATCATATAGATGACGGAATGGCCACATATTCGGGTCGTCGTTTGGATCCTATAGCTTCAAATGATGAAATTTCAAGCTTGCAGAGCACTCCGGCTTCTGGTCATTCGAGAAGCGCTTCATTGAGAACCTGTCCTACTAATCGTGTCACCTTTTCAGAGTCGATGAGACAGAGCTCTTTGCCGAATGCCGATAGTGATGATGAGAGACGTAGTAATGATTCGGAATGGCGTCCCCAAGATGTAGTAGGAGAATCACCCCCTAATGAAATAGATATTGATGGAACTTCGGTAGAGATGAGACGAAAGCATCAGTACCAGCAAAAACCGCAAGAGCCCAACATAGATTTTGAATTGGATATTAAAGTCTTAGTGAATTCAGGAAAATGTGTCTTGCACACTAAAGAATCTGCAGATGATCGTTATCTTATTAGCGGACCCACCATGGTGAAAACTCACAAGCGAGAGCGCAGTGTTGGTTGTGACTGGGGTAGTAGTCCCACACCATCTCGTCGTCATAGGGACAAAAGTAAACTACGTTATAATCCTTCGAATCTTGCTATGTTGTCGGATTTGACCATGTTTTATATACCCGGTTTGGACGTTAAACTTCACTATCAATCACGTACGGTTGAATTGCCGACAACAGAGAGCACCAGAATTATCAGCGCGGAAAGTCATCAGTCTATGATGTCTTCCGGCCCCAACCGTCGTTCAAGCAGTAAACGCGCTTCGCTCTTCGCTTGGATGACATTGCAATCTATACCAGAGGAAACTATTATTTCTCCACATATTTTAGAATTCCTGGAGCAAACACTTGAACCTATACCTACCAAAGCAGACAGCAGTGAATCTCAAACACCTTCACCCAATACCGTGAATTTGGACATATTACCTACAAATTACGTTACATATGCTTCTTTCCCTGTAGACGTTATTGTTTACTTCCATATGCAGCCTTCAACGTTCAGATTTTCTTGTTTGCCAGTTTCACGCGTCGAATGTATGCTGCAGTTACCCAGTTTAGATATAGTATTTAGTTCTAAAAGATCAGCCGATGAAGAGCAACAACCCATGATGGGTGTGCATACATCTGACTCGACGCAGATGCCGCCAATGAGTGAAAAGGATAAAACTCCGCATGGTGGTTTGAGCGTAACTGGGTGTCTTGCTGATTTTAATGTTTACATTTTTCATCCGTACGGTGGTAAAAAAACAAACATAAAGGAAGCTCAATTTTCGCCTTTAACTGATAATGAGCGTAAGGATTCCTTGAGCATAAATGTGGAATTTGTGAAATTTCATCTGACCCGATGTCGAAAAGTCTACATAGAGCCATCACCTCTTTCCAAAAAGCAAATGGATCAGTCGAGAGCTGTTATACGTTTTTCAACTATAATAGACATAGGCAGCGCTTCTTTTAAATATGATATGCGCCGACTCACCGAAATCTTGGCTTTTCCTAAAGCATGGTATCGTCGAAGGATTGTAAGACGTTTGTTTCTGGGAGATTTAAGCGTACAGCAATCAACTAATGAAAATGAATCGTCTTCGGGGACACCTTCCACACCAAAGAACGCATATAAGGGGCAGTGCAAGACATCAGAAGCAAGAAAGTCTCCGGCAGAAGCCTTTTATATGAAAGATAATTTAAAATTGGATTTCGAAGGTCAATCAACATCAACGCAACAAATGATTTCCCACGGTCAACCGATAGGTCCAGCTCGTAAATTGAAAACATTAGGTAAATCATCAAGTGGTGATTCTTCAAGCACTCCACCATCGGAGAAGAATCAAATTACAGCTTGGGAAACCTTGGTATTGTTCGCAGTTAACTTTACCAAATTGAATGTACAAATGAATATGGGTAATGTTATGGGTAACGTGGTATGGTTGACCAAAGATTTTCAATCCGATGGAAGATTGTCAATAGGAAGTACCGGTTACAAGAATATGTTTGTGGGTATTTATTTAGGTGGTTCCTCATTGGATGCTAAGGGAGGCATAGTTGGTGGTAGCTTTGAGGTAAATAAAATCAATACGCGTTTTCACATAAAAGAGGAGTCCGGCATTGAACCATATCATACTATGGGTTTAAGCTTTATGGCGCTGGAATTGAGATTGGATTATATGGGTACTTCGGTGCTTATGACGAGAATTAGTTCTTTTTCAGCTGCCATGAAAGATGAATGGAAAACCTCCTTACTTAAGAACGAGAGTGGGATAGGCAACCACTACTATAATGATGGACCCAACAAGGCCATAATATTCATTCATGGGGATTTATCATGGGATCAGGTAGGAGTTTTAATCAGAGATAATTTTAAGACTTAAATTGATCCTGTATGTTACATATCTCATTTGTTATTCATTATTGTTAGTTACAAATCATGATCTCCAAGTCTACTACAGCGGATTTGCTAAAGATGTATTATAAGCTTGAAGAATTCTTTACGCAGCAGTTTAAGTCATCAAAGCGGGTTTTCTCCAGCTTAGAGCCAAGGCTGCATGAACGCAATGCTAGCATGAAACGTCGACAACACATGAAGAAAAAGACCACTGTAGGTGATGCGCCTGTAACGGAAACCATCAATACAGATGCTAAGCATCACCGCCATTGGCAGAAACCTTTGGAATTAGTGTCGGGTTTAATAGTGCCGTCTTTGGTTACACGTTTACCAAAACATGGCAGTGTTTTAGGTGGTTCTGTTGAATTGCACGGCAATAATATATCGCTGGCTTGTTTCCACGGCATTAACTTCAAGTCAAAATCATGGGCCTTGTTTAGCTTGAAATCTCCTTCTATAAATTTTACGACTGAAGCTCGTCAAGACCATGACAGCCAAGAGGTAATGGTTACGCAGACCTTGACTTCATGCCTGGGACAAACAACCGAAGCGCAGCAGCATCAAAATCACTCCATGGCAATTGTTAGCCGTATAACACGCAATATAGTCTTTCCACCGCAATTCAAGACATTAAATGAATGGTTTCATTACGCCTTTGCTAATAGTGAAATTGATGGTGAGTAGAAAACAAGAAGGTTCAAAACTGAATTTTAAAAGTTTCTATTTTTGTTCGGGGTAGCGGTCGATCGTTTTCCTATTCTGGAATGTGATCGGGAAATAGCATCGAATTCTATAGAAAGAGCTCGGTCAGCTGCTTCTAGTACTAATAATTTGGCAAAGTCGCAAGATCGTGAGGTGATTTTTGCTTTGCCAAGTTTACATTTGCATTTCAAAACTGAACACAAACAAGGTTCTGCGACACCGCAGCGTGTGGATTCGAAGCCCGAGGTTATCTGTAGCTTTACTACAGAGTTTGATGATCATATCTTTGTGACCGTAGATGCGGATGCTTTTTTCTTCTTACATGACTTAATAACCTCTTATGTAAAGGAAAAGGAGAAAGTGGTAACTATTTACAGAGTGTAAAAAGAGACTAAAATTTCTTTAATCTAAAAATGTTTTAGATCGGAGCTCAGTCAACTAGAGCTGCTTCACCAAATTTGTCCCAGAAACATCAATCAAAACCTTATATTAGCGAAGAAACTTCTAAGGAAAATGTACAACAATCAGCAGTTAGTACGATCAATAACAATATCACCATTAATAAATCAACTAGTTCCACAAATCCGGAAGTCAGCAATAATATGACAACAATAGCGGGACAACAATTAGCAGCAAGTGCACAGTGCTTGAGTAGTGAAACTAAAGAAGCAATAGTAATCAAATCGAATACGAACATTAATATAGCAGCCGCGACTGGCTTGAGCGGTAAAGAATCTTTACCATCAACTTCAGCAAAAGCTGGAGAAAGTACAGCCTCTGGTTGCATTGATTTGGAATCATTTGTTAGAGATTGGCGTCATTTCGAATGTCAGACTTGGCATTTGGAGCCTACCGTTCGCATATTGTATTGGGCGGGCAAATCGATAGAACCTTATGGAATTGATTACATACTAAATAAGTTAGGCTTCAGCCATGCTCGTACAACTATACCTAAGTGGCTGCAACGAGGTTTTATGGACCCCTTGGATAAAGTGCAAGCTTTAATGATGTTGCAACTATTAGCTATGATAAGAGAGAATAAACAAGATGCGAATATTAAACCATAGGGTTAAAATCAAATATACGTAACTAATAGAGTTTTCAAAATTAACACTTTTAGTCGTTTTTAAGCTTAAATATTGGTAGAATAATAATACAAAGCTAGTATTTTGGTAGCGTGCTTATAACGTATTATATAGAATATATTATTAAAAAAGAATATGTGTACTAATATTATTTAAAATCGAATTTTAAGCAATGATAGCACTTTTAAAAAATACTTTCTAATCAAATATTTTGTATTATATTTTTCGTTTTATTTTTGTTTTAAACTTTAGTTTTTTCATATTAGATTGTGTTAGAGGACATTTTTAAGAGATTCATGTCATATTTGTTATTAATATTGTTGCTATCTTATACTATCTTTGCTCTCTTCGAAAATACTAAACAATTCGTAGTTATTATGTCGCATTTAATCCAAATAAAATTAATCGATGAATGTCTACAAAATGTATAGTGGTTTCTTTTCAGTCAGTTATATAAAATACTTCCTGCTCAAACGACCAAACTGAATAAATTAAGATCACACGATGATATCAGATTCGGAAGGCTAGTTGCTGCCGAAATTCTTTCATGTTTTCTATCTAAAAATTGTTTTAGACGACTAACGTTGTTTCTCATGTAACGGTTATCTATAGCTGGGGTACGACTCAAGGCTCTCCAGTATAGTCCGTCCCAAGAAAATTTATTGTAAGAATGATAATACGGGACTTTCAGTTTGATCTCGGATGTTGTTTATTCTTTATTTTATCGTTTCCGCTTTGTTCTAAAGAATCCAGGCCATAAGAAAAGGGATGATGAAAAACTCGTGGGAGGAAAAAAAAACTCTAGGAACGGAAAAAGAAAAACTCGGCGAGGGGAAAAACTCTGCGAAAGGAAAAAAATCTCGGTAGAGGGGGAAAAAACTCGGCAACGGAAAAAGAAACTCGAAGAAAGGAAAAACCAGCACTGGACTGGTCAGGTCGCGGTTGTGATTTAGTAATGATTATGCTGACTGCTTGCAAAAATGAATCTGACTGACGCGGGTTTCTCGATGACGCGGGTTTCTGTAGAAGAGCACGGAAATTACTTTAACAGCAGCAATGGGTGAGTCTTTAAAACTATTGAGGGGACATATGGAGGAGAGCTATGTAGGAAAGCTATTGAGGAAGTTCAAGTCTGCTCTCAGGAGAGTCTAAGTAAGGAGGACTACTACACTGACCTCTCAAGTGAACATTCAAAAACCTCCGCTTGATCCAAGGGAATCCTGCTGTTCTCCTCTGAATACTCACCACAATGACAGCTTACAATATTTGATTTAGCCACAATAATTATTTGTGCACATATTCACTGAATTGGAAAGTGATTCGGTCTTATCATATTGTTAAAAATTATCGTTAAGAAGATAAGAGCCTTAGGTGGTAATGATTTAATAATTATTACATTTATGCCGTCATAATCAGTAAATTTTGTAATATATAGTTTATTCACTTCTTTTTTCACTTCAGCAACCGATATATGTTTGACAGGACAATGCATCGAACACGGGCTTTCTATAAATTTCACTATCTCTTCTGTGTTGAAAGCGCCACAAACGTTACTAGGCTGAAAAGTTTCTTTTAAATAAATAATGAGCAAAATTTTCATCCTTCTGCATGTCATGCTGCACCAATTTCTAAACCTGCCTTTTTAAGGGAAAATTCGCCTTGTCGGTTGTTTAAGATATTAGGCAAGTCTCCATGGGTAACGTTCATCAAACATGCCGGAATAAAAACTACTAAGTTGCTCATTTCTTATCTCAGCTAGACGTAAAAGCAGAATCTTCGTAGCTGTATTTAAATTTGTTTTATCTAGAGAATTCCTGCTGTTTTGCTATTGTTTTCTTAATCGCCTCTTGTTTCTGATCATTTGCGTTAGAGTAAGGCTAACGTAACTACTGTAATATCAAGGTTCGACTGGATTTTTGGGAATAGATATAAAACCAGCTTGCAAAATGAGGTTAGTAAGGTCTTCTATCGCAACGTCAATTTCAGAAGGGTTTTTCAAGCGCAGATTAAGGTGTAGAATGTTGTGGATCCAATCTGTAACAGCACCAATATCAGTTTTGCGATTGATGAAATTACATCTGAAGCACGAGTATTTTTAAGCAGGTAGTAATTTCCTTTTAATTCTTGAACACAGTGTTACGCTTTTGTGGGAGTAAAATTCAATACAGAGCTTTCTTTCAAATCTCTGTTTAAGGTAATCATATACAGTACGCTTCTTCTCAAACTGTTTTCGCAATAGAGTTTAGAAAATGCTTAAAAAAAGATACGAAGTTATTTGTCCCGTTACATCCAATGCAAAAAGAGAGGTCTTCATATAGTTTCGCATGATTTTCTGACAACGTTCTGTTGTTTAATGTATCGATAGTATAACAGAAGGGAGTGTTCAACTATTGCATTATCCCTGTTCTCAATTTTTTAATGGTAGTTCATCTGATCTAAACGCTTTTGAAATCTGTTTATAATTAAACCTACAAGTAGTCTTTGTTCTCTAATGATAATTACTCTGAATTAAAATTCAATTAAAATTGAACTAAAATTAAGTTACAGCTGAGTGAAAGCTATAAATATTATGTTATACCGTGATAGACTCGTCCATGTCGAATATAATTATTATTATTATGATCTTCCGTATATGGCCATTAAAATAAATCGCTTAAATACTGCAATTTAGAACAGCATCAATTGAAAAAATTGTTTTCATTTTGAGATAACAGTAATACTTTACATGCGGGTTCCTTACTTTTTTAAAATTAATTGAAGACCGCAAGTTTTTAAAGGATGACAAACGTACTTAAATGAAAAACGATAAAGGCGAAAGCGAGTGGAGGTGAAATATTGCATTTATATGTATAAAAAAAAGTGGAAACTTAAAAATCCATTCAACCGAACTGACAATTAGTTTTTAACCTCTATTAACTTTGGTGTAATAAAGTCGAAAGTAAACGTATTCTTTGTTTGTTTTCGGATAATATTATTTTCTGCTGTCGCTGTTGCACTTACGTATTGTTTACATAATATAATGAAGATGATGAGAATGCTGACGATTACTACGCTGTGTGCTGGATATGGTTGGTTGTGAAATGCTTGAACTCTTTCATAAATTTTCTGGAATTTATTCCTTAAGCAAGTTATTGCTCAGCACTGAGTTTTACGTGGTAGCTGAGTTGCAATTTTTCCTTCTTTTTCGATTTTGTCCTTGTTTTCTTTTGCATTTTTAAGTGATATAGCTGAATAAATTTGAAGTTCGTTTTAGAGTGCGTAGCGAATAATAAGGACTGAAAAAAGCCGCATCAAAACTCATCATTATAGAGAAAAACGTAAAAAATACTACCAGAACTATATTCAGTTTAACGCAAATTTAAGGCGAATAAGCAAACAGTCTAATAATTGGTATTAATGATCTCATTCGGATTATTTTCGGCCAATAATTTAACTTAGTTCTAGAAATACTTCAATCGCAATTTTTATACGTAACTCGCTTATAAATTAAATGCTATTTGATGTCTTTTGGCTTTTAAGGTTTAGGGTTCTCAAACCAAATATTATAGTTTTTTTTGGCCTTTACGCGTTCCAATAGTTGAATGCAGGAATGGAAAGATGTGCTTAAGTCAACTCATAAACTTATGCTGGTTAACACTGCATATTCCTTATGAAGATTCTGATCTGCTATTACATGTTACAAACGGAGTGGTATGATATGATATACTACTACCTTTGTTGATGAATATGAAAATCCGATGCTTGGCTGGATGATGATATTATGCATGTTATAAAAAGCAGTAAGAACAGAGATGAGGAAAAGAAAAACAAGTGCTCATCTGTTTATATATATATATATATATATATATATATATATATATCCATATACTCATTTACATATTCTGTTACATATATAGTAAAGAAAAAATAATTAAAAACGCAACCTTGATGAAAAGAAAATGAAATGCTTTACGAAGCATTAAGAAATTATAAAAGATTCATGTTTGTTAAAAATGGCACAAAAAATATATAAGAAAGCTAGGGTACATGAAAGAAGAAAACGAAAAAATCCTTAAAAAAACTAAAGGCAGACATTTGAATCCAACATTAGAGTATAGAGAAAGTAACGAGGGAAAAATAAAAAAACATCTAAGAAAACAAACACTAAAAAGGCTGAGTTCTATAGAGATGAATGGGTTTGAGGTTGCAGGCATAAAGCATACGCGTAAAATAATAAGACAAGAAATTCTAAACGCCTGACTTGTTACATATCACACACACCGTAACACATATCTTCTTCGAGTCATATTTAAAAAAAAAAAAAGGATGAAAAATCTGAAAAAGTTTAGTAACGAGACAAAATTTTTTCCCATTTCTTTTTTTCGCCTATTCAAACTATTCCACATAATGCACACTCAATATTCTGCTTGTTAACATTAATAATAATAATGTTGATGAAATGAGAAACAAAAGAAGGAAAAGAAAAACAACTACAAAATTTTCACTAAAAGTTAATAACCCAAGATCATGCATATTATCTATGAACAAGTGGAGCGTTAAGAAGGTTTTTAAAGCCTTTGGCAATATTTGTTTTGAAAACAATATACACTTCAAGTCATGAACACACTTTATACGAACATACATTTCTATGGTGAACTTAATTTGTGTAGAAGAAAGAAAAAGCTTCGTTTTTTGATTTAGAGTAACAAGAGCTGTGTAAGCAGAAAACCATTAAGAAGTGTAGGAAAAATTACTTCCGAACATCTCATCAGCCAAATTAAATGTTTTCATAATTTGAATAATTTATGGATGGTGTATAACGTTGGCTTTTTTTATTTTCTCCAATACTAAGTAATAAGGAAAAATAAATAAGTTTGCAAAGTTTTTGAAAATTGAAAGAAAATGTTTCACGCTTAGTGAATTGAGTACTCTTGTAGAGCATCCAGAAAATAATTGCAAAATTTTTTTTTATTTTATTAATTTTGGGCACACCAGTAAGACGATTGGGAGTCAATTTTTAATTCATTTTCTACATTTCATTTTCAGTAGCGTCAGATCAGTACTCTGATATTATTCGACACTTCTTGGTGGTATCGAAAATATTTTCAGTATTTTTGTGGGTGGATAATTTTTAATTTAATCAATGAGTCTCAGTGAGAAAGTTGACGAGTGATCATGCCACAGGTGAAGGATAAAAAGATATTGCAAGTTTTAATAATACAAATCTGATCCCGAGTTGCTTAAGTATTCATAGAAATTAAGCATATATAAGAAAATTTATAGTTATCTTTAAGAAAAATTGTTATGGTTTATGACAATTTTCACTTTTTATTAAGACTACTGTTTTTATATCTAAAGTTGTAATTTTTTTTTAGAAGTTTGTAACAAGACATTTCTATTTTTGCTAATATGTATGGTCTCAAGTTTTTTTTTTTTTTTTTTGGGATGTAAATATGTTGCAGTTTTTTAATAACACTCACTCTCGAAAGAAGCACTGAAACATCTACACCTGTATCTCTTGCGGTGAACAAGGGATTGACTTATTTTGAAGACCAATAACGTCTATAGTCATAATCATATGCAAATTTGAGGAATAGGGAGGTAGCGGCTAAGTTTCAGAACATGATCTTTGCTTTCGTCAATTCAAAATCCTTAGTAATAGTTTGATCAGACACTTTTTAGGGCATACGGGAAACTACGAGATAGCTAGCGCAATATTTTTGGATATTTTTATAATTCTATCTGCCATGGTTTACGAGTAATGAGCAAAAATCTAATTTTTTATTGATTCCAAAGTGGAGGTGTTCTTAGTTTACGCTGCACTGTGGGCGTAACCTTTGATCGATTTGGCCCATTTTGAATACGAATTTGCGTGCAAGAACTTTCAATGTTTCTGCCAAATTTGAAGTCGTTATCTTTTGCGGCCAGGTTATATTAAGATATCTTTTTCTCTTCGCTCCAGTTCTTATTGTCAGCGTTCCACACTGATGGCTTGCTTACTTTTGAAAAGCTCCGGTCTTATGATCCCTCCAATTACTATATATATATAGCATTAGTTTAGAGCAATAAACACTTAGCTTAGCCATGGGTACTGAAGGTTTCTCGAATTTCATTCTTGACTTTTCGATGTTTTCATTATTTAGGATTTGTGCTATAATGTATTCATCTTTCATCATGCACTAGTACTTCCAATTAAACCGAGAAATTAACGTGTTTACCTCCTCGACGAATTACGTAGTATAGCGTAAAACTGTACTCAACCCAAAATTAATGTACACTTTTAGTAAATGTTTTTGTCAAATTTTATTATAAACTTTTATAAAGTATGTTATTAAATATTCATTGCAATCTATATAGAAATGTTGAAATTTGTTATTATTTGCTTTTTTATTTATTACTTTTTTGTTTCAAACAATTTCAATAAGGACGCCTTCCCCTATTTTTCCGAGAATAATCTAAAATAAATAAAGTTTGAAAAGAATTTTTTCATCACAACTATTGGCAAATGCTTCTGTGTTATGTATACTAATAAAACTTTTTCCTTCTTTTTTTTTGCTTGAACGCAAATTTTCTTCAATAATTTCGTTTTTTCATACTTTTATTTAAAAGAATTGCTAATTTTCTAGTGATTACTTCGACTTCATGCATGAAAAAGTTTAAAAGAATAAAAATAACAATTGATGATGAGGGCTTTTCAATGTTAGCAATTTTTCCGCCTCATCTTACTGAGAAAGCGTTCGCTTTTTCTCCTTTTTTTTCTTTTTGATTGTAAATAATAATTAAAGAAAGATTCAAGATGTTTATCCGCATTTTTAAATTTTAATTTATTTTTTAAATTTATTCAATAGTTTTCGTTTACGCTGTTAAAAGCAGAGCAAAAAGTACACTTGTGTGACCTTTCAACATTTTGTTACTTAGCACTATTTTATTGTAGTGTGCCATATTGTTTTTTTTTTTTTGTATATGTCAAAGTTCACTCATATGTAACATAAACATAACAAGATATTTACCACATATCAACATCTTACAACATGTTGTAACTGAGCTTTACACATGTAAAAGGGAAGAGAAGAAAGTGTGAACTCAAGACAAAAAAAAATAAAAATAAAAAATCTAACAAAAACAAATAAAAATTTATAGTCGTTTGAAAGCGAATCTTGGATTCCCGATAACCTCGGGTAAGTGCATAAAAATTAGCAGGTTTATAAAAGAATGAACCAACTGGGCTATGGGTAATAAAATGGATATGAATATTTTTGTGTATTTATCAGAGGAATGTAAATATACATACATATATGCATATATACATATATGTCGTTTTATTAATTAATTATCTTTGCTTTCAATAATTTGATAGGTTCAGTATGCGATTCCAATTAATCGAAGTCATTTGTTCGAGACATTCAGTTGGTCCAAATATTCCAAAATACATGACAAATTTTCGCAAAGGCTTTCTTCTGTCCTGTTCTTCTTGTAGTTCTGTCTTCTCTTCGGAATGGAGCACTGAAGGCTTAAACAGTGCTTGAGAGGTTTACAAAAAAATTTGAACCCTTCGCTCTTAAGAGGAGTAAGACTGTAGCTAACGTAGAAGAAATTGCTGCGGCTGAAGGATAACTTGGATAATTTGCAAAGTAATTGACTACTTTTCTGTAGCGATCGCACTTTTGTTTTACGAAATTGAACAAAGAATGAATGAACATTCAGGATTTTTTAAAATCAATTTGTTCATTCTTAAGTATTTCACCTGTTGTTAAGGTATTAATGATTTGATTTTTTTAATTGAATCAAGCACGTAGATGTCAAGTTAAAATTTTTTTGAATCGATTCGATTGTCGGCTGTGTGAATTATTTTGATATCTCTTGCTAAGAGTTCATATACTCTGTGAAAATTTTCCACTGCATTGATGTTACAAACGAAATGACAAAATTAGTTCATCCTTGTACTTTAGTTTTCATTGAGAAAAACATAAACTTGCAGATATACATGCTTGTATCTATATTAAAGTCAAAAACATATGCAAGAAAAAAATCTAAGAAATGAATAGAAACACAAACGAAGACACGTCTTCGAAATACTACTTTAATGAATATGTACGCCTAAGAGTTTGTATGCACAGTTCATAATTCATTTTTAAGCCTAACAGCCGTCGTCCAGGCATATACTTATATATATATTTTTGTAAACATGTTTATATGTAGAAACAAAAGGTAAGAGTGATGGTATATATCTTATAAATGTTCACAATTGAGAAGTTATCAATATTTATAATCATTTTATGTTCTCTACCTGAATAAGTGCTAATGAAAGTGTTTATTACCGACTTGATGACACATACATATAATGAAGAAATAAATTACAAAATTCGTAATGGAATTCCAATTATAAATTACGGATCAAGAGCTGATTGTTGAAAATTTAAGCAGCATTTTTATAACTTTCACACAATAGTCAAATTAATGAAATTTCCAAAAGTTCTAAATATTTTATTGAAGTTTAAAATTCGAAAAATTTTATAAAAATATGGAAAGTAACTAAAAATATAATATATAATTCTAAATAAATATGTAAATTATTTCATGCCATATATACATAAGTATATATGTAAGAATCTGCCGAAAAAAAAAACATTTCTTTGCGCGTCATATTTGCCAGCAAAGCGTAAGTTATACTAATTTCATCAATACGACGTTTTCGATCTGTAACATGTAGCTGTAAGCGTCACGTCTTTCTTTCACACTAGGAAGGCCAGGCAAAGATGACTCGCTAAATTTTTGAGAATGTAGAAACTGTGTGAACTTGTAATTGTACTACGGCGAAATTATTATGGGTAATGGCTTATTTAAGATAAGCTAAAATAATTGAAGTTGCGGTGACATAACGTTAAAGTGCAGAATAAAATAAAATCATTCAATTAGTTTTAAGACAAATGAAAATTTAGTTCTGCGAGAAATATGTAACTGAATTGATGCATTAGGTCGAGTTTCAATGCTGTAGCGTCAATAATAGTGAAACATGTGAGTAAATAATTTTTAATACAGATGCGGAAATGTCTGTGAGTTTTTTGTCCTTGAGTTTGATGGCAGATTATCATTTTCGGAGCTTTCGTGTTCAAAACGAGCGCTACCTAAGACTGTGAGTGAAACCTTTAGACGAATCCTTGCATGCCGGCATGGATTAGTATAAAAAATATTTATGGATCGTAACTTAGACGTAAATGTCTCTTAAACATACCTAAAAGTACGACGAAGATATTTTTCTGAATGGCATTTGATTAACACATATTCAAGGCGAATATGAATTTCACACTTCCTAATTCACAATCAAAATGGATCTTTTCAATTTTTCACTGCTACTTCAATCCAAATGTTGAGCTGCTTTTTGTGGCCATTTCCATAGAATTCGATCTTTTAGTCGAGCCATATTCTGGGTGTGTCAACAAAGTTACTTGATTGTATAGCCATCTATAGGGAAAAACATGAAAAAGTTTTGCGTTTACTCAATTAACTTGTGGAATGTACCCAAGATACCAAAGAACTTCGTTTTTTTCAGCTATTTTTTTTTTATAAAGTACATAGAAGAAGTTATATAAAGTTGTACTTTTCATGACAATCCTAGATTTTTATTTCAAAAACTAATGGCGGTCAGTCAGTCAGTTAACTCCCTAGTTGACTATGGCTACAGAAACCTTAAAGCTATTATTATTGTTTTTCTTTTTATTTTTAAGTGATTGATTAGAAAATACATTTTAAGCTAAAACGTTGTTATTTATTTTGAAAAATAATTATTTCTTTTTACCACGCACCATTCGTCATATCATAAATCATCATTATTTTCATTTTGAATGCATTAACGGCCATTAAATGTTGCATAATTTTCTCTAAGTTATCTTGACTCTGACTGACAGTAATATGTAACTGATTTATATTTATGATATACTGCTGCTATCTAACTTTAATGCCTTTACGATGTGCGTACATAAAAAGATGTATACAGGTACGTTTCGACCGAATGAATAGATAAAAGAAACTTTTCATTTGCACTTTTTTACCTTCATTTTTATGTTTTGCTTTATGCGTTGAGTGGTGTTTCTTGTAAAGAAATCAACACGTTGATTTAGCGAGATATTTAGCGACGTTCTGGAAGAGGAAAAGCAAGGAAATAAGTAGTACGAAAGAAACTGAATATGTACAACAATAACAGTAACATAAAGACACTTTAAGAAGTGCATAATAAAGTCTAAAATGATGTTAAAGTTACCGGCGAAAGAATATTAATAAGGCCTAAAATTTTTATAGTCACGTCGAATAACGCTGCACCGTATTCAGAGCTAAATTATAAAATTAAGCACAGTGTGTAGAAATTATTAAAACTTATTATGAACTTCGGTTAAATTCTATGTAATACGCATAATTATCGCGTCTAGAATATTCTTTTATACCCACTATCCTTTTTTTTTAAAAAAAGGTCGAAATAAACTAAGTTTCGATAGTCCATAGCAGCGGGTACGGGTCGCAGAATATTCATTTTTAAAGAATACCATGAAAATTTTTATTGTATTTCGGTCGTAAGTTATGAATGGCGAGGAAAACACCTAGAGAGCAGTAGTGTTCTCGGTGTATGTACTATAGGCACAATATTCCCACCGATTTGGGCAACTTTCAATACCAACCTGTGACTTCTTCAAAATAAGGTGTTATAAGAAGAGCAGACAAACAATTGCGTTAGAAACTTGGCGGTTTCGAAGCGATACAGTCATTGAGCCATTTTGTTCATTTGTAACTACTGTGCACCATTGATCTTCTAAATATGACTGTGTCAATTTGAACAAATTTAATCAGAGGCGGCCAAGTTTGGAGAAGAATCCGCATGCGGGAGTAGTTTCCAGCCCAAGTTGAAGAATATGTCCTTGGTTTCTTTTGTTGCAGTCCGACAGACCTTGTCATGAAGCAAAGTCACTTTTCGAGTACTTTTACCCGTAAATGGCCTTTGTTTCTCAAGCGCTTCATTTGGTTTGACTAGTTGGGCTTGATATCGTTCAGATTTAATAGTTTCATCCGGTTCTAGAAGCTCGAAGTAGATGATTCCTTTCGAATTCCACCAAAATCACAGTAGCGCTTTTTAAGCCTGAATTCATTTTTCATCGCCCGTAATAACTTTATGAAGATAATCCTTCCTTTTACAGGGATTTAAGAAACATGAGTAAATATGGACTCTTTGATATCTGTTCTCCTCAGCCAGTTCATGAGGAGCCCATGCATGCAGTCGAACTGATATTTTTTTTCGCTTACATATAATAAGTTCTTTTTGAGTTTATGCTGGATTTTCGTCTAGTAATATTCGAATTTCTCCATCCAACATCTTTCGCGGAGCTCCAGAACGTTCATTTGCTTCAAGACCGAAAGTTTTTGTACGTAAACCACGTTTCAGCTCTTTGATAAGTAATTGCATTTTCATCCCAAGCTAACTTGATCATTTCGGCTCCTTCGGCTCCTTTTTTCCACTGTCTAAGCTATGAATTCACAAAAAAAGCAACCAATTCAACACCAGCAACCAATTTCAACACAAAGAACTTAATAATTATTGCTGTATATTCTCCATTTCAAATTATAGCTATTACGTGCTTGGTTTAGTTCACGTAATTATATTTCGCTAGATTAAGAATTAATATTGTGAATACAATTTTTCGTGCCAAATAGATTAAATAAATAAAATACTGAAAGCTGAGATTGTTAGAGGGGAAATGATATCTAGCAGTCTTCTAAAACATACGTAATCTTGATCTGCATGAGATTGTGGTTTTTTTTATACTGACTACCGAAGGCTGTTTGTATATTCAATTTGTAAATTTGTGTGCAGCATCTCGAAGAAAACTTCAGAAACCATATAATATATATACATGTTCTTGATCATCAGCAAATTTCTAATCGATTTAAACATATCCGTATGTCTGTCTGTGAAATCTCTGAAGATAGAAGGTTTCAACTTGACAAAAGCGTTGCATGCAGATTGCTATTGGAAATGGAATGAAATTGGAAGTACGTGTAAAATTGTTTAAAAATCTAAATCAACTCAGCGCAGGGAAATTTAAAGTATTGTTGTCCGATAAATTTTACAATGTACAATATTTAACATATGTAAAGTATAATATTTAGATTGTTGCACATGCTTAACTTGAAGTTTATAATTCTATAAAGTGTATAACTTAGAACGATAAACTTTAACTTATAATTTACAATCGGTATTAGCCCCAAAAGAAGAAAAAAAAAGGATTTTTCCAAAAGTGAGTCTGACTTAGCCATTAACTCAGTATAACATATAAATATTATAAATCCTACCTGTGTAAATACTCACGTCGTACTTATTTACCCTTTCGTATTGCGATGAAATGACGAAATTAATAAACACTTGGCTTGAGCGACAAATGTGAGAAATAAAAAAATTGCGTCGAGTTTGAAATTATTTTTATAAATGTTCTTCCTCTAAGTTAACGTAGAATTTTAGACTGCTTATGATGTTTGCGAAGATTATTATGATTATGAGTATTTGCATAATTAGCATAAAGACAGAACTACATGCTTCCGCATAAACTATTCATTTTATTGTAAAGGCAACCACAAACTTTATTTCAGCTTCTGACTTTAATGAAACAAATAATCAGCAAGTAAATAAAAACAACGTCAAGTTTCGAACTGTAATTGAGAGAGAAGGGGAATGTATGTTAATATATATGTATATCAATCATACTTAAAGGAAATTAAATCTTACGATAAAAATAATGCTCGAACATCAAGCTAATAAACGTTTATATTATTTGTACGTTACCTGTCGATAGAAAGAATTCAACTCAAATTTATTATAACGTTTGTTGAAGCGAAAAACATATAAGAGTACATTTTGCTTTTGTATGTATTCATTCGTAATTATATCTACATAAATATTAACTACAGTATTAAGTCAATTCTTGAAAGTGGACAAACAAAACACAAGTGCAACACCAGGAACAGTATCAATAACAACTCATATTCGGTAATTGAATTTTGTACGTACATGTACAGTTGTGCGCGTAGACAAAACACATGTTATTGCCCATAAATATAAATGTGTGTACAGATTTTGTTTTTTTTAAAACACCATTGTGGCATTTTCATAAGAGAATGGAAAATTTCGCCTTATATTCGCGCAAGCACCCAGACATTGGTGTGCAGTTTTACAAAAACCTTACTTTAAGGCTAACCAGTAACTGTGGTATCCTATATTTGTACACTTACCGACACACGCATCCTTACATTTGACAATCAGGAAGAAGCGATTTATTGGAAATCTGATCGGTTTACAATGACTAGTGTTTTAAAATAAGCACATCAAGCGTAGATGAAAATACATGTCTGCCATAAAAAAGCGTATGGAAGAGGGGACTGTAGAAAAATAAAAAAAATTAAAAGAAAAGAACAAAAAGCAAAAAAAAGATAAAAACAAAAAATGTAGTTCTCTTTTTTGCCTTCATAGCTTTTGTGGCATCCTTTAGTATGGCGAAGCGATGGTTTCAGAATATTAATTATTATTGATTGTGAGAATTGGATCGTCCAACGCCCTGTGTAAACATATCAAGCTCTACACATTTTGCTTATGAACTAAATTTGCAAAGCAAGACAGAAGTATATATTTGATTTATGCTTTTCTTATTGATGATGTTTCATTATTTTAAAAAAAGGATCGAGTGGGAAGATTCTTATTTTCATATAGTTTTCCATAGCTTCCATAGTCGGCTGGTAGCTTTGCTTAAACAAAACTTTTTACTAATTATCGCAATCTTTGTGCACTCATTTGGTCAAAATGTTTGTACCACCAATAAGCAGGCTTCATAGATCCCTCCCCCTCCCCCTTCCCCCCATAAATGTCTGTCCGTCCGTGAGTATGTATGTGATCTATATAGTTTTCTTAACTGTTTCATTTAAATAAAAATGCTACAAACCGAATCTCAATACTAATATACTTTAGTATTTTTTTTTGTATTAAAAGAAAAATACTCTCGCGAAAAACTTAGTGTTGTTTTCCATTTTCATTAATTATTTAATACCTATCAAGCGAGGGAAGGCAAAAGAAATACGGTATTGTTTTCAAATTTATTGCAGTGGGACCTGCATAATTTGAATATTAAAGCTTTAATCATTTCTTATATGTTTAGATTTAATTGAATTCATTTTATACTAATTTTTAAAGGTACATAAGATTCGTCTTTAGTCAAAGTAATGTGGACAGGAGTTTTATATGTGATACATTTATGAAGCGCTATATTATGCAAAGAGACATAAGGGGCACAGTAGAACCTTTTACTGCTAGTGTGCCTACGTAAACTTTCTGATACTTGTGTATGATATATGACCGAACTTTGACATCTTTTTAAAATGGCAACATGACACTGCAGATTATGTTGCATGATTTTTTTTTCTTTTTATATATCAATAATATAATTGTGTGCATGTGTTTATGTATATGGATACGATGTTGATGTTGTCTGCCATTTTAGTATATTTTTCCATCATTGTTTCCATTAATTTTTTTCAAGTGTTACGAAGAATACTTTTTCTCTATCTCTATTTCTCTCTCTCTCTTTCTCTTCCTTTCCTTCTCCCTTTCTCTCTCAATCTCGCTCCCTGTCTTTTTCTATCTTTTTACGTTGCAATATTGATTTTAATTTTTTCTCCTTTATTTTCTCCACAGATCTTATCCATGATTAAAATATATGTACGTAAAGATTTATTAAAGTTTAAAATTTTGCAATGTCTTTTTTATGCTGTTGTAATGTTTTGTAAATATTATTTTATGGTTACTTTTGTATACAAAAAATATAATAAATTATTGTTGTTCGTTAAGTTTTTAATACCCTACGGAAATTTACTAAGTTTTTGAGTACAATTTTATACATTATTTTATGTGTTATACGGTGGTTTTTTTGAGTGCTGTACTTATGAAAAGTTTCATAATACTTTTCTATTATTTAATGGTTGTTGTTTTGCGTAAGTTTTATAATTTACAATGTATATATATTTTATTTTTGAATAACGTAATATATGCAACACATCTCATAATGGTATTTATTTTAGGATTAGGACTATATAGAACATATTTAAAAAGATTAAAGAGTTTTTATTTCTTTCCTCACACAGTTATGTCTGTCAAATATTATTGCGGTATAATTATTTCCGAATACTGTGTACGATAGAGCGTCAGGTTGCTTTGTCATGCCTACATTTAAATGAGCAAAAGCGCCAGTCCCGTTGGCTTAGGACGCTATTGTATAATAACTCCCTGAATAGAATGGAATATCTTTGCATGAATTCTAAGCTGATGTTCACTAATATTGTCAATACTCCTCAGAGAGTTGACAAAAAATAAAGTAAATATGTATGTATGTCGAAATAAAAGATATATAAAAAACATCTTCAATAGGATGCGAGATCCAAAACTTTCCTGCTTCTTATGATGCTTATGCACTGTTCTTCGAACCGCCTTCTTTTAAGTATAGTCTTCAGCTTGTAGTGTGTTAGGTTTCAACGCCTTTTTTCCTTCAACTGTACTTTTTTTAATCACACGAGCACTTTTCAAGCAATTTCTGGCTTTCAGACATAGACTTCCTTTTCCGTGTCTTTGCTTCTCTTAGAGCCTACACTTCCTCCTTTAACTATGCATATGCGAATAGGAAACAATTTAATATTCCTGTTCCATATTTGTCATTGAAGGATTATTACTGCAACGTTCAAAATGTTCTTTAGCAAAACAACAACAAAAACATCAATTGGTGAGTATAAAAATATTCGGCTTAAGCTAAATATAGTTTCTTCTTTGAGTATCTTTGCTCATATAGACAAAGAAATCTCTTTTGAATATATACGAGAAATTTAATACTTTTGTCCTTTTCAATAAATATAAATTATTGAATACTTTCGACCTTTACCTGTAATCGTAACATAAATAAATATATTTTTCAAAAATCTTTTGTTATTAAATTGGTGTTGCGTGCGAATGTGTATTCACGTACAATGGTCTAGAACAAATTGCAAGATAATGACATGGAAACGAGAAAGAAACGCCTTTTGTGTTATTGTTAGACAAAATGCCTTCAAAAACAATTTCAATTATATTAAAAATTAAAAAGAAAGGTCAATAATTGAGGGCAGAAATTATTTATACAGACTTGAATGCTTTTCTGACTGTATGACCACCCTTTTGACTAGTCATACTGAATGTCAATAAGTTCAGGCTACAGAAAATTACTTTAACATATACTTGTAAACTGAACTTTAGATTATAAGATGGAGAAATTTTTGGGGATTATTTTATGGAAAGTCCAAAATACTCTGTCAAAGTGAGAGTAAATGAACTACACAATGCTTTGCAGGATTGTCGCTAAGTATTTAAAAACTGGTTTTGTTCCGCTCGGGGCAATGGTATTATTACAGTGAATATAATGTTCCAGATATGAAATTCGTCGAAGCATGATTTATGGTAAAAAAAAGGATATGCACGAACTATTCTTCCTAAATTTATTGATAGCATCACAAGTGCAACTGCTATATTTGTGTGAGGACACTATTGAAATAATTTTCTGAATAGCACATCCAAAATGAATACTATTTCAAGATTTGATTAAACAAATACTATAAACTAAGAGATCTCTTTTAATAAGCAACTACAAGAATAACTAATTGGCCAGAAGATTTATTAATTAGTTCAAAGTAGCGCGACCGTTTGCTCTTTAAATCTAGAATAAATAAAAAAAATTGTATTCGCCGCAACCTCGACCTATAAAATTGCAAAATAATTTTTTTAATGTGAACGAACCCATCAACTATCCAATTGATTTTTGTACCCATCACCGCAGGATGGGATTAATTTCATGTTGTCACTTTGTTTGCAACACTTAGAGGGAAGTTTCACAGTCTATCAGTTTGATTGGAGATGAACCTTTGGCTGGACTGATGGACCTTTGGTATGAAACATTCCACTTTTGCTTATTTTCTCCTGTTGCTCTCTACGTCGGGGCGTCGACCTTGTCCACTCGGCGGTCCGTTTACTTTTTTGTACGTTTGGCATATTCCGCAGGGGTGCCTATTTTCACAAAAATTGAGTTCATGAACGGAAACTTGATGTATATATATTTTTTTGGTGATGGTTGTTACTGGGTAATTGACAGGTGCATAGCCAACGAAACGTGTTGTATTGTTTGTATATCGATGGCGAACAAAAAAAGTTCACCACAGGGTGAATAAAACTTCTTTCTTCTAGCAATGCCTTAATCGTAAGCGCTGCTACGTTTATACCATTCAAATTCATGTTTAACAAAACCACCATCAAATAGCATATTGAGTACAAACTTAAATATAAACTAAAATTTAATTTAATTTTTCTTATCTAAAACTTCTTTGTTACGTTCTAAATAAGATATCGATATATAGATAGATATGATCATAGATCAGTCACACAGTGACTTTCGCATACTCACTTTAACCGGTGAATATCCTTCGCTTACAAAGACAAATTTTTTATCACTTTGTGATATATGTGTCTTATCAATAAATCTGCTAAATTCGTTTTCTGATTCTCGATACTCCAAGGTATCCACATACTAGGAATCAGTTAACAATTCGTAAACCACTTAGTCTGTACCCTAGTTGAATTTGATGCATTATAACAAGGATATGCAAAACCTTCATACAAACGTATATAAAATAATCAACAATTGCTTTCATTGTTTTGTGTTTTAAGGGGCAATTACGAACTCATCACAAGAGAGATAATTATTTGTAGGTACGGACGTACTTGATATAATTTTCTTCCATTCTATTAAATACATATATGAAAAATTTCTGTTAATTTTGTTGTGCTACTTAAAAGCTATTTATTGTAATTTCATTTTCATAGGCCACTAAAAACGTCTATTAAAAGAATTTAACCGCGAAAGAACAAATAAAAAAATTCAGTATTATTTGCGGCATATGTATACAGACATCGTAATCAACTGTTTAATTATGACAGCTTAAAGTTGTAATATACAACAATTCGTCGTTTTTCATTTCTTTTTTTTTTTCAAAAAATGAAACACAATGAAGGGTGAAAGTCAGCAATTGACTTTCATCCGGCCGTATTTTAAAATGTATAACAAGGGAGCTATTATTTTGCTACACTTAAGTATATATTTTCTCCAATAACAGAAAGCTTGACACAAGCGTGTAATGAAAAGGGACAAAATATAGTCTGTTACAGACGCAGCTATGTATACAAATTCAGTCATAATCTTATATTCAGAAATACTATATACGGGAGGCACATGACCGTCTACAGACAAAATAAACGACAATAAGATTATTTTGTGAAAGAAAATTGAGATCGTCACAACATGCGAGCACACTATAGGAAACAAAAAACGTTGAGTATTTTAAAGATTAATAGGTGAGATATGACATTTTAAATAACTTGTAAATTTTTATAAATATTAACATTGTTAAGATAATAATATTTTCGTACGGCAATGCTGCAGAATTAAACGTCGACAAAAATAATCTTGACTCATTTGTTTCAGGCTGGACAAAAATTGATTGAGCACATGAATTGACAGCCAAAAATTTAATGGATCCAGTTTCCATCTGCTAATCGCTACTGGAATGAAAGGAAATGATCCATTTTTCAAAATATTGTTAGCGAACGATGATATAATAATAATTTGCCAAAGAAATAGTAATGGATGAAATAGATGAAAAAATGCTTAAAATGATGTTTTATATTTGGTGCAATGATGAAGTCCACTTACATGGACAGACAGTCGAATTCATTCTCTATAATCATCAACTAATGGGATGAAAGTGTGTAAACTAGAAAATCGCCCAGAATTGACTAATAAGAAAAACATTAAGACAATGCTAGGTTATATGCAATTTTAATACTTTAGCAAAAATCGTGAATTCTTTGGTACGAAGTATTATTTCATTTGCCGGGCACTCCGACTATCCGAACTCTCTCCAAAATTCTGTTAATGGAGTAAAGCTGACCTCAAAAGTATTTTTTTGGAATTACTTGATATGATTTAATAAAGTTCATTTATACTGTAAGACAAAAGACCTCAAATTCAGAAAAGGAAAAGCTATGACGTTTTTCGCTTACTTTTTACAGAATCAACTGTTAACAATTCAAACGCTCGTTTGGGTCTTATCCGAATAACTAAAGAGTTCATTTCTATAATAATTATAATGTTTTTACGTTTAAAGTTTGTGTTTTAGAAAAATTTATCTTTAAAATACCATTTTAAATTGTTAATAATTCTGTTGATTTCGATCCGCCACAGAAAAAGGTTGTCAATGCCTGCTTTCTAGCATTCATGGAGTGTATACAGAAATGTAATTATTTTTTTTGTTACTGTCATTATCGACACTCTGTTTTGGTTAGTTATGGGCTTTTCGTAAGATGATAATGATCTTAAGGCTTCTATCACCCAGCTAAACAAGTGCGACTAGGTTGTTTTTTGAATTAATCTTAATCTAGATACATCTTATTTTGTATCACCTTCCGATTCCATCGGGCATCTCCAACAAGACAAAATTCAGTAAGTAGTGTCATCTCATAGTAAGTAATGTGGCGTTCTTTAGTAACATGAAATCATTTTAAACTTTTTTATGACTTTATTTTCCTTTCCCCCATAATTTCTTTTATTTGCAGCAAATTTTGTTATTTTCCACTTACTTTTTATTATTTTGTTGATTGTTATTTAATTTCGCCGTTGTTGGTTACTTTTCTCATTGTTGCTAAGCTCTTATCATTATTTTCAATATTTTTCTCGTCATTTGGTTTTTTTTTTTTGCTTATCCTTTTCACTCTTTTCCTTTTATGGCTCCTCAAAGCTACCGCTTTATTGTGTTGATTATTTTCTCATAGTCCGCTATCTTGTGATTCAAATTGCGCTGACATTGTTTTAAACTCCAATTTATTTGTAGGATACTGAGATCTATTATTTCGTGATATCATGGATTCTAAAAGTTGTAAAAGAAAGAAAATATCATTCAAGGGAGGACTGCGTATGTATTATATTATACTTTTATGATATGGAGTCTATCGAGAGAGGTTAACCGCAAACATGAACATATTATGTTACAGTTGTTTTTTGATCACCTAAATTGTAGCTATTTAGAAAGGAAGAAGTTGTCTTCTTCCTGAGATGAATTTTGGACACCTGCAATCTTAAATGTGAAACTATAAAAGTAGCGAAGTTTTTTTCAATAACTATCGGTGCGCCCTGTAGTTAACTTCTGCAAGTGGGTGAACGGACGAACGTTGAGTAAATCATTGCCGAATCTTTTTCGATCAAAAATTTGCAGAATTTGCAAGTGTTACGATATAATCTCACGGAAACTCCTCGCTTGTTCCCATTATGTATAATTTCAATAGATTTCTCTCTCCAAAAACAGTACCAGAAATATTTAACTTAAGTGAACACCGTCGTTATTCTCATTTATTTGATTTATTTGCCTTTTTGGTTATTTTATGGCACATAATTAAACAAACTGGACATTTTGCTTAATTGATCGACCAAAAGACTTTCTGACAAGTGCAACCGAATAGCAGATACAAAGATGTAAGTTCAGTTTGCGATAAAAAAAAAAAGAAAATTAGAATTCGAAAAATGTGATTTGAGAAGACATTAGTATTTGTAAGAAATTAATTGTATAAGGAGACTTTATACCTTAAATAATTAATACTACGAAAAATTTGATAAATCTATGGAGAGTCAATGCCTTGGAATTGATATGTGATCATAAAAGCAAAAATTGATAGAGAATTCGTGCGAAATCTGTCTGGAATGGGATTAATGAAACTACGTATTCGCAAGTATAGCAGAGGGTATGCAGAGTTTGTGATATTCGCAGGGTTTATAAGCAGAGAATTTTGCTTAGCAAGGATTGTCGATTAAAAATATTAGAAAAGTAACTAAATGTTGAAGAAATAAATTGATTTTGTAATAAATTGTAAAATAATTGAGATTATAAATACCTGTTAATAAATAAAGAAATTGTAAATAACCAAAATCTAAGCTTTCCGCGATCTAGCGATCTTTCTAGGCGATCTAGCGATACGAACTGTGCCTTAAAGATAAAACACGAAAGGCAGTTTTCGTAACAGTACAATACAATATAAAATAATTCATACAAATCCTTTTACGAATGATGGAGATATGAGAACTGAAGAAAGCACATATAGAACAAAATAGAACACAAATATTTATAATTTGCTTTATACATAACATGTTTTAAAATTTCTCATTCACTGATACTAGTAATGCTATATACGATCATAGCTAATCATAGCTGGGATATGTATATACGCTATGCATTTTTTCATAGTAAAGATTAGACGTTCTTAAATTTCAATAACATTGTTATGAACATATGTTAGCAAAGCACAGCGCCACATGTGCTCTTTGGTGGGTGCCAAAATTAAACACATGATATCGAGAAAATATGCATATGATTATCAAATACATGGTGTCAAAGCGAGAAAAATAACTTTAGACTTATCGAAATATTAACGTTGGCGATGCTTGTTACAAATATATAATTGCACTTTTCGGAATTGGACAGCATCAGATAGTAAGTACGTCATAATGTTATCCCTTGTTAATTTTGCTATTTTTCTAAAGGAAAGTTAAAGCTTGAAATATACATTCTGGGCTGATAGAGACGAGTTCGTAAATGGACGTCGCTTCGACTGTCCGTAATCGTCCCCACAACAGCCACAAAATTAGGAGCAGCTAAAAGCCCAATATAAAAATCATCGGACAATCAAATTGGCTCGTACACAGAATGTGTACGATTCATTCTATTTTTCAACTATTTATTTAGATTTGAATACTTTAGAACACACAAACTTTTTAAAAATATAAAGTGTTTATTAACTGCTGTTCAGAAGCCTCTATTTTTTTAGGGGAGTAGAGGTTACACTATTCCAAACGTTCCCAAAATTTTGAAGTCCTAAGTATTTAAATTCGTTCTTATTCATAGGTTTAAACGAAGAGTCTATTATTCACTCATATAATTTCAAGAATTTTTATACTTTCAATAAGTCGACCGTTTCACAACACAAGTGTTTTACGTGCATGCACTTATAAAATGAAATATCCTTTTATCACAACAATATCGTATGTTTGTACATATATAACATATATATATAAATCTACATATCTTGCATATCAGATTATAAAGTAATTCGCCGTGAATCAGTTGAAGCACCACATGGCATTCACAAACACGCTACATTAACCATTGTGTACTAAAAAAAAAGAGAAGAAAAGTGCAACGGACTACAATAAAAATAACATATTGCATTGGCATTAAGGTACGGTTTATGGTGAATTGAAAATGAGCGGAGAGCGGGAAGTATAAGTCAGAGAAAGAGGGAGATCAGAGCGAAATTTTCAAACGAATTATTATGTATGCGGAGCATGACGTACGTATGTACGTACGTACGTTCACAGGTGGCAGGGGCTGTTAGTTGCCATTGGGATAAGGGATATTAACCACATGCGCTTACACTGTGCTGTGGCGCATGGTGTGAAAAACCATAGCAACAATTTCTACAATATTTTTAAGAGACTGCACTATAATCTCACTCTTCATTCATTTCAAATAAGCGGAAAGCGCAACTGTGCAGTTCCGTTAACTGCTTTTTTTTTGTTTTCTTTACTCTGCTCGCATTCGCAAGCATCCCTGAGGGTACTTCCTGTAGTCTTATGCACTATTACGTACATATGACTTACATGTACTTCTATACGCATGCATAAGTTGCAGTTACACAAGCACACATTTGCGTTTACCGTGTATTTCGATGATAACCATTCGAGAAGAACACTAAAGAAAGTTTAGTACATAAAAACCGGAAATGTTCGAAAACGAATACCTGTGTATGCTTGCGTCCGTGTTTGTATGTATGATATCCTTGTGTAGCTGTATATATTGGAAACAGTTTTAATGGTTCATTGCCATTATGAGTAGCAAACACACTCTTATGTACGGCTGCGTGCGTTTGTTATTACATACGTACGAGCGTTTCTTTTCTCTTCTTCCATTCTTTTTCTACCTATGATGCACCTGCAATTGTTGGTATCAAATGATATTTGATGGAAGAACAAGGAAAATGTGCTAACTGCTTCCTGCTAACAAAAAACAATGCTGTTTGTTTGTTTCTGCGTTTGATATTCTTATAATATGGGAATAAGAGAAAACTGAGAAAGGGAGAAAAGAAAAAAAACTCTCTTAAAGACCATTAAAAATATACCAAACACGACAAAATGTAAGCAGACTAAGTTAGCGTTTACATTTGCAGTTACAACGTAATTATTAAGGGTTTCCGTTACGATATGAATTCAACTAAATTTTTTTTAGAACTTGTTTGCTCGATAATAATGTCTTCTGCATGGCATATTAGGAAAAATCTAATTCAGATATATCCGATTGTTAATCCAGTTAATCCAGCATTTTCACATTTATAAAATTGTACATAAAAACTTAATCGGGAAAAATTTTACTGAGATAAGAAACTAAGTTGCTCCATTTGCCATAAATAATAATAACAACAACAGCAACAGAAATGAATAAAACAACGTTAAGTGGTAAACAGTAAAAAAGCAACTGCTGTTAAGTGCCGTTGCGATGGTGCTATGTTTTTATATACCTTCAAACATGTACATACCGTGAATATGTCTCCTCTATGCATGTGTAAAGTATTACAAGTACTTTGCAAAAAAAAAAAAAAAAAAACCGCGGTAGAATAGCTCATTGAAGTGCTACGGATAGTTGCGGAAATAATGCCACTAAACAAAAAAAGTGGAAAGTATCACACGTACGCCCACTTTTATGAGGTGTAACCTCATGTAACAATGCATTAATGAAGCTTATACAGCAAGCAAGTGGGAAAACAGCAAAACACAAAATCAAACAAGTTAATTTTTTCTATTCTTCTTCAAAAACGCTGCGCACATATGACATGCAAAGTGCCGTAAAGGGCTTATGCATATACATATATATATTATACATATACACGCGTTTATATATATATACATATATATATATATATATATATAAGTATATAAGTAAAATTACTGTCAATAACGGCTCTGTATAGTAGAGAAATACAGTGACCAAAATGCATCAAACTCCAGCAAAGCCTATTGTAACTATATACCTCATGTCTTAGCGGTTCGTGTTTCTGCATATTTATATCCACTCCTTTAAAGTGATCGTTTACTAATTTTGTCATGTCATTTGCATTATTTACAAGTGCATTTTTACACCTATAAACTAAGGATGGGATGCATTTAATTTGTCAAAACATTTGTAACGCTCAGACGGACTCTTCGGAGACCATATAAAATATGTATATTATCACATTCTGAACAGACCTAATTACGTCCGTCTGTCCCCCTGTCACTACATGAAATGTCAAAAATGACGTTATGGGTTTCAAATTTTCCAAAAACAGAAATTTTTTGCTCTAACGTCAATATTGAAAATAGACCATATCAGTGAAAAGATAGAACTGACTCAGCTCTTCTTTCTTATTCTTCTTAAAATTTTCGAGATTCAAGAAATTTTAATGTTTTGTCTTTTCAGATTGTGTGTATATATAAATTACGCAAAGTTCGTGGTTGAAACTGTTTGGAACTGAATATATATATATATATATATAATATTTGATGCCTTTACAGCGAGATTTAGAGATGCTTTGATAATGTCACAAATTAGCTTAAAACGATAGAAATATAGATATTTATTAAACTGATTTTTATTATTTATTGATTTAACGGCAATTTTTCATTCTTGGAAAAATAGTTCTAAGTCGCTTACTGATATGTTGAGAAATGTTTTCAGTAATTCAGCGTGTGTGTGGTGGGAATGTGAAATTCGCTTTGAAACGAAGAAAACTTTCTTATCTGTTCTGTAATCATTTTCAGAAATTTTAACAAGTCCACATACATGTTGCTTTCACCTCGTTAACCGCAGTGAAAACATAAACGTAAAATTATGCGACGTGGATGATATACCTGAAGTGTATCGTGGAAAATATTTATACATTGGTAGGTACGATTAAGTCGTATGCAGTTATGCACGATATGCCTACAAGATATGCTAAGTGGTTAGAATATCAACAAAAGCTTTTCTACTGCCACCTACTAGCGTATGTAATTATAAACGTACGATATTTGCTAATGATGTCTGCTGTTATGTTTGCATTGTTATACTTCATTAGAATCAACTTCGGAGGCTGGCATCGGCAGCAGCATTGAAATCAACCAAACGGTAACCATAACTGCGCGGGTAATGATGCTTTTCGGTTATGCCCGTTTTCAAGATTTGTATGCGTACATAAAATTTATGCATAAGCATGATTTTAACAATGTTTTGGTGATAGATGATGAATGACAGGTCAACAATGTGCTCTTAATGTTGTCTTGGTACATTTATGGCCGAAATATGATATCATATATACCTTTTGTCTCAGATGGTTTGATACGCAGACGTTCAATGTATTTAGTAATTAAAATGCATGAGCAATGACTTATGAAACTACGTAAAAGATAGGATAATTAATTTGAAATATTTGCCATAAGACTTAAATTACCAAATAGGCCATGAATATAAAAAGCAATTGATGTGGAACATGGAAGTTGCATCATATTGGTATATAAACAGGAACTAGAAAAATTAATATTGATTTATAGAATGCTTGAATTAATTCCTTTTGTATCAAATCCTTTCTTTATTTTTCGTCATTAGCTCATGTTTCATTTTCGTGCTTTCAAATTGTAAGCAGTAAAGTGTGACATTCTGTGTGCCCTGATGTAAATACAATTGAACCGGAATTCATGGAACACTAAATCAGGCAATACAGCATGAAATCAGCAACTCAGGTGATTCAAAAATAGCAAATTTTGGTATGGACAGTTACGATCAGTTGCAGATTCACAAGGGGCTGCCGCAAGGTAGCTGCTTGAGTCCCATCCTCTTCAATTTATATGCGGCCAAATTGCATCAATTTCAGGATGGTAAAACACACATATTTCAATATGTCCTGTCAGTATCGGGGGATAGAGCCTTCGATGCTGCAGTTGAAAACCTGACCGTCAAAGCTAACTTCTTTTTTCAAGTTTGACCTGGTTTCAACCTACATTTTATTCCAAATAAAATGAATGCTATTTATTTCGCAAAAGGCTCCAGGAAGATCATCATTCTATAAATAGCACACCCATTAACCAAACTTCTTCGTTAAAGTTCCTTTGCAGAAGTATTAACTCGAATCTTACTGTCTAAAACCATTATGCCTCTGGCTGTCAATCGTGTTTTAATGTTGTCAAACTGATGACCTGTCTTCAGTCGGGACTTTCCCCAATGAAAGTTCTTACTGTTTACGAGTCACTAGTCCGCTCGAAAATTAAATACAGTCTCTCATATTATTAGAAAAATTCAGAACTTTCAAAACAACCTGCTAAGATGATGTACGGGCCTCTCCCAATCTACATCGGTGACAACCCTAAGAACAATTACTGAGCCGCTCCTGATAGCAAAGGAAATGTTGAAAGTCCAAGTTATCAGATCTTTGCTTTTCCAGATGGTCGCCTTCAGTGGAGGTGAGGTCTCCAGCAGCTAGGCATGCTGCTATCAGAAATTTCGCATCATTCTTGAATGTACATGCAGAGTAAATTTAAATTCCTTCTTTTCCACAGTTAGGTCTTCGAGCTTTATGTCAGGAAAGGCTCAGCTCCTACATAATTAATGGTTTCAGCATATATACTACTACACTTGGCAACTTTAAGTGCTTACGTCAAATTCGTATTATTATATGAAATTATATATATATGAAATTTTTAATTTTTGCTTAGAAAGAGCTTGTTTTTGAATTTCATCTAAAAAAAAAATAAGTCATTAACCAATCTTACTGGATTTATAGGCTTTATCACGCACAAATTTGATGCGTACATAAACTAATAAACCAAAAAAACTGAAATTTCTTGACAGAATTTCCTAATCTCGCTCAAATGCATTAGCATGCAGCAGCAACGAAATCATTAATAGTACATTTCTTTGATACGTCACATGTATATACATGACCAAGACGACTTTCCCCCGAAAAACTAGCGGATACCTTCATGGAGTAATTAGTCCGCTGCATATGGTCAAAAAAGCGAATGGATCATAGCTTCAGTGCGGTATTTGTCGAGACATCAAGGCAATTACACTATCTAATCGGCACCCTATATCATTTTTGCAAGGAAGACAATATTGTCCAAGGTCGATTTGCAACGACCGTTACAGTACATATGATCGAGGATTAACAATCATATATCTCGCTACACAACTATATCTCGCAGAAAGGACAGACATACGTCAAGGCAAAGATAATATATCAAGTATTGCAACGCGGAAGATAATGGCAAAGTCTAAAAAAATATCAATTGTGCAAAAGAAGTTTTGGTTAAGAAGGAGAGACGAAAGCGCAAGATCATTTGAGCATTGCTCTGATGATGCTTATTGTTCCTATTCGTGAAGACGGTAAATAAATTAATTTGAAATTTTGATATCTTTGTGTCTTACTACTACTTTTTTTAACGTTATATAGTTGTGTTGATGCATCTTTCTGCAAAGTAATGCGTCTTTCTTATCAGTTGTTCAAGAAATGTTGAATCTTAATGAAAAACTATAATATTTTTTCTCGAATTTTATTGTAAAAGATAAACTTGTTAAAGAATAAAAAGGAATATATATCAAGGTAAACGTGCACGTCTAACATGAAAGAATCGTTTAAAGAAACAACAAAAAGGTGGAAACACTACATACTGATGTGCGTACGCATAATGTGCGTATCTACGTTTAGATTTATAGCGGTAACACAAATCTTAAGGTATAAACGTAATATATCCTTTTTCTAGGTGAGTCTAAGCACAAAGGGATTAAGCATATGTCAGC
The DNA here is from genome assembly GCA_000671755.1 of Glossina brevipalpis. Classification (NCBI taxonomy): domain Eukaryota; kingdom Metazoa; phylum Arthropoda; class Insecta; order Diptera; family Glossinidae; genus Glossina; species Glossina brevipalpis. The sequence continues at coordinate 2,476,701 of KK351015.1, forward strand.
CAGAATTTTTACGAACGCTGCTAGAGTACAGCTGTACCTTTCCTATATAAACTAAAACTTATTGCTTTCAGTTGCTTCTTACTTTTTACATTTTTGTCTTTGTTACAGGATATGGGTTTGGTTTTGATTATCTTAAGTGATGGAAAAATTGCTTAGCAAATTATAGGGTGTGTATTTAAATGTACTTTATATATAAGTTTGTATGTTAACAAACAAAAGGAGTTAATCTCAATAGAAATTTACTGTTTTGCAAATAAGAAAAAATTACCAGAACGACACAAAAACCACAAAATAAAGCAAATCAAACGGGAGTTTATTACATTAGATTGTAAAACTGCATGTATCCGGAGACTTGTCGAAAATGTGTAGAAATACGCAACAACATTTTGGAGTACAATTTAAAATTCGGTTATAGCATTTGTCATTTATAGCTTTCAACTGTGTAACCCACATAGATCTAATATTGTTCAATATCACACACAAAGTTTTTTAAATCACTTTACACTTAAGTTACGAAGAGAGAAATTGTTCAAGTGACCACTTTACGGAGGTGGTACTTGAAGCTATTAACAATACAACATAACAGAATATAACAACAAAAATTGCCTCGTATCGGTTATTTTCTTTTCCACTCTCACACATCTATTACTCGTAATACAAATTGGAGCATTTTCGCACGTACATTTTCCCTTAAAAAGAAAAAAAAAACAAAATAAAAAAAAGGTATCCTCGTCTGTGCCGAATCTTTTATACCCACCACCTTTATATTAAAAAAAAGGTAAAAAAAAAATAAATTTTAATAGGTAGACGTTGCAGATTTTTTCTATTGTTATGCAATACCGTGGATATATTAATTTTAGTCTGTAAGTAGCGAGCAAAAAAAGAGGTTTCCAAAACATTTCTTTCCAAGTATACAATTTTTGCAACCAGAGAATTTTTACCACAGACATTGTACAGACGGATTGACATACTTTAATCGATTCCAAATTTGATTAAATTTAGTTAAGAATATATATATACTTTATGTGGTCTCTGAAGCTTCCCTTTGGTGTTACAAACAAATTGACAAATTAATGTAACCTCATTCTTCGGTGGTAGCTACCATAAAGAACCTGAAAATTATTCACACTTTCGGTTGTATAGGCTGCAAAGTGAGAGAAGACCTTCATTAAATTCTTACAATTTCAAGTCTGTGTGTGCGTATGTGCTGTTAATATTCTTACGGACTGCCTAGTTGGCTGTTTGGTCTTAGCAATTTCTCTTCCGAATACTGAAGTAGAGTCTTAATTGCTGTTGATTTGTTTTTATTGTTACTGCATAAAAGATCTGTTTGCTCTCTATCTGTAATTTAAAGTGCGTGTATGAATGTTCGTCTATATGTTGTAAAAAGACATTCATTAATGCCGAAATTGAAACATGTTTTCTACTGAGATTAACATGTACCTCGTAGCCTCTGCTACAATTCATCCATTCATTCATACAGAGGTATATGGTAATTGTGTGTTATTTTGTACTCAGTGACTGCGTTGAATGATAGAACGCATATGTTTGTCACAGTATTAGGGTGTTTTAACTAACATTTACGACGCTTAGCCAAGTTGGACTTTAATTAAACCCGAAATTGTATTAGATTACTTTACAATTTGTCAGCGACAACTGTGAAAAGATTAGATTTAAAGAGTCAAAAGAATGCGTTGGCACAAAAGAGTATGCCGATGAAATTGCGAAACAATTCACAATAGATAGGAACTTTACAAAAGTTTCATATATCTAATAGAAAATTTGGCAATACATTCTCTCTTTGAAAGATGAAAATGAGTAAAAACTGGGAAACTAATCTGTCTTTCTGTCATTTCGAAAAAAATTGAAGACCTCAAACGTGTGATGTTTCTCAGCAGGTGTTATAAATTTTATAATATTGGAGGGTTCTTCAAACTTTTCACAATGTGCAATAACCTTTTTGATCTTTTCAACGTGCACAATGGTTCACATTTTCGAGAACTATCTTACTTCATTAAAACGGCAAATTTGTCAGATTTATATTATTATATTAGCATATAATTTCCGTTTAAAGCTACGCAGAATATTAACACATCGGACATATAATTCCATTAATTAGTTCATTCATTTGATGTCTTTTGTTGGCCGGAGCGCTTTGTAAAAAATTAAAAAGTTACAAATATCACAAGAAAAATTTACAAATACCATTAGATATAGAACGGCGATTTAGAAAATCAGTTCAAATTGATATTGAAGAAATAATTTCCATTATTTCCCTACGTAAGTATACAAGATTTACTATACATCGTTTACATTTTTAACCCGAAATTTTAGAAAACAGAATGTTACACAATTTGTCTATTTTTTCATTAGAGTAACGAAGAAATGAATGAATAAAGTAAAAGAACAAATTACAGTCAACTGAGCAAAAGAGAGAATGAAAACATGAAAAAATTGAAAGAAGTGAACTAATGTAAAATACAATAACTGAACTGAACAATAACTGAAATTTAATGCAATGCCATGTTAAAGTGCTCATAACTATGTTTGGATACAATACTTCGTCTCTGTTTTGCACGTAATGATTACGATAATATTACACAGACACAAGCAAATTGCTGGAAAAGACCAGTTTTACCAAAAGTGCATTAAAAAATGTTTTGTTTTAAAGCATATCAAGTTATCAAAAGAAACAGAAGAAAGTAATTGTATATATGAAACAATTAAGATTTTTTAAGTTGCTTTTTTTTATCATTTCATTCTCATACATACTTAAACGAACAGAGGTATTTGTATATATCTGGAAAAGTCTTTTAAGTTTTTTGTCAAAGTCTTAAGTGTAAGATAAACGAGTACAGAGAATAAAGCAAATATCAATAAAAAAAAGGCATTCGCCTCTGCCTTTATGTCAAAGCATCTAAAAACAGTGAGTAGTAAAAAACTATTAAATTTTCCGTTATCGTAACTTTTTGCTTTCTAGATGTTATTGCTTTTACAAGAAATTGTTCTTTTTTTCTCTTTTTGTAGGACAAGTATGTTTTGTGTATTTAATTTGTATTTTTTTTTTTGCTTCTATGGAACTTTTGTAAGCATGTATGTAATTGCAGTTTATCTTGCAAGTCTCTTTTTGTTGCTTTTCTAGCTTAACTTCAAGACTGGACGACCCTTTAAGGCAAAACGAATTTTGTTCATTTATTTATTTATTTATTCATTTATTTCTTTAGAACTACTGAAGCATACAATTGTTAAAAAACAACTAAAACATTTTCAATGTAAACTTCAACTTAAATGCATACGGAGATAAGTGTGTAAAAATATAGAAATCGAAGAAAACGTACATATATGTTCATATGTATATCTATTCATTACATATGCATATACATATGCACTTAGGTATAAATGCTCATCATAGTAACTATGTATGTACGCTTGTCTGCCTTAGATGTCTTTCATTCCATTATTGTTCGCTATGAGTGAGTGCAACATAAAATACGCTGTCAAAGTTAAAAGACATATTGATCTGTGCTATAAAATTAGAAGAGCAAGGAAGCAGCATCTCAACGATATAATTTGCTTGTTATCCCATTTCGATAATAAAATAAAATGAATTGTTTTTACTAGAGTTACTATTCTTCATTTTTAAAGAGTGTGTGCATTTCAAAAAAGCTTTAAATATTCTATTAAATTATGGCTTTATACGGGTTTGTTCGGCGTTGCGGTATTGAAAAAATTTTTTTTAGAATATTTGAGAAAATACAGAAAATCAAGTAGTTCTTCGAGAGATTTTAATTACCACAAATTTTTATATTGATTATATACGCGTCAGTTATGTGTTCGTGGTCTCTCTCATATTGACCTTGTAAGTACTAAATGCTTAACTCAATTCGATCAATTTCGATCAATACATCCATGATCGCTTGTTATTTGTGAAGAGATAGCTAATTTTTAGCTATTTTTCAGTGTTGTTAGTAACATTAGGTATTTGTGGTTGGATCATACCTATTTCTTATTTTGATCTGCAGCTAAGAATTTAGTTGCTTTAAATTTCATCAAAGAGATTGCTATGATTAAATCAACAAAATTTTATAAGCTCTTTATGGAGGTACTCCTGAATACTGTGTGTTATTGTGTGTGTGTTTGACGGCAGTAATAGATTCAGTGCTTCTCTATACGTAAATAGGTGGTATCAAAATTAAGAGAATTTTTCGTTATTAAATGGGCCATAATTAGGAAAACACACAAGACTTTGTTTATATTATAGGAAAATTTTTATATTTACAACAACTCTTGGAAAATTATTATTTAGTTTTATTAAGAATTTTTATCACTTTCAAGGTTTATCCAATCAAGGTTTTCAGGCACAACGCAGCTTTGCTTACAACCGCACTAATTTTATAATTTTCTCGATGTAGATCAAAAATGTATTCGAAGACCTGAGATACAGAGACCGTCCGACAATGTGGAATTTAAATAAATAAAATTTTATTCCTTGTGGAATATGATTTGAATTTGCTTCCCAAACTTGATAGTTAAAAAAAATTTTTTTTAGAAGCGTAAAAAAGGCTTTTAAAAGCTTTGGAAATTTCAAATCTTCTTTTTTTATAAAAGTAACGATGGCTTTTTTAACGGCAACATATCGAATTCAATAATAAAAGGTATTATGAAAAAAGAATACTTTGGCATACTACGGAAGTGTAAAGTTAAAGTCGAAAGGTGTATTAATTTTGCTTAACCATATGTTAACTGCTTAAAAACTTCTTAATAACAATTGTTCCCTTTTGTGTGCAGTAATTTGAAAGCTTTCTTCGAAATATCTTAGTGCTTCTTGGATATGAGAAATGCGGGCTTCTATACAAAAATAAAATAAAGGTTCAACAGAGTGAAGACACGATAAAATTCATGATCCTTTTATATGTAATAATATTCCTTAAAACTTTCTTTTTACCTAAGCACATCTACAAGAATAATTGTCATTTTTAACGCGCTTACGATTTATATAAGTTTTAAAGTTTGCTTTCGCAAATTTACTAAGTTATTGCTTATATATATAAAACGAGTGTCAATAATTTCGATTTAAGCCGAATAAAATCTTTCCTCTACAATCCTTTTCCTTTCATAGCATATTCTTTTATTCAAAATCAATAAAGTGAAATATTTAATTTTATTTCATTTTAAGTTTATGAAACATCTGCGTAAAAAAGACTTTAATCTGCTTAAAGATATTTTTTTGCTTTTTTCTTTTCCGCTTTTGAAAGATGCCAACAAATAATTGAAGCCAATTAAAAAAAAATATATTAAAATAATAAGGAGCGTAGCGTTAAAGTAGAGAAATGAGCTTTTTGAGGATTTTGTTCCCCACTTGTACCCAGTGGAAAACAAAGTAGTAAGAAAGTAATAAAAAAAATAGTGACAAAATAATATCCGTCTTAAGGCGAATATTAGATAACCATCGCATCACTGATCTACGATTGTTTTTTTGAAGACATGTCCGTTAGCTTATAAAAACGATCAAAAAACAAATAATAAATATAAATTTGGGTTTTCTTTATATTTTTTATATAGTACGGATATATTTGTTTTAGGCAGATTTCTTCCCAGGGGTGTAGGATTGCCTTACACACTAAAGGGAGCAGGCGGTTCGCTTTTTTAAGCTTCTAAACCGGCTTCGTCTAATAAAGTCTTACGGAGGTTGTGGTCGTTCAATAAAAGGTGATAGTTGTTGAGCTTATTGTAAAGAGGTTTTTGTTTCCTACTACAGTTTTTGGATTAAAGAACATCAGTATTAAAAGAAGGGTAAACTAAATTGGTAGACGTTGTGATGAAAATGGCGTAGTCGAAATTGTCCAAATAGATATTAATTGAGAGATGTTACAAACAGAATGAAAAGTTGCCTAATATTCTTATTTGTTATCTGCGGGTATAAAAAAGAAACTTTGATGGAGAGAAAAAATTCTTGTTTGATGATGTTGGGGAGCAAATGAGAAAAAATTTTCAACTCATTTGCATTTCATACAACGCGATATACATCTGCTACACACTACTACCGCTTCCATTACTATTTTTAGCGTATATGCAAATAAAAGAAAATCAGCCGGCGTAAAATAACATAACACAACCGTAGTATAAAATAGATTTTAAATACTTTATATGGTATACGTTTACACGCGTATGTGTAAATATATTTCTACGGTTTCGTATATGATGCACAGTTTGCCTTTATGCATAATTTTGCATGTATAAAACATAGGTATATGTGTGTATGCGTATGTATATTTTAAGTAAGTAAACGAAAAACATGCAAGGCACAGTTAAGTCAGGCGGCAACCAGGCAAAGTAACCAAGTGTTTTGTATGCTTTGGGGCTTAGAGGGCAAATGATTAATGAGGTGTTAACTTTATTCTCCTCATACTAAGTGTTGTTATAAATCTTAAAAAACAACAATATAGCATAAAACACAAAAATAATAACAGCGAGATGAGCGTAAAAGGGAGCAAAGTAGAAAAATGGTAAGTACAGGAAAGTAACAAACAATAGCAGAAATTTTGTTACGTCCTCATGTTTTCATATCAAAAAGTAAAGAAAAAGTGCGAAGAAATTATAAAAAAAATTATTTTTTCTTATTATGTATTTTACATAATTATATATAAATATATATATAATTATATAATATAAATATATATATAATATAAATATATATATAATTATATATGTAAATATATATACGAGAAACATTCGAAGTTTCTTTTCAACTCTATTAAAATGTTACTTTCATGCTACCGAAAACCACGCTGAATTATCGTTACACCTGCATTACTTATCCGTAGGCATTAGCGCACACAAACCACACATAAAGAAACTTCTGGTGGTTCATATGTTAAGTTCTTCTCATTTTCTTGTTAATGTCCCTTTCTTCGTCCTATTTTTATGCCAACAAGTAGTTAGAGCCTGAATAAAAAGTCTCCAGAAAAAAAGGTTTATATTACATTCGAATTGAGTCGCAATCTCTGATACTTACTCATAAACTTTGTGATGATATTTAGACGAATTCTGCTCACATAAATGTAAATATTCATTTGAACCTTTATCGTTTACTTACTCCATTCCTTCCATACAGGAACGGGTAAATTTTAAGTGTCCGCCATTTAATTTTTGAAAATTAAGATATTTAATCCAAGAGAAGGAGAAAACTAACTGAGAATATATCACATATAAAGAGTTTTAGAAGGAACTTTCAAATTTTCTATGCCTTCTTTCAGGATACATCACTACATTTCGACGTTTTGAGTCGTTAAAGATTGTCATTTGATTGTCAGATTGTAGAATCTTTACATACACAAACTTGACAAATTGTCTAGATATTTTTAAAAACTCGAATGTGTTAACGGCAACTATATAAGCGGAAAACTTGGTTCGCGGCATAAATATATATATCTTTTGATGATACGTCGCATTAGCTCGAGAACTGAAGCTTAAAAATAGTCTCGTGAGAGATATTTAAAAAAAAAAAATTATATTTCGTTTAATTGTCAATATTTGACCCTCAAACATTGCGCAAGAAACATGCAATCCATGATCTTTTTACAAACTGAATAATTTCCCCCTAGTGTTTATACTCTTTTTGCCCATTAAATATGAAACTTATAAAATGATTGAAAATAATTATAGACTTCCGCCTTCTTATACATATGAACAAGACAAATTCCAAATTGAATAGCATTTAAGATGTCAAGTCGCATCTCTCTGATTTATTTTTGTAACTTTGACAGTTCTTAGGAAAAGTAAGTACCCAGATGGACAGACGTATCAATCAACGTGTGGAAAGATTTGCGAATTTGTTACTGATTAACGAGATAGGAAAAGTTTATATTAAAATGGAACACTTTTCAAACCATAGTGTTCATACCTATTGGTAAAGCTTTTCGAACGTTACTTCTTCTTGTTGCAAACAAAATAGCAAAGTGAGTGTTTTTCTCTTCAATGCTGTTGATGAAAAATAATAACAAAAAGCATAATTATGCCTCTAGCTAACATACCTTCTTTACACTAGCAATTTTTCTTACTCAATTTAATAGCAATTTCGTTCTGTATGCAAGCTTTTTTCCAGAACATTTTTTGAAAAAAATTCGTAAAAAATTATAAGTTGCCTTAAAGTAACATTTACAGTACCGTGTTACGGTAAAAATAACAACAATGAAGAAAACAAAAAGTTTATAATTACAAAAATTTAAGAACTTAATTTGTCTCAAATTACTTTGTGTACATACTACACATTTAGTATTCATTTACACCTACGCAAACATGAGCACTGCAATCTAGCCTGTCCTTAAAGTTTTTAATAACATGAAGGAAAAGAAAATTTGATTTTCTTTGCCTCTCTCTCACTGTTCCAGTTGCTTGAAGGGTTTATAAAAAATATATACATACGCAATATACAAAAATTCTTGGAAATTTATAGAGGAGTATGGAAAAAAAACAAAAAGTTGATAACGTGAACTGGTTTTGAAGAATTACTGCGGGCCATGCGCTTTTTAGATTAACCTTGAATAACTCAATTAAGGCGGTAGATGTACGTACATTTGTTATAAATAATAAAGCGGAAATGTTGGCATTCGTAATTTTTATATATTATTTTGTTTTACTTTGATTTCTTTGGGTATACACTTCACTAATTTCTTTATAATTACAAAAGTTTTCATCATGGCTATAGAAAACAGCCGTTAAACGACATTAGACGTTACTAGGTGAGACAATTACCCGCTTGCATAACTTTTGTTCTATTTTACATATTATTTGGACAGGGCTAAACGATTAAACATGGAAATGAGATCTCGCCAATATTAAGTAACTTAAGTAAAAAAAATTTTAAATAAACAATAATTTAAACAATTTTTATTACGAAAAACTTGTTATAACTGAAAGTGAGGCAGGGGTATAAAAGTGTAAATAGTATCGATAAGCTACATTATAATAGATGCTATAAATTATTTTAAAATTTATAACAAAGGTCTGTTATCAATGAATGGAATGTACTCGTGCAAATACTATGAATGCTTTCATTTTTTGTCTAAAGGGCTGATGGGTGATAGAAAAATTCCTTTTTAATTTTCTATAGTAAAAACTATTCTGTTACGAATTTTCCTACTTGTAAAATATACTTTATATATATATATGTAATTCTTTTTTCTTAATTTGTCTTACATCCTTAGTTTGTTAGAACAGGTTAATACACACTAACACAGTATGTTATGAAAGGTTTCCTTTAGAAACTAACTCTAAATTAGGATAGCAACAGTAAAATTCTCATCTCTGTCAATATGTTAATTCACACACACATACCACATACACATATATCAAAAATGAAGTAGGACTATGCTTTTGATCTCTTCATATAAAGTTAGTTTTGGATATGTGAATATTCAACATTATAAATTTATATACGCTTATGAACTTATTAAAACACGCACAAACTCACGCACAATCATTCAGTACTACATCATGGGAAGTTTCCACCTAAACTAGTAAAGTACAACCTAGCAACACTATTTCTTTTACGCATTAAGCCGCGGTGAACATATTAATACGCATAGAACTAATGCAGATATATTGTCTTACTACAAATTAACTTAAAGTTAGCATAGCAACAGTATAATTCATGGCTTTGTAAGCATAGTAATCAACACTTACACTCTAGCATTGAATTTTTTTTAATTTGGCTAGCATTCCTTTTGTTTCTTTGTATACTTATAAGGTAAAGTAATGGAAAATTACTAATTTCTCATTTCGATTTCACTCACTAAAACCATTCAATAGCATTTATGTGCACGTACGTTACCACACTTGTAGCAATATTGCTGTGTGGGGATTTTCAACTATAAAAGTAGCAATCATTTGCAAGATAGTTTCAGTTTACTAATAATAGTGAACCAAACGACGACATCTATAATCTAATCTCAACACCGGACTCTGTAAATTCTATAAACTCAACTCTCCTTGATGCGCGTGCCTTCCCCATGTCATATCTTTATAAACCTTTAATTTATAAAGCCTGGTATATATTATTGAACTTAAACAGCTGATTATTAACGGTTACTAAACTTCTACATGTTTGCATTGATTTAGGCGTTCGCTCCCAGTTCGGGATTATGCTGGCTGCGAATATACTTCGGTGCCAGAAGTTGTAGTTTATTTATATATGGGGATTTAAGTCCCCCCTCTTAATGTATAGCATAAGGTTTAATTTTAAGAGCTTGCTTGACGAATATCATGCGTAAAAAAAATATAAATAAATAACGGATCTAAAGCATATCATCAGAAATAACATACCTTGTATTAATGTTAATTTTCATAAATATAAATTACTATAAGGCAATATTTACAGAATTCCTTTTACGGTATTTTTACTCAGGAAATTGCTGCACAACGTTATAATTCAGGCAATAGCAAACTTGCCTCTAGAAAATAGATTTACGTGAAATATTTTAAACAAATTTACGAGCTTGTTCATATTAGACAACGTTGTACAATTAGGCGATTATATGGACATTCTTAGGGTCACTTAAAATCCCGTCCTTTCCTAAGTGAGGAAGTAGATCTATACACCTTTTTAGACAGAAGCTATTTATTTTCTGTAAAATATATGTTCATCTAATTTAAAAATTAAACTCATGAATCCTGTCTGTAGGGCTATGCAAAAGAGTCATAAAATATCTTTTACTTTTCGTTCAAAGAAATAACTTCACATAAAAATATTTTAATTTATTTGCTCCATATTTTACGATCTTTATGAACGTGCGCTCATCAACTCAATGAAGATAATGATAAGCGGAAGATTGTAAGAGAAGAAATGAATGCCATGGACCTTCAAGCCTTAATCGAATACACAGCTGAACGTGATTTGAATGCGTGCAAGTGAACACAATTCGGCCATTTTTGCCCGCGTTGAAATGATAAAAATGTATAACACGCATTGTAACACTCAAGTCAACACCAAGAAATACATAAAACACTGAAAACGTTACTCATAGCAGGATAAGAAAGAACAGCACGAAATACATGAGAAAGACGAAGTAGGAGAATAGTAGCAATTATGCAAAAAATAATAACTGCTACAATGCACTTGTTGCAACAATAAACTTCAACAATTGTGAATAATTGAAAAATGAATATTTATCACACGCACCAACGCACCCTCATAATCCGCAAGATCATACACGTTCATACGGAGTCATTGCTTGTTTTATGAAAATATACTCAAAAATAATGCCTATCGGATGTTGTACCATATATATTTTATATAAACGTAAAACAAAAAACAAAAAAACCAAAAAACAAAAATCATAAAAAGAGAAGGAGAAGGAGAAATCAAGTGTATAAAGAAAAAAATCGAATATAAGCTAATGAAAAAATCGAAAAGGGATATTGATATATTTATTTTAATTTATGTATTTTTTCTCTTTAGTTTTCATTTTATTTTATGTATGTTTGTTTATGTAGTCATTTATTTACGTATTTTTTATAAAATAATTTTATTTCAATATATTTAATTTTTTTACGACGTGAATTGCAGATTGCTGTGATTTATTTCAACTTTTTTACAGTTTACGTAAAGAGGTAGTGGTAGAGGTAATACATATGTAAGTGTGTATGTCACGTTTTTCTGTGTCATATGTTAAAAGCTGACCATTAAAGCTTCATATATAGTTTTTTCGTTTATTGGTAAATGCGCGACTTTTTAACGGTCCACTTATTAATAAATTGTATGCAAAATAAATGAAATGATGGAAAAACGTAAATAAAAAAAAGTGAAAAATGGAAAGGATTACAAGGAAATTTTTAAATTATTGTGCAATCTGCATTACTTATTATTAAATTTGATTATTATTATTTATAAAAGTTTTCAATGTGCTCACGCACTAGACGATAAGTGTCGCATGATATAAAATTAAAAATAAATCTCAGGAAACTTTAACCCTTCACATTACATATTATACATTAAAATATTATCTGAATTTAGATGATTGCTGATGATGACTGGTAATCACAATGTGAGATTAACAAACAAATTTTTACATAATTTTTTGTTAAGTTTTATTTCCTTAGTCCAAAAATAATTATGCGATTATGATTTTCTTTTTTCCGTCGGGCTCATCAAAAAAGAAAATGTGAGAACTCTCAGAAAAACATGAAACATTCAAAAAATTTGTATATATAACTTATGGTCGTGTGAAAATTAAACATGAATGTGCACGCGACCGGTAACTTGTATCTTCTTCCATTTAAGGTTTAAATTGTTTATCACATATTGATAATACTGCGTAAAGATACCGTCTCTTTTATTTTTTATTCATAACTATTTGTTGGAATGTCAGATTTTGACTAAGGTGGCTGTTGCTTTTCGATATATAAAAAAGAATTTTTTCACATAAAATATTTCTAAGAAAAGTTCTTGAAAATGTGATATCACGAAATAAAATGCAATAGACATAAACCTAAATAGTATACTCATGAAAGCTTTTTAAAAATTGCGATTACATGAAAAATTTGTTTTTATTATTATTTTAAAGATTCTTACTCTTTCTATCTTCCTATCTCTTTCTCTCTGATATGTGAAACCTTGAATGCAAGTAAATTTTATATTTTACTTTGTAATAACCCGTGCTGATGCTTTTATATATATATATATGTATATAAATATAAATAAATAAATTAATAAATAAATAAATAAATATAAATAAAATATACATATATATATATATATATATATATATAATATATACATGTATATATATGTATGTATATGTATATGTATATATATGTATATGTATGTATGTATGCATATGTATTTATACCTACAGTATATGTGACATCAAGAAAAGATATGATGTGGTGCTGTTGTGCTTGTGAGCACAGCTGACAACTTGACAAAGATGTAACATGAAAAGTTGATGTGCATGCGAATGCTTTGAATCCTTGAGTCAAATGCTACTGTAAGTACACATACATATGCATATGTGTAAAAAAAGAGAATTAGTAAGTAAGAAAGAAAAAACAAGCGTACAAGAGAGCACAGTTGCAATATTTTTCTTTTCGTGCATCTACGTGAATGTTTGTGTAACTGCATGTATGTAAATAAGTAAATATAAAAAATTTTTATATGTTGATATTTCTCATTTATAATAAATTTATATTTTATGCAATGCAAACTAACGCTTCTTGTTGTTATTGCTGCTTGTATGGAACCGATACTGCTGTATGATGTCGTAGTCATGCATATTGCATTACAAGTTATGGCGGAGTATCAAATATACATACATAAGTATGTACGAGCATAAAAATACAAATATATACATATATATTGAAGCTCACATAACGTCAATTGCATACAAATTGCTCACATTACTTATGCACAATGTTACATTATATTCTACTTCACTTTTCCTTATACACCCTATTCGGTTTACTTGATACTGGCAGAATAGTGTTTTTCTACAGTTATATAAGCAAGTTTGACGTGTAGTCTATAACGACAGCGTACTTTATGTACATTTTGGTGTATATGAAGGAATACATACTCAGTTTTCTGCATGTATTGTTGTATTAATATGTACACTACTTTGACGCTATGTGTGCTCACAGTCATTATCAGTCCCCTTCTCAAACCGTTCGCACGTTGACTTCAATTTCATTCTTTGTTGCCTCTTCCATTTGCCTTTCGAGGAAAGAAAGTGTTATACTCTATTTCCCCAAACATAGAAAATGTATCAAATTTTAGGAAAAAAAATGTATATAAAATATTCCACGAATTCCTGTATGAATATGATTCTTACATTCATATTTATTTATGTACAACGTCGCTTCTTATTAGCTTACATTTCATCACTTTCTATTCATATTTTGTTCGTATTGATCCAATCTATTATGTGGGGGGAACATGGGTTGTATTTCGGTTCATTGGTTAACATTTTCAAGATTTATATACATATACATATAGTTGTATTTTATTGCTAACAACGTTGTTGTTGTAATTTGATTTATTTTAGTTTTATTTATTAGTTTGTATTCAATTTACGTTATACGCTTTTATTTAATTTATTTGTTAGATTTTGACGATACCCGTTGTGGTTTTCTCAGTAGCAGTTGTTTTCACGCCATCTTCAAACAAGAAAAAGTTTTGTTAAATTGTACGGGAAGCCTAATTTACAATGAGACAGCAACTTAACCAAAAATAGTTAAGAAAAAAGTTCGTGATGTTTCACAGAGAATTTTACAGTTAACTAACGTGTTGGTAATACTAATAATGATAACAATACTACTACTACTAATAATAATAATAGTTTTTTAGTTTTTAATTTTTATATAACCGTTTTAATAATTCAAAAAAATTCAAAAATTCATCACTTACTCACCTAAAATATCTAAGCGAAGCGTCTTTATCTTAAGGCCGCTCGACTTGCGCCTTAAATATTTTGCATTTTTTAAGAATTTCTGTTTTTGGTCGTATGAAGTAAACAGACATTCTTTTTGATTTATCGTCGATGAACCTTACAAAGTATTTTCCTTTAAGAGACCGCACTTTAAAAGGACTGATCGCGTTGGAATGGACAAGTTTCAATAACTGCTTTGATTTTTTTTTGAGAATCGTTCGGAAACGGTAATACATATGTGTCAATAATAAACGATGGAGAAAAGTGCTTTGAAAAAATAAATAAAAACATATCTTTGATTATACCAATAAAGCTTGAAACAGTCAAATAACACTGAAAATATTATAAGAAAAGGATTAAAAAAGACTAAGACTAAATCCTAAAATCTGCAAAAAATGCAATGGATCGTGATAGAAATATTTTCGAAAGTCATAAATGCAGAAATTGGGCATGAAAAGTGCAAAACCCTAAACAGCATGAAAGGAAAGTTATTATATTATATCCTATGTTCTACAAGATCGTCGTCTATTAGAAGTAATAACATCAGAAGATACATATAAATACCTTGGTATGAGACAGTTAGTCCGAATTTCACGTAGTAATATGAAACACAAAGTAATGCATTAAACTGATAAAATCGATTTTAAAGATACAGCTGAATGCAAAAGAATCAATTTCAGCAGTAAACTTCTATGCCGTACCGATTCCAACTTACTTCTTTGACTTATGAGCTAGAGATGGCCATGGAAACCATTCAGGGAAAGGTTAAGCTATAATGATTAAACATCGGAAACATCTTTCAAAATTAGCGACCGAGCGATAGATTCTCGCTAGACGCCTAGGAGGAAGATGGATTCATGGATGTTAACAACCTGAGAAAACAAATAAAAAAAAGGAATCGATAAAGTTATACCGCGCACTCTGCTTTGGTGATAGCTTCAATCCGCTAGACTTAAATAATGGAGAAAACTTTTGGCAATCGCTGCATGCGAAGAAAAAATTAATAGATGGATAAATAAGCTGATACGTGGACGACATCCAAGAATTCAGTCATGAATATATCGTCCAAACGGTTACGTTCGGAGGACTATTCTGGGAAACTGAAAGTTATATTTTGGCCATTCAAGACCAAAAAATTAACTAATACGATTAAGGTACGCAATGGACGTAAACGCTTCCTAATTGATCAATAGCAAAGTCGTCGTCTTTCGTTGTAATACACAACATGCATATTTAATTTATCGACAAAAAATTAAGAGAAGTTGGCTGGAAAGCTTCATCGTATCTAACGTATAATCTGAGAGTTGTCCCGTCTGACTCCCATTTGTTTGTCTGCGAAAATTATTTGATTTAGTTTTTTCGTTTGGAAACTCTACTGTGGTTATACAATGGATTTACCAAAACAATACAAAAACGTAGCGATAAAAATGGCACATTTCTTTTTAAAATAAAATTTATTGCAATGTAAGAAAACTATTTCTATTCTGTTATTATTTATGGCATACGCAATTTCGTCATTTATATTAAAGAATAGTGGAAAAACGAACGATTAAATGGAAGTTAAAAATAAATATTTGAAGTTGCTTATTTTAAAACGTTACGAACTTTTACTTTTAAGTCATTGTGGATAGATTGAGATAGATTGAGGACAGAGTTAAAATTTTGTGTTTTGTTTTGTGATGCATTTTCGAATTAAATTTATGTATTATGTAGATTATTTGCCGGCTTTCAGATTTTTTATTCGATTTTCATTATCATGATAGTTGCTAGACGGATAATCCAGCAGATCTAAATTTGATTAGGATTTTTATGAATATATGAAAACTCATAGAGAAATTTGACAACATTTTCGTTTGTAACGTTTCTTGTACTTTGGAAATGGTTACAGGTTTTCGGAATCTTCGATAGATAGATAAATGTTCGTGCCTCGCAAATAAGATGATCGATTTGATTAAATATGTCTCTCTTAACATAGATCAAAGCATATTTAGCGAAGAACACATTTATTGTACTTTTTAAAGCATAATTTTACTAGAAACTTTGCGATTTCTGTTATACTATCAGTGTATTCGTTCATCATTCACAGCTATCCGCCCAGTATTTTGTTTATTGAAAAAAAAAACTATGCCATACACAATTCACACTGCTACGATGGAGTGCTAGTTACGTTTTCTATTGAAAGCAGCTACAAATATAATATAAACAAAATATTCTTTTGCATAAAGGAGAATTAATAGAATAATAATAAAAGAATTCATTAGACTTCAAAAAATAAATTGGTTATAGTCAAACAGTCAACTATGAGGATGGTTTGAAAAAATGCTTTCGGTTTATTGTTAAAGATTCGCTTCTATCACATTCTATTACTTTTTATTTATTCATAATACATACATGCAACAAATCCAATCCAATTATGTCAGATTTTAAGAATATTAGGTTGGGATTACTTTCAATTTTCATCGTAGATTTTTTTATAATACTTTGATGTGAAATGAAGCTTGTTATATAGAAACTCGTTGTTGTATATAGCAAAAACGAAATAAACTGAGTTGAAATGTATTGTTATCTTCTTCAAAATGTCATTTAAATTTAAATTCTTTATATGTGTATATATATATATATATATATATATGTGTGTGTGTGTTCTACAGTAAAGAAAATTAGTTAAAAATGTAAGAATCTTAATGACTTGCTAGGGGGCTTTAAAAGAACACTTAACTTTATAACATTATTACGTCGCTGCAAACTCATGTACATATGTGCATGCATTGAGCTAATAATGTGTGTGTATCCTTAAATAGGTATATAGCTGCAAAGTATTTCTGAATTGTTTCATGGCATTAATTCAGCTAATTTAATAAACTTTTATCTTAATAGTATTTGCATATGTGTGCGTACCATATACGCGTGTTTTATTTGCCATTACCAACTTAGTCTGAGTATCCTGGAGTTCAGTTTTTATTCTTTTTGTGTTCGTTCATGTTTGCGTTTGCGTTGCGTTTTTTTTATTTTAATATTATAGTTTTCCAGATAAAACGCATGTACATATACACACGAACAATATGTATTAAAAAAAGAGAAAAAAGTCATTTTATTTAAGTAGATAATAATAATATGGATAATTTGTTTTTCTGACATGCTTGATATTTTATTATGCAGCATTTTTTTATTGTATCATTGTATAGCATAAAACAAATCCTCCAAAATTATCTTCACATTTTGTGTGATAATTACTAGAAATTAATTTTAATCCTTATTTATATTGATTTCTATACGAAATGATGTTTTTCCTGAAATACCCCAAACATCTCTGACATCTATCGTATTATGTTATTTGATAGCGTTATTTTAACGCAAATAATGATGGCGAAGCTATCAACACAGATATAATTGTGTAAAATAATTTAAATATATCGCAAATTTCTTTTTTCTTTTGCAGTAGTTTGCTTTATATTAAATGCTAATGCGTTAACGATAAAAAAAAACAATAACAAATTAAAGCGGATAACGCATATGATACGTATAAAACATTATGTTATATTAAACAGTAATAGTAGTAATAGGTAAGGCATCTGATGGAGAAATTATAAATGTTTTGCCGAAATTGGATTTTGTTTTTAATATAATCTCTTACTGGGCTATGATTTCTATTATATTTTTCGAGCATTTTAAAACAGCTGTTTGGATCCTGTCCGAATTTTTCTGGTGATTCAAAATGCTTAGCAGAAAACCAGCTTTTAAGGCTTCTAAATAGCGATTGTGGAAGCGATTTATATTCCAATTGATACAATTTTGCTTGCTGGAACCTAAGCGTGACCAAAGAGTTTTTCTTTTTTGTAATGCTGAATATTTTTCCCAATTTTCATATTCGGTAAGTATTTCAGTAGGGTTTTATAATATGTACCTCTTATCGATGTTCATTTTTCAATATGGTACATGGATTGTATGCTATGTGCACTCCGAAAACCCCGAACTCCCCTACCTCTCGTCACTCGCTTTGTTATGTTTCTTATTTATGGTGACGTATCAATCTTTAGTCCATAATTACGTAAGAACAGTTTTAAAAAGCACAGTAACTATAAAAAAATATATACATACTTTAGATTTAATATTGAAAATCATGAATGAAAATGTTAATAAATTGAAAAGGCATTTGCATTTAATTGTTTATTGTATTATTTATTGTATATTAGAAATGAAAATCATTGATAAAGTTAAATTTAGTGAAAGCATGTCTGTGCCTGCAATTGTCTAGAAAAGTTTTGGAAATGTCGCAATAAGCACAGTAACTAAAATACATATTATATCTATCGAGCGTTTCTTTAATTTGTTTTGGTATGCTTTACTTCTTTAAAGGAATGTTCAATTACACAAAGAGATTCACTTTTTTCAACGGCGGCATAAATAAAGTTGTTTATTTTTTACGGTTGCTTTTTACTAAGCACGTACTTATCAAAATAGATCTGTGATCGTGTGAAAGCTTGTACTAAAAATGTCTTGTTCTAAAAGTTTTTGTTCGTTTCTAGGCCTTTCTGTTATTCGGCGCCACATTGCTTGAGACGTTTGTTGAGGATGCGTTTGCTGTTATTATAGCACAACATTGTGAGATAGAGTCTGCACTACCTTGTTATATACAATAATGTTTTGTAAAACTCTTCTCACATGAGCATCATATCGCGCAGTTGTCCTAACTGACAATGAAAATCAAGATGAAACGATCGATAAACCATATCGAAAAAGGCAAGTATTTCAGGGATATAATTTGACCCAAATTTAGGCATCCGTGAGAAACGCTTGAATCGACGCTTAGTCTTAGCTTAAAGAAAACATTTAAAATCTATACCAAATCTTAAGTCAAGCAAATTGTTTTAATTGAAATCGTAATCGATGAGCATAGCTGAATCAATGTTGCTATTTAAACAATGGATTCTCTCATACATATTTTTATGCATTTTGAACATTTGCAAAATCACTGCGCTTAACATGTTATAGGTTTTTTCTAAAACTGAAGAAATCGTTGAACAGATGAAGCCGTTTCACAAACTTCGCTCCTTGAAACAAAAGAGGAAATATTCTGAATCAATCAAATACGTCGTAAAGGGAGCAAGCAAATGGGTAAGATTAATTTCATTATTCTCGTTATTCTATGCACTGGCTAAATATATTGTATCCTTTTCGATAATTACAACAATTGTGTGGTAATCAATGGCTTTTGTTGCAATTTAGTCATGTTTTGTTTCGAAGTTTACAGAATTTTCTTTATCATTTTATGGTCGACTAAAATTGTAACCCTTCTCCAAAAACCTAAGTGCTGTAAGATTAATGATCTATTATATTTCATAAAGTAGCTGTATTCTAAATATTTGCTTTTCGTTGCGCAGGAATCGTTTCATATTCTTTTTCTTACTTAAAAAACCATTTAAAATAATCGCTTTCATTTCGACCTCTAAAAAAATAAAATGTTGGGACTTGGTATCCTGCTCTGCGCTTAACTAACAAACACTTAAATTAAATGTAACTTTTATTAAATTATTTTTATATCCCGCCTTCATTTCCACAGCCCCGATGTGTATACACCGATTAATGAAAAACATAAACGAAACTTTTTTCTCAAAAGAAAATCTTTAACATTAAGCTGTAGTTCTCCCGTTACCAAACACAAAGCAGGCTCATGGTGATTATTTTCGTATTAATTTTTTGTTTTTCCTTCTTGTTTTTTTGCTTTTCGAAAATGTTAAACACCCAGATTAGTGCAGAGCTTTTCAACTAAATCCTTGTTGTATTTTATTACACAAAAGTCAGTTAATGCTTGTTCAATTTTTTAACCTTTTTTAAATAGCATTTTAAATGATATTGGTTTGTATTGCTTCCGTTGCTGATGCTGTAGAGTTGCTTGCCTTGCTGTCAAACCTTTTTTTTTATGAAGAGAAAGAGATTTGCTTTTGATATCATTGGCAATGTTAGATTTTTTTTTATTGCAGACATTTTAAAGGGGGTTTATTACTATGTACGCTATTTTTTACAGAGTTAAAGGTCATTGGGATTTCAGAAGTATTAAAGTACGATAGCGCGTTTATGTTGTTTCATCTAGTTGAGCGTTGTAATTTTATAAAATGAAGTTCAAAAAAGCTTGTAAATATGCAAAAAAGAGGAAGTACGAAATTTGAAATATTTTAAAGGGGAAAACAAGAAAGCTAAGAAAGCCATGCGGTGCTCTCCTAACCTAACAAACCAATGCATCAAAATTGTACATTTTTCTTCTGATTTTCTAATGAACCAGGTTTGTCCAAATCACTGTAACAAAGCTATAGAAAACAATATTTTATATACTGTTCAGATATATCTGTTGGCTTTGTAATTTTTCAATTATTTTAGTAAGTAAATTTTTGCTTGAAGTTTTGGATAAATACCTTCGTTATCAGATAGGAATATGTACAAAGTTTGAATGTTCTGTTTTTGTGATCACGATAATTACAGCTATTGGTTGTAAACATTAGAACGGACAGTCGGACAGAATTAAATCGAACAAAAATCTTCCTCCTACTTCGTATGCCACAATTAGGCAAAAGGTGAAGAGGTATTGCAGTGAGCTTACGTATTCGACATTCGCAAAGCAAAACTTATAACAAATTTATAAAACAATAAACCAGAAATTAGAATTAAAAATAAAGTAACATTTTCAGTTTACATTACACTCTGCATTGTACATATTCGGACTAGATATTCTATTTAATAAATAAAAAAAAATTTTTCTCTTCTCAAGCATTATTTGTTAGTTTTTATATATGCTTTAGAATAAACTGAACTAAGTGATACCAGAAACAATTTTTTACTGTAATATGCGAAAAGACATTGCGCTCTAGTACCTTCACCATATCCTTCGAAATTTCCTTCTAGAAGAAAATTTTTGTATAAATATTGAATGTCTCTACGAATTTTTCTATTTGCAAAGAGTTTCTAAAACCGATCTATTATACGTTTAAGTAAACAAGATTATTTGGCATTTTGCCACAAAGTTGTGCCCGCTTTTTTCTAACAAATATACCGATTTAACAGTATACAGAATTTATGTGTCAGAATGGAAATATATTGACTGACGTAATACATTATTACTGGTTAGTCTGAAAATCGTCCTAATGCACCAAGAAAAATGTGTAATTTGAGTTTTTTATGCATTCATTTATGTGAATCATTTAAAGCTCTAACATAATACCCTCCCAATAGGAATAATATAAATATTTCTTGCTATAATCCCGAACGATAAACGGGAATGTTAGTATTGACCGAAATATTTTTCAAACGTAAAATATATACTACTTTCTACTAATTTTTATTATAGAGTTTAGATTTCTATTTAAGACGTTTTTTTAGATATTTGCTTTCTTTGCAAATTTCTTTGTTTAGATATGACACATTTTTGGAGACACGCGTTTTCTATATGAATATTATACGTCTTTTTTTTTTTGGTTTTTATTTAAAGTAGAATGTTTTCCTTTATAGTGTTTAGGATATTATCTCATTAAGTGTTGGATATAAAGTAGTTATTAATGCAATTGTTTTTATTATTATTATATTCTGGTAGTTTATATACACATACAAATAGGTTTTCATTTTCATTGTTAAGTGTTCTAAAATGAATTTTAAGTGTTATTTGCTGTCAAAATGGCATTAGATTACGTTTGAGTTTAGTATATTAATTGAGGTTAAGTACGGATGAACGCGTATATGCGTGCATGCGTACGCATACGATTGTGTGGTTAAGTAATTTATTTTAAGATATTTGTATGTAATGCTTTCTATAATACTATTAAAACATTATAATTAACTGCTTTAATTGCAAACCTCACCCACAGAAAAGACTGACAAAAAGAGAAACAGAGAGAAATAGAGAGATAAGGGGAGAAAGAGAGAGAGAGAGAGAGAGAGAGAGAGAGAGAGAGAGAGAGTTGAAAAAGCTTTAAATTAATTTTTTAGTAAAACCAGGCAAACATTTTCCATTTAACATGCATGTATAAGTGTTTATCATGATGTGCAAGCATTCAAGTAACATATTACTTTGAAATATTATTATTGCATAATAAACACACTTCCGTTTTTTGTGCAAAGATTGTTCATAAAGTATGATTTAAAATAGTTTTTTTTCTAATTTCCTTTGACTGTTTTTCGCACTCACTAAAGCAGAGCAATGGCTTTGTAGTTGCCTTCAAGCGTAACGTACTTATTATTTGAACTTTTCCCAGATTAAAAAGGCTAAACAAAAATTTCAACTTTATTTAATTTTACAATTTTCAATAGCATACATACATCAGCCACTCAATATACTCCCTGGCCAAACTCTTCAGCACATTCAGGCCAATTTAGTTTACGAGTATTGCATTAAATCTACTACTTTTTAGTCATTTTAATAAGAAGCACAGGTAGATAGATGTACATTACTCTGTGTTTTCTCTAAATATAATATTCTTTTGCATTCCCTTTAGTTTTATATAGCATAAGTTATTGCTTTGCTACGAAAAATAGAAATTGATGTATAAAAGCACACATACATATGCAATATACATGCATTTGTTATAAACTTTATTAAAAGATTACGATATATTAACCGTATTATTCTGCTTGTAAGTCTCAAAAATAACTAATAAACAAATAGGTAAAGTAAAGAACGAGCCTTTGGGAATATTTTTCAGTTCTTTGCCTGTATTGTTGAACTAAATTATTTAGTGTCTAAAAAGAAATCGGATCAACTCTGACGTTATTTGCTTTTTTCTTCTTTAAATTTAAATTTGATTCACTTTTCAACTTCTGCGATTATTGCGCGAGGACGTCTATAAACGGCGGGGTCGGTGTTACGGTGGTAACTTTATTATTTCCATTGTAACATTTGAAGTGTTTCACCGTTTAAAGATTTAAAGCTTTAAAGCCTAGAGAAAAAGGGTTTTTTTTGACAATTTTTTTGGATGGAAAGAAAGGTAATAGGATAGCAATGTTTGTGGAAACTTATATTTAAGTATTAAAAAATAAATTATTTTGGAAAAATAATGAAGAATGGCAATTTCGCAGCCATTCGCTGGAGACATTCGAAGCTGAAAGGCTCGTTCTCTGGGAATATATTTAGCTACGGCACGAAGTATAACTGATCCAAACTTGAATATAAAAAAGAAGAAATACCTTTAATCTACTTTATTAAGAGAAAAACGCTTTTTAAGTTTTGGAAAATGTTGCACACCAATGTTTACTTTTCTTCGTGAAGTGAGTTCAATGGAGCGAGACAGTGTGGTGACTTGTTGTGAGATTCGACCATTTCCAAGTATCTATACAATCAAAATTAGAAGTAGTGAGTTAAGGAGTAGTAAGTAAAAAGTTAGGGATAAGCATGTACATTGCTCGAAAAGTAACAAAATTAACGAAGCAGTAGTTTGATGATATTTTTGAGGTGAATTAAAGTTAATAAAAATTGTTTGAACCGCCGTAACGAAAAAAATTTACGCTAATATATATAGAACGCTGAGTTCTAACAAGCAGCTGCCCGGTCTATTTCAAATGCAGTCCTTAGACTTCGTTGAGGGGAAATTGGAAGTTGATTTCAGCGGATGCAGGAATGTGTAAAGAATATGTCGAAATAAATGGGACCATTTAACGTTAGGCAAGTGGGATAAAATATCCAAAATTGATATGGAGAGAAGAAAGTTTGAAATGGTCCATTAAGTCAATTTTCCGTTTCTTTCTCACGAAACCAATTTTTTCAAACATGTCGCTGGCTTTTTCATATTTTTTGTGGTTGAATTCTTAACTGCTGCTTTAAATTAAAATTTTCTAGCAAATATCTCATCATTGTTTAGCTTAATTAAAATTTCTGGTCAATTTTCGATTTTTTTTAAAAAAAACCAAAAAATTTAAATCAACCAGTTTTCAAAAAACTTGCTCGATGGTCTCAGATTTCCAAAACATATTTGGCTTGTGCAAAAATTGTAATCCATACAGAAGGATAGTTGAGGAACTAAAAAACCGCCATTTTGTTCTCATCCCTATTAAGACTTGTCCTGTCGTATGTAAAAATCTTTTTCTATATTTAAAATAAATTTAAAAAATCAGTCCTATTTTATTGAACATGTGTTGATATTAGACCTAAGTGATGAGTGTCCAAACTTCGGTTTAACATGAATACGGATTTTCTACTTGTTATATAATATGTAGTTCTGTAATTTTATTTCTTGACGTATGTATAGAAATTTTTCTTCCACTTCAACTTCATATATTGTATGGCTGGTTAGTTGGCTGAATACTCGGTCGGTTTATTTAACTTCTTCTTTTTACAAATGCTTACTTTGTACGTAAGTAAGTACAAGTATCTAATATTAGATTATCAAAAAAAAAAATTCTGGTTAAATGTGTGTGTTACCCCCTACTAAGTTTCTCAATTCAATTTTATTTCCTTCCTTTGCGGTTGGCAAAGAAAACAAATAAGAATTTTTTAACTTTGTCTTTATACATATTTTATGACATTTCAAAGGATATACTTACACGTATTCGTAAAAGACATTATAAATTATATATGTATAACACACAGCCATAAACGTACAAACTTATTTGGTTTGTATTTCAAATAACCACAAATCTGAAAAAGTGAAAAATTCCATTTCTTTTGACAACAGCCAACATTATCGTTTATATAAATTTTCCATTCATTTACATTGTATTGAAAAAATTGTCCAAACCAAACCAAAGGTTGGCTAAATTTCTCTTCTCTCTTTAATGTGCCTCACTTTTCGTTCGGGTTTCGCTTGATAAATGTAATGCAATATAAAAGAAGTTTATTCGGGTAAGGACGAATGCATTGACACCAACCGCTAAACATCACCATTTTGGAAAAAAATTTGAAAAATGTTGGAATGAATTTGTAACATTAAATACACGAAGCTGGCTATTATACGCGATCCTATAGAATTGAAATTATTTTGGTTAAGATTGTTTTTGGTCATTCAATGTAAAGTAAGAGGTCAATTCTAGAATCGATTACAATGTATGATTATAACCACAAAGCACGTTTAACGAGTTTATTCATTTATATATATTTTATAAGTCTTCATATTAGGAAAAGGTTGAGAAAGATCAGGTGAATGCATGGAATCTTTATTTGATGAATGTATGAAATCCTAAAAACCGGCAGATGAGAAGAATACGAATCGATTGTCAATTTCAAGTCGATCAAATCGTATATCTAATTTTTTCTAATGCGAAAATGCTTTTCTTTCTTAACGTTATAAAAGTTAACTATTTTTGAAATACAGAACAAATATTTCCTTCAAAACAATTTCAAAAAACGATTCTGTTCTTAACCATTACTAATTGGCTACAAGTCTGCAAGGTTATGTAATTTCTGTTTCATTTAGATCGTAATATAAATATCACGAAAATTTTTCGAAGCTCATTTTCGGATATTTCAAATTGTGTGACAAAACAAGTGCGATCTCCTGGGTGGTGGGTAAATAAATTACGTACACATGAGCAACCTTGGCATATGTATGTGTGTTAGTTTTTTTTTTTTGGGTACTGGTATGCTCTTTGGAGTAACTTCTGCATATTTAATATTTTAAGAGCATTTCAAATTGCCCGCATACTTATTCGCCATGAAGTCTCAGCTGGAAAAAAATGTCTAAGAAAGCTGGCGGATAATATTTCATTCGGCTTAAAAAGAATTTGATGTACTCTATTTTTATGTACCTTAGAATATCACACTAAGCATATATATAAAAATCGATAAGAAGAGTTTGTAGAATAATAGAAAACCAATCAAATAAAAAGTTTGTAAAGTTCGTATGTGGTGGCATATATTCACTTATCCGTTTTATACCTTTTTTTAAAAACAGACAAAAAACAGAAATTACTGAAATACCTTTTTTCCTCATCGCATTTTAAAATAGTAAATGAGACGATTTGCAGGTTTTAGTGAATGTGATTAAAAAGTTTTTGAAAGTAATTTTTTTGTACGCTTTGATTTAGGTGCATATTTTCTCAAAAGATATGCAAGAATAAATGAAATAACTAAATAGAATAAATAGTGAATTGTTATTCGGGTGGTGGAAAAAAATGGCTGGAAATGCGAAATCTTTCAGTATTTGCTTCTAAAAATAAATAACTTATAATCTATTGCATATAATTTATAATTTTGGAACTTTGTTATTTTTCTTTTGTATAGAAAGTGGAAAATTTCATATTTATTACATATAAAAGGCAGTTGTAGTAATTTTTATTATTCGCCTCATGTAGACTATAAAATTTATAGATTTAGAAGTTTGAAATAAGCAATGGAAAATTGTAATATTTTACGTACTTTTAATGTAGGTAATAATATTTGTCTTATTATAGTATCGTTTAATGATTTTTAAAATGCATTTTTTAATTTTGAATAGACTAGAATAGCAAAGTAACGAAGCTAAGCATGGAGTTTATATTGATGATAATATTAGAAACCTGCAACATAGTCTAATGGATATGGAAACATATTTTCGTTAAAGGGAAATAACCGTTAATATTGAAAATCAGCCCAATAGAACCTTAGAAACATTTTTATATAAACAATGTAAACATAGCCTGCTCTTCTAAGATAACAGATCGAAGTATTATCTTAGATCTAAAAGTTAACTTCAAAGTTAACATCAATCACATTAATAGCACAGTAAATAATACTACAAGGCCTTTATGTAATTTAATTAACCGAACATTCTCAGTAAGCGTATCTAACCAAGTATTACTCTATTTTCAACCTTTAATATTCCATGCATCTTCCGTTAGGAGTATTGCTACCCTTTACGATATAAGAAACTTCGAGATTATTAAAAAAAAAGAATATAAAAAATGATATACAACGTTCTATAGCATTATTCCATATGTTTCGACTTCATCCAATTAATAACACCGAATTGCTCAAAGGACTGAGTTTTTAAACTTACACACAATTGTGATATTCAATATGGTCTCTCTATCTATCAAAATATCATCTGATTGTTAATCGATTATAGTTAATAACAAAAATATTTTTTAATGGTTTTACTCATTTTTGCATTTGATTTTGTATTGTATAATACGGAAATTATTTATATCATTTCTAAAAATTTTTTAAATAGCACTTTTCGTGACTTGACCTCTTAATGTTTACATATGGTAGGTAGTTAGTGTCGAGTGCTGTGATATTAATAAAAATAATAAATAAATGAATAAATTGAAATTTGGGCTAAAGCGAAAGCAAGCGCAAGACATAAATTCTTGTCAATATGAAAAGTAAAATGAATTTAATTTTAAAAGGAAGAGAAAAGTTAGAAAGTTTTTCCTCAAGTAAAAGCAATGAATTTTGCAACAAAGGCGTGATCAAGTTGTTAAATCGTTAAAAGAACTAATTCGAGTGTACAGATTTATTTTTCTTATTTTCTCCTAAAAACAGTAAAGTGTTTCTTATAGGTGAAAGATACACATTTTTTCATACAAAAATTTGCATGAAGTACGAAAAAGATTTTTGAAAAATGATGAGTTGAATTATCAGTTAAATATCACAAACAATTTTAGTAGCGTGCAGAAAAAATCATAAAATTATATACAAACAAGCTTAGTAGAGGAAAATTTACACTCAAAATACACTACGATGACGTTTTATATGTACGTATTTAGGTACATATGTATGCAGAGAATCTACAAAAGAAAAAAAAAGAAAAAAAAATAAAGTGTAATGTACTTTGAGTTGCAAAGTAAATCCCCAATGATTGGAAGATGGTTGTCGTGCAAAATAGTTTATGGTCATGTTCATGTGCTTGCATGCATACTTATATTTTTGCCTTTTATTCTCCATATAGCTGTGAGCACATGTTTCATATATTGCTATCAAAAAGATTTGTTACGAGACAAAAAACAGACAAATTATAATATTTTATGGTTATACATTTGCTTAAACATGGGTATACGTGAAAAACATGAAACAAAGGAAAAGTTCAAAAATCTGCTAGAAAAGTAATAAAATAACGAAAAAATGCCAAATTGTTAATGTATGGTATACATTATGATGAAAATTTATCTAATTAAATAAGAATAACATTTATTAAAGCTTTAAAAAACAACAATTTGAAAATTTGTGCTTGAAAAAATATCTTTAAAATTTGTATGCAAACAAGTTTTAATCCGCTGCAAAAACACTGTCATATATATTAAACGTATAAAAATTTTGTATTCGCGATATTTTTATTTTTTTTATTAACAGCGACCCTCACTTTGCTGCACTTTCAGTAAAGCGACGATTCAATGCTGTTGAAACTGTTCATGTTAAATATTTGCGAAATTTCCAATTTGGTCCAAAACTATTCACGATCTAGTCTTAGAAGTCGCAACCACAATAGATACATTCGTTTAACACCGCCAATGCTGTCGCCTACGGTCACAATTCTTTTTTCACACTTCGTATATCTATCTATGTTTTATTCTCCCAATGTCGCTTAATTGTTCATTTATGATACCTAGTTTAATGAAAGCAAAACTGCCATAATCAGAAATGAATTTTGGCCAACATTTTAAATAATCTTCAAATCTTGTTTAAGCGTACGTTGCCTTATGACAAGAAGAAGACATTGGAATTTGTGAGAACATTGCTCTGATGAAATTGAACCTCACCGCTCGAGATGAGTTTGCTCATGGGTGCTAAACCTTTTTAAAATATTGCTCCATTTGCATTTGGCCTTGCTATTTAATCACCTTGTTTTTCACCGGGACCACTTTACTCTACAAAATGTGTACAATTGAAACTTTGCATTAATTTTGACATAGCCTTGTACTAGATGGTTTTACCACAAAGATAACTACGAACGCTTATAAATTCGAACTCGATATTACAACTTGGTCATCACAAATAACAAACGCTTTGGTTCCACACCTAATCTGCAGTTAGGACATTGTATACACTAATGCTACTAACTAAATAGCTCTATTTCTATTACTTATTTCACATTTGCATTACTATTATTTAGTTATATTCACCTTACCTTACATATAGTTTGATAACTTCGGAAGCAACTGCATTTACACTTTACGTTACATATAGTATCGAACAATTCCCCACAGAGAAGCAAACGGTCCGGAGACTTTTTCTAGCAGACTTTTTTTTCTATAAAGTTGCTGTACCACTAAAGTCTGTACTATTATTGAAGACCTAATGGTAAAAAGAGGCTGGGTGCATATAAGTGTAATTGCATGTTGTCTTCCGCTTTGCAAAATGGAACGATAGCCAGGCACCGAAGGCTTTTTTGTTGTTGTTGTTTTTTCTTCTGAACATCACAGGCATCAAGTATTGAGGAGGTATTCACATCTAACGCACTTATCATTGCGCACTATGGTTAAGAATGCTTGGCATGAACCCACGTAAAACACAAAGAGCAAACCTTTGCCTGTACACTACTGCAATCGAAAAATCAATTGATAACTGGATTCTGCCTTAATCTAGCAAAATGTTCATTGTTTTTATTTTTCATATTGATCTAAACGGAAATTTTTTAAAGGGTTTGTGGTAACATCTAATATTAATTTGTGTCTTTTAATCATCCAATTTATTTAAAATCAAAAGAAAAATTTTATTCGTAATAGTGCTATTTCTTAGGCTGAAAATGCTTATCTAATATCTAACGAATTTGGGACTACTCTTGATCGCTGAAGGTGATTTAGTCAAGTTCCTCTGTTTGCGTGAAGTTTCCTATTTGATGAGCTTTCTATAGTAAACTTTCCGACAATAAACCCCATATAAAATACTTACGTAAAGTTATAATCTATTAGGGTAATTTGTTGAAATTCTTCGCATCTGCACGAATGGCAAAACAGTTTTAATTTCACATTTTACCCTCACTAGTCAAAGTCTAATTAATAATAACAAAGCTCAAAAGAACACATGAATGCACACGTATGCACATATCCATGCGCATACATATCCACGTTCCGCTTGGCACAAATTTGAAATTAACATAGACACACATATATGCTAAGGTTTGAGCGCTTAAGCGTAATTTGCACAAACATTCTCGTGTGCATACTTTAACTGTTACTGTTATTATTATCATTATTGTTGCTATCGCTGTTGTTATTATTGTTGTTGCAGTTATTGTCACCAAAAGGCGGCATAACGGCAGTTTGGAGCACAAAAGCATTCATTATGCGACAATCAAGCTCCTTAAGGGAACGCCGAGTTCAACATACAGGCATGCATGCAAACAAACATCAACGCGGTCTGTGTGGTAAAGAAAACAGCCGGCAGTGAGTGTGGAAGTACAACAACACTGCTAGCTAAGCAAAAAGATACAATGACAACATCATGAGTTTATATAAAGCAAAGCAATGTATTTGTAATTGCTGTTGTTGTCGTTGTTGTTGTTGTTTTTGCCGTTATTGTTTTATTGTTGTTGCCGATGTTAGCTTAAAACCACGACTAATAAATGCTTTCGCTGATGACTGTGATGCCTTGTTGTCATACCGTAGCAATTTATGTTAATGTTGCGGTATATGTTTGTATAAGCTTATATACGTTTGCGTGTCTTTAAAAAAAAGCGCAAGCATCCAGCGCTCTCTTTGGAACAGTATTAAGATTATTTATGTTGTGGTTGCAACACATTTATAATAAACGCTGATTGTTAGTAGTAACACTAGCAGAAGCAGAAGATGAAAAATATTTAAAAAGGATGTAGAGTTAGCGCATATACATGTGCTCGCGTCTGTTCGTGTTTAAAGAAATACCATTAATTTCTTTTTTCATATATTTCCTCAACGAACGTGATTCAAAGAAAGTTTAAAATTTCAGATACTGCATATATAACAACAGAAGAAAAGTTGAAAAAGTTAAAAGCTATTAACTGGATTGTAGGGAATAGACAATAGGCAAAATGTTGTAGAGATAAAAATGCCAATTAAAGCATAATTCGTCCTATTTTATTATTTAGTAATACGATAAAAAAAATTTAGATAAACGAGAAGATTAAATATTATTATACATATTATTGCTGCTGAAACGAAGCAACATCTAGCAATTTTTGAAGAGATTGATAGCGGAGAAGTAAAACAACATCTAGCAATTTTTGAAGAGATTGATAACGGAGAAGTGAAATACAAATTTTTCTTTTTTTCACTTAGGGGATGTAACTTGTACGTGTAATACGGCAATATTCATCAAGAAGTGATTGACCGCCGCTTGGGAGATATAATCCCGATCGACAAATGTTTTGCCTTTGCCAACTCAGCACTCGCTATAGGTACAAAAGTTCCTTATCAACTTCTCGACTATACGGTAGTCGAATAATGTGCAAAGTGATCAAGGTCGTGATGGTGAAACGTGCACAAACATCACGGCCACGCGCAAGATAAAGCTTTATGTACCAAATGGGCTGAAAAGTTCGTGAGCTAACATAGAAAAATTCTTTTTTTTTTGATAGAATTTGGTTTTATTATTCAATATAGCTGAATATACTACAACGATGAGGTCTGCAATAATTACGGTGCTCATAAGCATGAGGAGAACGTATGTATGTCTGTAGGGTATCATCATTACGCCATCTGAAATTCTAAAAATAAGATTTCTGATATCTCGTACCTAACTCAGCCAGACACCTAAAAAGCATTTTAAACCGTTCTTATGAAGCTTTCGAATCTTACAACTAGTTTAACGACAGCCAATACATTGTCTTTTAAATCCACGTACTAGATAAAGTGTCGGTCTTAAAACATTAAAATATTTTCTTTAAAATGATTTATTAAATAAATTATATTTCTCTAGATAATATTAAATCTTAAAGTCTTCCGCTTAATAGACTATCGAAATATAACCTCAGTTATGTACACCTGTTTCGTTAATGTTTACGTCACATACTAAACGAACAGGATGATGCGTGAAAAGACGTAAAATGCCAATAACTCTACAAATACATTTTAATTGGATTAACACAAAATTGTAGAGAGCGTTATTTAATTGGCAGTACACCGACAACAATACAGCACATCAATTACTAAGTATATCTAACTACGAGATATTCAACATATACAGCATCATAGGTAATGACGCATATATGTACGTGTGCGAATTAATTTGAACTCAAAGGCAGGCATTAAGTTAAGTAAAATGTGCTGTAACCAAAAACCTCGAAAACCATTTAAACCAAAGCACAAGGTTTTACCGCTAACACAACCGCAAGTCCACACAACATACTTTTGTAGTTACTCTTTGCGTATGGCTGTGTATTAGTTATAGCTATTCTTATTGTTGTTGTTTAGAATCTTATTATTATTGTTACTGTATATTACTTCATTGTGTGTGTGTTTAGTATAACAAGTTCATTAGCTCTCTTAGCGAACATTTTCAAAGTAGATATAAATATTAGAGCAGGAAAATAGAAGAGAACGAATCCAATTACAAGAAACAATTTCAATGATATTAAGGAGTAGCATAGCAGGGCCTGTAATAAGGAGAATAAATTATAGGAATTTTGTGAATTTCGTTTTGCCTCTTAATTTTCTCGTATTTTTCTCAAGCTTAACCTCTCGTTAATTGATTTCTTGCTTATATCAGCTTTCGAGTTTACACTTAGTTTTCTATATCATAACATCATGCTTTGGTCGTTAACAATATCGTCTTGGTCAAATTGGCTTTGAAAGTGAGCCATTCATTAATGTTTCTTTTTTTTTTATTTATAATTAAAAAAGGTAAGATTAGCAAATGCTTTGTATTGCTTTAGTTTGTCTTGATAGGCTTGACTGCTTGGTTGGTAGAGGGTTTAGCGAAAAATGAACGGCTCATCTGATATTTTTTGTTTTTTGCAAAATGCGTAGACTTACATTTTTACGACCTATAATTTTCTATAAATTTGAGCTGAATGTTTCGAACGCACACAAAATTAACAGCAATAAAGATGGTAGTACATAGTACGCACAGAGCAATGGTACTCGGTTTTTCAGGTTATGTATTGGCAGGCTTATATACATAAACATATAAATGAAAACCTCTAATGTTTCTAATTAATAGATTTCGACACTCCAGCTCGAAACCCACATTAAGTATTATATTTTAATACTATTCATTGTCTAAACTGTTAGTGGTACACACTAAAGGTTTTCAATTAGAAATTGGAAAGGAATCACAGTTTGTTTACATATTTCTATTTCTATTGAAATTTGAAACTGTAGATTCGTTTCACTCCAAGCCATGTGATGCGAACTTACCATATTACTTCAATTTCGATCCGAGCGCTTTGAAAATTTTTTTTTAGAACTATGTATGTTCTATTTTATTAATAATCATCTTAATATATTTATAATTTATCCTGTTTTGTCACGAAAATAAGTTAAAAATTGTTGTAGGATATTTAAGGCTTGGACTTGGCCGATTATAATGGTTTTGCTCATTGTAAATAGTTTCGTTTTGATTTCCCATTTACTATTATTACTCCTTTTTTTTGTGTTGTATTATATATCTTATTGAATTGGAATCTTTTTTATAGAAGTTATCCTTTGTTAATTAAATGTGTTTATGCCAATAACACTTCATAAATAAATAAATTAGTTTAGGTATATGACATTTAACTTTATTTAATTTAATTATTATATACATTTGACTTTGTTTTAAATTTCAGTATAGCAAAAATGAGTATTTGACTTCAGGCTAACAGAAGATACATTAGCAGGCGTATATTGTGGCTTTCCGAAAACAAAGCTGCTGTAATTTTTTACCCATTTTAGATGGCTTGGATAGGTGCATAGAAACCGTAAAGTATTCTGTAAGTTGTAGCCGTGAAAGTTCATTGACTGAAACTTTTCTTACACCGACTTTTTTGAAGAATTAATACGAAGTTTCGATTAATATGTAGTATAAAGCAGAATTTGAAGTTTTTTCCTTATAAGTAATGTCTTAACAGGAGATTCACGCGAAGTTTTGCATTAACGAAATGAATTTTAAAGTGATCAACGATGTTATGATGCCTTTTGCGGAGTATTCTTAAGTTTACAACCGAAACGACGATGCCTCACTCACAAGAAAACTATAGAAGTTCTAATGTAAAGAGTGAAAATGCATTACATCTTCTGAAATTTTTTTCTCTTTACAATGATGTTATTAGTTTGAAGGTTTAAGTAGATTCTGTGAAACAGAATCGTTTTTTGCTGATATTAACAACATCATTGATACGTACTTAAAATCATAAAATATTTAATTGAATCTTTATCTTTATATCTTCTATCTGTAAAAAAATCGTCAGCGCAACGAGTGATATACAAAATAAAATGAAAATGTTTACAATCGTCAACAAACAAAGACAATTTACTTCATTTTATCGGTAGTAATTCATACGGCCACCTTTCTTTTCAAGCTGGAAAAGCCAACAGCATACACAATCGAGAGATCGTTTTTGAAAGCATTTGCTGAAAATTAATAGTGCCAGATGTTCTGAATTATCTGAAATTTCTATCCAAGTTCTGTTGTTTTCTTAGACTTAATTTAGCAAAGCACTTTGATCTACACTGGGCAGAAAAACACTATGGAATATGCCCAACTTTTGAGTTCATAAATGATCAAAACTTTTGGCTGAGAAATGCCTTCAAGCGTCCTCGACCCTTAATAATATCCTGTATCCGGTAGTATTCTATTGTGCTAAATTCTTTTCTTCCGATGCCAACTCTTATAAAATGTTGTAGCCTACAGCAGTAAAATAACCAATATCGCAATGAACTCATAAATTACAGGACACTTGCAAGAATTTTTCAGAACTTAACAACTTAAATTTGGTATACATTTACAAAAGCTACGACAGGAAAATATAGTTGCAATGGTTAGTGTTCGGTAGCAAAATCAGAAAACGGCTGCAAGGGTCATGAGCATAAGAAGTCACTTTATTTTATCCGACTTAATAATAATTAACGTTTGAAGAGCATTTAGTTCACTACTAACAGTTTGTTATCGGTTTTGTCATTTAAGAATAAATGTTGAATAATATGTATATGCGGTCTAATAGAAATCCGCTACTTAAAAGGTAACCAAAATATTTACATTAGCATAGAGACATGAACCTTATGAACACAGCGACATAGGACTTACATTAGATAAGCTTTGCCAACGTTTTAACTGGGTTTTCTATCTTTTGCTTAACTGAGCACTTCTGATATTTATTTCTAATAATTATCATTGATTTGCAAACACACACTTTTACTTAAATATATTTTTATTAATATACCTGACATTATAGTAAATTTAATGATGATGAATTTTATTTTCTTAATTTCACTTCATTCATTGCCATTTACTTAGGACTATTTGTTTGCATTTGTGTTTACTTGTGATTTATTAATCAATTTCTATGAAAGCCATAGTACGATTGATTGTTTGTAATGGAGATTAAATTGCATGAACACAGAAAATCGATGAATGTGTAGATGGATGAATGAGCGAACGATAGTAAAAGTTTCAAAAGCCAAATAAACGCCGAAGGTAAATTTATTTGAATGCCTAGATAGACTTTATTTGTCCTATAAACAAGTTATACATAATAATAAACTACAAAAGCTTTCGATTATTTCAATTTCTAAACCAAGATAAATGTAAATAATAATAGCAATAATGACTATAGTAATTATGAAAATTATGAAGAGATAGACGAAGGTTAACTCTGTAAACAGGTTAAGATTTATGAAATGATTTAATTAATTCGCGGCGTAATTATTAGTTAGGTTACAATAAATTTAAAATTCTTAGAGATTTAAAAATATATGTTATACTCACTGCTAGGAATCTTTTAGATTTTTTAAGAGCTTATAATATAGAAGTATACATTAGATATACATTAGATAGTAGTACTTTAGCCTACGGCTTTATAGTTACGAATATTTAAATAAATAAATATAACCGATTCGATTGAGCTATGTTTGTGTGCTGTTCGAAGGTCAGCCAAGATGGAAAAATCATTAACAATTGGAGGGGGCGACTTCTTAAACTCCATGCAATTTAAACCTTTATATGGCACAATAAATTGATAATTGATAACATATATGGGTTTTTATAAAACGAAAGCCATTACATGGCCAGCAAGTATAATGTCGAGTATTTTATGACGAGGAAAGTTAAAAATTACACGTAACGAAAGTTTGTAGAATGTTTATAATCGGTGTTGCTCGACTATGAAATTTTAACTTGAATAGTGCTCCCAAATCATATAGAGTGTGATTTAACTGTGTGATTTACAAAAGTAGTCAAAGTATAAAATATTCTGTCCAAGTCGAATGAAACGTTTTTGCGAATTTTGTTTTATAACGCTTATCTATCTTTATGTATATTTGTTTTAAAAATGGAATGCATATAAAACGCAAATTCTCTTAACCGTTACTAATCCTTTACAACTTAAGAAATATTACTCTTTGCAGTTGAAATCATAAACAAAACATTATAACACCACCCGGCTTAGTAAGCATCATGGCACAGCGTCTAAGTATATACTAATCACCCAGCACTAAATGGCATGTAAAATATTAGATAAGCTACGCAGAAGGAGACACTGGAGAAGAAGAAGAAGAAGAAGAAAAAACATAAGACAACGAAGAGGGGTAAAGTAACTGTTTTGCTAAATGTGATGGAATTAATTGGACACTTGCCGTTCTTTAGAGACTTTTGTCAAAAAACTATATTTCTTTCACTATTGCGTACGAAAGAGTGTTGCATTTTCTTTAATTCTATATTTAATGTGAGAGCTTTTGCACTATTTTTCATTCTTCTAATAAAAACAGAAGCAAGCAGCAAACGTATTATTGTTTTTCTTCATTCATGTTTTGTGTAAGGTTGATTGTTGCATTCTATAGCAGAGTATTTTGTTTATTTGTAATAAAATATCGAATCTCAGTAAACACTAACAAGTTAATCCTTACACATTTTATCTAAAAAATTAAGTTTCTAAATTCTAGTAAAGAAAATTTGCAACTCTTCCGTATAGTGGTTAGTTGCTCGCTTTCTTAACCAGACTATAAATTATGCTATAACCACTTATTTTATTTTAAAATCAGTATAAAAAAAAAATAGAAAGAAACAGCAAACAGCACGAATTCTTAGTTTGAATATATAAAAGGATTATAAAGTAGATGCATTCAGATTTTCGTGGTTGTATAATTCGCAAACAGAAAATGTTCACTTTATGAGATCTTTGAAAATTCTGACACTCATTCATTTACGTACATTCCTTTAAAATAGTTGAATGAATGCGCATTTTAAGTTTTCAAAAATATGGTACAAATTTGGCCCATATTATGGGTTTGAAGATTACAGGCTTAGCCTAATATTGGCGTAATTATCGGAAAATCACACTCCTTTCTAAGAGTGTTTCACTCTACTGCTACTGCTACGTGGTAAAATTCACTTTTTTCTACCTAAACGGCTTTTGAAAGACGCGTTATATATACATAAAATGAAAAGTCTAAATTCAGCTGTTGTTGGGAATTGTTGCCAAAAAGTAAAAAAGTTAATTTAAAAACTAAAAAAAAAATATTCAAGCCATCAAGTGCTTCAAAAATTAGTCAACAATTTTTTAGTACCACCCATCTACGTAAAAAGATTGACCTCACTTGCTAGAACCACAATATCTTTGTAGAGAGTTTTGGAAACCAATAAATTAATGAAAATTTTGAATTTTTCACGCTTTTCGATTAAATCCATTACCTTTTCAGTATTACAATTTTGACTAGGGCTTTAATTCGGCATGTTCTAGCATACTTTTATTCAGTTGCCATCCTCCAAAGAAGGATGTGAAAATTTTTAGTGATTTAATCAATTTTGTCATATTGGATGGTTTTGAAACGCGTCAGGCTTGCGCACGCTCGCTCTGAATGCTGGGAAAGCAGGGACTATAATGAAACAGTATTAATACCTAACAAACTCCCAAAAGATGATAAAACTCGTATAGTTGTAATAGTTATCGCTTTCATCAATTGCGTAAAAACTTAGAGAGTCGCGTCTAAAATTTAAAAACTTGAAGTGTATGCTCCGATCTTATGGCGATCTTAGTTAGATGAAAGCAACGCAATGCTACTGTGTGATGTGTAAGCATTCAATAAAAATTTGTTAAATAACAAGTGCAGCAGAACAATCACCGCAAGAATAAAAATCCGATACTACTGAGTAATTAAGAGGTTCAAAAAGGCAAGAAGTAATTCCATTGACAATATTGTATTTCAATGAAAAGACGGTCGCTGACTTACAATTAAAACGAGTAGTCCCATCACCAATATCTTAAGTAAAAAAAAAAAAAAAAAATGGAAAACTTAACTTTAGTACTCCAAAATTCATTTCTGCACAATGAACGTGGACATTTGTATTGTCTATTTTGCTCACAATTCACAGACTATGCGAAAAAAAATTTCCACAGTATTCCACAAAATTAAAAAACTTTGCCACGCCCACCTGTTAAAATTTAGTTCCGTTTTGATCTTTTCTCAAGGTAAATGTGCCGGGTAGAAAAGATTCGTTACATCCGAATATAATTTTCTGGCTTGTTGTAATACGAGTCATTTTAAGCAGTTTAAGTTTTTGAATTGAATTAACTAAATGTGCCTTAACATTTAATTCTCAACAAAGAACACTGCAATTTTGAAATTAAGGTTACAGATCAAAATGGGATGCAAATGTCCACATATTATTATACCTAGAAAATAGAAACTTAACGAAAACGAAAATTTTAAATCTTATTCTTAATAACATATCAGTAGAAAACAAGGTACCATTAGACTACTTCCTAATGAAGTGCAGAAGGAGTGCGGATCAACACACCTGTTATGAATGATACTCCTTATAAATTTATTATATATTTTACCCAACATTGATTTCGCAACACTCTTACTAGTTTCTTCTTATTATTAACTGAAACATTGCTTTAGCTCTTGCAATGAAAACGTATGATTTGTACTGTACTTTACTAAAGAGATATTAATGACAATTAATTCATGTAGCATGTAGACCTTTTTGCAAGCAATTGTAATTATATAGACTCAAGATAATAGATCCATTCTCCGGTCTCATAACTTTTATAACTGCGATGAGCTATGTGACAAACTCAGTACACTTCGCTTTCACAGGTAAGACATTTTGAAATTTCTTGAAAATTTTCTATGAATAAAAATAATTTAAAAATGAATTAAATACAGCCTTCGGGGAATATACAAAAATTTCCAAAAGCTGTGAACCACAAACAGTTTACATGATATCAGAAAAAGGATATATATAATGTAAAGATTTCCCTAAAAACTTTTGTAAAAGTTCATATTTATAATGTTTTTTACATTTTCTGTTTGCAATGCTTCAAAATCAGTTTCGCTTCAATAAATGCGAATTTCTTTGAATTTCTCTCTTTTTTTAGCCTGTATTTACTTAGCACCACAAAGACTTAGCATTTACAGAAATGGCGGCACTCGCACGCATGCGATTAGTTACACAAATGTTTGCGGATGTAATAGATATGTAAACATTAGAAATTGTTTGAAGAAAATGTATTTTCAAAAAAGTAGGAAAAAAATGAAATTTTCACTGCAAAAATCCATTAGCTTAAAAAAAGGAGAAATAAACGAATTGTAGAGGAGAGGCAGAGAAATAAAATTAACAAGTAAGAAAATTATGTTCAGTTGCGTCGAATCTTTTATGTACTAAATATGTAGCCTGCTCTTTGCAAATAAATCCAAACTGTCATACGGTTGACATATAGTGGCTTCGCTATTTCCTGCTTGCGTGCCGGTCTTGCTTAATCAGTTTCAAAATTCCGTCGATGATTTCAGTGACTGGCCGACCAGAGCGAGATGCAGCTTTGACTTCACAATTTCCGGAACGAAATGCACTTAACCACTCTTGGGTCGTTCTTTCACTCACAGCATCCTCACCATACCCTTCAGAGATTTCGGCATGCTCTGACAGTGTTTTTACATTTTATATAGCGAACAGGCAGCGCATAGCGTATTTCTTTGAATATTTCACTCATTTGCAAATCGATATTACTATTTACACCAGCAAAGAATTAGAAAACTATCCCGACAAGAAATGTAAGCTGTAGTGTCATTTTTTAAGCACATGTTCGTTTCAGACAATCAGATCAGTGTTACAAGATATGTAAGGATCAACAATATCCGCAGAGTTATGACATATCATTTAATACATATACTTTGTGAGGTCTCTGAACCTTTCTTTTGGGTGCTGCAAATAAAATAACAAAATGAATACACTTCCATTCTTCGGTGGCGGATATAGAAATAACAAAGTTGTGTTGTTGTTGTTGTTGTAGAAAGTTGTACAATAAACAGTAGTTACCTAGTGTGCCATATAAACATATAAAAATCGAGACGTATTGCAAGACAAATTGTATCCGTTAAGGGATGTACACTAACTCATGGATATGCACAAATCATTTTTGAAGCTATTGAAACTATTACTAAGCCGCTCTTTCAAATGGCTGATATAAAGATGTATGACCTTTTCTGGGTTTTTGAAATTCTCTTTCTTTTGTTTACTTTCTAGTCTTTGCACTATTGGTACTGGATGAAATTTGATCGGTGGACCTAAACAGGTAATATCAAAGCTTCATTTTGTTATCATTGTCAAGTTTTAAAAGATGCAAGGCAATTGGGATAGAAAGATTAAATTGTATTAAATAGTAGAGCAGATCACACTTCCACTTCTTGTTGTTGAAAATTCGATAAAAATATTGTTATGCTCTAATTATGCTTTGAAATTCGAATAGAGTAAACCATACCAAAACGTAAAAATGAGAGCTTATTTATGTATAATGTTATTATCACACAAAAAGGCAGTTCGCCTAGTTGAACGTGACTTACCATTGAAAATACTAAGTCGAAGACACTTACCACAGTCAGCTATATTTTCTAATGATACTTTTAAATGTTATAGAAAATTCTATACATCTTGCGAAATAGAATAAAATCAGTTTGTTCTATTAGTGCTACATGAAGCTATTTGAAAGACAAACAATCAGAAATGAGAAAATTAAAGTAAACATTTAAATAAGACATCCCAGCGAGGTAAACGTAAAGAATATTCAGTATTATACGTCAAAAGACAAATGGAGCCATACAGGCCGAGCTATATTTTACTTTTTAAACACCAATTGGGAATATTCGTGCAAGATTCAATAAAAAATTTTTAGAAAATATATTCACTTAACAATTACTAAATTCTTTTTTTTTCTGCTAAATAAAGTTTTTTGTTTGGAATTTTTAGTAGCATTCAAAAAATTTTGATCAATACGAGAAAGAAATTCTAAATCGAAAAAACTGAAACACTCTCTCTCTCTTAACATAGCTTAATTGTGATCGTGCCAATATGTTTGGAAGAGTGAGAAACAACAAAGTGGAGCGCTTTTTCGTTGAGTTAAAGCTACTTTGCTTTAGAAATTTATAATTATTTGGCACACAAAATTGTATATTGTTTATGATAAAAGTGGCCATGAAAAAATAAGAAACGAAGAATTGAAATCAATTTGCCTCCAAAATAATACTAAAAACTATGGGAGAACTAGGTAAGCAAATAGGGTTTAGCCATAAATTAAAAGACACGTTTTACAGCGCCTTTTATCTGTGCTTCCTGATCTTTGTTTTTAATCATTAGTATATACATAGATATGTATTGCATAAATTTAGACTTTACCAAAAAACTTACAAACATTTCATAAGCACAATTAAGTTAATTAACAAAAATATGAATTTAAAAAAAAACCACTTTTGGCAAAGGGTCTAGCAAAATTTTAAAAGTGCGTGAGAAGAGCGTTTGCAAGTCACTATTTGTAAAGAAATTTTTATTACTTCCAAGAAAATTTCTAGAGCAATAATTAAGATCTATTGAATTAGTTGAATTGAAGAGCAGAATTAAAATCTTTTGAATTAGTTTAAATTCTACTTCCAATCTACTTCTACGGACATATAACATAGAACTAGACATTTCTTCTTTGGGGCGAATTCATGTTCGGGAGAATATGTGTATATCCTAAAAATTGGATAGAATACTCTAGCTAAAAATATTCGCTATCAAATGATTTTTCAATGCAATTTGACACATTGCTCGACCACCACAATTTTATAATTGAACGTAGAAAATTATGTGTTTATTTATTTCCTTAATTCAAGTTTTGTTTTGGAAACTGTCTATCTTTGGGTAGAAAACATTTTTTCAAAGTTTCCGAGATAAATTAATCGCTAGCCTTCTCCTTTATTGAGAACTTGTTCTTCGTAAATTCTTCGCATTATTATTAAGCTAAAGAATACCAAGCAGAGGCACGTTAAACATAAAAAAAATCATTTGCAAGTAAACAAACATAGATTATACATATGGAGTGTTCGATTTCGAAGTATTTGCAAGTGGAAAGAAAAGAAATCTTTGGGAAATGATGAATAATGTTTACAAAATTTCAGACGCTTTTACATTTGCTTATGTAAGCGTAAGCGTATTGATAACTGTAACTGTTGAACGTTGAATGATTTTGCTTTTGTCTTTTTTTTTTGACGATGCTACAATTTCGACAATCAACAACCATTACCACCATCGAAAGCAGCTTCAATACCAATATCAATATCAACAACAACACCACTCGCGCTTTAACCAGTAACAATCAAAGTAACCAAACACTTAAACACCTACACATCCATAGAATTACTTACTCGTTTGTTAGGTTGCCTTGCGGAATTGTATAACAAGTAAAAAAGTAAAGCTTTTAAGATTCGTTAGAGTTGGCCAAAATGCTGTTTGCTCAAGTGTAATTTCTTAAGTTAAATGTAAACACTTTTACCGAATATCACATACACACAAACGAAATTCTATACACTGGATTTCTGTGTAATATTAACAGTATGCGGGTTACAATATATTTTAGCCATTGGATGTGAAAGTGACTTAAGTCAGATTAAAAAAAAAATATATTTCCCGGCATGGAACTACTTATTTGTGAATACTGTCACGTACAGTAATTCCGGTGTATTTAGAAAGCTACTCGGTGGTCGATTACACGAATCTTCGGCTTCAAACTAGCTGCCATTTTTTTAATTTTTAGCACTTTTTATGGTTTTTTTCGCAGTTCATCGTGGATAAATGAAATCTTGGAATATTATTTTGTTTACAAATTTTGTCAGTTTGAAGGCGTGCGTAGAAACTTTGATTTTGTTTGTCTTTGGAAATTTGCGTTGACCTAAACCATTACAACATTTACTTAAAAATTTAGCTTCATACCCCTGGTCTCTCTGCTTTAAAACTTATTGCAAGGAAATTTGGGTTTTAAGAAGAAATTGCGTTCATTGGTGAGGTCCAGTTTTGGCTCAAGGATACGGCAGACAATGACAACAATTCATGCAAGACACGCAAGATACTATTGCATTCATGAAAATCTGCCGTACCGTGTCATTTATATGAGGGTG
The DNA here is from genome assembly GCA_000671755.1 of Glossina brevipalpis. Taxonomy (NCBI): domain Eukaryota; kingdom Metazoa; phylum Arthropoda; class Insecta; order Diptera; family Glossinidae; genus Glossina; species Glossina brevipalpis. Next base: position 2,520,560 of record KK351015.1, read on the forward strand.
ACATTACCTGTCCTCACTTCCTGCTTATTTATCTGTTTACTTATTCTTATTGCTGTAAAAATTATCCAAGAGTTGGCAATACCAGACGCTTACTTCCAAATATATATCACCTCATTGTGGACATAGCTTCTCGAAGGAAACTGTCTACACTAGCAATGTAACGAATGCTGGAGAGGACAACATGCAGTAAGTTCTGATGACCGCAAAGCTTTAGACGTTTACGGTCAATAATTTTCCTAACTTTTTTCGAAATACAAAATTTTCTCGTGATTAGTAAGCTGAGTGAAATTTATGGTAACCTGCAGCCTGTAGCCTGTAGCCAGGATTCAATTTTGAGGCTTGCAACGTTTTTAAACATGACTTAGCCTAGTCTAATAATTACAGGTTTTTTAACAGCACTCGCCGAGGATATTTGCTAGTGCCTTACACGAACCAAATTAGTGTTGTGGTCTGTTCAATATTAAGTAAAAGATAGAAACGGTTTTTGTAAGCTTATGGGTGTGCTGTATTTGAACACAACACGTTTTAAGAGTTAAGTATACTTTCTTATATATTTAAGAAATGCAAATGACATTTGGCATAAAATTCTCAGAGGAGAAAAGAAATCCCTTTTAAATGTTTACGATTCAATTTTAAGCATTTGCGTGTATTTGCTTAATGGTGAATGTTGAGGATTTTCTTTTGTAAATGTAAACTTTTTCTGCAAACTTCTAAATGTAAATTGTAAAATAAAATTCTTTTTATTATTAGAACACAAAAAAAATTAAATAAATAAATAAAAATAGAAATAAAAATAAAAATAAAAAGAAAAAATAAAAAAAGGGAATAAATAATTTGTAAAACATTCATCTTTTTTCTTAGCCAATCAGATGAAGATAATAAAATGTAAAAAAGTTTTATATTTTTTTCTTTACTTATAAAATTTATAACTTAAACCACACAAATGATTCAAACAAAACGTTCTACGAATTAATTCATGCATTTATTTATAACTTTTATCTTGACATTTTATGCATTTATATAAGGAAACCTAAACGTATTCATATTCGTATACATACGTACACCAACGTATCTACATTGATATCTATGTGAATAGAGAAATTTCAATTAAAGTTTTGTCGGTTTTATTTAAATATATTTCAAAGTGAAAATCTCATTAAAATTTTTCATAATTAAATGTCAACATATGCAAATAGTTTTTAATCAAACAGCCACCTACACACACACACAAGCACGCACGCGCATATGTCTCCCCATGTGGACACCCATTAACCATTCAAAAATTTTTAACACCTACCCCGAACTTATAATGCTCCCAAAAACATTATTCTAGTATATGATAAGTATGCAGTGTACGAACACACGTACACACACGTAAATGCATACAAATGCTTAGATGCATATGTCATCTCTAGCTTAAAATTTATCATTTATAATAGTGTTTGCGATAAAACAAAAACTATTTTCTTATGGAAAGTTCTCAAGTATTTATCTATTTGCAAAACCGCTTACAATTAAATGAGGAGTAAATGGAAAGTTTTCTCAATTAAAACATTATGGGTTCCAGGGTTCTTTTATTTTTGCGATTTACTATTTTAAAAAACCATGTAAAAACCATTTAGGACCATTTTGTTGAAAGCACATTTCGTCCACATTTATATCTTGAAATTTAGAGACAAAAAATGTGATCGTTATTTAGCCGTATTTTCGAAGAAGAATGACCAGATAGTGTTTTCAGCCCAAAAACGCTACTAAATAGTGACACGTTGGGGATGCAATCATTTCTGAACAATCATTCGTGGCTTTTTTGTATCTCAAATGTGATGATTTTTTCGATTAAGTAAGCTATCGAGGTAAAAATTTTTTTCGAAAATTCACATTTTTCGAAATCCACTTACAATTCAGTGAACCCTAATGACTATGTACCCCTTAATTTTTAATACCTTTAAACTTTCTGGTGCTGCGTTGTTTTTTTTGTTGACGACACTTTACCCTATAAACTGTGTTACATGAAATTTTGCTCAATTTTTGAGCTTGATATGGATCATAAATTAAAAAAACATGAGATGATAAATATAAATTAGAATTACATTTTCCTATAAAAAGAGATAGTCATTAATGTACACGAATTCTTTAATTATTGTCATTAGATAAATTAACTACTCGTTTTTTATTCTCATTCCTTTTCGTCGAATCGCAGCGACAATTGTAAAAGTAGACTGTCATATGCGTTAACTCAGAACAAATAATTTTCACGTTTTGAATACCCACTAAGTAATGGATTTATTTTTTGCAATTTTAAACAATGGAATTTGAATTTTTTGAATATTTTAATCATTTTGTTTTTGCAGCTGCTACTGAAGACAGCTATCCGTTTGATATATTTAGCTACATTGACCGTTTAACTACATCGTACCCAATGATAATTGCTTCATTTAAACTGGTGGTAACACCGAAATACATCTGTGGTTTATTTTTTGCCAACGAAATCTTTTTAGTGAATATAATGTGATATGAAGTTCGAGCATTCTTGTGTTTTCCTTTTTCTTTTTCCTTTTCCTTTTCATCAACTTTACTCTAATTGCGTTAGTTAATCGCAATTAGTTGCTGACAATGAAGAATGGACTCGCATGTATAGCCAAACTAGAGAATCTAATGATGCACGATTCCCTTCGAATCATACCAAGGACAAAAGATTACCGTTTGGTAAACTCAATTGTAGCTTCGTTTACCCCAGATCAAGGTCTTGTTTCTACATCGTATGAGACTTACTTTTCATCGCTCGTTGTCGATTTCTTTCATAAGGCAATACCGACACAAATCAGTCTAATTCAATTTCTACTGTTGATTTAATGCTATAGCCAAATATTGAAATGAATTGGTGGCAGGAATAATATCACTTATTTATTAATTAAATTAGTTTTCAATTTCTTCTCCGTGTTTTATTTCTTTATGATCTTTTCGCTTAAATGTTGTTTAATAAAATCTATCAAGACTTTCTGAGCCTTTGTCCTATATTTGTTTTGATATTTTAATTGTGCTCTAATAGATAATTATAAACAAATCATATGAAACATATACGAAACACAAATGAATTATCGGTTTTATCTTGTGGCTTATTTGAAGTTTGCTCAATTGAAACGAATACGTATAATATAATAAACTTAATGTTAAAGTTTTCTTTTGCAATTATAGACATCATTTTCTTTGGTATGTTCTTTTTTACTTCTACTTTCAAAGACTCTCAAAATACTCTTATAAATCGAATGTTGTGGTTTTATCTCTTTCTTATGTAGAGTACATCAGGCTAATAATAGCCGCAACGAATGGTTTCCTTGTGACAGATAATAATTTTTAGAACTTGTTTTGCTCTGCTTCAATCAAACACGACGGAATATAAAAGTAACCTTAATTTCGTTTCTTCCTCTTAAAATAATTACAATCAACTTTTATGAGTGATGCTTACGAGAAAATTTTTATGCATAAATTACATTTATGGCTTTTCAAAACTCTATCTTATATATGAAAGTAGTTTCTCAGTCACTTTAGCTTTCTGACAATAATAAAATATTTAAATTTTTTAAAATGGTGTTTTAATGTGGCAGTGCTTAGGGAAGACAAAAGGCTTGACGCTCGGTTGTCGCAGTTTATAACTACCTCAGACAATTTGGTAAAAAGAAGAAAATATATTTCCACTATTTATTCTCATCGCCAAAAATAACACTCACTTCATAGGCATCGTTCTTGGTTTTGGAATAATACGTAAAATATATAAAGTTTGTACCTCTTCAACGTTTCTAAGGGAAACGTTGGTATTAAAATGCAAATATGACGGCAAAGTAAACACTTAAAGAGCCCGCAATATATTTCCTCTAACACTTTTTTGGGTGGCATGAGTTTTCACGCACTTTTTAATGTACGACAATAATTAAGTTTAATGAGAAAACTTTTCTTTCACTTTTTTTCTCCTGCTCTTAGCAGCTCTCTGGTAAATTTACATTCCGACTAAAGTATTTGATGTTCTTGGATTTTTTTCTTCAACCGATTGTTGCTGGTTTATGTGCTTTATGTACTGCGCTATATGTTTTATAATGAACATCAACTCATTTTATAAAATAGATGAAAGAATGACTAAACGAAATTCCATTTCTTTAGAACTTTTCCGTTCAACTCCAACGAGTAAGCGAGAAAGAAAGAATTTTATTTTCGCCGAGTGTTAGTGTCTGCAAGTCTATTGATAAATCTTTAAGAGCCTTTCCATCTTCATTATTATGATTATTATGAATGCTTGTCAGTTGATTGCCATGTTGCTGTGTGCAAGTTAGGTAGTTTTCTTTGGTTTCCATTATTGGGTTGGTTGGTTAGTTGTTTTGTTGTAATATTTGTGTGGTTCTTGGTGGATGCTATTCAGTTTATTTAAGTAGAAAAAGCGATTGTTATCATTTTATCACATTTAAACAAAAATTTACATATTTTGTGTAAGCACTGTAAATTTAATGAAAAATCATTGTGGGAACGAGGATGTTTTTAAAAGCAGCAGTTTGTATTCATTTGTCGTTGTAGCTTTAGGTGGATAAATGAGAATTGTGTTCAGATAATATTCAAATATACAAGGTTAATAAAAATGAAATGTTAATTATTTCATATTATGAAAGAGTTACATTACAGCACAAGTCAAGGCAATTCGTAGACTTGTTCGTCATTTGAAAACAAAATAACTTGGTGAAATTTAAAACGATGTTTTTTTCCGTAGTTAACTTCGTTTTTGACATACAAGTTATGGTTAGCAACTAATTGTAGAAATGGGTATTGTATTGAAATAGAAGAATTACTATTATCGGTAGCATATCAGGTAAGCAAAACGTTTGTGTCCTATGAAAATATTGATCACAATGAAGAGAGCGATTATGTGTGATATATTCCTTTCATTTTCACTGAATTTTTTTCTTCCTTTACTCTCGTTATCATTTTACAAAGTTGCATAGGTTAGGATGAAGAACGAGTTTCTAATTTTTTAGTTATGTTCATTGTAATTCATTCTAATTATAATAGAATAAGTTTACGAGCCGAATTATATTTGAATTAAGAAAGTTAATGCCTTTAATACAATATTTATGTACAAATATGCTATATTAAATAAATATAAATTATTCGTATCATGTAGCTTTTATTTGAGAGTTGAGAATTGAAATTGAATAATTTGACGAACATAGATCTTAAAAATGTTCAATGTGTTGATATAAACCATGAAAGAAGAACAAAATAAATTTTCTCAGATTTTTTTTCGTACATACGTGCTTATATTTATATGTGCTCAGTCAAATACATATGATGGTGTATGCTTTTGCTTTGTAAATGTTTGATACACAGTGCGATATATTGTTAAGAAAAGTCTAGCAGAATTTTTTCGCATACAAACGATGAGAATCGAAGAATAAGCAATTAAATGGCTGATAATTAACAGCACTACGACTGTTAATGGTAATGCAAACACCAAAATACCTTAATAAAAGGCCATTATATTTTTTGACATAAATCTTCCTGCTTCTTGTTACTTTTTGTTCTTTCAGCCATAAAATCTATAACAAGGGCTCATGGGCACTGTCTTAATAAGATGAACTTATAAATATAGGTAGAAAAATTGATGGCAAAGTGAGCCAGAGTAACATGGAGAAACCTTAATAATAACCCTTGAGATCATCAAAGTATATCAAGAAAAAAAAAAGTTGGTCTTTTGATAAATCGAGACAACTTCGAACACTGCCTGTTATTAGATATTAAGCATCTTATTTTATATTGCATCGATTTTTGACCGGTCTGTTTAAATCAATATGGTATTTTAAATTTTGCTTTTTCGTTAAAGAAGTATGAGTGACTTATTACGATCAATATATACTCACTTGTGCATTTAGATTATTATTTATTTACTTTCTTTTAGTATTCCATTTGACGCAAATGCGCAACAAACATATAAATATACAAAATAGCAAGATTTTGTCAAATAACATTTTGTACGATATATCATTTATAACAATATTGAAATATTGTAATCGCATAACTGTCATCAGATATCTTTTGCATAATTCAACTGTGTAAGTTTCGATGCTGTTGGAACGTCATTGCCGTCATCATCGTCATTATTATTATTGTTATTAAACTATCACGCTGACGATGATCAGCAGCAACATCGCTGCATACTGTGAAATCAGTAAACAACAGCAAGAATGACGGTTAAAAAATGAAAAATTGTACATCCCGACAGCAGCAGCGTAACAAACATTATATTGGCGTGCCAATATTAACAGTAATATATGCATGCACCGACAGACATGCCTGCGCATACAGATGTAAACTATTTCCTACTACTTCTAACTACATCTCCAACAGCTATATACTACTCGTATCCAACTGTGAATTGAGATTATACCAAATAACAACCCAGCACAAATTTCATGCATTTTCATAACTCATGTGTGCGCGCAAGTGTTTGTGTTTGCGTCGTGACTGGCAACAAGAAAACATGTTGACGTACATATTAATCAATATGGTGGTAGTGCAAAGCGATTTACAAAAGGATTTTCAACTAAACAATTACGAATGAAATTATCTATTCAAAGTAATAAGCTAGCTACGCCTATGGTGGACAAGATGATGATGATGATGATGATTATGCGTAAGTGTGTATATACTCACTTAAAATTGTTGTTGCTGTGCATGTCTACCATGTAAAACAATTGAATTTATAATCACATGCAAGCATAATAGGATAATAATGCTCAGCTCTGCTACCGTTGCTGGTTACAGAATATTATACACTTTCAAATGTATATGCATCATCGTTTATGAAGATATCCTGCACGATATTGTTCACTTCATCAGCTAGATAGCAAGGTATAAGTAAATTGAATTGTTTGTAACTTGTCTAACATGTTCAAGTTGAAACGTTGATGATAAAGGCTTTGAAGTTCCTTTCGATTATTAAACATATATTTCATTTTGATATTTTCCTGGATAATTAAATTATTTATTAGGTAAATATAACAAAAGTGGGCCAAACACAACGAATTCACAATATGACATATTTGCTTGCACTTCGGTGAAAAATAGAGCCACTAACATCAGACAGAACGGCTTAACTGATAGTATTACTAGCGTTGCATTATTGTTAAAAAAAATAAAAAATAAATTACACAAAGTTGTAAAATATATAACACACCCGCTCCGTGGTTCCTTCAACCAAATCAAGGGTTGGTCAAGTGCTATGCAACGAGTAGATCCTTAAACAGCCGCATTGATGCTTACCAGTAATAACAATATTGCTAGAACGGTTGTGGTTTATCCTAGCGCTCTTTCAATCGAGTCAGAGTCTTAAACATAGAGAATATACTGCAACAATGCTTTGAATTATAACTCTCTACTGGGCTATTGTCCTTGGCGTTACGTCACTTGAACATGTTTCTTGGTTAATTTAAGTCCTTTGTGCAAAACTAGATGATGAGTTTCTGTGTGGAATTTTACGGCATGCACCTTTCGATAACAAATATCTTTACATTCCACTTAGTGGGTATTCAAAAGTCGCTCACAGCCGGATCTAGTTCGTTTACTTGTTTGTTTTTCATTTTAAAGTAAGCGCCTATTTTCTGCATTTCATTATTACACTTGCTATTTTCTCTTGTTTTTTCTTTTTTTTTTTATAATCATACTGTTAAGCTAACAAGTCTGTTAAGTAAAAATATATGAAAGAAACTAACATTACTTTTCCCCCTTCTGGTATTTTTCATCCATTTCCGTACACATCCCTACTTACATTGATATGAAGATAGCAGCACTCTAGTTAAGTTGCCAGTTTGCACACAAATTGAATTAACTAAATAAGACACAAATATTTTTGTCACTTCTTTTATGGTGAGATTTCCGTCGATTCCTCGGTCGACTAGTCAGTTGGTTTGGTTATGGTAATACAAGCAGGGAGAGAAACTCAATGTTAAGAAACGTATTTGTCATGAGCTGCATTTATTTGTAGTTGCTTGCTGTTAATGTTGTTGCTGTCGTTGTTGTTGTTGTTCTATACACTTATCCACCAGTTACCGATGTTTTTCTACGATTGTTAATATTCCAAAATCGCCATCGCTGCCGCCTCTGCTACTGCTATTCGACAAAGTGAAAGATTTTTTAAGAACATATACATATATAAAAAATCTGAGCGTAATATTCTTTAGCTTAATGGTGAGTTAAAGTTAAAATTCTAATGCAGTAACTATTCGCGTATGTTGTACTTAAGACGTAAAAGGCGAAATAGTAATATTAAAATCCGACATTTGAAAAAATTTTCTAATGTAAACACAGTAGCGTATGCATTTGCAGAAAAAGCGAAACAATATTATGTAAGAAAATAAAATGTGATTTCTTTTTCAGTTATATTGCATTTTTAAACTACTGGGAAGGGTTCAAATCATAATTTCAATCATTATCAATCTCATCTCTTCTATTTACAATAATGCAGTCAATATTTCAAAGTTTCGTTGCAGCTACAAATGATCGGTATTCGATAATTATATGATTTTATTCGATTTTCCACTTAACCTTAGAGTGCAGTTTATAGGCAAAGTACGTCTTCTTTTTAATAGTCTTTGATATGTCTAGGAGTGTGTGAAAATCTTAAGGTGCAGATTTTTAAAATTTTAATAGTTCAGCAAACTCTTAAGCAGAAGAAGATTAATGAATGACTTCATATTCGTTTCTACATAATAGTATTCCGCTAAATAAGGAATGAAATAACTCAGTTTCATGCAGGAATTTTTGATAGAAATTATTGAACTGTTCTATTTTGCTGCTTCCACATATAATAAGCTTAATCTGTATGAGTATAAGTTGCAAATGTTTGCAACTGTTTATGGATTCACTTCAAGCTCGAATCCATACCAACTGTGAGTGTGACCATGCGCTGGATGTGTATATGCGTTTTTCTCTCCTTTTTTATTTAGACATAAATTTTGTTATTTTATTTTTTCTTTATTTTTTTATATTTTGTGATAGTTTAGTTATAATATTCCATATAATTCAGTTATGAATTTATTTTAGATGAATTTCAACAGTTTGGCCAGGCCGATGCTGTTCGGTCGGTTCAGAGTGACTATATTGGAGAGATTTTGACGGGACAACTTGGGAGTAGCAGTACAAAAATGGTACTATGACGATTAAAAATTGCAAAGTGGGCAAGCCCGACTAGCGCATACGGCTCGAGATTTCAAAACGCCATTCCACTGAGATATTTTCCCTCTATATTCCAAGCAGAAGTTCATGCAACCAATGCTTCTGAATATGAGCAAAGGCGACGCGGTAGGAAGCTGATTCGCATTCATTTCGACAGCCGAGCTGTTCAAAGACTTGCGTGTAATATGGATAAGAGGAGACTGAAAGACTATCACATGTCCGGAACCTGTCTATAGCGCACCAAGGAGCAATATTAAAAAGTTGTTATCGCAATGAGCGCAGAGCAAATCAGCACGACATTGGAAGCTTAGCGTAGGACAATGGGAGGTGACTTCCGCAGGTATCACCTGAATATCTGATCTGAGTCAGATATTGATTTATGCGGATTCTGCGAAGGGAAGATCGAAGCGTCTCATCATGGCCTGGGTGAATCAATGGCAAAATTGCACATCCGGTGTTTGGCGAACACTTCATGACTCCAGCCATAACGTGGTGCTCTGAACCAAAGAGCGTGGCACGATTGATGTGAATCATGAAGCTGGAGCTATGAGCATATGAAATGCCCATAGCATTGGAATACAATACAATGTCTTAAGGGTAACATTTAGTATTGAGCTCTAAAATTAGGAAGAATGTAGACAATCGCATAGATACTGCTCGGATCAAATTAAATAGAAGAGTATTTCTTGGCTTGGGTCGTTGATTTGATTTTAACTTGCCACTATGAATGAACTGCTTTTATCGCACACGGAAATCGTGTCCGTTTAAAAGTGTGACGAAGTAGGTAAAAGGCAGAAGAGGCATAAAACCCATTTGCATTCTGAAATAATGTCGGCTGCCAAAAGCTTATTCACGGCTGGAAAACGTTCTTATAGAACGTAAAAAATTCATTTTACAACAAGAATTCTTACTAAGCTTAGGGACTGTATTCAATTAAAAAGAACAATCTTAACTGTGTCTATACATGAGTCTTTATACAATATTTCAAATTTTTCTATCTGCATTTTACTGCTCGCATCGCACATATAAACATACGCTTTAAACCATTACGGTTATTTTAATCTGCTTGGAAAGTTAATGGTCTTATATGGTATTAGAATAAAAATCAAAAGAAAAGAAGATATAAATGCAAAAAGTTTATTGTGTTTATTTATCAGAAAACTATAGCAAAAATGCAAATATGCAGAAACAAAAGAAGTGAAGAAATAACAACATTGAAAATGAAACCAATTCACTTAAAAAGCTAAAGTGGTACACAAAAGGAATGAGAGAAATGTATACAAATGAGAGAAGCATCTTTAAAAACGTTCTTTTTACTTAACTTTCATTTAATTTTTTATTAAAAAAAAGGAAAGAACCGTAAAAATTCGTAACTCTCATAATTTATGTACATTCATTAAAAGCAGAAAAATTCTCTTTCGTCTTCTCTGGCTGAACCATTAAGTGGCATTATTTATATTAAAAAATTTCTTGCCATTAACTTGATTTAAATAAATTTTCTTTAACGTAAACGTGAATTTACATCCTGTACAGGGTACTATGTGTTGTTGTCCTGATAGAGAATAAGAAGAAAAAAATGTAAGGTAAATAAATTAATATCCAACATTGGTTCAAGTGGCAGCCGTTGGCTTTTTATATAGACTATTGGATGGTATACTAAGCGCTTCGTTTCGTACGTGCCACAAAATATACATACATTACTAATAAGTAGCACAATTCGAAAAAATGTTGTCCTGTGTGTTCGAAATACGAAAGCTTCTACAGAATGTATTTAACAAAATTAGTCTAAAATATATGAAATGATAAATAACGAAACTTTTGAGGTGAATTTGGTGAATGTTTTAGAATTAACCGCAGTCTTTTAGCATTCTTGCTTATTTTGATTTTTTTATTAATATTTGGACCAAATATTTAAGAAAGAAGAAAGAGAGCGAGAGGAAGCCCCACGATGTGCATTGGTACACTGAAATCCTGAATTCTAGAAGGTTTAGAGAAGTCATGCGGGTCATGTTTATAATCCTTTCGAGAAGTCACTATTGTCGCTATCCGAAAATTTGCAGTACATTGCTGAAAATTAAAATGATTTTATGCACGGAATAATTCATGGCAAAAAATGTAAAGTAATTTAAATTTAATAAGAAGATGGATATTACAGAAACATTGATATCAATAGCTCTCTTTAATGCCTATATTAGTGGAACTTTTAACTTTTTTAAAACCGCCGCTTTTTGTTTTAATGTATAAGTGTTGCTTCCGCATATTTGAAATTCCTAAATTCCAAACACCTTTAAAAATAATCCTCAAATATAACTGTTTTAGGAAGAATTTTAGCTACCTCAAATTAAAACTTGACTGCTGAGGATTTCTTTACTAGAAAATTCAACTGAAATTGAAAAGCACTAGAAAGAGCATTGCTTTTGTTCGACCATCGATCTTTCATGAAATGCAAGCTATAATTCCGGACAAATAGAATAAGAGGTTTACATTGTTCTGATAAAATTCGGCTTAAACTGCTTGAAGAGAAATAAGAAATGTTCCTCGCTTTCGATACATGGAAAGATTTTATGCAAACAACAACATCAAACTGACACACTACTGACTGCCAACGATTTTATCAACACAACATGTTTTCTTTGTTTTTTCTCCCACCCGCATACTTGACATTCATGCTGTGATGCCATCTCCATACATACATATATCACGAAAAAGAAAAAATAAAAACGCAGTTACCAAAAAATCTTTCTACGATATGAACTAAATCATCGTAGCAACTGTATCCAGACTGTACCAAACAACAACAACATAAGCATCTATAACAATGGAAACACCCACAGCATCGATATCTGCAAAACAAGTCTTGTTGCTTCGAGCGACCGAACACCTACCACCACCCGGTTAGCAGTTCATGTTATAAAAACGACAAATAGCATATTAAGGCATTGATGCTACTGCTTCTGTAGCTTACATTGCTGTTGCGGCTGATGTTGTTGTTCTTACTCATAACTGGTTTCAATCCAGCTGTGTCATGTGGCGCGCATACATAAAATTAAAATGATTAATATTACTCCAGTGGATCGGCTCACATAAATTTAATACGTTCACAGTGTAAACATATTAATTTTGCTCATAAAAATCTGCTTCATGAAAATGTAAAGAAGTCGAGTAACCCACGTAAAACTGACTCATTGAGTATTGCAAATTTATGGCAGAGATTCATAAGAATTTAAGAGAAGCACTAACACCGCTGAGAAGCTGGATATCATATTCCTATCGTATTTTAATTCTCCGTTTTGTTCGATCGTACTACGAAACTCATGTTGCTTTTGCATTTGCTGTTAATGCAGGCACAGTCTTTGAATTTTGTTTACTATTAATAATTAATCAAATCCATTGAAATGTAAGATAATTCGGATCAAATAAAAAAATATTTTCCTAATCGTTCCACTCTTCGGTTTTAGAGGATTATGCAACACAACCAGCTTTCCTCTGAGCGGCATTTTTTTTTTAGTTATTATAAGTTGTTGTTACGAAAAATATGACATGGTCGCGCGCCCCCAAAACGCACGGATCACAAGATCAAAATGCGACCGAAAGAATGATGATGGTTACAAGATTATATCGTCGCTTGACGCCTAATTTAAATGACGCTATACAGTACGCGAACATCGTTCTATACAGGTAGAAACTTGAGTATCTGCTACCCAGCGAATTTACGTCTGCAGGATAAACTTTGGCTACCGCACAGACAAGTAGATAAAAATCACAAATACCAAGTAGGTGTTCATGAGTTCAAATTTCAGTGCGGTGGATAACTGATCGTAGCTTTAGTGAGTACTCAGCGAGTAGAAAGATTTTGCCACTTCTTTCTGACCAATACCATGTACGAGTGTTGGAGACATTCCTTAGTGATTGGTCATAATAAGAAAAAATGTAAAGAATGCCTTCGAAAGTTGTCAAGGCTGCTATTTCTAAAAACGCTGCGGAAGATTTGCTTTATAAAAAAATATCCCTCACTGTTAGCGGTTTCCGAACGTGTTCCGTAAATTTTACTCGTGTTCTGTAGAGTTTCGATTAGGAAAGAAGGTTTGAAGAGTATTTGAAGAGAAAACAGTTCTAACAGAACAAAGAAATACGTGCAGAAATTTACGGGAAATTTCTACTAAGGAACTAAAATTATATCTGGGTCTATCGTGGTTTTATCTTATCAATTGTTCCTATTTTCTGTTTAATTTACTGCTATCTTCCATATGAGTTGAATTTGTGTACAATAATTTGTCAAAGGTTATGATGCTAAGTTATTACATTTAGGTCAGACAAATGGAGTAATTAGAATGGATTTAGTCAGTTAAACGATCGCTTTGCTGTTGCTCATCTTAAAAAATAATAAGATGATTTCATTCTTCTTCTAGATTTTCCTTAGGTAGGAAGATAAGTACGTTGACTTTCGTTTATGTTTTATATTTAAGCGATATTCCATCTATGCAAAAAGACAAAGAATAATAAAATTAATCAAGTCATCTCGTTTATTTTTGCCATTTCATATAAGAAATTTTACGAGAACCTGCCGTCTCAATAGATTGGGAGTCTAAGTCTATATTATTTAACTGCGTTGTTTTCGTAATAAAAATGATGTCGATGACTGACGTATGTAAGAAAAACCATGCGTCATAAAATGAATAAGACCATTCCAGACCACTTATGGAGCCTACTATTCCTTCGGTGCTAAATATGAGTAGTTCCGTATGGGCTTAACCGTATCATCTCGATAAGGTTAAGTTTATCTAACATTTCAATACTGAATGTCTTCACGAATACTGAATGTCTTCACGAATCTGATGCAACTACTTCCCGTAGAGTCGTCACTTAGTCAGACATTCGGCAGACGTTAAAAACCATGTGCAGTTATACTGAATCCGAAATTCTCAACAAAGGTCAGCATAGCCATTGTAGCAATAGAGAGCATTTTGGATCTCCATAATAGCTGAGTATATAGAAAATAAGACCGCAAGCAGACGATTTTGGTTACTTACTATGATTTTTCTATTGAGAACTCTCTCGCTGCTGGGAGTTAAGCTATAAGCGTCTAATCTTTGCTTCTTTAGTCTTCACTGCGAACATTCTTTAATGGTCTGTTTGAGAGTGGAAGAGCAAAATGCCGTTGAAGAATGGATGTTAAACTGAAGACTGCACCGTTCGATTTTAGAAACTTTTCACAGTTATGCAATTATAGACATCTTAACTGCGTTATAGCAATTAATCCAAAGCGAGTTTGTAATAAAACTGTTGACGATCTACCAAAGAAGGCTTGTAAACAAAAAATTTTTAGTTGAAAATATCCCTCAATGAAGAATGTTAATTATGTAAGTGAACGTTGATATTTTGTATTTAATTTTTAGGTTAAATTGCAGCATAATTTCTTTGCGATACAGGAGCAAGAAGAAGAAGGATAAACCAATAGAGCGAAGACATTGAATTTGAGGTTCATCCACTTAGCTGCGGTTCAATTTGGATAAATAGACATTCTATCACTCCAGAACTTCTATGCACTGAAAATATAATTCAGGACGGACATGCAAATTTGTTTTCTAACCACATGTTTTCTGATATGTTGTTTTACCATGTTCGTGTGGTTGCTGTTCTTATATTATTTTCTATTTCGAAACGGAATTTGTTGGTTTAAAAGGCAATAAACCCTTTATTGATTCATATGATTACTCAATACCCAAAACAATAATCGCAACAGTAACTAAAAGTCAATATATACAGACGATTAAAAATTGACAAAATCATAAATTTCAATTCTCTATTCAGTGGGTGGGGTTGCATGTATTGTTTAGTCTAACATGCAAACTCATCAAAAAGTTTGTAGATTCGTTTACGCTCTTTTTCGTCGATGTCGTGTAATTTAATATTTATTTTACTTATTATTTAAAGAGTTTATATGCATATATGTGTAAGTGAATGTAAGAGGCGGAATCAATTGGAAAACTTCATGACGTCCGGTGTGATAAGTGGTGGTGGGTAAAATAAATCTTTTTAAGCAGTTTATTTATCCTCACAAGAGAGCGTATATATGTATAAAATTTTTTGCCGATTAATTTTTTCATGTTACGCTACTCTACACGTAAGGATTCGCATTTTCATTTGGTGAAAGTTTGTCGTTTTTTTAAAAAAAGTTCTTAGCGATTTGGTTTGATTTGTTTGTTGCTCGGCTTTTGTTTTTGAATTTTGATAATAAACTATGTTAAGAGATTTTGGATGAGTTCTTGTTCAATGCGCGTGATGGAAACGCTGATAAAATGAATGAACGTAATGAAAAAAAAAATTGAGAAAAAAGTTTTTTATCGGTCTTCAAGTGAAAACGCATTTGTATGAATGCCATGCCAACCAATATGATTTGCGATTTTTTAATACTTTTTTCTGTCTGTGCTTTAGAACAAGCATGGAAATGGGTTTGAGGTTTTGGTTTTTATGCCTTCAATGATATTACGCGTTGCCAGTATATAAACAAGATTCTTTGTAAGTGGTGGTGTGTATGCGGTTTATTGATTCGTTTGATTTGTTTATTTATGTGTGGCATGTTATAGTATACTGAGCTCAAATATGCATGAAAAAATAACTTGGCAGCTTAAATTTCGCTCTTTTTCTCTTCAGCATGTTATCGCAACTGTGTAAGGACCCGTGCGGATACTACAGAGACAAATTTTATCAGAGTTGGGTAAGTGAAACGTTCATAATACTTCGTATAAAACGATTTTGCGGCCCAGGATCTCAAAATTTAGAACGCCTTTATCGTCATTTATATAATTATGTTTCTTGATCATTTGGAATTTTTTCGGTATAAAATTGCAAAATTTTGGTTACAAGTCACCATATTCCTCTTATGGAACATTTGAAAGTCCGGTTCTAACATGGTCTGCGGCCTAAGATGACTTTTCACAGTCTTTGTTTGTTTTTTCTCCGGACAGCTTTTGACATCCTCCTTTAAATAATTAAAACGTGTCGCACCGATTTTTCTATTAACAAGTTGACGATTACAGATCAGGGTACAAGTAGCCGTGCTTGGCGGGGAGAACTAGTCCTTCCAAGAAGAGATAAAGAGTCTTCAGTTATGTCCCTTTCTATAATCTTTTTTAGTCATTTTAGCTAGTCACTTTTACTATTCCTTAAAAATAGAAATTTGACAGTTGTATACCACATTTTGGTATGGATTCTGCATCCATTGCCCTTAAAAATTATTAACTATTGTATGGCTGTGCAGAAAGAAGTTTGTAAAACCAATGGGGGCGCGAGTTTTAGTATTTCAAAGTTTGTCACATATTTACTAGATGCATACATTAAATCTCAAAGTACAGTTTCTTCAATGATGGAAACAATGAAAATATTGAAGTAAAGTATTGATGTTGAAGATATATTTGAGTCTACCACTACTGCTTTCTTGTAATTATTGTATTTAAGTGATGCGTACCTTTCACTTCTTATCACCATCATTATATACATATTTACAAAGTTATTGCTGTTGTTTTACTAATATCCGTCAACTCAGCAAATTTATAACAAAATTTTCATATAGCGGTAAACTCAAACGTAAACAATTTTTGGAAAATTTATTTACTCACAATGGTTGCGTTTTCCTATGTTTACTTGTTTAGTTATTTAACGCGTAATAGCAACAGCAATGCCAGTGAATTGCTCTCTATGATTTATTATAACAACACAACGGCAAACACATATTTCTACAATACATACAAACTGTTTTACTCTTTTACTTTACTTTTATTGCTATCAAAACTTGTACAAACTTTAAAAAAAAAAGAAGAAAAAATTGGGGAAAAATAATAAACTGAAAACTGATAAATCGGAAAAATAAACGGAAGCGGATGTTGTGTGTATTCAAACACTTAAACATATATGTGCGTACGTATGTACGTAGAGAGGCACATTTCATAAAACATCCTTTTTGCTTAGAAACTTGATTTCATTTGTTGTTGAATGACTTTTGATATGAATTTTAAATTGAATATATTGTGTAACTTGAGTGAAAACGAGAGAGATAGATAGAGAGAGAGAGAGAGTGAGAGAGACGGAGAGAGAGATAGAGCGAGAGAGAGAAAGAGAGGGAGAGAGACAGACAGAGAAAGAAACACAGAGAGAGGGAGATCGTGGGAGAAAGGGGGAGGA